>CM046046.1:32958926-33643926 GCA_025215565.1 Flaveria ramosissima | reverse complement strand
GTATGATTTGCAATGAGAAATCTCACATATATTTAATTAAAAGAAGAGTAAATTGTCGTTTTCCTCCTTATGGTTTGGTCATATTTGTTATTTTCATCCAAAAAGTTTTTTTTCTTACATTTGCTCCCTCAAGGTTTGAAATAGCTGGCATTTTCATCCAAAAACAGGAATTCCATGGTAAAAATTTTTATTAGCAACACGTAAACATAAATTAGAATTTCGTTTTTATATAAAAATTTACATAAGTACCCTTTTAACGATGAATATTTAACATTTTAAAACACTGGGGCTAATATTTTGGATGAAAATGACAACTTTTCCCAAACCTTGACGAGTCAAATGCAAGAAAAACTTTTTTTGAATGAAAATGACAAATGTGACTAAAACACAGGGAGGAAAACGGCAATTGACTCTTAAAAGAAAGAATATATATGAAAGCGCTGGTTTTGAAGCGCGTGAAGAAGCTTGTTTAGACCGTTAATAAAGAAGTGGGAGTCGGCATATGCGCGTAGAGAATCACGGCCGTTGATTTAATGGGTTTATGGTTGAGATTAGCGCCACGAGGTTTCGGTGATGTAACAATTTGTGTTTTATACGTGTTTTTATGTTTTTATTTAGGGGTAATTTTAAGATAATCAAGTTTTGAAAGTATTTTAATTAAGTTAGTAAAGTTTAAAAAGTATTTTAGTTAAGTCATTTATCTTTTATGTTATATTTAAATTAAACGTTTTAACATGCTTTTTTCTAGTTCAGTTAGGAAATATTTTTTTATGCTGATGTGAAATGGTGATTTGGATTATAGAATTTTTTTTATTTTTAATATGATTAACATGTTTTTTTTTAGAATTTTTTTAATTTATTATTACATATATTAAAATTTTTGACTCTCAGATCTTCTCTATCATTTTATTTTTAACACAAAAAACTCAACGATGACTCAATTTGAGTGTTTAGTGATTTAATTTGCACAAAATATGTACGAATGACCTAATTAAAACACTTTCTTGATTACTATTTGTGACATTTTCCTTTTTATGTATATTATATTTAGTGAAGTGAGAATTCGTCACTTAATTTTTAATTAATTTTTGTCCACGGTATTACATCATATTTTATACGGTTCGCATAGGCCATTAAAAAAGCTCACGGTTTGGCTAAGAAAAGCTTGAAAATAGCTTGTTTGAAATCGATTTGTTTACAATCAATTCGAGTTCAAGTCAAGTTAAAATCGAGCTTAAGCCAATGTAAGATCGGCTTAAGGCTCACTCGTTTGTTTGAAATCGGTTCATTTATAAACAAGCCGAGCCCAAACCAATATAAGATTGGCTCATGGCTTGCTTGTTAGCTGGCTTGTTAATGCGTAAGTTTGGCTTTTTAAATTAAAGTCTAATTTATAATTTATATAAATTACAACTCGTATTATAACATATAACCTACGCTTAAATATAATTAAGAGTAAATTACAAATTGTGTCCTTTATTAATATATGAAATTGCATGGTATGTCCTTTAGTTTTAATAATGACATACGATGGCCTTTTATTAAAAGATTTGCACACATTTTGTCCTTTACACTAACTATCATCTAAATGTACAGTTAACTCAGTTATGTGCCCCCTCACATGAGGGTATTTTTATCATTTTTTTCACGTCTAATATATTAAAAAGTTTATAAAATATAAAAATTTTAAATGAAAAAAAAAAATTAAAAGATATCGGACCGTTAGATAAGTCGGTGACACCAATCACTCTTGGTGTGTGTTTATTCGACTAATCGTCAAAACTTTTAATGGCAACAACCTCCAATAACATTTACTAAAGTAAGAAGTCTAAGTCACAAATCATTTAAAATGTCAGGAAATCAACAATAAACACAAAAAAATACATGTAAATACTTTATAATCTACTAACACCAATAAATAATTAATAATCAATAAGAAACACATATTTGGAGATTACCTGTGATTCTTTAAATTGCTTAAGCAAAAAAACGAACTATGAGTTGCTCGTTAATCACACAACAACATAAGCAAGAAATTCAAAAGCAACGAAATATAGGGATTTTAATCTTACCATCGTTGTTTGTTCGAGTTCAAGGGGTTTCAATGGTGTGTGAGATATTGTAGGTGGTGAAAATGACAGGTATTAGGCTATCAAATAGAGGGGAATGATGGATATAATGGTATTAAACGTAAGAGGAACACGAGTTCACTGACTTATCCAACGGTCTGATATCTTTTAATTTTATTTTTCATATAAAATAATTAATTTTTTTATTTGTTTAATATATTAGATGTGAAAAGAAAATGATAAAAATGCACCTTATGTGAGATACATAACTAAGTGAACTGTACATTTAATTGAAAGTTAGTATAAAGGACAACAGATGTGCACATATTTAAAAAAAGAACATTGGATGTAATTATTATAACTAAAGGACATACCATGTAATCTCGTGTATTAATAAAGGACACAATTTGTAATTTACTCTATAATTAATAATCCAACTAGACCACGCGTTGCCGCGGGTCTCTTTTGGTTCTGAATTTTTTTTTGAAATTGTTATCAGCGTGCTCTCGCAAGTAAATAAGACTTTGTTAAATAACAAAAGAGTCATCACAAACCGTGTTGTGACAAAGCTTTGATAATTTCAAAAACTTTATATAAAAACGAAACCGTTAAAATAAACTAATGTCAAACATTAATAAAAATAAGCACGTCGTAACACCAAATATTAATGTTGATATATACGTAATATCATATCTTCAAATTAACCACTCATGTTTAATTAAGTTTTATAGATATGCATGTAATATACATTTTATTTTCAATGAATACATTATTAAAAGATGGATTATTGGATTTTAATAATCATAACTTTCATTTATTGGTCGGGATCAATCCCAACCCAAGAAATGTTTACAGTCACTTCTAACATTAAACTTATTTTCCTCCAATAATCCCTTACTAACTGATAGTTTCGTTTGTTTTTTTGATTAAATGAGGCCAACTTTGAGCTATTTTTCAACTCCGGCACCACATAGTCTCGATTAGGTCCGTTTTCCATTGTCTAGCCTCCGTCATCACCTGAAATCTACCTCCAACGAGTCAGGTAGTTCAAATCATGAGGTGGAGATTGATGGGTTTTTGGGTGTGCAAGTTTCAAAATAGATCTGATGATATGGAATGATTAAGTTTTCTACTTCTATAAATACCTCATTGTATTTTATTTGTAAATGCACCAATCAACACTATATGCATCTCTCTCCCTATGTCTTTTCTCATATTATATTGCTATTAAACTTGTTTTACAACACGTTATTAGCACGACTTGCTTTTTGAAGTGGGATCATAATATTACTCCTTATCGATGCTAGCAAAAAGGGTTAAAAGCGAAATTGTTGATCTGGTATGAAAACTCTTTATTGTTTTTATTTTTTTTTCTTTTCTCATCTATCATCTATGATTCTTTTAGTTTGTTTTCAATCTTGAACATAATGGAAAACATCAACATGATGATTAACTTGTTTTCATAAAACATCAACATGATGATTAATGTATGCATCGTCACTCGTTAATTTGATTCCTCATATTAGTTACAAATGATTAAATAATCATAAGAAATGATATATCAAAGGAGATAGAATCAAGTATATTTTACCAAAGTTATTTTTCACACATGATTTACAAAAAGAATGGTGACATTGTCATTAAACAGATTCGTTCTGGAGAGAATTTGGCAGACTTGTTCACTAAATCACTACTGAATGTATCAACATTCAAGAAACCAGTTCATAAGATCGGAATGCTACAACTCAAAGAGCTCAACTAATGATCATCAGGGGAGAATATACACGTTACGCTATTTTTTCCCTTAGCTATGGTTTTATCCCAGTTTTCATAACAAGGTTTTTAACGAGACAACATCACTAAACGTACTGAAAGATAATATACCGTTTGATAACCGGTGGGTATTAAAAATAAACTTAATTGTGGTTATCAAACTCTTATAGGTTACTATTTTCCTCTGAATTTTTGTACTTATAACATTGATTACTAAAGACCTATAATAAACACAAAAAACATTCTTCAATTCTCTTATTTTTTACTTTTCACTCTTTGCTCTATTGCTAATAAGTATTGTTTTTAACAATAATAAACTTATCATAAAATATTGTTTTTTCTTCCAATGTTTTCTTTCACTTTTAGTTAAAAAGTATATATAATGATCAATATACTTCAAATTCCTCTTATTATCCTCATAGAAGAAATTGATAAAATACCTATAATACCTCGTTTGAGACATGCTTAGGTGTGTTGGACTTGTATGCTAGTGGAGTACATATAGACAACATTTTGAAGGACTTCATAAATGGATTCCAATGTGAAAATACCTATAATACCTCGATCGAATTGATTTTTTAGCTTATACAGGTTATTCAAATGTGAAAATCTTGAGTTCAACTTCGAAATTTGAAAACCAATGTTGGATCCGGGTTTATTTGAATAACTAGAATTTTGAGGAGAAATTTAATTTATATAATACGAATTCAGATTCGGTTCGGATTGACCCAATTTATAACATCGAATTGAGATTCGGTTCGGATAAGGACCCAATTTGTATATTCAAAACCCAAATACAAATTCGTACTCGAAATCGGTTCAAATAAAATATTAGTGTTTTTGAGCCTGATTTGAATAATAAACACCCTAGTACAAATTGGTTGGACTAGACCTTAAATCTTGTGGTTTAAATGTTTACTATAATTTTAAATGCTTTTAAGTTATTCGAATAATAAATTGGTTTTCAAGTCTGATTTGGATTATACACCTTAGTCATGTGTAAATGATAGTCGCTGATACGAGTATACGACAATTTTAAATGTTTTCTTAATATTAAATCTTGTTGTTTAAGTATTGAAAGTTACAATTTTAATCAATTAATTTGATGAGTAAAATGTCATTTTCATCCCTAACATTTTGTTCAATTTATCATTTCAATCCAAAAACTTTTTTTTTGATCATTTCAGTCACTGTAGTTTACCAAATGTAGTCTTTTTCAACACCCTATCCATCCAATTAAAACAAATTAATCAATTAATATTCAGTTAAAACTTAAAAAAAATATGAAACGACTAGTGAGACCGGACGCTTCGATTTAAAAGATTCGATTAACTCTAACTCATATTGTTCGATTGAGGTCTGCTGTGAGATTTCAATTAACCTTCACATTTTGTTTTTACGTGCACTTTTATCCGATTAAAGTCTGCTGTGGGATTGAGACCTGCTGTTGTCACGCTTTGTTTGATTAAAGTTTGCCATTGTCTCATTTGTTCGAACGTGACAACAGCAGACCTCAATGTAACAAAATGTGACAATAGTATATCTCAATCGAACAACGGTGCACGTTCAAACAAAACGTGAGTTAGCGTTAATCAAAGCTTTTAAATTGAAGCGCGCGGTCTCACTAGTCGCTTCATATTTTTTTTAGTTTTAATTGAATATTAATTGATTAATTTGTTTTAATTGGATAATTAGGGTGTTGAAAAATACTAAAATACCCTTATATTTAACGGAGATTTTAAACAGAGTTAGTGTAGTGAATGAAAATGTCAACTACAGTGACTGAAATAGCAAAAAAAAATTTTGGATTGAAATAACAAATTTAACAAAACGTCAGGGATGGAATAACATTTTACTCTAATTTCATTCACATGTTGGCAATTTTTATTTTTGGAATTTGATTATATCTATCAAATATAGATGTTCCTTAAAAAAGAGAGTTTAGGTACTAGCTCCTCATAAACAAACATTCCACTATTTTTGTTACTTGAGTATTTGTATCGCTAATTTTGGTCACTCGAGACACCTGCCTATGACTTGTATACAAGCATCATGCCCAATTAGCTAGCAACATGTCTTAAAATTGTTGTTAAAAAAACCTTTTATAAAATTTCCCCCATAAACATGAATTACATTACAAACAGAGTTGTGTTGAAAATGATAGGACAAATTAGATTTGGTTCTTTTGAGAAGTAAACAAGCACAAAGCAAGAATAACATGATATTCAGATTATTAGTAGCTTGCGGACCCATATGAAGAAGATGCGGCATTTGCTTCGTATGTTGACGCAGTTATGGATGTGTCTATTTGGATTCTAACACTACGATCACTGATGGTGGACCTTGTCAGTATCCTTTCTTCGGCTGAAAATGCGCTTAGAAGAGTAACCACTTCAGACATTGCTGGTCTCGTTGAGGGCGTTGGTTGTGTGCACATCAACGCTATCTCTATTATTCTTTTTGCGTCTTTTGCTTCATGTTCACTTGGATTTAGCGTCACGTCTATGAGACTACCAAGCATGTTGTTCGCGTAGAGGTTCCTTGCCTTCCGGGAAAAATAAAGAAGAAAGTTAAATTATCACTAGAAAGACTCACAAAACCACATTTGAAGTTTTAACTTTTAGCTATCTTTTTGTTAAAAAAATGGTGTGTTGAGAAATTTGTTATCTTTACGTACAACCAGTGTCATTTTTTATCTGATTTCTAATGTAATCAGACTTTTTGGGCCTCAAAAGTTGTAAATCATACGAGTTATGTAAGGTGGCTCATAAAAAATAAAGTTGAGAAATTTGTTACATTAAATATCGAGAAACAAAAAAATTATCCTAGTTGTCCAAATTGTTTTTAAAGACATATCATGTTTTAAAAAAGTTCATGATGTAACGATAATAATTTAACCTTAAGATGCTTACATTCTCAACAAGGTTTAATGAGTCAGATCCATTTCCAGACATGTTATTGCACCACATTCCGCTAATGACTTCAAGGACAACAACACCAAAGCTGTATATATCAATTTTCTCGGACAATTGTCCATTAATTGCATATTCGGGTGCGATATAGCCGTTACACCTGGTAAGACGAAACATGGTCAGGGTGCGCAAACATACAAAATCTTGATGAGAATATGTTAGAACATTATATTAACAAACTAAACATACGAAATTCCTGTAACTTTGTTGCTGACATGAGTCTTATCTTCCGGCAGCAACTTTACTAGCCCGAAATCTGAAATTTTCGGTTGATATTCGTCATCCAACAGAATATTGCTCGATTTTATATCACTGTGAATGATTGTAACATGATATTGTTCATGTAGATATGCAAGACCCTTCGCTGTACCAAATATTATATCGAACCTTTGTTTCCAATTTAGGCTTCTCTTTTTGTCACCTAAGGACATATCAACAAGTTTTAATTTTAGTATTTTTTTTTAATTTTAAAAGTGCAATAACCGAAGGTAATGGTTTTAAAGTTGGGTGTTAAATAAGTAATGTTCGTTGGTGACGGGTCAAAGCTGACACAACCATGAAAATGATGTGAACTAGAAGGAAATTGTGTCAGACACATGAATCCAGATGCGATATGAATTTTCACAGGTTGACATTAACGCAACATGTTGAAGAAACACTCTTATCTAATTTTATTGTCGCATATTAATAGCATAAAATTACAAATTTACTGACAAAAAGTTACAAGAGTATATAAAATAACAGGGCCGGCCCTGAGAATTCTCAACAGATCCTAGGCCCGGAGTAAGAAAAAAAAAGAGCCCCTATGATAGGACGTATAAAAAAAGTCTACTCCGAATACATTGTATATAGAAAATTTACAATATGACAACAACTGGACTATACTATTTAAAATGTTAACGTGTTCTAAAATAAGGTTTAGTAGGCAAAAATAATTAAAATGTTATTGGGTTTGTTAATAGTTTATAGTTTTTACAAAAATAAATATATAAAAAATTAAAAAAATTTGTGACCCTGAGGAGATCGGGCCCTGACGGTCCCCCCCCCCCCCTAATGTAAAATTACTATTGTTAAACAAATTTACATGTCTGAAATTGTGGTTTAAAGTACCCGGTTAGTTTTATAAAAATAAACGGGTTAATGGGTCAACCCACTAGCCCGCCAGGTCGACTAAAAATGATCTGTTTAGCTAGATGTGTTTACAAACAGTTTAAACGAAACCCAACTTAAAAATTTCATGTTAGATTCGTTTCGTAGACTTAAAAACTTCAACTCACCGTATAGAAATTTATCGAGGCTACCATTTTCCATGTACTCAAGGACAAGATATAGGTGAGGCCCTTTACTACAGTATCCAAGGAGACGTATAAGATGTCGATGGTGAACATTAGTGACGATTTTGAGTTCATCAACCAAGTAAGCTTTTCCTCTCCTACGTCTCATTGTTTTCTTTATCGCGACGGTATATCCATCCTTTAGAACACCCTGATTCATGTAGGGTACACAAGTCGTAAGTTCGAATTACATGTCGAAAACATCCAGAAATACATAACAAACAAGCAACAAAACAATAAACGACTGTTTGCTATGGATTACTCCGTCGCAGATTGCTACGAAAAAAAACCGTCGCAAGTTGCTAGGAATAAATTTTTAACGGTTTAGCTGGGGATATTCTGTCGCAAATGCGTCGCATCTCTCCGTGGTTCTTATAAATGATTGTAACAACTAACAAGTAAGATTACCTTATACACTTTTCCAAAGCCGCCACCAATTTTATTTTCGTCGCAAAAGTTATTCGTTGCTGTTTTTAAATCTTTATAGGTGTAAAGGGTCGCCTTTTGCAACGTATCAGTTGCTTCAGTTGAGTAACCTGATATTTTTCATGATTAGTGACGTTATAAAACCGTCAGAAAAAAAAACACATACCAAACTATCAATTGTGTATATATCCAAACTAGCTATGTACCATGTTCGTCGCGATTTGACTTTCTAGATCGACGGCGCCAAATGAGGAAGGCGAGTACGATTAGCAGAAAGCCTATGCCACCAGCAACTCCCCCGATAATGGATCGCGACGCGCTTGAATCTCCTGAGAAACCCGTGATCAGAGGCATTGGTTATAGAGTTATACATGATGATCTATGCTAGTGTTATTGAGCAGTTTGATGACTTTGATCTATGATTGATTCACCAGAGCAATAATCTATCTGGATTAATCGTGTACAAACTATATTCAGATTTGGTGCAATGGTGCATCTTTTAAGGAAAGATGACAACAGAAAAATGTCCACTTTTACAGATAAAAATGTTTCTAAAACCAGCTGGTAACAAAATTAGCGACCGGAACAAAATTGGTCACTAAATTAAGGACTTAAGAAAAACCTTTTAAATTAGCAGCTAAAACAGTTGCTAATAGTGTCTTCACATTCAATACCTCATTTTCTAATTAATTTAATATTACATAATCAACATATTAGTTATTTAAGCATTCTTATAATCTCAAAATTATACCAAAACTAGTTTAAGTTAATTACAAAAATGATGTTGCGTAGATGGTTGTACTATAGGCATAAAAATGTGAGCTAATTACAAAAACGAATTGCTTAGATGGTTGCACTATATGCATAAAAATGTGTACATATAAGTTGGTAATTAAAAATATATATAATATATATTATTTTCATATTTTGTTCTATCAAATATATATAAATAATTTGAAATTTTCATTTATTCATGACGTCATCCGGTTCTTTGACCCACTCCAAAACATCCAACCAGTGAACCAGTTTCACGGCCGTCGGCCGGTTCATTGTCCAGTCTGACTCTAAAAACACTAATAATAATTGTACTAAAGATGAATGTGGCCGCATTAGCGAGTGAAAAATGTCTTACCATTGCTTAAGAAGGGTGTTATATCAGTTGTTTGATTGACTTCAAAAAATGGAGTTACCGAATATCTCATGAAACATCCACTATCAATTGCTCTACCCAATGTTTTCGGAAGACAACCATCTAAGGTTTTGTGTCTGATCTTCAAACATTCTACACAAACACTTTGGCTTAAGTTGCGGCCGCATTGCGCGATAGCGTAAACCGATCCATTAGTCCCGATAATTCGCCTCGATGAAGCAGCGAAGAAGTTTGGTGTTTTGGGCGTCGCGATATGAAGATCTGAAAACAAACCTCTGGCGGTTTTCTGAAGTTCCTTTGGATTCGAAGACGTTGTGTTGCCGCATATTCCTACGCTGGTTTTGATGATAGCTTGCTTGTAGAAGTCGCTGTTCTCGTACCTACACGACAATGGCTTCGGTAAAGTCATGACGTTTGTGTGAAAAATACAAATTCACTACTAGAAAACAGACTTTTACCGGAGAAAATTCATTGGTGGTCAACCAAAACTATTAAAAAAATTATTTTCCTATGTTCATCGGTGATCAGTTATTGATTACCGACGACCTGCAGATTAAGAGCATACAACTTTACCAACATTATTAATAAAAATTAATTTTTTATTTGTGTTTTAGAAAATGAACTATTAGTGACGAAATTCCATTAATGACAAACATCGGAAAAATATCATCCGCGATCTATCCCTAAAGCAAGCACTGCTTTCAGACTCAGATCGGACCGATCGGTCGGACCGGGATTTGGAGGTCGGGCCGGTCCGATCCACCCTAAATCGTTTTCTTTATAAGGAACCGGCCGGTTCAAACTGGTTCGGTGGTCGGATCGGGAGGATGGACCGGATTTTTCATTTTTTTAATTTTTTTAGTTTTTTGGATTTTTAATGAGTTTAACGGGTGACAAACTATTAATTAAAGTGTTGGGAATAACATTATTGTTACGTTTTTATATATAACTATAAACTACACATAAAATATTTATATTCAATTTATATATATATATATATATAACTATATATCTAATATACATATATATAATTGTGATATCATCTGGTTCTTAAATCTGACCGGTTCGACCAGCCAACCAGTAAGATGACCGGTTCACTGTTCGATCCGGTTCTGAAAACATTGAAAATTAAGCGTCAGTGATTGTTGGGCTAGCCATCGATGGTGAAGACTGTTGTTGATGATCCGTCACTGATCTATTAATGAAATCTTTACTCACAACTTGATTTCCCACATACTTTACTGACAGATTACTGACGGTTTCAATCTTTGTTGACGCATTAATAAAAATATTTCCGTTAGTAAAAGTCATCTGATTTATAGTGATTTAGATACATACCTGAGTTCACAATTGTCATAGAAAATATGAGCACCATTGCCAAGGCCACATACTTTCATATAAGCAACCGCGGTATCAAAACAAGCTAGACAAGCCGCTGTCGAGAGATACTCCCTACACAACGCGAGACCATAGACCGACTCACCGTTGATCAAAGTCTTCGCGACAGCGTGGTACGTGTTGGCGGTCGCTAACTGCTTTCTAATGCTAGAGAAGGTGGTATTGAGGTTCCTAAGAAAAAACTCCCCATTCATTACTTTGTAAAAACTACAATACCATCTGATCATCGTGTTATTTCTATTGATCGTTTGTGATGTCGTTGAGGGTACCATGACTACGATGAGCACCGCCAGTACGCTAGCCGTCCGCCACCATGACCGCCCGTTTGCCGCCAGGCCCATGATGATCTTGCTAGATCTTGTTTGTTAGTGTGGATTTTGTCTTTGGGTTTGTAATATATATTTTTCACAAAGACAATGCTGGCTTGTTGAGTTCAGTGACTCTTTAATAGATGATGAGAACGTGTTACAACATGAAAACATGATAAATATTTATATTAATGAATATTTTATGTTACTTTGCGGATATATAGCTCATGGCATTAGAATAAATTTTGGCTCAATCATTGGGCACAAAACTCTTTTTTTTAGGTGCGTACGGTGCAGTTAAAATCATTTTTAAAACCGAAACCGATAGTGCGGTTAATATCATTTTCAAAACCAAAACCGTAAGTCCGCAACCGATACTTCGGTTAACCGCCGGTTATGATTAAGTTCGGTTAGTTAACCAATATATTTAACATATGTCTTTTAAAGCAAAATTTTAACTAATAAATTATTATTAGGCTATATTTGGACCAATTTTATAAGTGTGTCCATGATAAAGTTTGTTTTTAAGATATCACTAAAACCTAAAAGAACTCGGGAAGTGCATACAACAATGTGTGCGCGTATCTTGCAGTACTTCTGCTTGTTCATCACATTATGTAAATATTTTTTTGTAAATGAGAATTAAAAAGGTAACATGTGAAATTCTAGTAAAATCATGAATAAAATTATAAATTTATTGTACATTAATAACATTCGGTTCGTTGTGCTTAATTCGATTAATATGTACATTAAAACCGAAATGGACTTTCTCTCATCCTTTTCTACTTTATATTCACGTCTATGGGTAGACAAACATAATACATATGTTCTAATATTGTTTTAATTTTATTAATATATATCAAATACCAATTTCTTTCTTAAAATTTGTCATACAAGGGATTTTTCTTTTAGTTAATCTTCAAACGGCATTAAAATATGCCTTATTGGTGTATAGACCATTCCCTAACCTTAAAACCGATTTAACACACAATATATTACTTTACTGATGATTGTTCATTTTTATATCTTCAAGTGATACATATATAAACTCAATACTTTACCTTGTCAACTTACTCGGTTCTTTAACCACTACAAGAAGCTGTCGTCGAGATAAAAAGACATACAACGACGATTTTTATGCGGCGACAACCTATGACAGCGATATTTGAGTAGTAGATTAGTTTTGGTTAATGTTAAACGTATAAAATGATTCGCTTGTTCGAGCAAATTAATACGATCTGTATTAAAATAAATTAGTTTCATATTTTATTTTAAATTGGTTATATTTATAAATAAAATTATGTGTTACTAAACGGAAATAAATTAGTTTGTACGTAAGTAAGCAATTAGTTTTTTTTCATCTGCATGAAGTTTTATTAATTAATTAACAAAAATTGCCTCCAGCAAGCAGCGGACGAACCAATGATTCTTAGCCCAGCTGGTTAAGGTGAGGTACCTATGACATGTAAATAAATGAGAGGTCATGGGTTCAATTTACTCTGAGCAAAAAATGCTCAGAGTTGAGCTAGGGGGTTTTCTCAACAATGAGTTTTCTCCTGAGGGGTTTGGGGGTGCGGTTCCGGCTGGGAAACGGATAAGTCGGCCCGATTAAGATAACACATATTCTCCGAAGCAGGATCGTACATTTGTCGTTCAAAAAAAAGCAAGTAGCGGACGAGTAGATTGTAGCGCTATTAATATAGGTTTTATCTTATTTAACAAATTAGTGATATCAATTCTTTTTACAGGGTCTGATCGTTGACTTTCTCTTTCCGGCTGCAACAATAAATTCCATTGTTGACTTTATTTCAAAATAAAATCCCACATGCATTATGATTTTTTTATGCTTACGTTTCGGAACATGTTGGCAAGAATGATGAAACATTGAAACTATAATGTTATTTATATTGAAAAGATACTATAAGTATACAAATTATGTTTTCATATTAAAACTCTTGTTCCATATTATCATAGTAACTTCTGATTTTCTTCCTTGTTATATAATTAATATCTATTACAAACTAACAACAAAAACTAAAGTTGTCACGGGTTCTTAAGTGGAAACGACCAGGGTTCAT
The DNA here is from genome assembly GCA_025215565.1 of Flaveria ramosissima. Classification (NCBI taxonomy): domain Eukaryota; kingdom Viridiplantae; phylum Streptophyta; class Magnoliopsida; order Asterales; family Asteraceae; genus Flaveria; species Flaveria ramosissima. The sequence continues at coordinate 33,630,418 of CM046046.1, read as the reverse complement.
TGCGATTTTAGGTTTTGGTTGTTTCAAAGAACGAACCAGGTTCGTTTGTTCATGTTGGTGTTTTCGGGTTGGAACACAAAGGTAAGAAACGGGGTTGTGTTGTTGATTTGCAGGATTTGAACTAGCGTCTAGATACATTGTACGTTTTTATAAAGTATCCATTGAAGATGTTTCAAGTCACGAGCCATTTTTAATATCCTAAAAGTCTAAAACCTTTATATGATAGTCTTGTTTAAGATTGCAAACTTACTCTAACTTAAAACCGAAATCAATTAATAATAAACTAAAATTTCAAGTTAAACTCGGACTCATATAAATTTGACCCGACTCAAACTTTTACAACCAATTATACACCCCTAGTCTTAACCACAAAATATATCAAATTATTGTTGAGTTCATTTCACGACAATTTCTTTAGTCGCTTAGTGTCACATGAACTTTCCACTGCCACATTTATTTGATCATTTGACTTTATTTTAAATACATATATAGCCTGGATGCATCATCAGTTTTTTATGTTAATTCTAGGTTGCGGATATGTTTTGAATATACAATTACACAATCTAATGTTGTAAAAGTCGTTAGACGCTGCTAGGTTGGTCGACTGGGGAGTTACGAGTACTCGTTCTAAGCGGGGAGTACTCTGATAGAGCAATTTATAAAGAAATTAATTTTTGGAAAATTGTACATATATTAAATATCATAAGTTCACTAATATTTATAACAACTAGAAGGGTGACCGCGCAATGCGGCAGACGACATTTTACATCCGGCACGTGTTTCTAATATTTTGTTATTCTTGTAATATTTTAACAAAATTTTATTATGTTTTTTCTAAGCTAAAATTTAAAACACCAAATAAATGGGTTCTGCATGACCACTTGTACATTTACGCATTAACTTATTGTACCTCATAAAATACAGATTAGTTTAGTAATTCAAATTTGTTAAAACTTTACGGCAACGGTTAGTATAAAGGTTTAAATATGTTTTTTTATTCACTATTAACTCATAAATTTCATTTAACAAAAAGAAAATAACTTCATTTATTACTAATTCAAATTTGCTAAAATTTTGCGTAAGTGTTAATATAAAGGTTTAAAGTTGTTTTTTATTCACTATTACCTTATAATTTAAAATTTTATTTAATAATTTGTTATTAAATCCCTAAAATAATGGATAGGGTTGAATAATTGATTTAAATTCCTAAACTAATGCAAATTTAATATATCAAATAGTTCAAATTTGTTAAACTTTTATGTAAGTGTTAGTAAGTATATGGTTATTATGTAACTAATTGTAAGGGGGTAATCCGTACATAATGATATAATTACTATTTTACCCTTAAAATGGTTGTACATTATGCATTGAGTAAAGTATGTGTTCTTAATTTTAGAGTATCTTAAAATACTCTTTTCAAATGCTTCAGATATAGTATAGATATATGTGAATGTTGATATCAATTAAAAGATACATTTTCAAATACTGAAATATTTCAAAAAATTGATATTTATTGTATAATATTATAGACATTATAATCATTTAATAGTCTTCTTCCAAGGTATTTACATAAAAAAGAACAAAAATCCAACAAAAAACGATGTAAAATAGTGAAAATTGTCGGAAAACAGCGAAAATCCGAGTTTTTCGAGTCGGACCGCCTAGCTAGGGGTGTAAACGAACCAAGCCGGCTCGCAAGCTACTCGGGATTGGCTCGATAAAAAACTCGAATCGAGCCGAGCTTAAACGAGCACGAGCCCGAGCCCGAGCTCACATCATGGCTCGTTTACTAAACGAGCTCGAGCCCAAGCTTCAGACATCGAGCTCGAGCCGGCTCGCGAGCCTAAACGAGCTTTGTTTTGTATAACTTTTTATTTACACATAAAATATATATAAATATATATATATTCATAAATCATATTTATTATACATATTTTTATTATAAAACTAATTAAATAATATATATTATGTTAAATATAAAAAAGTTTTCTTATAAAAAATATAAAAGTATTTTTAATAACTTAACAATAAATCGAGTCAGATAATTTTTTGGCGAGCCGAGCTTGAGCTTTAGAAATAAAACTTCAAACGAGCTGAGCTCGAGCTTTCTAAAACTAAAACGAGCCGAGCTCGAGCCTAAGCGAGCTCGGGCTCGACTCGGCTCGTTTACACTCCTACGCCTAGCTCCGAGTAGGGTCGAGTGGGCGCCTAGCTCCGAGTAGGTCCAAGTTGGACCGATTTTGACCGAGGTTGACCGATTCTAACTTATGAGACCAAGTTGAAGAAAGTCGCTTCAGTACATGTCCGAGTTCCGAGTACACCCCGAGTACTCGGTCGAGTTGACCGAGTTTTACAACACTGACACCATCTCGGGTGAGTTCAAATCATGGCCCATCCGGAAGGGAAAAGTAGAAGGATAACATTCTTCGAATCTGACCTGACGAGAAGAGAAAAGAAAAGCATCAAAATCCATGAACACTGACGGACAAACACAAGAAATATGAGAGGATCGAGAAACGTAGAGGAGAGAGTCCCCAACCTATGATGGTAGCAATGGAGAAGGTTGTTATTGTAATTGTATATTTTTATGAGTTAACTACAAATAATTCATATAGTTTTGACTTAGTTGTAGGGCTGGCATAACAGATCAGACACGACACGATAAGACACGATGACCTGACAGGTCAGACACGAAAACTTATCATGTCATTTTCTTAAAACACACACGAACCTGTTAAAAAACAGGTTACACGATATGACCTGTTTAGAAAGACATGTAATAGAGGTGTGTGTACTGTGAAAGATTAACTGAAAAGTGAAAATATAATTGAAGTGGTTGTGTTAGTGTGTTACCGACGAGTGGAGATGGCAACGTGGATGATGTGGTCGCGATAGAGGTTGTGGTCCCGAGGTCGCGATGAAGGTTGTGGTCCCGATGGTGTCTTGGTGTCTATGGCCGCGTCAGGAAGGAATGGAGTGATGGACGATGGTGAATTGGTGGTTATGATCGATGGTCTCGATGGTGGCCTGGTGGTAGGGTTTCAATGGTGGGGAGCGGCGCTGGGTAAAGTGGGTAGGGTATCAGGGATAAAAGCTTTCGATGGAAGGGTAAGGCTTTAGGGTTTTGTTTTTAACTTTTGAATAATATATATATATATATATATATATATATATATAATATTTTATAAAATATATTTAAATATTAGATATAAACATGTTATTAATAGGTCTTAACATGTATTTAACCTGTTAAGACACGAACTTTATCGTGTCTTAACGTGTTGATCTGTTTAAGACACGAAACGTGTTAAGCTCAAACACGAAACCTGTTAATTTCGTGTCGCGTCGTGTCGTGTCAACAGGTCCGTGTCAGAAATTGTCAGCCCTACTTAGTTGCATATTTGATTCTTAATCTCTAACAAGTTTAGGGTCTAATATTATGTTCAACTAAATTTTCTAGTTACCTTTTATGAAATAACATAAACACCCATTTAGATAAAAAGAAAATTAAGACATCAATCTATATTCTCTTTATGTCAATTTCTTTTGATATATTTATATATATAAATAAATAATAATATTTTTATAATTTGTTTATGATAACTCACTGAAATAATAATACTCTATTAATGAAAAAACGATGTTATAGGATATAATCATCTTCTATATTTATATATTAGTTTTTTTATTGAAAAGTGAGATGGTAAGGAAATCTCAACTTAGATAATATGTTATAATTTTAGGTTTCAATTTATAATTTAAAACATAAACTTTCTAAGATGGTAAAAGAATTAGATTGAACATTCATTTAAACGTTGATTACAATATATCCCTATAAATCTAAAAATGGATCGTTGGTTTAACCCTAATAATAACTAATACTTAACCCTAATAATAATATAGTCTAATACTTCCTCACAGTCGTAGCGGAAATAACCGTACGTTAAGACTGAAAAAAAGAATAAAAGTTTTGCCAATAAATTAATATTGTGCTTGATATTGTTATCCATATTTATGTTGACTGTGTTATCCATAGTGTGCTTGATAGTTCATTGGTTTTTGATTTCCGGAATGATAATCTGATGACTAACGATTGTAGTCTTTGGCGAAGCTTGAGGCTAGCAAGCGGCAGGCTCTTGGATCCGTAGATCAAGTGATGACATATGTAGATATAAAAAGGGAAAAAAGCAAGACCGGTGAACGTGGTCAAGCGGCAGTTTCTTGGATCCGTAAATCAGGAGATAAGATCCGTTGATTTTAAAAATCTAATCAAACAGTAGCTTGAGATCGGTGTCCGTGGACCGTGGTCCTTGGTGCAGCTAAAACACCGATAATAGAAAAAGAAACGGAAACATAGTGACCACTGCAAGTTAGGAGCCATAATCCAGAAACAAACCAAGAGAATGGATGTGAACAAACTAAAAGAATGGATATGGGTAATAGGTTTGAATCTTCAATCGATAACGAAGCTTTATTTAATAGAAACTAGAAAATAGATAAGAAATGAAACAGAAAATAAAGGTGGGACAAACTTCAATTTAAACGAGTAAAATGAGCAAGCCAACCGGCTAAGCTTATCTTGGCTCGGGCTCGACGCGGTTAATTTACAAGTGAGACAATTTCAAATAAGCTCCGAGCGAATTGCAAGTTTTTTTTTAAAAGACAAAAAACAATAAACAAAAACAAAAACAAAAACACCAAAACCCACACTCATCCTCCTCAACCGCGCGTAATCCCGCCCCTTGAACACTGTCTATTAACACCATCAATGGTAAGAATCTAAATACAGAAGTCGTTGCAAGATGCAACGTAGGTGTTTGAAACAGAATGTTTCAAGGCTCAAGAGCTGGGAAAGAGAACAGGTAGTGGCGGTTTTTAGTTGTTATAAACATTATTTTGGATGTTTCTAATCAACTCTTAAATCCACCTAACACGTCTATAGCAGGATTTAAACCCCCGACTTTTAAAACATGATGCACATATTACATTCTTGAATACCATCAAGTCAAATGCCTTTAGGTGTGGTTCAAATGAAAGTTTGACGAGTTTATTGCAAGTTTTATTATAGTTTAATTATTATATTACTTTATATAGTATTTCAAAAGGGCAAAACAGTAATTTCAACCACACAAAATTTTAACGGTCCATGGTCTATGCATACTATATATTTGGTTCCAACCATAAAAAATTGTATATGGTCCTTAGAGCTAACAGTCGTTATTCGTTAAAGATTCATAAGTTTTTATAAATAATTAATACTTCTATTATAAAAACAAAAATTGTAATAAATTAAACATTTCAGTAGGAAGCACGAAAAAGACCATATATGGATCTAATTATTCAATAAAAGATTAATATGATCCAAAACACAAGCTTTTGTTGGTCGGTGAGACTAGTAAAATTGACCGATGAATCAAGAAAGTTTAAGTAGGAACGTCGAGCCGTGGAGGTTAAGAATAAAATTAGAAGTTGGTCAAAATTGTGAAAAAATTAAAGAATCAATTTTCTTTTTCTTTTTTTGAACTGCAAATGTATCTTATTCCTACTTTTAAATTACATCAAATTACATAAATTCAAACTATGTATGGGTTTGAACTAATAAGCACATAGCCTCCACTCTAAAAGACAAACTCTCTATCAAAACACATATTGACAAGAATCAAATTATATAACACAAGAATTTTAATGATGCAACAATTTAGAAAAAAAAAACTTTAAAACGATTAACCAATTGACCGCTGGACTTAGTGGGCTTTACTTTTGGGCTTGTGTTAATTGAAGCGGTTTTAATCAATGTTTTTAAAACCGGACCGGACAATGAACCAGACGCTTTACCGGTTCACTGGTCGGACCGGTTCAAACGTCGGACCATATATAAGAACCGGATAAAATTATAACTATTTTTTATAAATATATATATAACTTACAAAAAAATAAAAATTTATATAAAAAAATCGGTTCAACCGGTCCGGTTCCCGGTCCGACCGGTTCAACCGGTCTGACCACTGGTTCAACGTTAAAACGGTTATAAGTTTTACTTTTCTTGTTTGATACTTGTGCTAATCGCGTCGTCTAAGTGTTAAAAGTTTTACTTTTCTTGTTAAGAAAACTCTGAAACACTAATATTTTCCATTTTGTTCCCACTTCACTCTTATAAAAAAAACTCAAGAACATAACGTACATGTAGATGTAGATGCTTGACGTAGATTTGGAATCAATTACGAAACTTTGGTTTTCTACTTTCATCTCCTGCAATCCGGATGGTTTGGCTTTTATGTTAAAGGATAGCTCGGGGATTTAAGTAAAGACATAAACTAAAGTTGGCGTTGATTTATTCTACTATATGGTGGAGTTGAAAAGCTCGAAAAACTATTCTTTTCAACAAGAAGCGTGTCAGACTCTTTAAACGGCGGATGATGCTTTGTTTTACTCTTTTAATTGGATTAGAAGTAGATTAATGTCTTCTATTTTATCTTGGTCGGAGTGGTGTTATTTTTCATCTTTATATTAGCAACTTGTAGTTGTACTCTTTTTAGAACCTTTTACCTCCATTAAAAAACCATAATCGGCTTAAATTTTGGACCGAAGATTAGTGAATAATTATACGAGTGAGAATTCTATTACTTCAGTTTGGGTTCGTCTCTTTAATTCATAATAGTGGATGAATTTAGTTACTTCGGTTTTGTGGATGTATGTAACAAAACCAACAAAAAAACGGGTTATAAGAAAATTATAATCAAACCATATGTTTTTCATGTTATTTGGTTTTACCAATAGACATGAGAATGTGAAGTGAATGGGAGAATCAAAATTAAAAATTGGCCAACATTGTAATATAAAAACAAGAAGTAAAAGACTTGAATTTTGGTAACACTTAGAATAATCTTTAAGGGAAAAAACTCACTTAGCTAGTGTCGGGTTTTCAACATTAATGTAAAAGCATGAGATTTATCTGGGTTAGAGTCGTCTCAATCATAATGCAGCATCATTCTTTATCATTCCTGTCTGAGATTGCATGTACCTTTGACAACTAAACGAGTCACTTATCTCATATCATATACATATACGTATAATTGATGTATTATGTATAGCAAGATCGTCTTTTGATGTTGTAAATGAAGGGCAGCCCCTCTCTTTTCCTCACGGGCTTCCACTTACTCTTCCCTATCACAACTTGTTTTGAAGTCCAGACTCGTTTAAAGAGAGTGATTTTTCACTCTCTCACTCCTCACCGCTTGTTCATTATCTGTAAATCTTTTTTCCACCACACCCATAAATATCTTCCTTTCATATATAGTTAATACATGTAGTGATTGGAATATTAATACAAAATGTACATGCATATATTGATTAAATGATATTTTAAAAAGCTATGATCAGGAAGCACTTGTAATGTGAGTGAAGCGGATTGAATACACACTTGTGGGGGTGAACTATCGAAAAAAGACCCCCCAATCGGCCTTGAAGAAAGGAACCTCACGTCAAATGGGTTTGGCTGATGCACTACGTCCCAACGATCGTTGGCTAACACTATATTCCAGAAATGTTTGTTTTGTCATTCTGGTGTTGTCGAGGCAGAAGGCGCACTTGAAATGGAACTGATGCTGGAGGTGAATCCGCTAATGTGTCAGGTGAGGTCATACCACCAAAAAGACATACTTGTAACGACAACCGCTGAAACCACAATAAAGCTTTGAAAGAGACGTTCCCATTATTCTTAACGTAAAGACGGTTACCACGTCTTTCATTAAGGGAAGGCGCTGCGATAGTAATGCACATCGAGCAAATAGTATTTAGTATTTCATTTTACGGTATTGCTAAATGTATCTTTTTTCCTAATACATTTGAAGGGCGTCTCTTTCATTAAAATGGTAAAGCCATCGTATGTACTTTAAAGCCCCACACACTTCATGTGACGTTAATACAAATTCGACTTCTCGCATCATCCCCTTGGCGGAAGCAAGGGCGCTCTCTCTCTACGTTTTCAACTATTATCAAGAATAGTGGTTGGTGCATTCAAAAGAAACACTTAATTACATCGTTTGAATAAGTCGAATGTTCTTTAAAATAATCATCAACTAGCAACGTACAAGCACATAGCCGCTTGTGGTTGAGTGTATCTTTTGTGGTTCTTGTTTATGATGGCGGGACTTGTGTTTGTTGCATTAGAACTTAAGCCGCGACTATAACTATTTTGAAAAATCTCGTATGTAGCATGGGACTTGGCAGATGATGATGATGATGACATTGTTAAAAATACCGTGATGAGAGTGTTGTGTAGTGAAGAGTTACAAAATTACAGTTAATATTTATAGTCACGTGTAATTAAAACTTTTTTATATATATAATTAAACAGTCTTTTAATGGTTGTCAAACAATCATATAATGTAATCTCCCTTCTTCACACCCATTGCCCATTGGTAAGTTAACACCCTCACCCTTCACGCCTCTTAATGCTACATATTTTACGATGATTAACGCCTTTAACAATCACCTTAACTCTCATGCTTAATGTCCATCTAACAAAAAGGTTACTTTCAATACACGAGACACAAATAATCCTCAATAAGTATCGAAGTATTATCACTTTTAAATTATTAAAATTTAAAAAAGAACAAATAATTATATTATAAGAAGATAATAATCATAATGTTTTTATTATCTTTTTCATTCATCACACTTCAAAACTTCATACGATACATACAATTGATTTAAAACCTCGCCGACAAACCCTCGCCCCCACCACCATCCACAGTCAAGACGTAGTCTCAGACCCACGGCTCCGGCGACTTCTCGCCGGCGTACTCCGCCGTTGATCCGCCGATATCGCCTCCGTCTCCGGCGGCTCTCTAGTAAGCTCTCCGATTGTTCACTTCTTCCTTTTGCTCACTCTAATCTGCAATTGTTCTCACCTGCTTCTGATTACTCTAAACTTTGCGATTTGAAGTTTATTGATTATTTATCGGTTGTTGTGGTTCCATTAGCTGTGTTGATGAATATCTGATTGATCGGAAACTTACATCTGAACATCGATTGATGGATTTAAAACCCTAAGCGAGTAATCTACTATCTGGAACTGTGGTTTTGATTATGAGATGATGATTAGTTTGATATCGATGTGCGTTTTATTTAATGTATTCTGGTGGTACAACTGGAATTTATGCTTATGGTGTGTATTTTGTACTCAGTTATGATGATATAGAGTTGATTATCTTGTAAGTAACTTAGTTGAGGTGAGGACCTCTGAAAGTTCTCTGTTAAAGGTTGTTTTTTGCGTGAGATGATAGATTAGTCGTAGTTGTCAAAGATTGAAAGTTGATAATCACTCTCCCAATCTTTAATTTTGGTTATCTATATGAGGAATTATACGGTTGAGCTTTTTATGAATTAGCAGGGTTATGCAGGTGAATTACAACATGTTTGCTCTTAGTTTGTTAATGTTTTGTGTGACGCGTGCAGAATTGTAGTTAGTATTGCTCCAGATGTATACGATATTATGATGCCTTTTTGAGAGGAATATGTAATTAGCGAATTAGGATCATTGTGATTGGTGTTATGGCCAATGGGTGATAAGATAAAGGGTAGGTAGGAGTGTACTTCTCTGGTGGTAACATTTCATTTTTTATTTTTTGCTTTCAGGTTTTGACTTTTGATGGGGAAAAAGGTTAAAAAGAGGGCAGCACGCAATGCTGAAAAGGGAAAACGGTTTCCAACCTCTTCTTCCAAAACAGTTTCACCAGAGATCGTTCCAGTCGCCGACACAGGGGTGGATGGCATGTCAGCAGTTAAAGAGACACAAACATGTTCTCATATTGAAGAAGGCATCAATTTGGAAAAGTTTTCTTTGAAAATATCATCACTTGAGTCTCTTAAATGTGATGACTGTAGGGACAGTGTGGCTGATAGAAGGACGAAAAAGGGAAAATCAAAACATGGAAAAGTTAAAGGAAGTGGCTCAAAGCCTGAATCTATCTCCATATGGGTGTGTTTGGAGTGTGGTCATCTTTCATGTGGTGGTGTGGGGTTTCCTACAACACCACAGAGTCATGCAGCTCGACATTCAAAACAGAACCACCATCCATTGGTTTTCCAATATGCAAACCCTAATCTCAGATGGTGTTTTCCTTGTAATACACTTATTCCAGTTCAACGTTTTGAGAATGAAGAACAAAAAGACACATTATCTGAATTTGTTAAATTAATTAAAACACAATCATCATCAGAAGCCCGTGTAGATGTTGAGGATGTCTGGTTTGGAAGTGGTAGTGTTACAAGTGAGGTAAAATCCTTAAGTACCATTACAAGTTTAGAAAATGGAGATGGACATATGGTGAGAGGTTTGGTAAATTTAGGGAACACATGTTTCTTCAATTCAGTAATGCAAAATCTTTTGGCAATGGATAAATTACGAGATTATTTCATGAAACTAGAAGGGCCTGTTGGACCTCTTACATCGTCTTTAAAGAAGCTGTTTGTTGAAACAGCCCCATCAACTGGTGTTCGGAGTGTCATCAACCCGAGATCATTTTTCGGGTGTCTTTGTGCAAAGGCTCCCCAATTTAAGGGATTTCAACAGCATGATAGCCATGAATTGCTTCGTTGCTTGCTTGATGGATTGTGCACTGAGGAATCTCGTGTATTAAAACATTCTCAAGATGGTAAAAGCTCTCCAAAACATGCTCCTACTTTTGTAGATGAAATTTTTGGGGGACAAATTTCTAGCACGGTTAGTTGTTTGGAATGCGGGCATACATCTGTAGTATATGAGCCATGTTTAGATCTTTCGCTACCATTGCCAACAAAAAGTTCTCAATCTAAACGGGTCACGTCAGTTTCTCGATCCAAGAAACCAAAGGTTCCTCCAAAAAGGCAGGGGAAGTTTCGGCCAAAAAGTAAGAAAGTTGCAAATATTTCAGCCAGCGACGAGTCATTAGGACCCACCAAGCCTACTGAAACATGTATCGACAAAAGCACTGCTACAGCTGATATAGCACAGTCAGAATTGCAAGCAAATGGAGTCAAGCAGATCATGAACTGTACTGTCAATTCATCAGACAATATGGTTCAGCTGGATAATATTGAGCCAACCACTTTGTCAAGTAATAATGATAGTGGTACTGTGAATTCATTAAATGTTTCCTCAATGTTGGATCATAATGAGCCCATCATGGTATCAAATGGTCATGATACATCTGTTGACCAGGTTGACTCCTTTGATACAGAGGAAACACCATCATGGTTGGATTTTCTTGAACCAAGCAATTCTACGGTTCATGATATGCCATTAAATCAAGATTTATCAGTAACTCAAGATTCTGGAAATAGTAATGATGTCGTTTGGGAAGATGAGCCTCTGCTAAAAGTTCAAGAATCTGAAGTTTTGTTGCTTCCTTACAAGGAAGTCACCTCAACTAGTGAACAAGAACCATTAGATTTTGATGGGTTTGGTGGTCTGTTTGATGAGCCTGAGCTTGCTGATGGGCCCACTGTGAAGCCCTTATCAAATGGAATTGAAGAAAGTGAATCTGATCCTGATGAGGTTGATGATACTGATTCTCCGGTTTCTGTGGAGAAATGTTTGACTTATTTTACTACCCCTGAGCTTCTCACCAAAACTGAACACGCTTGGCAGTGTGAAAAATGTTCAAAGTCTTTGTTAGAGCAAAAGAAGATATTAAAAGAGAAACTGCAAAAGTCCATCCCAAATGGGGGTGAAAACGGAATTTCAAGTGTTTCGACTGATTCATGCATTGAGCATGTTCTTTCTAATGGGTTCAGAGACACTGGTGATCATAGTACAGAAAGTGCTGACTTGGTGTTGAATAATGGAAATAGTGACAACCATCAAGATACTGAATCTTTCAGTGTCACCATGCCCCTTGATAATATTAAGAATGAGAAGGCTCTAGAAAGACAAATTGAATTAGACAGCAGTGATGAGGAAGAGGTGGATTCTAAGTGTGTTATGGTGGCAAGAGATGCATCTAAGAGGATTTTGATCAGTAAGGCCCCACTGGTTTTGACCATTCATTTGAAAAGGTTCTGTCAAGATGCTCGTGGGCGTTTAAGTAAATTAAATGGCCATGTCAACTTTAGAGAGACAATTGATCTTAAACCCTACATGGATCCCAGGTAAATTTTGTTTTCATTTTCTCTTGAATTATCTTCTTTTGGCTATCTGATACTTGACACAGGGTCACAGATTCTTAAACCACTATGAACAATATCTATTCTGTATGTAAAATATGCAGCGTCTATTTAAAGAGTCATTTGAGAGCAATAAAAGAGATTATTATTGCTATTATTATTATTATTGCCTTTATGTTTACAAGTTTATGGAGCTTTATGTGATTCAAGAGTAGTTATAAGCAACTGCCTATTACTCCTTTGCAAAACTTGCCTAGATGTGGCAATTTTGACAAACTTATATACAAACTGGGTTGATCTGATTATACTAAAATTGAAACGGGCTGAGTGGGTCAAACGGTTCCAAATAAGCCGAATTGTATTCAGAGCTTTATTCAGGAAAATATTTAGCTTATTACTGTAATAATATAGCCCTAATAATTAATATCTAAAGATAACAAGAAAAAGTGTGGGTTGGCTCTTCCTAGGCCAACCCTTACTGACCCGTTACCTAACACACCCAATAAGACATTAAATGTCATGATGAAAATCAACAAGTTTTTATTTTTATTTTTTTTTTTTTTATCATTATTTTTACAAGATATTTTGGATCATGCAGCTGCTGCAAAGATAGAGAAACATACAAATACCAATTGGTAGGGGTGGTGGAGCATTCAGGGACAATGAGGGGCGGACACTATGTAGCTTATGTCAAAGGCGTTGCAAAGGGTAATTTTGACAATTCCTCATGGTACCATGCGAGTGACGCTTATATCCGTGAGGCTTCTTTGGAAGAAGTTCTTGGGTGTGAGGCCTACATCTTGTTCTACCAACAAATGTGAGTTAATCTTTACAAAAAATCAGTTATTTAACTACTTTGAAACCTCCATCCCTTATTTGTGGGATCTTTTGTTTTAAGGGATGTTATTGACAATATCCCTTTACTGAGAGAGCAATGGAAATTTCTTTCATGAGTGTATAATATCAACACTTTACCAACCATTTTGGTTTTCATTTATTCATTTATGTTACATCAAGGAATCTATAGCTTATGCACTGCCATAATTTTGTCTCATAAGTCATGACTGTTGTGCTTTATTTGCTGTATATGCAAGTTTGCTTGTTGCTAGTTGGCAGATTTAGGGAAGTAAGCTAGCCGAGTCGAGCTGATCATAAGTATTCAAGTTCAAGTCTGAGTTGGGGCTCATTTAATTAACGACCTCGAGCTTTGAATTAGGTAAGCAAGCTTAAACTACCCTGAAAATATTCAAATTTGATCGCAAGTTATTAAAGTTCAAGTCTGACTATAACCGCTTGTATGTTCATCATCTCATCCATCTTCATGTCCAACCAACTATAATATTCAAATCGACTCTGCGAGATACAAATAGCGGGTATGCAAGACCGCATGATTTAGCCATTTAGTCGAGAACCTAACTTTCGCCAAAATATTCAATACACCCGCACGATCTGGAAAGGTCATCCGCAGGAAGCTTTAGTTTAGAAAATCAAACAATGAAAGAACTGTGAATGTGATTGATCACAGTTACATATTTCCCATTCCTAGGATCAATAATTACATATTTACCCAAGTCAAAAAATTAATTACATATTTCCTCTTTTTAAAACGTATCTATTACATATTTACCCATTTTAGTGAAATTATTTATTGAATCATTATTTTACTCGTGTTTCACTAAAGTATTTTTACACATTTCATTTTCTAATACTATCAATTACATAGTTTCTCAAGTTCGAGTCTTCTATATTAAATAGAAACAAAAAAATTACATCTCGTTAAAACTTTATTTCAAAAAAACAATAACCGATAATCAAAGTTATATCTCCAAATATAAAACACAATTGTCAAAAGGGTTTAAACAATTTTAATAATAAAACATTAATATGTAAAGATCTTTTAGTAAAAACAAAGTAAAATAATTATATAATAGTTTAAGTTGATGAAATGGATATATATGTAATATATATGTTTTAGCAAGGGGAAATATGTAATTGATTTTTTTGTTTGGGGATGTATGTAATTTATGCTCTTAGGTAGGTGAAATATGTAAAAATACATTGATATAAGTATCTCATACAAACAACATGAAGATTAAGTCAATTACGTTACGTGCACTCATCTATGATGTCAAGATGTATACAACTAACAAGTTAATTCTTATTTGTAAATTGGTAGATACAAGAGCCAGAAAAAAAACTTTCTCAAGAAAGTCAAGATGTATACAACAAACAAGTTAATTCTTATTTGTAAATTGGTAGACACAAGAGCCAGAAAAAAAAAACTTTTCCAAGAAAGTCTTCAAACTCAAGACAAACAAAAATATTGGTCGGTTTTGTAAGGAAATTGACATAGTTGTAGAAATAACAACTCAATCTTTCTATAAGGTAAGATGTCTTGCATTTTAGGTAACACAGGGTGGGAACCGGTGAGGGGTGGGGAATACCCGGCCCTGATGGGAACATCACCTCTCTGAACCTGGTATGCAAAACAGCTTCGGACTTGATGCACCGGGCTTACCGTTCCATTTCTCCCCTTTTTTGGATTATTTGAGTCAAATTGAGAACTAAGGAAAAACTGGAACAACTTCTTATAAAACGAGAAAAAGTTGAGGAGAATATGAAAAGATAAAAAAAATCCGATGTGATGTTGATGTGGCAACCTCGAAAACTTGATACCACTCCCTCTCCTCTTATGCCAAGACTCACTTTTACTTAAAAAACATTACTTTTGGTGAGTTTTCCTTAGACCTAGTAAAAGGGTTGGTTAGAGTTTGTAAAAAAAATTATGAGAATAACATTCTAGACCAAGCCAACTAATGCATAACTCGATCGTGACATTTAGTGTTTGAATCCCAATAAATGATCAAACTCCCTCACACATGTAACATTCAATCCAATAGTTAGGCTCATCTCTTACACTTGAAAATACAAACTTCTAACATCACTCTTTGATCAACCAATTCAATCTTTTCTCAAATGCTAATCTTATGAAAAACACACGCGCGCACACACATACACACAAGAGAGTATGAAGATCAAGCTAAAATGGAAACTTAATTAGTGATGGTCCAGCAAAAATGAACTAAGAACAAACATATATGTTCTCTATCTTATTATAGAGAAAAGGGCGCTTGTTGATCTTTAGCATATGCAAGAGAAGATTTATATGCAGCGGCGTGTCGGTGTCTACCATTATAGACATACGTTTGTGTATTAGTGGTCCGTATCAATTTTGAGAGGAATTAGTGAAGAACAATGTTGATGACGAAGGGGCAAACGTGAAGTAGGTAACATCCACACACCGTTATAAAGCTTTGCATTTATGTGGTGATATGTATGTAGCCTTGAACACTTAACGTTTTTAATTATAAGTTTTCACAAGAATTATTTTCTTAACGAATAAAATCTTTTTAAACGTAGTAAAAATTATAGATAATCATTTCACTCCTAGACTCTTTCATATATTATTACAATACAATTATATATGATAATTATACTAATCATACTTAGATAAAAATAATAATAATAATAGACAAGCATTAGCTTGTGACAAGATTAAACTTATATAATTCTCACAAACTGAGCAGCTTTATACAGCTAAAAATAATTTAAACTTAAGCTCTAATTCTATTAAGTTAGACAAGCAAAGTTGAGTTTATTCAACTCGGGTTCACTTTAGAAAATTTATATTAAAGAGTTTTATATGTATTTAGTATTTAGTTAAACTACCTATCAAATCATTTGTTGTATCAAAAGGAAGCAAAATCTTATTAAAAAGGATTAAAAGTGTCAATCTTCATCCCAAACCCAACCCACACTTAAAATTTACCCATTTGAACCAAACCCTATTGACTAAATTATCCACTTCTACTGTCACATGATATGGACCGAAGGTCAACGTCATCGTTACAGTTTGCGTACGTCTAGGAGCTGATATCAAGATACCGAAGAAAAGGAAATCTAAAATTAACAATATCAACATCCATGAACTTCAATATAAAAACCGCTTTTTCAGTTGTTAGTTACACAAATTTCAAACCCTAGTTTGTGTTACCGAACCAATATACAACCAATCATTTCAAATCCAGACGAACATAGTACTTTGATCTCAAACCAAGAGTCCACTTGCGATACCAAAAAGATTCAAACCGTCAAACCTATCAAATTTTTGATTCAAATGCGACACAGGTCTTTTTTTATCTACCAAAATAACTCTATTCTAAAAACTCTCTATATATAGTAAAAACAGTTATTAATTCTTTCTAGCCAAAATAAATACTTTTCATCAAATTTTAAAGGTAAAAGTAACTCATCTTGACACTCAAAAGTCAACTGTGGACTCTTGTTTGGGAGTAATAATCTCTACTAAGCTCCGCTGCTGTTTGCAACACCTGCGCGAACTCTCAACATTTCAGTTCGCTTACTTCGCTCCATGACATCTATTAGCCAGTTGACAGTTTCCTTTATTCCAGTCCTGCAATTAAAGCCCAAAAAAGCAGTATGTTTATGATAATTTCAGAAATTCCACATAAGTCGGCGATAATAATAAAGTTGACAAATGGGTCAATTTGGGTTATGTTTTAGACTTGTTCGTGCTAAACAAAGTCAATGAGCGGAAAACTTTACTAAGGATTCAAATGCATAAACCCACTTTAAAGAGCATTATAAAAAAGGGTTATATTGTTATTACTGAAATAAAAATATATAACAATTTTTCTATTCATGTTCGACAGAAAAGAGTGGGCCAACCAGCATCGCCTCAACCTTATTTTGGGGTCTGAATCGGAATTCAAACTTGAGGCGTTATTGAAATATCAATAAAAATAACTTTTAGCTAACCATTGTCTTCATTTATCCCCTAATTGAGATCGATCACGTTTACGAAGTTAAAAAAATTATATTTAACTTATATAAGTGTACGTATATATAAATGATTAAAAATTAAAAATATATAACAAAGAATATATATGATTAATAATAAAGTGTTAAGCAATTATAAGAAGAAATTTTAAAAGAATTTTGGGGCCTTCTAAAACAGAGGCCTAAAGCAACTTTTCTACGTAAGGCCAGCCCTGAAGCCAACCCAACCCTCCCAGCCCATCCATTCTGACATCTCCACGAAGCAGTAAAAAAAACTAATTGGCATGATATCCACTATCTTAAACATTGTAGACTTACCCATCATAGCCTGAAACACCTTCAAATGTATAAGCTCTTTCATCTAATTTCTTGAGATCCAAATACCGAGCAAGCTCTTCTGCTGAAACAGCATCACCAAGATCCTGCAATGGATTCATGCATATTCATCACTCATGATAAATAGAAGAGTGGCGATAGGAACAAAATCAAATAGGCTCCATTGAGAGTCAAATTATTATTGTAGTTCTGCTTCTTGCTCGAGAAAAGCATAAAGACTTGCTTGTTGGAAATTGCTGCTAGGTTTAACCAGGGAATTTTGTTTAATAGAAAATAAATAATACTTGATATTGAATTAGAAAGGAAAAACAGCAAAGAAGAACATATCAGACAAAGATCACACTCATTAACAAAACTCTCACTACATAAAACTCTCTTGGTACCATCTTTCATTCGTTCCTATCCTCCTTAACTATATATATCCCCTAACTTTTTTCTGCTATAAGTTATCCTGGCCCATTGGTTTGCTGGGCTAATAATTAATTCAATAGCATCTTCTCTAGCAAGTTGCCAATTAGTACCACATTAATAATGATCCTTGATTTCGATTCACCATTTCACAGTAAAGCTAGATCTTAGAACTTATATGTGAAGGTGGCAAAAAGGGGCAGGTTGGATAGCAAGCCAAAATAAGCCAAGGCCAGGTTGATCCATTTTTGCTCGTTAAACATTGATGTACTAAATATGGTAAAACTTCTGCCATTAAAAAAATATAGTACTATCATATGAAAGAATTTAGGATGTTAGGTGATTTTGACCCATTTGTACCAAAAATATATAACTTGAATTAACCCAATTCCATACACAAACTTGCCACCTCTACTTAATTGCAATTGCAACAAAATGACAGAGAAAGGAGAAGGCTAAACTGCAATAGTACATTCATTTCAAACTAATGAAATCCTAGAACCCAATATTAGTAAAAAGAGCATTATTATCTTACTAAAAGACTCTCTCTCTTAGCAGTTTCCAAAATAAAGAAAAAACAGCAAAGGGGCACTGGGTGAGGGAGGGGGTTACCTGCTTGTTGGCTAGTACTAGAAGAGGAGCTCCATGCAGATCTTCATGCCTAAGCACCTTTTCTGGCAACAATGAATTTGAAATTACCGGAAGCATATGTCATATGCATATTCTGGTTGTAATAATTTGCCACAAATCTAACATAAGAAAACGATCATTTACCAAGGGCAGATTTGGAATCTTCAAAACGTGATGGACAAGATGCATCAACTACAAAAATAACAGCATGTGCCTCTTCATAATATTTCTCCCAGATTGAGCGAAGACCAGGCTGACAGCATAAAATTTTAGGCATTAGTGACAAAAAAAATGATCCATAGGCATGGACTTGCACTTCGTAAAGTTAACTGACTTATTGTTGTGTTTAAATTTAAACTTTTTATGTTAAAGAAGCCTATGAAACTATCGTCAAAGCTGAGTCTAGGGGTACTGCATGCAATTGAAATTAGAGTAAAATATCAAATTTATGCTTGTACACATGTACTTGTTAATAAAGGGCCAATAAGATGTTTGGATCGGTTACAAAAGTGATTATTGCAAATTAGAGATGCAATACTTAGTTTATAGTGTCTTGCAGAACTGATTTTGATATGATGCATTTTTAGGGATACAATAGCTGGATTGGCGAAAAAGGTGAGGAGTTTGTGCAAGAAAACAAAACAGTTAAGATAAATGTGAAGTTGCTAAATATCCTAACTTTAATCAAATTATCTTCTGATTCTTAAAGTCGCAATAATCACTTTGAACGCACACATCAATACACTCCCTAAGTGATGTTCCCTTGCTCTAGCAGTTAGTAGGGTGTCAAAAACACTTGGATTGATATTCCCATGTAGAATTAACAATTTGTGGTTTATCAAGTAATATCATATGCATGACATGTTCAACAATAAGGGGTCTGGATGTTGTGTGATTGTGGTATGCTTCCTACTATTACGCACTTTGCAAGGTAAGAAACTGGAAGCATTATAAAGGTAAAAATGAAAGGTATGAACTCATATATTCCATTATTAGTAAGGATTCAATCTAAATACCTGACCTCCAAGGTCCCAAAACACAAGTTTTGAATTTGAAGTTTCAATTCTACCAATATTCAGCCCAACAGTAGGAACAATACGATCAGGGGGAAGACCTTCTAAGCTTGAATATTGTGTCTTCAATTTCTCCAGTAAGGTCTACACATGAAATCAAAAACAAATATTAGCATATTTCAAGATTTCACAGAAATGGGAATGGGTTTATCATTAGATATGATCAAAGTATACATCAAAGCTTAGGACATTGTCATAATGTCAGAGATTGATAAACAATTTGCTTGTTTATTTGATATCAATATTTCAGATTTAACATTATTAAAGCAGATTAATGGGGGTTGATGAGTACGAATTTGTAGCAGAAATGAAACTCAACCAGAGAATCGAAGAAAGGTAGAAAAAGAAGAGTGAAAACATTACCGTTTTTCCAGCCTTGTCAATTCCAAGAATCAGTACATGAAACTCTGTCTTGCTGACCAGATATTCCCAAAGTCCATAAAACAATGAAAACATCTCTTATCTTTTTCTCGTGCTTGCACTTCTCCACCTTACAAAAGGAGAAATTGGATTTTCTTTTCTTAATTTAAAGTCCTCATATCAGCATCTGAAAAACAGAAAGCAGCCTGTATATCAACATTTCATGTCAAAACGAACATCAAAAATAAAAGAAAAGGTACGACGTCAAAGTGAAACAACAAATCAATGTCACCCCTACCAACCAATATATTATTTTTCTGATTCTAGTTTCAGCAGCTCATGCCCAACCAACCAGACAACATAAAACCATCAATTACCATCACTTTTTACCACCATGTTAATCGAGTTATATTACTTCACGATCACAAGCTTGTTGGTCTGGTAACACAAATTCACATCTCGGTTACGATAACACACATTGTCAGCAACTATTACAGAACTAAAGTTTTGATTCTCTTCTCAAAAAGAACTAACCAACAGCCACACCAGAAGGAAGCATCAGTCTCAATGACACCAACAAATTCAATCATAATAGTGTCCAAAAAGGCACCCCCTCCCTGGTCAACTTTGTCTTCTAACGTCTAACAAGCTAATTTCCATTTCGACATAAATCTCACTGTTAAACCACTTAGAGAAAACAAAACCGCAAATAAGATCCAACTTCCACTCAAATTAGGTTTACAACAAAACCACAAGCAACCTATCAACATAGAGCTCCATAATAAGCATCAAACGAATGATATCATCTTCAACCAAATCCACAGATCTAAATTCCTATTCACCATCTGTTCACAGCATATATCCACAAAACTAAACGCAAATTCACACGATCTGCTATCCTAAACCTACTAAACACAAAATTAAGTAAACACATTACACACCGCACCATAAGCTCCATCCGATTGAAATACAAAAGGATCAGCATCAAAAACACATGTTTACAACCAAAACTACCACAAACAATCGAAGAACAATAACATCTAACGACATGATCGACAGAATTGAAGAGTATAGTGGATCGATTAGGTTTTGAAACGATTTGTAGAGCAGTTGAAAGCTTGAGAATTACCTCAGAGAATGCATCGAATATGGAAGCTGAGGGACGACAAGATCGGAGCTCCGGCAATCGTCGTCGTCGGTCGTTGGTGTGTATTTCGATTATTACTTTGTTATATGCACATTTTTTCCTGCTTATATTGCATTTTTTTTATATACCTTTCTTTTCTACATATGATAAAAGGCCTTTTTACACTAGAATTATTTTCATCAGAATCCATCTCATTCTTCGCGGTACCAACATGTTGTCGTCAGTTGATATAACCACGAAACCTAAAAATACTCTATTTTAAATATAACTTTGTTTTCAACAAAACGCGAAGAAGAACAATTGATTAATTAATGAACGAAAACTGTTTAGGAAAATCATATTATATATACTATAGAGGGTAACTCAAAACTTTAGAGACTTAAAAGGGTCAAATTGATATTTCAAAAAGTAGAGAGTCGGTTTTTGCCATCACACCAAAGTTGGAGGGAGAAGTTATCGGTGGCAAATCTAAATGAGTGTTATATAATGGCATATAACATGATTATGTGAGTAGGGTTAGACCTTATGGATGAGAGTAAGTACTATGAGATATTTAATATAACCGAATAGGTGAAGGTTAAAGAAGAAGTAGTAAGAAATATGTTAACCATACAATGTTTATCATTACTTTCGACTAGTGAGACGTTTGTGCATCATAAATCTTTTTTATTTACGGGAGACGACTAATTGAGCAAACTCTCGATTGATTTACCGCTGTTGATCAAGTTAGATATTCGGATTTCATGTTAATCGGTTCGGGTTATTCGGTTTTGTAGTTTTGAAAGTAAACACGAACCGGTCCTAATAACAATCGTTTAATCGGGATCAGGTTGTTCGGGTAACGGTTGTTCGAATCGGGTTTTGGGTATTAGAGAATGGCTTAAAGATTAAAATTAGTGGACATTAATGAATTTTCTTTTCAAAATATTGTAAAATTAGTGAACTTAAATTAGCTTAATTTAATAAATTATAAAATGTATTTAAAAATATTATTGCATACAAACAATTTTTTTTGGGAATCATCTAAACAATTGTAATACAAACAATTTGATTTATTATAGTGGGTGTTCTCGGGTTATTCAGGGTTCGGGTTAATCGGGTTTCGAGGCTTTAAAAAAATACAGGAAACCCAACCTTAATAACAATCTGTTTGATTGGTTTTCGGGAAACGAGTTTCTTCGGGTCTGGGTTAATCGGGTACGAGTGAGATCCCGTCAAACGGGTTAATAGGGTACGAGTAAAATCGGCGGGCCTAGATTGAAGATTGAAGTGCGAACGTAGAGTGAATTATTTAACATACTTTTGAATATATATAAATTGATTAGGTCGTTTAATCCTTGGAGAAAGGTTCATATAAAAAGTATTTTAAAACTAAAAAGTGTAATAAGTAATCTTAACAATTAATCTCCTTAATCAATAGTTAAGATAAAATCGTAGGGAAAAGTTTGTTAGATGTTTATTTTAGGAATAACCACTTTTGTTGACTTTTTGCAAATTCCCCCATTTTCTTTAAAACGTTCATAACTTTTATGTACGACGTTATTTTTTTATAAATATTACACAATAAAAATAATATTTTTTATCTTTGAAACGAGTACAATATTGTTATATAAAAAGATAAAAAATTTACATTTTTATGTTCATATTTCGTCATTGTGTATTTAGTGCAATTCATTGTGTCTTTTGGGTAGTTATTATGTTTTTCTAAAATGATGAATTAAAAAAAATATAATTATGGAATAACACTGTTGTGTATCTTTAATATGTAAAACACAATAGTAAATTAACAGCTACTTAATCTAATGCATTAAAAACAATGACAAAATAACACAATGTCTCATTGTGTCTTTTGATCGTCATTGTGTTATCTTGAACAATATGAGTTTTGAAAAATACATTGGTGAAATAACATCCTTGCATACTTTAATTGGTAAAACACAATGATAGATAATAACAAGTTTATATAATCTATTAAAAATAATGATAAAAATAACACATTGTATTATCTTCAACACTATGAGTTTTAAAAATACATTGATAAAAGTATATCATTGTGTACTTTTAATTGTAAAACACAATGATAAATAACAAGTTTATAATCTATAAAAACAATGACGAAAATAACACAAATGATTTAAAATGTAAAATAGAATGATTAATACACATACCAAATGATGTAAAATGTATGACACAATGAACGTATAAGACACAATGAGCTTTTCTTTAAAATAAAAATAGACACGTGTCAAGTCCACAATCATACTTAGCCTTTTAAGATTAAACATATTTTTTAGTATGACCCTATCCCTATCCTTAACTATTTATTTATTGGTTCATGTTATTTACATTTAAGTGTTCTTTAATGCGTAAGTTTTAAACTAAATTTAAAAATGTTAATAAAATTTTGTTTATTTTTCAAATAAAAAATGGTTTTAAATCTACAATATCTTTATATAACAAAATTAAAACATTATGTTTTCATCTCGTATAATTTTTTGCTTGTCATGTATCTTTAATGTTGTTTATTGTGTTTTTTTTAGTTATTGTGTTTTTTAACACTGTTTGTGTGTTTCTAAATAATGAATTTCATATAACATAATAGTGAAATATCATTGCTTGTGTACTTCTAGTATCTTATATATTAAAGATAAGATAAAATAATACAAAAATAATATAAAACAAAAAAAGACAGTGATAAATGTCTCATTGTGTTTTTTTTCTCATCAATGTGTTTTTCAAAACACTATGACTTTTAAATTTATCTTTGTATTCTTGCCTCCTATTTGGGTAGTTAAATTTGTCTTTATATTCTTGCCTCCTATTTGGGTATTTGACATTGTCTTTATATTATTGGCCTCCTGTTTGGGGGGGGGGGGGGGGGACGCCCTCATCTTTTTTTCGTCGGTAGTGTTAATTTTTAGTGCGACAGTGTAGATTTTTGACTCGGTAGTGTAAATTTTTATAAAAATATTGAGTTCACCCCCCGTAAAAAATAATAATTTCGCCCCCGCCCCCCTACGTGGATGTTCAAGCTCCGCCCCTGACCCGCTGGTTAAGTCTTAATTAATTGGCTCATATACAAATTACAACATACATACATGGGTATGAGATGAGTTGACGCTTCTCTAATCATACTTTTTAAATAAATTTGTAGAACGTTACACTTGAGTAGCACTTAACAACTGGATCATGAAGTTAGATGTCCATTTTTATGTGGTAATTCCATGTATTATTTGGAGGACATTATCCTGGATGCATTGCTACTTATTAGGTAAACACCATTCTTTCATTCATTCGTTTTCGATGAATTCTCTTTAAAATATCAGAGATTTTAAGACATTGTTTGTTGAATTAGTTGTTACATGATTGAAGGAATATGTGAAGGTGGTGGTGGCATATCGAAAGAAGCTTAATAATACAATAAAAGTGCCAAAATCTTTAAAGTTTGATAAAGAATCGGAGCAGAAGAGGAATGTTATCGTTCGTAGCTCCTCTCAAGAGAGAAACCTGTATACGGAAGGCCATAATACTTGCTAGCTTAATGAGATGGATCTCAAACCAAGAGTAGAATTTCTTGAGGTATGATTAATGATTCAACCCATTGAACAATAGCATGCTTTTCGGTCGAGTGACAATGGGATTTTTGACTTGGTTTCAATCAAATCTAGCATTAAGTTTGCAACAAGAGAACAGGTTAATGCACATGGGAGCATCAGTAGGGAACACATCTTCATACATGGAGAGATTGAAGTTGAATAAAAGAAAGGAGAAATTTGCCAGAGTTGTGACGAAAAGATGATAGTTGAACAGTTATTTGATTTAAAAATGTTCGATCACATGATGGGGCAAATATGTTCTAATATGTTGGAGAAAAGCAAAGTGTTGATATTCGATGATTAGTTTATCTTGCCATTAGTTGTAGATCTGAAAGCTTTTGGTTTACTATTTCTTTATATATATGATCACATGAAATTTTAAAAAATCGGGAAAAAGACCAATCTTTTGTTCTTTTTGTAACATGTGACTACCCTTTGACATCTTCATGAACTCATCCACCCATGCCACCATATTGTACCTAATTGTTTTCTTATTGCAAATGGTGACTGTATTGAGTATTGGAAATGGGCTTGTTGGTGTTGAATATGTTATTGTTTTTTTTTAATCAACTAATTTCTCTTACATTGTTATTCTGTATATGTAATATGTTTGTGTTCATATGCATATACGTACGTACGTACGTATACGTACGTACGTACGTACGTACTACATACATACCTACATACATACATACATATCATATATGTGCAAACTTGCCTTGGCTTTTCATGATAAAAAGAAAAAAATAGTTATTTTATTATGACAATTCAGAGCTAAAGCAACATTCAGAAAATCATCATCATTCATAATGGGTTTGGTTATTTGAACCCCAAAATTATAAATTAACACCCCAAAATTTTTATACGGGTCGTATAGTCCCATACGTGTCGTATAGTCCCATACGTGTCGTATAGGGGGTTTTATAGCTCTACGGGTCGTATAACCCCTCTGACAACCCCTGAATTTTTCCTCGTAGTCAGTGTCGAAATTTGCTATACGCGTCGTATGACCCTATATGTGTCTTATAGAGGGGTCGTATAGGGCTATATGGGGGTGTATAGTTCTCTGACAGCCCCCCTTAATCTTCCTCGTGTTCAGTGTATTCGACTCTATACGCCGCGACAATAAAAGGATGTGATTAATCTGAGTGGATGTCTTTATATTAAGACCCTTTGTAATTCAATATGAGATCAGTTTTTATTGACAATTAGAAATCAAATAATGGTTGTGTTGAACTTTAATAGTCAACTTGTGACTTCACTTGAGGATCATTTGATGTGACATCTTGACTGCAACAGTGCAACACCTAACAATATACACATCACACATGATCAGGATCTTATCGTTTCATATTATATTCATGACTCCAGTGATCCATCAATGGTATGTTGCTTGATTCTTAACTTCAGTTATACTTGATTTTTCAGTGCAACGGTCATTCTTACCTCACAAAGATTAAACGAGATGTTTTTTTTAATAAATACAATTTTTGTTTAACATGCAAATAAAAATATTTATGATATTATGAAATTAAAATACCCGGTCACCGGACGGACATAAAATTAAGTTCTTTTTTGAACGATAAATGTGCGACCTTACTTCATAGAATATGTGTTATTTTAATTGCGTTCACATATTTGTTTTCCAGTCGGGCCGCACTCCCAACCAGGGGCGGAGCATCATAGGGGCCGGGGGGGCCGCCGCCGCCCCTATTTTTTCGCCCGTAGTGTTAAATTTTAGCCCGAAAGTGTAAATTTTTTGGTCCGGTAGTGTAAATTTTTTGGTCCGGTAGTGTAAATTTTTATATAAATATCGAGTTCGCCCCCCTAAAAAAATTAATTTCGCCCTCGCCTCCCCTACGAAATAGCTCAAGCTCCGCCACTGCTCCCAACTTCCTAAGGAGGAAGCTCATTGTTAAGAAAACCTTCTGACTTAACTCTGAGCATTCTGCTCAGATTGAGACTTAAACTTATGATCTTATAATATATTTATTATAATAAAAGAAAGTTTTAATACGACACTTGCCACAATTCTAAACCGTCTAATTTTAAATTTTCCATTTCCCTATTCTATTAAATAACTACCTTAAATACTAATACTATTATTTAAATCTTTTTAAGATTAAAATTTGTTTTTTAACAAATTGAGAAAGAGTAGACAAATAAAATTTAAAAATAAATTTTTTCTAAAACATCAAACAATTTAAAAAATAAGAAATATTTTAAAATGTTTTTTTATAAAACAAAATAACTAAAATTAGGAGTTATAATTAGAAATTTTTTTAATAAGAATATTTTTTAAACGGTTTGTTTTGAAACAAAATATTTATTTAAAAAAACAATAAGGGTTTAAAAACATAATTTTAAAAACAATGATATCTTTGTTTCATTACTTATATTATTACTCATATGCAATTTCAATCAAATCAATTTATAATTAAAAAATTTTTATTACTAATTACTTAATATTTTATTTATTCAATCCGTATATATCGTGTAATATATGAATATTAACATAGTATTAACATGTAACGTGTACTTCATCTTAACTTTTTTTTTAATTGAATTTTTAAGATATTATTATTTCTAGTTTTATAATCAATTAATCATGAAATATCTAACTTACATCCAAAGATAGTAAACATCTCGTTTCACTCTCTTTTTCAGCACAAACCTCCAAACTCCCCAATCTCCATGTCGGTTGCCATCAGCAAACCACCAATGAATCACCACCACCACCACCACCACCATCCGATCATCCAATAAAAACCCACATCTCTCCGCCATCGATAACCCCTTTCGTCATCTCTTCATCGCTCTCTGATGACTGATATCTTCACCATGAAGTTCGACGGATCCTCCGGTGGCTCTGCATTGAGTTCAAGCGATGGTGTAAATTCCACTCATTCTGTGCTCCTTTCACAAACCTGTATGTCCTACATTCTGTCACACACTTCGCCTCGTGATGCGTGCAGGGCGTCATTGATTTCTACAGGTGTTAATCGATCTGCTAAATCTGACGCCGTTTGGGAGCGGTTTTTGCCCTCTGATTGTTTGGAGATTGTGTGTCGGTCGGTTGATTTGGTGAAGTATTCGTCGAAGAAAGAGTTGTACTTTCGGTTGTGTGATTGTCCCATACTTCTGGATGATGGTAATATGGTATGTTTCTTTCATGGTCTTGTCTTGCACACCAACTGTTTGATGAAATGACTCTGTTAGTAATTTAGTATAGTGTGTTTTATGTCATGTGATACTGAAGTGAGTGATATACTATGAATTTATGATACCCAAACCAATGATTTGTGAAGGATTATAGTTTATGTTTATAGATGAAGTGATAGACTGATAGTGGCATACATAGTTGTAAATAGATTGCAAGAGACCCTCAAGAGGTCGAGGGTTTAAGTCCCGTGGTGGAAAATGGTGTAGAATTAGGAGTAGATTAGATCGCTGTATAAAGAAAAAGCAAAAGAAAACAACTAGATTAGTTGATATCAAATCAACAAATTGACCTATGGTTTGCTTATGTTCCTTAACAAGAATTCGAACAAGATACCGAGATTATTGCAAGATGCATGACCTGCGTTTACTATACGTTATGAAGCCCAAACCAAGGATTTGTGAAGTGCTATAGTTTTTTTTTAAAGCTGAGTTGATAGTAGCATGTATAGGGTGTGAATAGATTGCAAGAATCATGCCTAAGAATGTACTAATAACGACTAGATTACTTACCAAAGGGTGTTTGGTCTAGCGATACCCTTGTGTTTAAAATAATGTCCCTCCTCAAGAGGTTGAGGGTTCGAGTCCCATGACAATAGTTGATACTAAATCGACTACCGGTTTGTTTATGTTTATTAACAAGAATTAGAATTAGAACAGGATACCAAGATTATTGTAAGATGCATGAGGCATGAGTGGTGTCCACTATAGGTTAATGGAACAACATTCGCATACTATGTGTGGTATTTGGAGCCTAAAGCAACAGACTATATACTAGTAACTGAAGTGTTAAGCTGAGTTGATAGTAGCATGTATAGGTTAAGGGAACAACATTCTCATAAATTATGACTTTTTTGTAGTATAACTCTGTTCTGAACCAATTTTAAATTTCATTGGTACAGAGTTTCTCCCTTCATAAACAGAATGGGAAAAAATGTTTTATGCTAGGAGCAAAGGCGCTTTC
This sequence comes from Flaveria ramosissima, assembly GCA_025215565.1. NCBI lineage: Eukaryota > Viridiplantae > Streptophyta > Magnoliopsida > Asterales > Asteraceae > Flaveria > Flaveria ramosissima. Next base: position 33,601,678 of record CM046046.1, on the reverse strand, counting down.
AATTGCGTGGTCCGATTCAGTTTTCTGGAGATGGAGACCTTCACCTGAGTCAAGGTTAATTAAATTGTTTCCATTCGTAAAGTATTGATGACGTGGCAATACCGAAGAAAGCTTTCCTTACAAAATGATTTGCAGATTTGCAGAAGTAGCAGAACTTTTAGCTGTGTGTTGGCTAGAAATCAAAGGCAAGTTTAAAACTAGTATGCTTTCATCAAAGACTACATATGCAGCATACCTTGTGTACAACATTGGGCCGGTCTCATGCGGGCTTGATTTCCCCGCGAAGACATTGGTTAGACTTGTTGATGGGACCGAAGATGCAGATGATGATGTGGCAATGACTGTTGTTTACTTGAAGCCAGCAAACGCGAATGAGAGTTTTTCTGCACATACGTGTACAGAAAGGGCAGGTGCAGTTCCACAGAAGCGAGCAGATGGGTGGATGGAGATCGAGTTAGGTAAGTTTTATAATGACAAAATGGACGGCGAGGTAGACATTCGGTTCATGGAGACGTGTGAACTTGGTTGGAAATCTGGGCTTGTAGTTGAGGGTATAGACATTCGTCCGCATACATGACACATAAGGTGACACTTTTACTCCGGGTCGATTGGAGCATGTGGATTATGTAACTTGTTTTTGGTAGGTGTTCATTTCTGTTAACATGTATTTGTGATCAATTAAGCGTAAGCTGAACCATTAATTGTAACAGGATGTTTCATGATCAGAAATCCTAATGTAGCCAGTTGTATGATGGTGTAATATTTGAAACAAAAATTTGAGGCAGAAACTACCACTCAATGGGGTAGAAGAGGGAAGTGTCAAGCGTCATGTCAGCGCGCCTGAATCCACAAGAACCCGTCATTTTGGATCGTGTATGATTAGAGCTGCAAACGAACCGAACGAACACGAACAAGGTCTTGTTCATGTTCGTTCGTTAAGAAATAAACTTGTTCATGAACTGTTCACGAACACTCACCGAATGAGATTTCTTGTTCATGTTCGTTCATTAAGAAAATGAACATGTTCATGAACTGTTCACGAACACTTACCGAACGCAAATGAACACAAACAAAAGCAAACGAACACAAACATCTGTTCATGAACATGACGAACACAAAGAAGCTCATGAACACAAACGAATACAAATTATTATAGATTTATTTTAAAATAAAATTTACATTTTTTATTACGAACATTACACAAAATCAATCAAAAATAGATAAGTAGTTAACATAAATATCAAAAAATATTTGATATAATAGTCATAAAAATAATTGACACAAAAATTAAGAATATAAACGAACACCTAACGAACACATTATCGAATGTTCACGAACGAACATTAACGAACATAAACGAACACATTATCGAACGTTCACGAACATAAACGAACGAACGCGGCTTGAGTTCATGTTCGTTCGTTTAACTAAACGAACGGAATTTTCTTGTTCGTGTTCGTTCATTTACTAAACGAACGAACATAAACGAACTGTTTGCTGAACATTCAGTTCGTTTGCAGTCCTATGTATGATTGAGGTTTATTGAAGCACCAGTTCCGTCATGCCTTGGAGGGAGCAAGTCTTGGCCAACGTTGTAACATTGGTCACTTATATTAACCAATATTTTTCATTTTGTTCATAACAAGTTCACAGATTTGTTTTGATTGCCTGAGTGAAACTTTCCACGATGTCTCCCATCTAAGTACATAGCTTTTCCTTTATCTTATATATACTCAAGACCGCAAGAGTGATTAGGAAACCGCACCCACTAAGTACATTTTTAGTAGACTTCAGCACTCACTCCAAAATGCCCGAATCTTCATTTTAGGATTCTATAAAAAGTAAGTTGATTACGATAAAAAACTTATGTTATACTCCATGAGGGAGTGAGCCGCGGGGTGATGTAGAAGGGGCGTGGGGCGTGAAACACCGCCGCGCTTGGGCGTTGCCCCTGATGCATGATTGTGGTCACGACCATGACCTTTAGAGAACACAAAACTTGTCACATGAGTTTCATCAGAGACGTATTGTACTACACATGCCCTAATGTGTCATTTAAGTTACTAAAATTATACAACGAGCTAATTTGAAATTACTATAGTCATAAGCCGGTTTGTTACCCAACCTACCCGTTTTACCAAATTTAATTCATCACAATTATAATTAAAAAAATACAATATGACATGATACATTACTATAACTTGAAAAGAAAGGTCGGTGGGGTTTTCCACCGGCGTTTCTTCTCCTCCTACTTTTAATCTTTACATTTTTAATGTCACTTTAACCCCCTTAAGTTTCTATAGTTCAAAGTTTACCCCTGTGCAATATAAATTCTAGTCTAATTTGAAACGACTCGGGGTCAAATATAAAATGTTTTCAAGCTTAACTCTATACCCTTTAAGACTGTATACGTTTCGACATACGTCTATGTTGTGACGTAAATTTTGTTCAGAAATGAGTTGGATCAAATATTAAACGTGTTCGTGCTTATTTTTATGTACGATTTGAGTTGACCTACGTTTCGACATTGGTTTGTTTGGAAACGCGTCGGGTCAATATAATACGTTTACATTTACTATACGTTTGGACGTAAATTTAGTTCGGAAACGGTCTGAGCGATTATAAGTCTATGTTTCGACATTAATTTTGTTTGAAAAAGAGTTAGGTCAAATATTAAACGTTTTTGTCCAACGGTATAATTCGAGTTACTCTATGTATTGATGTAAAGTTAGTTCGGAAACAAGTCGGGTCGATTGTATTCTATCCTTTATCACGTCACGTATAATGCCACGCAACGGACGGGTAACATATAAACCTAGTTAATCGTAATTTTAAACAACAAGCGTGATATCAAATATTCCACCCTTTTTCTCTGATATCAAATTTATATTCACATCGTTTCAAATCAACACAACCTACAAAATTTAAATCATGTGAACGCATGATCATCCAATTCATCCTCAAGTCGATCAATCTGATGATTTCGCATTTCGGGTTTCGAAAACAGTGTAATTTTGGTTAATATTAGGGTTTTGGGGGACACAAAATGGGACAAAAATCCCTTATTTACAGCTTTGTGGCTAGAGGTACGGTGATCATCGCTGAGTATACGGAGTTTAAAGGGAATTTCACGACCGTTGCGAGCCAATGTCTGCAAAAGCTACCCGCGAATAATAATCGATTTTCGTATAATTGCGACGGGCATACGTTCAATTATCTCATTGATAATGGATACAGTGAGTTGATTTTGTTATTTTCGAGCCTAGGGTTTTCTGTTGTTTGGAATTTAAACGTGTTTGATTGGACGTGTTAGGTCTAACTTGATACGAACATTGACGTAACATGAACTTGAAAATCATGCAAACGCATGCGCCCAAACAAAACACGAATATGCATGGGTTGATGCAAATATAACATGTTTGACATTTTAGATTTTGATTAGGAAGTATCTAATCATGATATTAGATGCTATTATTAAGAAATAAATGAATTAAAAGAGTCAAATTGTGAATTTCAATTAAGTCGAAACAATTTTATCTTTTGTCATAAGTAACTATATTTTTCGAAACAAAATTTAAAATAATCTAACTTCTTTTTAATTTTTAAGAAGTCTAGAAATAACTATTCTAACTTTTTTTCTCACAAAACTCACTCAAATAGAGATGAAGAGTTTCTATTTTCTAGTTTTCATTTAAGGTACAAGTTTTTCTCAAATAATTTGAACTATTTAATGTAAATCTAGTTATATCCAACGAAAGGTATTTTTGGTCTTGTAATATTCAAAGAATACTTTAAGCTGGATGTAACTCGAATTTTAATAAAATGTATAATAAGTTGTAAAAAGATTAACAAGAAGCCATGATATAAATATTCATTATTACAATTTAATAAAGAAAGACTAATATATATTGAATATTGAAAGTAAAAAAAAAATCATTGCAAACTTACGTGAGACTTGGGAGCATACTTTAAGATCAGATGTAATGGGGCGTTAAACCCATACATAACGCCACATAATGCCCCCATCACTACTACGGTGGGACGTTATGTTCAAAGGGGCATTATTATTATAACGCCCCAAATCACCAAATCCATAATGATGAAGGGGCGTTATAGGGGCATCAACCATTACTTATGTTTTTAACAAAAAGGTAATGGTGACTTGGCGCTGATGTGGCAGAAAATGCCCCTTAATGGGCATTAACTATTACTCATGGTCTAAGCTGGATGTAAGTCGGAGTTACCATAGTTACTACATCTCTTAAAAATATAAAAATAATTGCATTAGTCCTAAACATTATTTTAAAGAGTACCATACTAAAAGAAAACTATTCAAAATTCGGTCTCTTTTTTGTTAGAAAATGTTATATACACATCTTCTATTTTTCACTATTTCACCTTATTTTTAGGTCTATGTTATACACGTATGTTTTCCTTTAACCTTTTTTTTTTCAATTTTCTAATACAAATAACATGGTACATTCACCATTGCATAACCCATAGCTTAATAAATAAAAAAAGAGTGGAGGATTATCTCACGGTGTTGTCAACGGGGCGGGGTTGAGTTTTCGTGATGTCGATGGCTTGACGCACTATTCAGGCATGGGATCGATTGCAACATAGACCTTGCATCACTAGCGGGATGACCATAACACATGGCCTTATAGTTAACATGTGCTCTCAGTTTTTTAATAACACTAAAAACAAACGAAAGTGGAACAGATTAGAGTCCCTAATTGTTAGTCTGTTATATCTTCACTGCCCCGTGGTTGTGGCTAAGGTTTCCTATTGGTAGCCGAAGAATCTGCCTCTCTACAACCCACCGAAAGTCCACCTCTAACCCATCTAAAATGGCTCACAAATGGGGGCCAAAAGCATAAAAATGAAACCTGTGTGGCAAAAGGCAGATAATCCAAAAAACCCTATTCATATCATTCTATTATTAACTATAGAGTAATTAGAACTTCATGTCTTGTTATATATACGAAGATACCAAAAGTTTTGAAATTTTTAAAGATTTCAAATAATGATTATAAAGCAGGTTTAAAAACCTACCTAAAACAAAAATGTTGCAATTTTCTATGGCAACCTTGATTTATATTGTTTCTTTCTTTAAAAGCAATGGATAATTTAATTTACTTCACTTCTGCTTGATGCTGCAGCGTTCTGTGTTGTTGCGGTTGAATCTGCTGGCAGAAACATCCCCGCGGCTTTCTTGGAACGCGTAAAAGATGATTTTAATAAGAAATATTCAGGAGGCAAAGCATCAACTGCTGCTGCAAAGAGCCTTAGCAAATCATTCGGGTACTAAATTTTCTTTTAACGACGAACACACACCCTAAAACTACTCATATATCTACACCATTTCTTAACAACGAGACTTAAAGTCTCAACCACTTGAAAAGACATGTTTTCAACTCCTTCATACCATTATGTTACAAGTCCTTTGGTTAGAATACTTAACGGTCTACTATATAAAGATGTGTTAGTGTAGGTGTTGGTGTTGGGAGTTTATACTGTTTTCTTGAGTGTTACTAACACTTTTGTGGATTTTAGACCAAAAATGAAGGAGCAGATGAAATATTGTGTTTCTCATCCTGAGGAGATTGACAAGATCGCGAAGGTTAAAGCTCAGGTCTCTGAAGTCAAGGGAGTGATGATGGAAAACATCGAGAAGGTATCGTTTAAGTTTAATATCCTCGAGATAATTTTAATTCCAACAGTGTCACTCTGATCATGTGTGTGCGTGGTGAGCATGAGACTTGGTTAAAATGGTAAGATGTGTGCAGGTCCTTGATCGTGGAGAGAAGATTGAACTGCTAGTCGATAAAACTGACAACCTTCGCAATCAGGTTTGTGTTTTTAACACAAACGATCTTTTTATTTAAGGACTCATTACTTTTATTCTTTTACGCACTTAAAACAATCGAGAAAAGTGTCATAGTATATGCCTGCACATACCCAATTCCTTGTAGGTTCGACGCATGGTGGGATAAGACCCACGAGTCCACGACCTTGAAACTAGATTATTATCGTAATAATATAGTTATTTAACAATTTTAAAGACAGTATCAAGAAACACAAAAGCGTTCGCAGGTCAACCCTACTAAGCCAATACTTGCAGCAATGGATAAAATTGACTGTCATCAAATTGATGACTTTGAGAGACCCAAAAAGATTTAACATTTTTTTTTTGAATAATTGGTTTCTTGTTTTAGGCAAATGATTTCAAGAAACAAGGAACCAAGATGAAAAGGAAGATGTGGATTCAGAATATGAAGATAAAACTGATCGTTGCGGGTATTGTCATCGTTTTGATTCTGGTAGTTATTCTCTCAATCTGCAACAACATTAGGTGCTTTTAAAGGTCACCAAATACATCCTTTTCTTTAATGCTACTTTATTTTCTTTTTGTAAATTATTGCATCGAGTGCATGTCTTTCGGACGCTTAACTACATGTTATAATGTCATACAATAAATTCCCAATTTCCTAAGGCGGTTTACACTAGATATACACACACTTCTTGCAGTTACAACGGTTAATTATTGATAGATACACACCCATTCGTCTCAACGACTATTGAGTTTTAGGCTAACAACCATACCTTCAAAATCGATCAACACGCTAGTTGATCTCTATATGTTGATATCTCTTCAAACACAGGAAGTCTTCTTGATCTCAATGGAGTCCATTGGTTTATCAACTGGTCAAGCCCATCAATGAATGCATCCTCCAAATTCACTAGCCCCTGGCTAGGACCGGCTTGCGCCTGAGCTAACCGCCATGGTTCTAACTCCTGAACCAGCTCCTTTGTCCGGTTCATTAACTTAGGGTCGTTAGACCCCGAAAATCTGCCTTCCAATATGTATTGAAGAATCATGTTGGCCTCTTCATATATACCTTGTTTGACTAAACAAAGGCACAAGTTGCAAGCTTTATTAGCATCAGGGTCTATCTCTTGAGCTTTACGGTATACAGCTTCTGCTGCTGTGAAATTCTTTAGCTGCAAATATGCCCACCCTAGATTACCCTGCATTACATTACTTCCAAGGGTAAATCAGGAATTCTAACTCATCATCTACGGTTTATGACTCTTCGAATTTAGGGTGTAAACAAGTTGAGCCGAGATCTAGCTCAGCTAGTTTATTATTTTAATAAATATATGATTGTTTTTATATACATATGTAATTATTCACACGCACATATAATAAATGTATGTGGTTTTTATCATAATTTTATGCATAATAATATTTTTATATAAAAATTATTATTTTTATATAAATAATAGGTTTGTATAGACTCGTGAGTCTAGTTAAGCTGAGTATGTGAAGCTCAGGCTTGTGCTCGTTTGAGCGTGCGTCAATTAGAGCTTTTAGCGAGCTGATCTTGAACAGGTTAGGAACACCTCGATATTATTAGCATTCCAACTATTGATATCACATATGTTTAATGTTCATGTAGTAACTTGTTATTACCAGTATCCTTGAAGTCTCTTGCTTGATTGTAACTTGGAATTTTCTTCCATGGGATCTTGCGGTTTTGGTTGGTTTTCCGTTGAATGTTTCACCTTGATATATCATTCGAAGCTTCTGCTTCAAAAGTTCGATTTGCTCCTCTATTTTCCCACATTTCTGCAAACCAGAATGCTCATGTTACTAACTCATGAACTACAAAATATTCACAACTTAATTGAGTTTAAGGTCAAATTAACACACTGTTTCTCAACTTAGCCAGTAATACTGAATTCTAAAAGTTTGGGTAACTGGTAAAAACAGTACAGGTTGACACGAAACACTTTTTATGTAAAGTTTTCAAGTTTCTTAATCACTTGTCAAACAGTATTAGGAAATGATATAATCTTAGTAATAATATAACTTTTCGAACAAATGGTTTAAGAATTCTCAGGCATTTAGAATACCCTATAACTATAAGTGGCTTTCAGCCTGGTTAACTTGCTTCCTTTTATTTATTTTTATGTTTGGCGCATTAGAGATAAAGGTAATCCAGGTTCTTCAACTTATTGAGATTACTAACTAAAACAAACAATGAATAATACAAGTTCTATAACTTTGTGTTGAAAACTTGTAAGCAGTATTTAGTTACCTTGTATAGGTCGATGAGGACATTGTCTAATGATTCCTGAGCTTGTTTGGAGCAACGACCCCTAAACGATCTAATAAGTTCGATTGCTTCTTCGGCTCGATCTTGTTGTTTCATAACCACTGCCATATCTTTAAGGGCACTATCAACTCTATCTCCTGCATTAATAGCTTTCCAAAACAAGACTATTGCTCCATCTGGGTCCTTTTCTACAAGCTGTAAATAATTAAATAAAATTATTATTAATTATTTAAAATCAAAATATAGACTTCATAAGTCATAATTTACTATAATGAACTCATTATCAAGTGTTGTTTGAGACAATTAGATGCTATATATATAGCCTAATGAAGGGAAAGAAAAGCCATGTGGCCATGTGGATCTTATGGGTGCTAAACTAATTAAGGACATTTCACTAGATTAAAACATCATGAGTGCTAAACTAATTAAGGACATTCCAAAAGGTGGACCATAAAATGTTACACCATGATTACATAACCATATGGTCCAGTGGGTATCCAACCCATGTGTTTCATTAATTCGAATTCAATACGGATATACCCATCTGTCGTACCAAGATTCCTAACATTTATAGAAGTTTTAAGGTAAAACTATGAAAAGTGAATGCCATAATAGATAATTAAAAATTAGAAATATATATGTGTGTATATATTAAAAACAAATTGAAACACTTTTATCTTTTGATGGGTGTGTATTTTGTAAGGTTAAAAAAATACGTAGCCTTCGAATAAAAAAAGAAGATAGTAGTAAATGATGTGATCGAGACCCTACACAGCAATGCTTCTGTGCAAAGCAATCATCTCGATTTCAATAAATTAACACACATTGAATGATCCAAAAAAGTAGGATAAGCAATTATGCAAGCACAATAAAGTGAACAATGGGAAAATAATTAAGAACTAATCAAGTAATTATTAATGTCAATTGGGATGTTTTTTAACCAGAAATGAAGAAATTTGTTTCAGATGATAGATGTTATTTTAATCGGGTCAGCCTCTCAGAATAAAAATTACAACTAGAACATTCCTCTTACTCAAGTACTCAACCCAAATATTTTAGCTCTGAATGAGACTTAAACCTAAAGATCTTTTTATTTTTAATTGTATTGAGTATCTTATCTCAACCAGTTAGACCGAGGATTATTAGTTATCACTTGGATGATAGCTTTGTGCAATAGTCTTTGACTCTTTGTGTTCAAATTTGTCAGGAGTAGTTTGAGTGCTCTAAAATAAAGTATTGTTGTTGAAAGAAGAAGAAATTATTATAAATTAAAATAATTAGTAATATTCTAATGATAAAGTGTCCCCCACTGTCTAATTGATTGATGTCTAAATCTTACAAAATGCAAAATGCTGATATCGTGATAGATGAGTAGAATAGAAGTTATTTTAAAAAAACTTTATTTCAAATTCGTTCGTGCAATAACTATTTATTATGATCATCATTAACTAAATTAACAAGTAATAACCCAAAATAATTAGATCAGACAAAAGAATCGAATCTTCCAGTAAGTTATAATCGTTCATCAATCACAAGTCAAAAAAATCAACACGCATCAAATGTTCCAAAAAATACAATAGTACGCAAGTACAAATGTACAATCAACGAACAGTTTGAAAATAATCGAGATCGAAAACTAATCAATTATCATACGATCATGTGTAAGGAAAACTGCAATCAATGATTTCAAATTCACTCGTTCACTAATCAATCATAATCATCATCGATCTGAATCAATTTCACCGGTTTTCACGATTAAACAGCCATATCATCATCCAATTGCATTGATACTCAACAGATTGTTCATATTGTTCATATTGTTCATATTGTTCATATCATACGCACAATCAACAGAAAAACAGCTCGAAAATTCGAAGATACGAACAACACATAATCAGATCAGATTATCCAAACGCACCTGAAGATGTTTAGCTCTGACGTAGGGGCTATCACCAGACGGAAGCTTATGAGCCACATGATACGCAACATCAACGGCATCAACGGTTTCGTCGGATTTCTCGCGTTTCGCGCCTTTCATTGGTGTGAAACTGAGGTTTCTTCTGCAAAAGTGGTGGTTGATTGGGGATTTGTGCTTGTGGAAGATGAATAGTGGTGAATTTGAGGTTTAATGGGAGTATTTCAATGGCGAATGTGAGGGAGATGATGATGATGATGATGATGATAAAAAGTGGGGGTGATGAATGTGGTCGTAAAAGGGGGTAGATTCATTCGGTTGAGTTGGTTGAATTTGTAAGGGTGTTAGAGTTAATTATTTGTCACGTTTCACTGTCACTTTGTATGTGTAACGAAAAAAAAAAGAAATAAAGAATATTAATCGATACGGTTCTACATGCTACCGATGGCCACACATCACTGTCACTTTGTATATCTAACGGAAAAAGTTAAAGATGTAATAAACAGAATAATAAACTAGATAAGTTATCGACACAAAAACATATAAGTTGTTAATTTAATTCAAGTTTTTTATTGTTTTTTCCCCTCTAAATTCTAAAATATGATCTTTTTTAATCCAGATTTATGTGTGTAGCCTTTTTATCATCGTTTATAATTTAATTTGTTTAGTTTTTTTTACGTGTCTATTGTTATATATGTGATGTCGACGTGAATTTGTTTAAGAGGATTCTTTTTTAAGAGATGTGTCAAATATCATCAACAGCCTCCAATAGTCCAATGGTTTGTTACAATTTCGCTTTTTATTAAATTTTGTTATTGTTATCTTCAATGCATGGTTCGTGACAACGTTTTGACGTTAGTTTTTTTTATTTATTTACGATTTTACATCTATACCACAACATTGGAAGGGATCTATGCAAAATAATATATATTCGGTGAACATGCAAAAAAACACTAAATGTCTACTTTCCAATCTTGAAAATGTGTAAAATGTTAAAAAAATTAATAGAAATGTAAATTTTATCATCTATCCTGAAAGTAAAAAAAAAGAATAAAATTAATTTATATATATAACCTACACATACATAAGAAACCACTCATTAACATGTTTAAGAAATTTTAGCTTTTTTAGAAATTTTTATTAATATAATTAACACTCATTAAAGCTAATAAAAAACCACTCCTGATAGGAGCTACTTCTCCTTCAACCAAATAAAAACAAGAAACTGCTCCTGAGAGAAGCAGTTTCTCACCTATTAAAGCTGATCTCTCCTGTTTCTCCTCAAACAAATAAAAACAAGAAACTGTTACAAATTAATATTAAATTTTATATAATTAAAAAAACTATTATTTTTGCCCTATATATACATACATAAAATATGCAAATGTGTTATATATATTTTGTTCAAGAGCCAATGAATCCTCATTCTCAAAAGGAAGCTGCAAAGAGTAACGTTGAATAACAGGTTATTGCAACCAATGATCAGACAAAACTTGAAGGTGTGTTGAAGAACACAGAAAATCCATTACTCACTTGTCCAAAATAGCTTATTGCAGTTGATATTCAAGAACTACCAAAAAATAGACAATATCCAGGAGCAACTTCTTGTTTTTAATTGTTTGAGGAGAAGTAGGAGAGATAAGCTTTAATAGGTCAGAAATTGCTCCTCTTAGTTTATATTTGGTTGAAGGAGAAGCAGTTCCTACCAGGAGCAGTTTCTTTATTAGCTTTAATGGTGAGAAACTGCTCCTACAAAGAACAGTTTCTTATTTTATTAAAGCAAGAAACGGTGATAAACAGAGCAGACGGAGATGGTAACGGAGTTACTGAAACCGTTCCTGCCAAGAGCTGTTTCTGACATTAACTGACAACCCAAATTATTGGAAGTTTGAGATTGTAAAGAAACTGCTCTTGGGAAGGACGGTATTACCATTAACCACATTATTCTGGTCAAATAACCATTTTTCACTTTTTTTCTCCAAAATATACCATTTTGAAAAAAAATTCACTCTGGATAGAACTTACATAGATGGATCGTAATATGTTAGGTTGTTTAGAATTGCTTCCGTAATATTGATTAGAAGTATTTGATTTTCTAAATGTGAACACTTACATACATATGAACAAATTTGGACCGATTAATCCTCAACTGCGAGGATGTGGTTCCATCTATGGTTAAGTTATAAATGGATTAAAAGTATTAATTATCGAATACATGGAGTAAATTACTCTATAATTAATTTTGAAGAGAAATGGATAGTTGAATTTAAACCTGGAGTTTAGAGTAAATAACACGGATAGTCTCTAGGTATGCACGTATTGTAACTTTAGGTTCTGCTTTCAATAAATTACAGATGAGAGTCTGAACCATGCATGATATGCACACCGGCAGTCCCCGACGCTAATTGAGGTTAAGTTTTTCTGTTAGTGTTTTTTAAAAAGACAAAAATACCCTTTCCTTTTTATCTTCTTCTCCACATTCAACACCCACCACCACCACCTCTACCCTCAACCCACCGCCAGCGCCGCCTCCTCTACCCTCAACCCACCACCACCGCACCGCCTGCACCCTCAACCCACCACCAACGTCAGCGCCTGCAACCCCAACCCACCTCCACAGCCCACCACCACCTTTAACCCACCCCCACCGTCACTGCATCACCCTCAACCCACCACCATTGTCGTCAACCCATCACCGTCGTCGCCAACCCACCACCACCGTGGCTAACCCACCACCGTCGTCCTAGAGCACCCTCAACCAGCACCACCATCGTCGTAGCACCCTCAACCCACCACCACCGTTGCTACTTGCACCCTGGACCCACCACCACCAATCAGAAAACCACCTGTTGCTACCATTAAATACCATAACAAGCTGAATCTTCAGATTTGAAGAAAGAGAGAGAGAGAGAGAGAGAGAGAGAGAGAGAGAGAGAGAGAGTTTTAAAAGAGAGAGAGAAGGGAGAGAGAGAGAGAGAGAGAGAGAGAAGATGAAGATGAAGATGAAGATGAAGATGATGAAGATGGAAAAAAATGGAGGGAGGGGGTGAGGTGTGATGGGTGGGGTTTAGGTGGGGTAAGTTAGGTTTTATTTATAAATTATTATTTTTGAAATTTAGGGATATATTGGTAATTTTACATTGACTTAACAGAGAAACTTAACCTCATTTAGCGTCGGGGACTACCGGTGTGCATATCATGCGTAGTTCAGACCCTCATCTGTAATTTATTGCAAGTACGGACTAAAGTTGCAATACGCGCATACCTTAGGGACTATCTGTGTAATTTATTCTGGAGTTTACTATATCTCAAAAATTAATTTCGGTGGTAAGTTTTAACTTTAACCTCCAACTTTGACATAAGTTTCAATGTTAATCCTTATATTTTTAAACTTTCAAGTTTACTCCCCATGGTATATATGTTTTTAACTAGTTAATTTTTTTTAGTGTCCTTAAAATTTTTAAAAAAATTGAAAAACCTATTATGTGGTTGTGTTTTTTCCCCTTTACCTTTCTATATAAGTTTTATTAAAAACAGAGTTGTATTTGAATTAATATATTTTTTTGGCAATCGTAGATTATATCGGCTCCCAAGTAACATATTTTCAAACACTTTTTTACGTACTTTATCATATTAACTAGGTGTTTCAACCGACGACGAGCGTTGCGCGTCTGATTGATTGGGCGCGGAACAGGCGTGTCGTTGCGGTAGCTTACCAAAAGCGACGGCCAAGCTAAAGCAACTGACACCATTGTTGGGGTATCATCACAACCTTGATAAAGAAAAAAACGCAAATAAAACCATCGACGCCTGTAACCCACAATCACAACTCCATCTCTCTAAGTCACCGACAAGAAAGCCAAAAAAACCCACATCATCATTAGATCAAAACAACCAAGTATATTGCATCAGGTTGTTGTAGAATAGGCACAAGAGGTAGTAAGCATGCAATGGTAAATTGACTCAAAGCAAATACCAATCAAAGCCCTATCGTATCAGTACGTCTCTGTGATTTTTCCGGGTACATCGGTAGTCGTTTTGTGAGAGAGAAGAGGCCATTGGTGGCAAAGGCGGCAGACGAAACCGGAAGCTGAAAACCCAAGAAACCCACATCCTCATCGGATCAGTTTGACATATATATTGCATAACTTTGTTGTATCATATGCATAACAAGTAATAACCATGCAATAAGAAGTTGTACACATAGCATAATTAGTTGTACTTGACACTATTCATTAAAGTTTATTTATTAATATTATATAATGTCGCTGTGGCAATACATGTAAAATAAGTTCATTAACGCAACACAACACACGGGCTTAATTTTTAGTTTATCTCTAAAACCACATAAACTAGGAATTAATTTTGTCTAAACCCTCTACGTATTCATTCAATTTTGCTATTGTTTTGTATATATCATCAAAATTAGAGTGAGATCGGATAAAAAAGCCTCGAACTACCAAAAGGAATTTCGAATCTTACTTTTTCATATGTTACCACTTGTACCCAACATTAGATTTAATTATTAGCCTATTAGTTAAACCATTTTGAGCAAGTTTTTTGGTACGATAGTAATAATACTTAAAAAGAAGGTCAGGACCATTTTAAAAAATATACGAAAATGACTACATATTTATTATAGATAACTTATAAAATACTTATCACATGAAGAATATTCGATAACAAGTATCATGCCATTAAGCAAACATGTGGTATTTTGGATATGATTGTGCAAAACTATGTGCTGTTATAAACATGGAACGATGCAAACATATTCAGCACTATATTTTTTTTCTTGACTGATAATCAAATATGCTGTTATAAACTTTCAAGATATCAATGAGTTACATCATTAGTTTTATATTAAGTTATCCTAATAAATTAAATCTAATATCAATTATGTCTCTGTATATTAATCTTTTTGTGTTGGAAATATCATAAACTTCTAACATCGTTAGAAAAGTTCCTCCTGTTGCTACAACCTCCTACTACGGCTGTTTACGAAGACAACATCCTACTACGGGTTGGTTGAAAGATGATAAAGGTAGCTTCTGCAAGCCGAGGTAATACCGAGTGTTCTGTGTGTGTATATATATATATATTCGATTAGTTTTAGTAAGGGAAAACTTCATAAAATAGTAAACAAGTTTTAAGGGTGTTCCAATTAGGTCATTCATATTTTTATTTATTCCAATTAGGTCACTGATATTTTTATTTGTTCCAATCAAGTCACTAAAGTTTTAGGAGTGTTCCAATTAGCTCAATCATATTTTTTTAAATTTTTAAAAAATTCACAATTTTATAAAATGATTCGATTCTTTATAAATACTATTAATATTTTATATATTTCAATTTTTTAAAAATATTCTTATAATTTATGAGTGATTTAGTTAGAACAATTCTGAAACTTTAATGACCTGATTAAGACAAAAACAAATTTATAAGTGACCTGATTAAGACAAAAATATTTATGAGTGACCTGATTGAGACAAATAAATTTATGAGTGACCTGATTAGAACAATCTTGAAACTTGATTATTGTTTTACAAAGTTATCCCTTTTAGTAAACATGTGTATACACGGGTTTGATACAAAAATATTAAATAAAATGAAAATTATAATTATAAAAGGATATTCTAATATAAGATATAATTGAAATCTTTTTTAATATAAATATAATAGAAATTTTGTTTCAAAAAAATTAAAAATGTCATTTATAAATTTTTTTGTTATAACTTTTATTTTAATTTATAAAAGTTTTACTATTAAAAAACATCAAAATTATATTTTTTATTTTTAAGAAAATTTGATATTTTAAAAAAATTCTTATTTTATTAAAATTTGTATCTTTAGTAATAGTATTAATAAAAAAATCTATTTTTTAATTTTTTCAAAAAGCTATTTTAATCTAAAAAATTTAATAATATTATTAATAATTAATTTGATTATTTAATATAAGAAAGAACGGGGAAAATTTTAGTGAGGAGAAATGTGGTACCACCACATGTCCGTCTTAATTACTATTTTATTATACTAGGGAGATTAATTTGATTTTATAAAAATATTAGGGAAAGTAAAAGATGCATTTTAATCCTTCAAAAATAATTTAAAAATGATCTATGTAACATCTACATGAAGAAAATAAAATTAAAAGATGACGAGAGAAGAAAGATACCACTCCCTCCACCCTAATGATTCCCCGTACCATCATTACCATTAGTCCGCTACTCTCACTCTCACCATAATCATACCATATATAATCTAACCCTTGGACGTGACGTATGAAGATACATCAATTCTTCGTCTTTGAAGATGAAAAACATGTTTAACATAAAGAGATGTTGCTATAGTGCTATTAATAGCTTGAAACATGGATGTTATCGTATAGGTGATGGGCGATGGCGATCACTAGTAGCAATTGTACCCGGTTTTCTGGTACTTTACTGTTTTAGTACCGCCACTACATGACATGGTATTGAACCAAATCTATGAAAACCAACTCATGGTTAGCTTTGTCTTTAATAACATAACAAGGATGACTTAGTACTAAAACCATCTACAAAACAAAATTCCGATCCGTTACCATTGGTGTTCGGTAGGGAGGGGTATGGTAAAATACCAGTATGGTACCGATACTGGTTAGAAAATCTCATCCCTAGCTCGAAGTTGATTGTATTGAACCAAAACAAGAATAGAGATACCAAATGGTGTTCAATGGTGATGCACTTATTACACTCGATATATACCATCCCCACACATCAATGAAACGGGATGACTACACGATACAAGGTTGAAACACATATTCGGTTCAACAGAAAATTAAACGTCTACAGAAGAGCTGTGTGTGTATGTGTGTTTCTGTTCACCTATATGATTCGGGCTTCTTAGGTTTGCTCTGGATAACGGCCTCAATCTTCTCCATCACATCAGGTGTAAGCATTGGGATGACATTTATAGCCTTCATGTTCTCTTGGATCTGCAGTTTATCGCAACCCGAAAGATGTTATGCAGAGTAGAGATGACAATACGCGCAGATAGAACCAAGATGGCAAAATGAGCGGATTTGTTGACAAGAAAGTTTCTGATACAGGTTGAAAATGGACACTCTATTCTAAAAAGTTTTGTAAAGAACTAGTGTGTACAAAATTTTTGTTATTTCAATAACTAATTTTTGGTTAAAAAAAATATCATTTAAGGGGTGATTAAGATTGCTAATTTAATAACTTCTGCATATGAGCAGAAGCATTTCAAACAGCTCATTAAAAACAACTTATTTCAAGAGTAAACTTATCATTTAGAATCCATCAACTGAGTTCGAAATAAGCAATCTTAAACTCCTTAATAAAAACAACTTAAAATAAACAGAAAAGTATACACACTTTTCTTCATCCAAACACTCAAAAATGAGAATAGAGTTTTTGAAAAACACAATAAGTAAATAAGATGTTTAAATAAGCAATCCCAAACACCGTTGCAGGTTTCTTGTGCGCTAAAAATACACTTTCCCCCATTTGACCAAGCAACTTTTTTTCTATTAACTATGTCCGTTTGACGTGATATACGATAAGGTGATAAACATGACCTTAATAGGGTCAGATTGACTCAAACCCAAGTAAACAGGTCGAAATTGCCACGTCTAATGTTTATGATTCACAAATGGTTCTTTCTTCTTCGGGTAATCAACCAGGGAGTAAATGCAAAAACATGATGAGTTTGAGACATTACCTGAATCTCCTTTGTGGCACCAGTGATAACCGACGACACATTAGGGTTTGCTGCACACCAAGCAATTGCAAGCTGAGACAATGGCACATCTAATTCATCAGCAATTGGTTTGAGCTTCTTCACTTTCTTCAGCACATCATCCACCAATGCTCTACTTGCCAGATTCTGCAATGGTTAACATCACAATTTCATAATTTTAAATATGAAGTAATAAACACAGCTAGTTTTGATATTTGTTTGAACTGCTAACCAAATAACCAATATGACACATTCAACAATTACATAAGCATGTGTATGAACCGCTAACCAAGAGGGAAAGAGAGGTTGTTTATCTTCTTTACCACCTTATCTTTTTAATGTAAACAACAATTTAATCTACTCCTAATATTTAACCATTGTCCACTACGCAACTTGAACCCTTGACCTCATAGAGAGAGGCACCACTTTACACATCTAGATACCCCTGGCCAAAGTTTATCTAAAGACAACTAGTTTTCATCTTTATTTGAAAGTTTGAAACTAAAAATCAAAAGCAATATAGTATAGCCGTATAGGGATGTGTTCAATAGATAACCAATTTTAAGTAGAGAACACACAAAATCACTTGTATGAACTATTATCCAAATATACTAGGAGAGAGAAAGAGAAGTGGTATGCAATTACGTAACCATGTTATGTATCATATTTAAAGAGATATGTAAAAATGTTTCTGCAATACATAACCAGTTAATGCATTATGTATCACAGTTAAAACAACTACAAATATTTATAACAAGTCTCATAGTTTTCTACTTAGAAAAACCAATACTATATCAAATGAGAAATTTTGGTGTCAAACTTTAGGTTTACCTTGTAGTTCTCCAAAGCAAATCTACTATCCGCCGGGATCCCGGAGTTGTATTTTCCAGTCAAAACTCCAGATGCAAGAGGACTCCAAGTAGTAAGGCCAATGCCATAGTTGCTATACAACGGAAGATACTCACTCTCAACCTACAAACACCCCAAAACCATTCTTTAAATCATCAGCCACAATGCAAATAAAAACAGAGTGAACAATCAAGAAGAGCAACATAACTAGGATGAGCGTTTAGTACCAAGTTTCGGTACCTTACCAGTACTGGTGCGAACAAGTACTGTCCGAACAAAACGTAACTAGCACTACCAGTACCAGAACCGGCCAAAACCAAAAAGTACTGATTCGGTATCGAGTACCAAAAAGTAGTTTTTCTTACCATTTCAAAACAATTTTTTGAACATTTTGAATGTCTTTTGTTCCAAGTTCAAGATTCTAAAACGTAATTTATACAATTTAGAATCTTTTTTGTACTATAGTTCGTAATTCAGTATTCAAGAATCACATAACAACTTTTTTTCTAAAACAAAACACCAAATCAGTAAAGTATCGAAAAACCCTATTGTTTCCCACTTCTTCTCAAATTCGGTATCTTTGATACACATTTCAAAATCAAACTGATTTGGGGATTCTAAATTTCTAATCTACACTCTAGGGTTCACATTTTACAATTCACAATTCATATCAACCAATTCAAACACAAACCTATACATCAATGATTTGGGGATTCAAATCTACACTCTAGGGTTATGAGTTATCAACCAATTCAAACACAAATCTACATCAATTAGGGTTTAAAAAAACTTCAACAAACCTTATGCCTGTTGATCATATTATACTCCGGCTGCTCAACCACCGGTCCGATCAGATCCAACCGGTTCGCCACCGCCCACGCCTCCGTGATCTGCTGCGCCGACCACTCACTCGTCCCCCAATAAAACGCCCACCCATTATCAATCACATAGTTCATAGCCCTAACAGTCTCCTCAACAGGGGTACTCAAATCAGGCCTATGACAATAAACCACATCAACATACTCCATATCCAACCGCTTCAACGACGCTTTAGTCCCCTCAACGATGTGTTTCCTCGATAGCCCTTTGTCGTTGGGCCCAGATCCCCCCCAGAAGATCTTGGTGGACACTACGACGTCGGATCGCTTCCACCCGAGCTCTCGGATCGCTTGACCCATGATCTCTTCGGCGCGACCGTTGGCGTAGACCTCGGCGTTGTCGAAGAAGTTGACGCCGTTGTCGCGGCAGCATTGGAGGAGGGTTTTCGCTTCTTTGACGTCGAGTTGGTTGCCGAAGCTCACCCATGCGCCGTAGGAGAGCTGTGAGACCTTTAGGCCTGAGCGACCGAGGTTCTTGTACTCCATCGTTGATGGTCGCCGGTGATCGGAGAGTCGCCGGTGATCGGAGAGTTGCCGGTGATCGGAGAGGTGGGAGAGGAGAAGTGTGAGACGTAAACTTGTGGACTATTCGATGATGATATTATTTTGAGTGTGTGAGTGATGAAAGTGGGGAAATAGTTTTTATGGGTGTATGATCTGCCTCTCACCCGGTTAAAATGTTTACCCTTTTATCCGATCAGATATTTTGGCTGGTCAACGTGTTTGGTTATCACTCTCTCAGTCTGATTCGATCTGATACCACTGACCCATACATATTTTTCTCATTAACAAGTTAGTTTTGAAACAACCATTTGCTCGATCAAACCCTTTTGATAGAAACTTGAAGATCAAACAACCGTTTAGTTTTTGGAAAGGTTTTGGTCATTGCTGGAATAAGAAATATAAGTTTTAGGCAAGTGATGAATCACTAAATTGGCATACTTTTGTCTAGACAAAATGAAATATGTGTGAATATTATAGATAGGAAAGATAGAAAAGATATGGATTTTAGAATGCTATATTAATCAAATAAATTATCTTTTGAAGGTAAAAGAACAAAAGCAAAAAATTGAAACCGGTGTGACCGTCGATTTCGGTTCAACTGGTAATCAAGAAGTTCAATTAAAACAATCCAAATAAGTGAGTAAGATAAACTAAATATAACCTCATAAATAAAAATAATAGGAACCGGTGTGATCATCGATTCCGGTTCAACTGGTAAAGAGGTTCAATTAAAACAATCCAAATAAGTAACTAAAATAAAGTAAATATAACCTCATAGTTTTGATATACACTTTAGAATCAAGATATACACACAATGGTAAACACAAAGACAATGTCAAGATTCAATTAATGCTAAAAAGCCTAAAACAACTTCAAAATCACCTCACATTACTTTTTATTAAACTATTGTACTGGTTTATTTAGTTAAATTGTTATTAAACAAATATGAATTTATTAAAATAATTTTAAACCAAATGTAATTAAATATTGTTAAAAGTGAAAAAAATGAATTAATTTATCTATTTTAACGTCCGTTAAGGGTTTGATTAAAAATGAGTTTGAAACCCTCCTTTAACTAGGACATAGTGACTTTAACACTCCAATTGTGTACATATCAGCAACTTTGGCGCCTCCTTAAACTAAATACGTGGTAGAAAACAAATCGACCCGAAAAATATATGATAGTTATTGTATAACAGAAATAAACGGTAGAAATTGGTGTTAAGGCCCAACTCGTTAGAGGGGACCGCAAACTCGTTAGGAAACAAATTAGTAATTGTTTCATGCCAAGAGGGTGTTAACACATGATTTAGTCATGGCTACTTTGGCTAGGTTTAACACATATAATCGTTTCTTTCACCCGTATCATTTGACATTTTAGTAGTATAGTATAACTCAAATCAATCCATTTGACTTAAAAGTAGAACCGTAAACAAACCGAACGTTCAACAAACTGTTCGTCAGAAAGTTTGTTTAGTAATTGAATGAACAATAACAAGAAATTTTGCTCATTAAACTAAATGAACGAACATGAACAAATGTCACATTCGTTTATTTATGAATCATGGTTATTGTTGAGTGATTTTCTTTTTCATTTTGACTTCATTTTAACAAGAATAACATTTGGTTATAATTTAGTAAATAAATTTTCTTTGCCGTTACCTTTTACTTCAAGTTAATTGAAATTTTCTTTTTCACTTATTAGTAATCAAATTTCAGATATAACTCATTTGATTCACTTAATTTTAGGAAGTTTAAACAAATTAAATTTATTATATGTAATTAAAACATTTAGTAAAAATTTAATGAATTTAATGAAACACTTGAATATGTAAATTATCCAAGTTTTATTATTGTTAAAATTGTTGTTGAGTTTTTATAAAGCACATGATTTTAATTAAACACTTGAATATGAAATGGTAACTGATCTAAAATATTAATATCATTATTTGAACCGGCAACATCAAAAAACCCATGCCATAATGCCAATTTCAAACATCTTATGACACATCCAGTTTTAGCATTAACGTTAGATGTGGATGGCCACCTCATTGTTGTCGTCACCGTCAAGCAGTGGTGCAATGATACATTAACAATAAATTAATATAGTTAACAATAACGATAACGACAACGACAACAATACTGTCTAAAGAGTATTCCATGATGTCTTTTACGTCTTTACAAATTCGTCAAATGAGTCGTCGCTTGTATCGTACGCATGCACATTTACTCTTTTATAAACTCGTGAAACCTAGTTTACCTCTTGCATATTCTTTTAGTTGAAAATATTCAGACTCCCGCTCCATATCTCTGACTATTAGTAGATAGTGATCAACACATACGAAACCGATGCTTAAATGTCTTATCTGAGTAAGTTGGCTTCTGTTGTAGAATACGTTCGTTGGCGGTTTCATGATCCCCGATAACTTGGACTCGTCCTAGAATTGGACTAGAAATTTCGGTCTCGATATAAAGAATAAGCTGGACTGTCTTTTGGACCGCACCAATGAACAACTCATTGCCCTTAGAGGAATCAGAAGATGGCGACGATGATGAAAATGACATAAATTAAGGTGGGGGGAGTATAAAAGGTATAGTATTCGAAGGTGGAGGGTAGTAGAAAATGTGTAAGAATTTAAGGTGTAGAGTAGTGTATTTATAGGTAGAATACATTAATTAATTTCTCTCTTTAAAAAAAAAGTAGTTGTTGAAACGGCTAGTGAGTGTGGTCTCCCATGATAGTCAAAACTTTCAATCCTATGAACCCACTCACTAGATGCTCCTCGCAGACCCTATCACACCCATGGGGGCGATGTGCGTGACGTAATAAGATGTCAAGTCATCAGTGACTTTCACACCTCATTATGTATAAACTTGATCTTCAAACACATCTCACTAGCAGCATTAAATGGATCGAGTGACGTCACATTATTCCCAAAGCGTGCATCCCTTTTAGAAAAATAATTAAAACGACCATTAGGATATACTAGTGGTAAAGATGTATGTTTCTCATTCAAATGATGTTAAGTTCAAATTTCACTTAAGACATAAAGTAGTATAAATTAAAGTAGAGCGTTTAAGAAAAGTAACACCAAATAAAATTTGACGAATTAATGAAATTATACCGGTTATTGAAACTTGGTACTACCGGTTGGTACAATTGTACAAATATGAAATATGTTTATACAAAACGCTTAATGGGTTGAGCCCATTATAGAAATGTTTCGATCTCATATATTAATGGGCTTATAAGCCTGTTTGGAAAGACAAACTGTATAAATCAAATGTTTTGTGTGTCATAGAAGTTCCTGAAAACTGTATAAATGAACAAGATCATTTATTACAATATAAAAATATAGAGTAAATTATCATTTGTATCCCTGACGTTTTTTTATTTTAACCACTTGTATTCCTGCTGTTTTAAAGTCTCGATTTGCCCCCTAACGTTTCCTTTTTATCTCCATTTGAATCCAAAACACTAACAGCGTTAGATTTTTCTGTTAACTTTTGTAAAATGACAAATTACCCTTATTTATTAATTCACATACCTATCATCCTCACTCACACCCCTTATCTCTTCTCTCTACCTATATATCTTTTCCATTTCTACCACCACAACAACACTACGACCACAGCCACTGATGTCGCCGCCGCAGCTGCCAGTGCAACCGCCGCCGCCGCCGCAACCACCACCTCCACCGCAACCACCACCTCATTGACCACAACCACCCCACCCCTATCTCTCTCTTTCTCTCTTCTCTCTCCATCTCTCTCTCTCTCTCTCTCTTTGTCTCTCTCTCCTCTCAGATCTCATGTGTGGTGGTGATAGGGGGTGCGATGGTGGTGAAGGGGGTTGTGGTGGTGGTGATGGGGGTTGCAATGGTGGTGATAGGGGCGCGATGGTGGTGATGGGGTCGCGATGGTGGTGATGGGGTCGCGTGCGGTGATGGGGGTCGCGGTGGCAGTGATGGGGGTCGCGGTGGCGGTGATGGGGGTCGCGGTGGCGGTGATGGGGGTCGCAATGGCGGTGATGGGGCCGCGGTGGTGGTGATGGGGGTCGCGATGGTGGGGATGGGGGTCGTGATGGTGCTGATGGGGGTCGTGATGGTGCTGATGGGGGTCGTGATGGTGCTGATAGGGGTCGTGATGGTGGTGATGGGGGTCGCGATGGTGGTGATGGGGGTCGCAATGGTGGTGATGGGGGTCGCGGTGGTGGTGATGGGGGTCTCGGTGGTGGTGATGGGGGTCTCGGTGGTGGTGATGGGGGTCGCGGTGGTGGTGATGGGGGTCGCGATGGTGGTGATGGGGGTCGCGATGGGGGCCCCGATGGTGGTGATGGGGGTCGCGGTGGTGGTGATGGGGGGTGGCGATGATGGTGATGGTAGTCACGGTGGTGGTGATGGGGGTCGCGATGGTGGTGATGTGATCACGATGGTGGTGATAGGGTGGCTGCAGTGTGGTGATGGGATTCCGTGATGGTGGTGATGGGGGTCGCGATGGTGGTGATGAGGGGTTGCAGTGGTGGTGATGGGGGTGGTGATGCGGGTCGAGGTGGTCGCGGTGGTGGTGATGGTGGTCGCGGCGGTGGTGATGGGGGATGTGGAGGTGGTGACGGGTGGTTGTCATGGTGGTAACGAGGGTTGTGGAGGTGGTGATGTGGGTTGTGGAGGTGGTGATGAGGCTGTGGAGGCAGTGTTGGATATGTTGGTAATGAAGAAGATGATGTTGATGAATGGCTCCCACAAGTTTTTTTATTATTTAATTCAAGGGGTAGTTTAATCTTTTCAACAATAATTATAACAGGAAAATTAACTGGGTTAGTTATCTTGACTCAAACTGAAACAAAAATAAAACCACAGACACTCAAATGAAGATAACATAAAACGTCAGGGGGCAGATGATAATTTTAAAACTATAGGGATGAAAACGGTTAAAATGAGAAAACGTCAGGAATGCAAATGGTAATTTACTCAAGAATATAATAATCAAACATAAATGAGTAATAATAATAGAGATAAAGGAACCGAAAGATGTAATAACGATTTAATCTATGTAAAGAAGAAGACAGATGACATGTGAATGGTACATAAACAGAGAAGTGTCATATTTACTATTCTCACGTTCCTGAGAAGTGTTGACACTATTTGGGTTGTTACTATAATTTCTGAAACAATGTGCAACTAGTAAAAATAGGCTCCTAAAATATAAAGTTAAATATTTGTTTTTATTAAAATGAAGATAACCGTTGAATATATTTGCTTTTATTAAAATGACGATAACCGTTGAATATTTATAATACTTAAAATTTAAATTTATAAATAAGTAGTATCTTACTGAAATACTTAAGTATATAATTACTAAATATTTTTATAGTTATAATATATAATAATAATAATAATAATAATAATAATAATAATAATAATAATAATAATAATAATAATAATATAATAATAATAATAATAATTATTATTATTATTATTATTATTATTATTATTATTATTATTATTATTATTATTATTATTATTATTATTATTATTATTATTATTATTATTATTATTATTATTATTATTATTATTATTATTATTATTATTATTATTATTACCTAATTATAATCAATGTTTAAGTCGGGTGGGAGCAGATCTTTAGTTACACGCGTCGCATCGCAAGGGACAACTTACTATCTATGCTACCTTATAAAACATCATTTAGGGCAAAATAGACATTTCACTTAATTTTAAGACACTTAATACAGACATTCTGGGTATTTAACATTCTGTATTTTTAACTAAATTTTGTATTAAATGACATATTATTTAAATTAAAACCTTAAATATAAACATTATGAAAGTATCAAATTAATGTATGTTCTAATTTAAATTTAATTTTATAAAGTTTTAGTATTTTATTTTGGTTTTATCTTATATCAATTTAGTCTTTTTAAATATTAGGGTAACAGATGTTTTTATTTTAAAGTATCTTTAAATTATAAATAAACGATGATATTTAAAAAAAATTCATAACATTTGTTTATTTCATAAATGATTAATTGGATTGTTGTTGATATAAAATGTGCTAAAGAAATGAATGAATAATGTAAACAAAAGAACTTTAGATTAAAGATTGGTTAGGTATTTTAGCAATTGATGTAGATTTATTAACGATAGCAAATAGAATTAGTCTAGCATAACATAGTTACCACTAATGCAGAAGAATGAGAATAGATAATACTTTTATATTAAATACAACCCAATATGTTTAATACCATAAACTTTTTAATCTTATTTCTACTATAATTTTTGTTGAAATAATACCATTATTATCATATAAAAGTAAAAAGTATATAAGTTTGAAGAGTATCTTTAATATTGCACTTCAAAATGTCAAGTTTTTGTTTAGATTCTTTACATTACATGAACTTCGATAACTAACTATGCCCCCACCATGACATTTTAATTTTAATCACTCATTATTTCTTATATATATTTAGTATAAGAATGTATTAATATATATTACATAGACTAGAGTTTAAAATATAAGTTATATATATAAAAATACAAATACCTAAAAATACAACTTGAAAAAATATGTCAATTTGTAAAGTTTTTCTATACTATAATTATTAATTAAAAAAAGAAGTCTTTGAAAATACAAATATAGCGTTTAAGAAAAAAATATTGTTAACTTATATTTTAAATAAGGAAAAATATCACAGAATAGTAACCAAATTTTAATAGTGTTCTAATTTAGTCACTCATGCATATTTTTCTCAAATTGGACCCCTAAACGATCAAATCGAGTTATCATTAAATTTTCTTATGTCAAAAAAATAACGATGGAGAAGACGTGGGGGTCAGACTTTTCAAGATACAAGATTATATTAAAAAAATAAAAAAAAATGTTAATTATGAAAAAAATAAAAAAAATTACCTAAAATTTACGTCAACATTCCATATCAGCATCAATAGATAGAAAAAAATATTTTCTAATTGAAACAAAAAGTATAACATGCTAAAAAATATGTTAAAACTTTTTAATTTATACAAAATATAAAAACTGAGTGACCTAATTGGAACACTTTTAAAACTTAAATTACTTAATTGGAACACTTTTGAAAACTAGTTATTATTTTATAAAGTTACCCTTTTAAAAAAAGACTTCACAGATGTTTTCTTTTATGTTAAAAGATTTAATAACTCTAAAATTTGTGATTAGAAGGTAAAACTATACAAATCATTTTTGCATCAAAATAATTTATTGTGTCATATCCAAAACTTAAAACAAATATAGATTAGTTTTTAGACAACCCAATCAATAATTATTTTTTTTGAATAGGTAACTTGTAAAGATAAGCATTAAACCCCAAAAAGTACGAGTTTGATAAAACTGTCAACATTAGGACTTTTTACAAAAGCATGTTTTTTTTCTTTTTTTAATTTTAAGTGTTTAATAATATTATATTTATATATGCATGAGCGGGTAGAGATTGTATTCCACCGCAAAGCACGAGCTACCCACTAGTTATGTGGTGATAAAGGTGTAAAAAAAACCGCTTTGAGTCAAATCTGTTCCTAGCCCGACCTGAACCGGTGATTTGATACTGGTTTACGAACTATACTCTGAACATTCAGTTTGTTTGAACACATTATTTATTTTTATCCTAATATGCTATACGAGCAATTAAACAAAAACAAATTAAAAGACACCTTCAGATTTGCTGCGATGATTGCGAAATGAAATTTCACGTCACACAAATACACAGTGAGAATTGAATCCAGAAAACCTCATGCACACCAAGACACCAAGTCACCAAATAACAATCTTGTGATACAGTTGGGCCACAAATCATATTTGGGCCTCCAATAGTCCACCATTTGTTTACGAGAAATATTGGGTTTTAAACTTTTTTAGAAATAAGTTATTTGAGGTTGTCTCACTAAAAGCCCGACTTAATTGAGATAAACTTAAATAAACTCGAGCCAAAGATTCAAATATCGAGCTTGACTAGGCTAAATACCTAAACAAACCTATTATTTATATAATTTTACGTAATATATTACATATTATTACATAATGATTATTATATTTAGAATAATGATAAAAACACTTAAAAATATATGTTATTGTTATATATAGAAGTTATAGAAACATATATAAAAAACTACTCATCAGCGGAGTTCGAGGTTTAAAAATAGAGCTCTAAACAAGCCGATCTCGAGCTCTTTTAAGTCCAACGAGCCAAGCGTAAGTCTAAACGACACTCGGGTCGACTCGCCTCGTTTACGTGCATGGTTGACACCATGCCTAAAGGCTATATAAGACCGTACAATGCTTTAATTTAAGCGACAACCATGATCTAGCAATGAACATATAGCCTAGAAATAAAGATAACCAATACCATAAGGTTGTCTTACGCAAACATGACCAGAAAATTTTTTATTAACAATTGTTGTAATTTTCAAAATATTAGTGTAAAATATTAGGGGATTGATGTGTGTACTATTTATATTTCTATTTAAAGGTAACTTTTATTTATAATTGACTTGGTTATATATGTGTGTGTTTTTATAATATAACAATAAAATTAAAATACAAACTAAAAGATAAAAAAAAGAGCAGATGCATTTTTTAAGATTAGAGGGGTGTGAATAAGAATAGAGGTTGGAAAACCTAACCCTACAATAATTCACAAATCTATAGAAAGAGTCATTCCCATTCACATGGGTTATTAGTCAGTGTCCATTTAGGGAACTTTCAAAAAGATAATAAATGAAATACATATGCATAAAATAATAAACAGAAAAAAATATATAGGGGTTCTAATAAGTTTTTTATTATTTTATTTTAATTTTATGATGTGTTATTAAATTCTTTTCATATATACATGCATAGCATGCATCGACTTTCATGCATGATTTTATGATATGTTATAAAATTCTTTTCCTATAGTCATGAGTTTCTCTATGTTAGATTCAATAATAGTGATGGTTAGTTCTGTAATAAGTTGGGTTTGTTAGAGTAGTTACATCTACTAAGTATAAATAAGTCTTTTGTATTAAGCCATTGAGAGAATATGATTACATTATGTGATAAATCTAGGTTATTATGATAAAATTGTTTCCTACAAAATGCATTAGAGTTATATTTTCCTACAAATATTTATATGAAATTCGAATTCGAATATGACTTCAATTTGTATATTTTGAATAAAAAAATGATAACAACAGTTTAGCATTTTCTGTCCTATCTTTGAATGCGAAATCTTAATTTCGCAAAATATACTGATCCATGAATCATACAAATTCAATACTAGTTCTTAAAGTTTACGCTTGAGTTTTATCAGTTGAAAAATTCAAGTGAACCATCAAATTGATTCAATCTGAAAATGACACACACGACTTTCAAATTATCCAACACTTTATTACGAATCACCTACATGCTATGTTAACAAATCTTCTTCTCCACAGACAGTCGGTAGTCACAAACCACACTCACCCCCTCTCCCGTATTGTTATAATCTTTTTTTTCTCTCCTTTTCACGTCTGTCATTTCATTGTCTGTCTTAACCAGTAATTTTCACCCTCTAATCCAACTAAAAATAATTATTTTTGGCATGAGAATTTCTGATTTGGTTTACAACTTGGCACCGTACAACCCCACATCCACATGTGGATGCTACTTTAGAATATCTCAATGGATATATTTCTATTCAAATCAATAGCACATTTCCACCAATCGCTCCGCAACAAGTGTGTGACATTCTAGATAAACGAATGATTAGTGGATACGTAATTAGTCGCCGGTGATTTAGGGGCTAATGCTGCCTTTTCAAGCCACTTCATGTGAAATTGTGAATGTCACATGACAATTCTTTGAGATATAATATAATATATATAAATATATTTTTAATAAAGGGTGTTTGACAATAGTTGATGCATCAAGATTTTAAGATTGAATTAAGTTTGTAGTGAAATTAAGGGTGCTAGAAATTTTATTTTTAAATCTAGAGCAAGTAAAAAGTTTTTCTATAGGATTGAGTGTAAGAAGTAATTCTAAATAGAGATATGTACATCTTTTTTATTCTGAGATATAAATTTGTAAAAGTAACTATTTCAACTAAAACATAAAATATCCCACGTAACCGATGTTTTAACTGCTTTGGTGACACACCAAGGGAAGCCACGACAGTTCTCCTTGGTTCTCAATAAGAATAATCTTATCACTTTAGTATTGTCTAATTACATAATTCTTACTATAAGAACAATTTTATCATGTTACATCATTCTCTTCTTAATTTTCACCCTCAAAATATCAGTATCAATCACTCACATTGTAGTAATTCTTTTTAAAAATAAACTAGTATCACTCTAAAATTAAAACACAATGATTCATTAATGTGATATATGTCCTTAAGTGATAAGTGATGTACTTTACAACTAACGTTATAGGTTTAAATTATGTGAAGTACAAACGTATAGATTTTAATAGTATAATGAATGTAGAATAAAGAGTGTGTGTGTTTGTCGGTCAAAAATTATTGTGTAATATTATATATACTTAATTTACTACTTGTCCATTAATTAATCTATTTTTAGTATTTGTTTACAGGCTATGCAGCATTGGACATGTATAGGTTTAGAAAAACAATGGGTTTTAAGTTTTTTTTTTTTGTACGTTTCTCTAGACATATTTAATGCAACTTCAATTTTACGACATCTTAGTGTGTTAAGTTTCATTTGAAAAGTGATGAATTTATGGGTTTAACGTGTTGATCCAACTTTCTTTAATTAGTAAAAGTTTATTAAGAATAATCTACAAATACAAAATAAATAGTCCTATAAAAGTTGCTTAATGATTTCTATGGGTCAAATTACATATCAACAAAGGTGATTAAGATATGGAGGAAAAAGTTCATAGTATGGTAACCAGCTGGTTGGCGAATAAAAAAATAATTACCAAATACGAGTTGACAAATGGTAACGTCGTTAAATTTTTTTTCCCACCTCCTATCGTAACCTTCTTGAAACTATTTAAATCTATTCTCTACATCCCCCACTATTTAAAAAGAAAAAGAAATTAGTTTACATTTTGAAATCTTACCCTCAACGTTCTCGTAGTTTGGTTTTTCGACAAAGTAATATTTTCATCAGAACTTCATGTACAACTTCACGATCACGAGACACATATTTTTTTTTATTATACCCTATCTTCAAGTTCAGATGCAACGACAACCTTGACAAGAAAGTAAAAGTCAAAGTTATAACGGTTCATATCACGGGATGAATTAGAGCTAGGGTGAGTGATGAAGAAAATAATGAAAGTCTTAGGGGCTGTTTGGCAGGCTTTTAATCAGCCTCTTAATGGTTCAGATGTCTGAATGCTTCAGCACTTAATAGTTCAGACTGTTTGTTTCGCTAGCAAATGTCTGAATGGTTCAGACATATGCCTCTGAATGGTTAAACATTATACTAGTGTTGAATTGGTCAGACATTTGCTTTTGAATAGTTAAACGATATACTAGCTCTTAATGGTTCAGACCACTTAATGGTTCAACACTTAATGGTTCAGACCTCTTATTGGTTCAGCACTTAATCATTCAGAAGTTGTCAATCAGCCCCTTAGATTGTGTTTCATTGTGTTGATAGTAGCAGATGTTGATGGAGTTGTGTAAACTGAGTTAGTTGTATATTAATTTAAAGGATTTGTTTTTTACTGTAACGATGTTTCCACAATTACCCGCTAGAACCTGAGGCTTTCGTGTAATACACCCCTTTCACCGGTAAAGGTTAAAGCAACCAAAAAGGCCTCAATCATCCAATTCTTTTACGATTAGAACAAAAAATCAAAGTCTAGGGTAAACCCATATCTTGATACGGATAAAGATTTAATCTTGATCTCTTTCTTTGTTATGATTTTTTCTACTATATAATATTTAGTCTTAAATCTTAGATAATGTATTTTCAAAGGGTTGATTTGTAATCATCGCAATTATATGGTCTGTTATATCATGTATGAAATGATTGTTTTATAGTGTACACGATACATGATATATAAGGGCATTTAAAATAATTTATGTGATGTATAAATCATCTTCATTTGTAAATAGCTAATAGCAATGTAAAAAACAACATACATGATTTTTCCAAAAAAGTTCATCACATTTTCTTCAACTATACCTCCGGTGTCTCCTGGTTTATGGAATTACAATAAAAAAACACTAGAATTATATCATCTTTTTGAAGTAGAAGTGATGGAATAGTAAGTATGCTGTTAGTAGAAGTGTGACACATGGTCTACTATTTAATATTTTTTCATTTTTGTTTCTTTTATACTATATATAATATACACTTTTATTTATAATAATATTATTTTTAAATAGTTTTCGTTTGTTAACTTAAAATAAAAAAATGTGCGGTTGTTTTATTGTTTTTCTTGTGTGAATGGTCTGATATAATTTTTTTTGAAAATAGAGTTGTATTCAAAATCTAGTATTATTTGCGGTGTCGTGACAATATCAACCGCTTATTAGCAACAACATTGTTGCTAGTATTTTGGTATTAACACAACTGTTATCAGTGTTCGTTTTTATGATTTTTAAGGAGCTTAACTGATAGCACAAGGCTCTCGTCGCGTTGCGCAGCGAAAAATGACCACACTCCCACCGTGTATCGCAAGAAAAAGTTAGTAAATTTCAATTTCTTTTGAGGATTCTAATCTTTTTCAAAAAATTATGCAATTAAATGACCCCTAACTACTCATTTTAAACTCATTTAGATCATTCACAGTCCATCTCATCTCTATCACATATCATTTACAATATATATCTTTATTTAATTAAATAACTAATTATTGAACTTTCAATTATTATTTTTTCTTTCTCTTGCTTATATCCACACAGAAAATACAAATTAATAAATATGAAAGATAACTTTGTTTTCCCTTAAAAGTATAAGAAAATGATATATGCATAAGAATGAAATGAAGCAAAATTTAAAATTATCTTGTAAAAGTATGAAAATGGGGTTAGGGATGAGGAATGAATGGAATATGGATGAGTTGGCAATGTTTTTATGAATGGGTTTGTGCTTGTTGACATGATACTAATGTATTTGATAGAGACTTTAACTATTAAAAAAGATATCTTTAAGTTTAAACACAAACACAATGTAAATCAGTTTAAAGTAATTTAGGAGTATAAGTACGATAAATTTAACGTTAAAAAATATGTTGGCGCTTAAATATGCGATTTTATGTCTATTTAGGTATGTATTTATGTTTGATAGTGAAGTGATGGACTATTTGATATTTTGATGGAAAAAATATATATACATGTGTCAACAATTACTTTTTTTTTTATCTTTTTATATATTTCTGGGTCTGACCATATTGTTTGACTTGACTGATTTTTTTTCTTTAAATAAAGGTAAAAATGAAAAATGACCCGCCAAATTTGTTTGTTACCAACACAACCCTACAAGATCCATGCTTTTCACTTTTCATAATGTAGAAGATGCAATCGAGTACAAGGTACAACATCCTATGCACAAAGTACAACACAACAATCATGCCCCACTCCTCCCTCTCCGACCAACCAATTGTTGCTTCAATTTAAAGGTACCATAAAAAAGATCACTCTCAATCAACTAAACAAAATAATGCAAACTCATGGGTGGTTAACCAAAAGCAAAAGCCTAGGAAGCTTGTAACTTTTCATCATTTATAGCCACAAGCATAATTAGGTTTATTACTATTACTTTGAATAATTAGTTGCAAGTGGTGATGCAAAAATTCGTGATTAAGAAGATTCAGGTAAAACTTAAACTGGTACGGATTAAAACATATAAAATTTTAATGATTTGATAGCGATATTAGGTTGAAAGCTTGAGTTGCATTGTAGAAAGTCGTTATCAACTTATATGAAAAACAATTATAATATATTAAACAACTATAATCTTATGAATAAATTATTTAAAAGTTTGTAACTATTTCAATACAATCTAAGACTTTAAACGGGTTGGTTGTTGACTTAATACTTTCAATTTTTAGTTAGAGAAAATTGCAAAAAT
The DNA here is from genome assembly GCA_025215565.1 of Flaveria ramosissima. Classification (NCBI taxonomy): domain Eukaryota; kingdom Viridiplantae; phylum Streptophyta; class Magnoliopsida; order Asterales; family Asteraceae; genus Flaveria; species Flaveria ramosissima. The sequence goes on along the minus strand of CM046046.1, from coordinate 33,567,603 downwards.
AGTCCTCATGGTTTCATCATATTGCAAGTTTGGTCCAAACATTTGAAAGTTTGTTGCAAATTTAGTCCCCACCTTTAGTGTCAGTTAGTTTTTAACGATCTAGGGACTAAATATGCAATATGGTCAAACCATAGGGACCAATTGCGTAATTTTGTCAAAAAATTTAAAAAAACTAAAAAATCATACAAAAATTAAAAAATTAAAATTTAAAAATTCATATGTCATGTTTTTAATCTAAAAATACAAAAATCTTGTGAAAGTATAATCCAAAAAATAAAAAATGAAATCGAACCATTTTTTTAATTTTTTTTTACTTTAATATGATTTTTTCAATATTTATTTTTAATTTTATAAATGTTTATTTGATTGTATTTTTAATTTTTATTGGTTTTATTTAATTTTTTACTATAATCACATACTTTTTTTCAATACTTTTCGCTTACTCTTTTTACATATGTTTTATTTTTACCTTTATTTAGTTTTGAATTTGATTTGAATTTTAACCTTTATTTTATTTTTTTAAAATTATTGAAATTTATTATTGATGTTTATTTGAATTTATTATGTTTGATTTTATTTGATTTTCAAATTTTTTTTAGTTTTCATTTTTTTTTATTTTTTTGAGCAAATTGCACAATTAGTCCCTATGGTTTGATCATATTGCATATTTAGTCCCCAAATCGTTAAAAACTAACGAACACTAACGGTGGGGACTAAATTTGCAACAAACTTCCAAAATTTTGGACTAAATTTGCAATTTTTAAAATCTAGGGACCAAACTTGCAATATGATCAAACCATTGGGACTATTTTTGCAATTTTCTCTTTTAGTTATATTGTAAATACACAAATAACTGAACATTATTATTTTTTAATTGATAAAGTTGTTTATCTTTATACGCTACCTTTGGTTTTTGACCTAAGTTGTATATTAGTGTCCGTTGTGCATGATAGTTTTTTTTAACGACAAATCTGTGACCTGATTCGGAGGATATGTGTTATCTTAATCGGACCTATCTATCCGTTTCTCATTGTTGGATAGTTGTGGGTTTAAAACAACTATTTTTTTTCACGCATATGTTTTATGTGTTTATGTAATCTTGAACATAAAGACACACAAATGGAATTACGTAAAAGAATTTCTGAAGTTGAAATTGTGAGTAGTAATAAGGACCAGCCAGTTGAAACATGTTTTTTTTACAAGTAACCCTATCCGAATCATTCAAAATACCAAAATAAAATCTTGATAGAAAACTTAAACCACCCCAATTCCCGTTGGATCTCCTTTACACTACCCAAAAATCGATGGCGAGATATGCTTACAATGAGAGGTTAACGAACAAACAATGTGATAACCAATGTTGATGTTAAAAACTCATTGCAAGACGACAATGTTTGAGCATTAGTTATGAGCAGAGACTATGATGCTGTTTGATTGGAAACAAGACCCATGTAAACTTGTTTAGGTAATCATCTTGATTCAAAATATATAGCAACTATAAATATACCCATCAAAATATATCTAATCACCACAAAGAAAAAACATCCCTACCATAAAATTGCACCTAAAAGAGGGTGATAATATCACAATCATTGTATATAGGACCCATATTTATTGTCTTCTGCAATGCACACAACATACATGTAAGTTTTTGCTGAAGGAATTCATGACCTAAAAAAATGCATTTACAATATATCAATCCTAAAAATCATCATAACGATTTTGTTAACCATACATTTGACATACACCAGTCATTTGTGCCTTAATTAGGATCCAAAACCAAAAAATTGCCATGTCATGTGGTTTTCTGTTTAATTCTCTACATAAGTCTCAAATAGTTTGAAATAGCCTGTTGCAATACAATATAAGAGAATTAATTTTATGTTTGTTACACCTTTCTATAAAAATTACCCTTCTTTCAAAGCTCTTTGGTTTCAAATTTTCAAAATAATATTTATTGGGTTAAAAATGATGTTAACGTAATTCTTTGCACTAGGATGAAATGAGAGCTTGTTAATTGGGTGTGAGGGGAGATAGCTTTGTGTCGGGGTCAGCAGGTAGCACCCCTGGTAGCGAGATCCAAGTGGCGGCAATATGTGGATAAGGTCGAACTTCATTAAAAATACCTCTAAATTTGAATTCACTGAAATTACATATGTGAGAAATTGGTTCCAATTTAATTGTATTTTTTATTCAAAACAAAACTGCCTAAAGACAGTTTTTGAAACAGTTTCCGGTCTTATTCCTAGAACACACAAATTCTCATTTTGGTCACTTCTTTTGGTTCAGAAAATCACACACACAAACATACTTTATCATGATCGTTTTTATTGATGTATTCAAATTCAACCACTAGATAACTTAAATTTCAAAGTGTAATTCAAGACTCTCAGTTTAATCCACACGTCAATTAATCATCTAAAAATATAAATCTCCCACATGAAAAATGAATTTTTCTTTACCCACCGGTAAGAATTTGTTACGGTATCCTCCAATACCTTTGCTTACAACTTGACTGATTCTTAAAGTTTTTTGTTGTTTGCTTTTCTAACAGACCGACAAGTTGCTAGTCACAATGAAATAATATTAAAACTCGGAGTGATTTTATTATTAAAAATATATATTTATAATAAAATACATGAGAAACTTAATCAATGTTAGCTATAAATTCACTTTTATAAATTAAATTCCTGGCCTAATGTTACTTTTTATGGGCAAACAGTAAATTTAGGGAGTGTGAAATAGAAAGTGAGCATGAACACCTATCAATGATGGAGACCGATTAGTATTTTGCCCAGTTGGCACTTATTATGCATCAAAATCAATTTTAGGAAATCTTTATCTGCTAAAGAAATTTAATAAATAAGGTATTAGTTATATCAAGACTTATCATAGAAGGGTTAGTTTAATTATCGTGTAACAAACGTACCAATTTCAGTTAAAACATATAAACAATATATTGACTTTTTATTTCTAACATATTCATGTCTAAAATAAATTTTAAGTAGATGTAAAATGATGTAATAAATCCATAATAAAGTGCGTGTATATTTAAATAACCTTTAGAAATAGAAACATTAAAATATATGTGTTAACTATGACAATTTATGTTATTTTCTTTTAAATAAGATAAGATTATAAAAGGTTAAACACTTATAATACATCAGTTTATGTTATTTTTAATAAAAATTACTAAGATATATCAATAGTAGCAAATGATTTAAAACATGACATGTCTTAAAACAACTGTTACAAAATAACTAATTCGGTAAAAGAATATATTTTAGTTATACATAATAAGTTTCTTTTTTTTTAATTATAAAGCTTACTTACATAGAACATAATTTAAATGGTGTTGGTAACACCAATGTACTAATTCTTAAAAAGACATTTTTTTTTCAAATTATATAATCCAAATATTTAGTTTTAAAAGTATTTTCTCCTAACTAAAAATAACTACTTGCTATTATGAAAACATACGAGTTATAGATTTAGAAAAAAAAACATATCCACTTCTAAGTTCTAAACTTAGAAAATTATATATTATCAAAACAAACATATTTAATCTTTAATACTTTATAATGTTCAATCATGAATGTTTTAAGTATAAAGGTAATTCTAAGAACTTGGTTTGATGTAACTAGCAGTATTCCAACATGTCTATGTGTTAGATTTTTTCTTATATATTTTCTAGCTTCTTGCTATTTTTTAATTTATCTGTTACCCGTAAAAAAATTATAATGTTTTAAAAGTTAAAAAATGAAGGTATAAAATTAAAAATTCCCCTAAAAAATAAATATACCTGTATTTACAAGAGTGAAAAAAACAAGCCACGTGGGCGCCGTTGAGGCGTGTTACAATTTACAAAATTACACTGTGCGTTAACTAGATTAACCAAACTAACCTAACCATGGTCAACAACTAACGGCCGTTAACGTTTAACCTTAACCTCTTCTTCAGCTTTTAAGTCTATAAATCAGGCGGTTACATTGCCACTGCTGCTCTGACTTCCCGCTTCCACCACCCCCACCGGAAACACGCACAAACACACTCACTGCGTGAAACACATTCATCTGTAATCGGAGAAGATCGAGTGTTCTGAGTGTGCGTGATGGCAATGGAGGTACTGAAGAAACGGTTCGCTGTATGTTCATCTCTGTTGCTGATGCTCCTGCTTCTCACGGCGGTCGTCGTCGTGCTCGGAGATGATGCTTCAAACCCTAGGTATTGGTTTTACTATGAATAGTTACTTATGTGTTTTCGTTTTTTTGTGAGGAAATGTGGTGGAATGAGGTGTTTGTAGTGGAAATTGATGTTTTAGGGCGAATGTAGGTTGAGATTAGTGGTTGTTTGTTTTGTGAATGGAAAATTGGTGTAGAATGAAGCGTCGGTTGTGGAAATTGACGTTCTAGAGCTGATTTAGGTTGAAATTAGTTGTTGTTTGTTTTGTGAATGAAAATTTGGTGTAGAATGATTGAATGAAGTGTCTGTTGTGGAAATTGGCATTCTAGGGCTGATTTAGGTTGAGATTAGTGGTTGTTTGTTTTGTGAATGAAAAGTTGTTGCAGAGTGAAGCATTTGTTGTGGAAATTGACATTGTAGGGCTAATTAAGGCGAAATTACAGATTGTTTGTTGTGTAGATTTGTTCATTAGGCTCAAAGTTCTTGTTTAGATGAATCGGAAGCTTACGTTCGTATGATTTGAATGTGTGTTTCAGAACTGCGGAAACGGAGAAGTTGCAGAACCAGAGCTTCTACAACTCGTCAATGGAAGCAAGGTAAAAACAATCAACATTGACTCACTGAGTCGAGTTATCGCACTAGTGTTTCTTCTAGCTCCGGCGCATTTTAGCGATCTCTGAGTCATTCATCTTCTACAAAGAGTAATGAACCTTAGATCCATTTCGGTATCTTCATTCGTGAAGAACACCTGAAACGAAATGAAACGAAATCACGACCGTTGAGATTTTGGATGTAAGATCTGGACGGTTAATTTCAGTTGTTGATCTCTGGATTCCTCTTATTCATTGATTTCTCTTTGTTCAGATTCGAAGAACCGTTTTCAGTTGATTTTTGTTTTTATTTTCTTTCTACTTTTTGACGGTTATAACCGTGTAAAAGTAACACCAATGTATTTCTCTCTCACACACTAAAAACACACACACATCCTCATTGTTGACTGTTGCAGAGAGAGTGTACTTTAATGGCGGTGCGTCGTTTGCTTTATTAAAATCGTGTGTTTGTGTTAGGTTTCGTGATGAAGAAGATCAAACTGAATTGTTAATTATTTTTGTTTATTATTTTGAAGTAATAATTCTAAGGTTTTCCGTTGATGCAGAGTGAAGGAGATTGAAGCTTTGAATGAAAATGCAGTTCAAGATCCTGAAGAGATCGTCTCCCTCGTTGAAATGTAAGCATCTCTATATATCTATTTATTTAAAGACCTGTAGAAATTGAGTGACAATGGCTCTTTTTAAATAACCCGTTATTATATGTTTTTATTCAGGGGTTATATTGAGTAAATAATTTAGGTATAGAGGTATAGCACAAGTCTATTTAAAATTATGTAATCGCTACAAATTAGCCCGGATTCACTGGAAATAATCACACCGATGTTCGTGTCAGAATTTGTTTATGAGAAAATGAACAAAGATTAGATTAGAAACTCGACATCATTATTAAGAATATTTAAAAGGTTTTAAATGGGTTTTAAGTGACATGGGATGGCAGACCTAAGCAAATGATTTGAGGAATTGTGTGACATTTTCGGCGTCACACATAACAAGATCTTTTGATTAAATGTATAATTTATTAAGAGAATAAATTAAGAGAATAATTTTGTTTTTGTATGATAAAAAAACGTTTGTTCTCAGTATGTAAGCCTAAATTGTTCTATAATTTTATAATAAAAATAAAGTAGATGTGTGAAAATTAAAAATTTTATATGCAAAAGTCTGATTAGAAGAAAATAGGCACTAGACAAATAGTTAAGGTACGGGTTAAGAGAAATATATAAAAGAAATTTAGGGTTCATTACATCTCTAATGATAAAAATTTTAAAGCTTGATAAAAATTTCATCTATGGATAAAAAAAGGTAAAGTTAATTAAGTTTTTATATTTTTTTTATGATTCATAGAAAATTTCACAGTATATTGACATATATTAATTTCTTAAATGTCTTTTATGTGCAGTGATCGGTAGTGGGTATATTGGTTTTACGTTATTTCCTTTAGTGGGTATATGGTTTATACACCCACTACTTTACTCCTTTGTCAAATTTGCCATAACAGAGGAATCAACCCATGTGACCCTACTCTTTATAAACGAAATCAGTCTACAAAACTTTACACATGGTTGTCTGATTGATTTTGACATCTTTACAACTGGAATAATATTACCTTATTCAAGTTAAATTTTTAGTCTGTTAGAAACTGATATTACTAATATTACTTTCAACATATTCTTTTCGTATGCTATAGGCATTCGCCACGTGAAAATGTTTTCTGTTTAGTTGTTCAAAATCTCCCATAATTTTGGTACGAACAACAAGCTTATCTTTGGCATGTGACTTGTGACACACCATCCCCCATGTGCCTTGACAAAATCCTTTGATGACAGTAAATGTAGCAAAATGAGTTGTCAAATCCTCAGTTGACCCGAAATACTTTTTATGATAATAAACAATTAGTGTGTTAGATATGATTAGGTGAACGGTATTATTTCTAATAATAATGATGTTATCCAGGAGCATGAGAAACTACACTGAGAGGAGAAAACTAGGATATTTCTCATGTGGGACGGGTAACCCTATTGATGACTGCTGGCGGTGTGACCCGAACTGGCATCGCAACCGCAAGCGGCTAGCTGATTGTGGCATTGGTTTTGGGCGGAATGCGATTGGAGGCCGTGACGGTCGGTATTACGTGGTGACAGATTCTCGAGACGATGACCCGGTCAACCCACGACCCGGCACCCTGCGCCATGCTGTCATACAAACACGTCCACTCTGGATCGTGTTCAAACGTGACATGGTGATCCAACTAAAGCAAGAACTTATTATGAACAGCTTCAAAACCATCGATGCCCGTGGAGTCAACGTGCATATAGCTAATGGAGCTTGCTTAACTCTTCAATTCATTACTAATGTTATTATTCATGGTTTACATATTCATGACTGTAAACCCACCGGTAACGCGTTGGTTAGAAGCTCCCCTTCTCACTATGGTTGGAGATCAAGGGCGGATGGTGATGCCATTTCAATTTTTGGCTCCAGCCATATTTGGATCGATCACAACTCTCTTTCTCACTGTGCGGATGGACTTGTGGACGCGGTCATGGGCTCAACAGCCATCACCATTTCGAATAACCACTTCGCTCATCACAACGAGGTGCGTAAATCTTGATATTATGATAAGAGGTAGCAAAATAGACGGATACCTTTTATCTAAAGAGAAACTTTTTTTTATAAATAGTTAGTCTGACAATTTAAAGACTTGTAATAATTTGTTTTGTAAAACAGGTGATGTTGTTGGGCCATAGTGACTCGTACGTAAGAGACAAGATGATGCAAGTGACTATTGCATATAACCATTTTGGTAAAGGTTTAATTCAGAGAATGCCAAGGTATTAATACCAATTTAATTCACTGTTAGCACTAATTTAGAACAAGACTAGACTGGAAACCAGCTACATAACGGTTAGATTAGTTTTCTTGCCAATTAGACTGGTTTGTTGGACTGGATTTTAATTTTTTTCTACCAAAGTTGTATTAACGATTCATTACTACTTCACACTTCATATTTTGTTTATTTTAAGGTGTCTTGTTTTATGAACATTACAAATCTACACAAGAAAATGAAGCGGTTCATATTTTGTTTTAAATTACTTACACGTATGTTTGTTAATTTTTAATTCATTATGACCTTAGTGTACAATGATAATTAGATTCATCTGATCTAACATGAATGAGTAACTTTTGGTGATTAAAATTGCAGATGCAGGCATGGGTATTTCCATGTAGTGAACAATGACTACACTCACTGGGAGATGTATGCCATTGGTGGAAGTGCAAACCCCACCATCAACAGCCAAGGAAACAGATATCTTGCTCCTGCCAATCCTTTTGCAAAAGAGGTACTCCACTCCACTCTACTTTCCATCCAACATTTGGTTTTTCATGGGTGTTTGGATGTTGATTTCGAAATGATAATCGGGTGCGGGTATGAATACAGGTTACAAAGAGGGTGAATACAGATGCAGGTAAATGGCATGGATGGAACTGGAGATCAGAAGGTGATTTACTTCTTAATGGGGCTTATTTCACCCCATCCGGGGCTGGTGCCTCGGCAAGCTATGCTAGAGCCTCTAGTTTAGGGGCTAAATCATCTAGCATGGTTGCTTCCATTACCGCTAATGCCGGTGTTCTTGGCTGCCGTAGGGGTCACCGATGCTAGCTAGCTTCTCACCATTTTATTTTTTATTTTCACTGTCTTTTAGTGTGTCCGTTTCACTTTTCACATATTCGTCTGTTTTGATCCATTCTCTTGCCGCTTTCTGGGCGAGTGTGTCTGTGTGTGGGTTTTATTCACACACTCCTTTTGTCACCATGTTGTTGTGTGTCGTGCAACCTCGGCCAAGATCGAAGTGTTGTTCACAGTGTGGTTTGTGTTTTAGATCTAACTAGGTATATTGGTTTTAGGTCATGAAATTGGTTTTCTTCGGCCTTTTTTTCCTCTAATTTCTCAAGTGTAATTTTGGTTTCTTAAGTCGATACAAGTTTGTAATGTCGAACCTATTCGGATCATGAAATGAAATACAAGTTTTATTTTTTTAACTTTTTACGTTCTTTATGATGTTGGAAGTAAAATTAAAAGATTTAAACAATGTAACTTGAGGACTCATAAGTCATAAGATTCTTTTCTCTACGGGCTAAACTTGTGGGGTTGACTCGAGTTTTTCATAAAAAAAGGCTTTGAATCTTATAACCGACGAACCTTTTAACCCCCTTGCTTTCGCACAAAAAGTAAACAAGAAATAAAAACACAAGCATTACAAAATGATGGAAGCGTAGGTTTGTCATGTGCCAAGACAACAATCATCTTGTTCCAGCTTTTCATCTTTTAAATTTTGGTGTTGAAGAGGTTGGTGTGGTAATGATTTTGGTTTCTTTAATAATCATGTTTTCTTTACTACCACCAAAAGGTTTCAGAAGACCTTTTTTATATATTTATTTTATTATTGTTATTTTGTCAAAGCTTGCAATGATCTTGTCTCGAAAACATTAAAGAGCATTGGATCCTCCTTCACCAGTTGTTTAATTTAGAAAAGTGCACTTTATGGAATGCTTTTTCCCTCCAAAAATCTTAGTGGGTCAACCACGATTTTGACCAAACCTATTGGACTGTTATTACTAACCGCTCACGTATATAGGCACTTCTCTTTCTAGACTTTTTTACAATGACAACTCACACATCCATCTACTTTCATTTTAAACTACATCAACAACTAACGCCCAGATAATTCAAATTGCCACCCTCATAACTTAAGCTCGTATCCTTTAGTTGGGGTGAGAACTACCATTTACCACTACACCTAACCTCTCATCCCTTCACGTAGATCTTGGTTCAAGAACACAATTTTCTAAAAATTTAAATAATCTCAGTAAACTAAATATTGTACTAGATTTTCGACTGGAATTTTTGGTGTTGCAAACCAATGATCTTGTAAAAATGTTAAAAGAAAACTAAACAATGATATGCGTTTGATTCGAGAGTGTAGGAGTTATATATAGATATGCGTGTAATGAATCGTGAAGGGAAGATAGAAAAACTCAAACCTAACAACATAAAGAGTCCTCATATAGTATTAGTTGATATCCACTCAATTACCTTAAACCATACTATGCCCATTTATCCGCTTCAAAACTAGATATATTGGTATATTATATAAATTAAAAAAGACAATAATTTTTTTATTAAAATTTGTTGAAATTATTAGATACTTGAAAATATAAAAATTTTAAAAAAAATTGCTTCTACTTTGAGTAATATATTTCAAGCCCGTTTCTATGTGAGTATGAGTCGGTGTTTTATGTTATTCACTTAAAATTGCAACATGTGCTTTCAAACCGCCTAAAAGTGAAAACAATAATCTCGACGCTAGTTAGCGAACAAGTATTTTGATAACGCCAACACCAAAACACGTCCCTAAATTGGAGTGTAAGGAAAACCCCAATCCCCTTTCTCATACAAATTCCTATATACATCCATAGTCATTCTTGCCATCAAACCAAACACCATATAAATAGCATGCTCACATGCGTTTATGGTGATATGTTACATCAATGAATGAAGGGTGGCCCTCCATGTGAGCTTTCTCTTGAACACACATGATTTAGGCCTTTCGACTTTCGGGTGCCTACATTTGACATGTAAACAGTCCACTGTCCAGTGCACACTTTGATCTTATTATTGTACAACTCACTCCTGCACATGGTACTACTCAAAGTGACCACAAATCTGACTCAAGGATTAGGCATCTTCAGTACAACACAGTTAATGTTAGTCCTGTTGGATGCCTACATTTCTATACAAGATTAGAATATGACAATAGGCAGTTACAACTTTCTCCTGCCAATGTACAACTCACCAATGATAAGGTGCCAGTATACGTAATGTGTCGGCAAAGTTGACTCATAGCGATTTGAATCACCCGAGTCTGTATATACTCATCTCACAAGGAAAGGAGTGAGTTTAAGTAGAGAATAAGTCCTTTCTTAGATGTCTCTTTTTCGGCATTCTCCTAGCCGCCCGCGAGTTGGTTGAAAATAGCTTGTTAAAAGCTATGTTTTAATTAACTAGTTCGAGTCAAACTTCATACCCTTAGCTTGATTAGGCATTAAATTGATTCGGGTCAAGCTTCATACACCGAGCTTGATACATATAATATTATTTCAACAATATTATATACTATATCATTACATACAAGTATGATTGAAAAAAACTAAAGAGTATCTATAATTTATGTGTGTATAAAATAAATATATATATACACAAAATAAATTAATAATAAGCCGATCTCAAGTTTATAAATTACTCACAAGCCAAGCTTAAACTTAGTCGAGCTTAGGCTAGGCTAGGCTCGTCTCGTTTATACCCTACTTGGGTACAAATGCCAAGCTCAATTTTCAACCCATTACCGAGTAAACTTGACTAACTTAGGTTATCCTTCAACGCTAACTAGTCAAATAGGTCAAATCAAAACGATTTGTGACTAACTTGGGTTATTCTTTGACACTAACTACTCAAATAGGTCAAATCAAATCAATTAGCCAAAACAAAAACGTTTTGAAAGTCATCCAAAGTATATTCAAACACATGATTAACATTGTAATAATATGGTTCATTTATTAATATAAAAAATATTTATGCAATTCTAGAACAGAAAAGGCAAAACTAGCAATTTCCACATAAAAAATTTTAATTTTGCCACCAAGTAATACACATTGAGAAAAGGATGCCACAATCTACTATCTAGAGTTACCTTAACAGAAGTACAATATGAATCTAAAATGCAATACACCAGTAGAAATAGTTTCTGACTTATGTATCGAATACATACCCGGCCTCTGCAAAGTGGGATTTCACCAATGCAAGAGCCCTTGAGCGATGAGAAATCTTGTTCTTTTCTTCCTTGGGCATTTCAGCATACCTGTAACAACAGATAACATAAAGTTAAATCAAGTCGCAATGGAGATTTGAGGTGGCAAGATGAGGTAAAAAGAGTTGGCTAACTTAGTAACTGATCATAACATATTCTGCTTCAAACGGGCATTTTTTTAGTTGTACAGTTTTTAAAACTTGTAAATAATTTGAGTTGATTATTGCAAAAAGAATGTTATCACAATTATTATTTCAATTTTTAAACAAAAACAATTTAGGAGGTTGTATGCATTACAAATAGATTCCAGGTGATTTTCAATTTACTTGACATGTTCCCCTTTTAACTTATTTTTATTTGACATGTTTGAGAAAACAAAAAAAAAACCAAAATTGACCCGTTCATAAGCAAATTGGTCAAAATCTCCACCTCTGATAATGATGATAATTTATAAACAAATGCAGAAACGGGATTACGTTTGTTCGTAGCCATCAGGTTGGAAGACTGGATCCCATCCAAAGTCCTTTGGTCCTCTTGCAGGAACAATCTTCCCCTAATAGAGTACATTTATTGTTCAAAATCATTTAAAATACCAATCAAGTGACGACGCCTACTATGACCACTAAAATAATACACGGAAATACCATTTTAAACCACAAAAGATCAATTAAAACAGTCTGATGAGTAAGAAGCAACATGAATATAATAAAGCATACCGGTGTCTTTCCCACAAATGTTATGGGTTCGGAATTTGGCCCAATAGCAAGAGAAAATATACACAGAGCATAGGCAGATTTATCCTCATAAGCCATCAACATATTGTTTAGACCTACAAAAGCGATTCAAGTTCTTAACAAACATGATATTAATGGAGTTCAACAACAAGGTTAAATTTGGAATAGAAGTTAATTCAAGTACCTTCATGACCAAGCTTTTGGAGAAACCACTTGCTATGGATCAGCAGTAACATCAGCAACAAAGTATAAACATTAATGTAAGAAAGGTGCAAATTTGACCAAAGTACAGATTTTTGTTCAAACACTTTCAAAATATCACTTATCATCTTAGCAAAATTCTTAACATTTTCCGTAACTATTTTAATCTATTCATGAATTAGGTATTTTTCATTATTATGTTAAAAAAAGGGTATCTATAATTATTATCAATTAATGAGTAGGGTAGGGTTTTTATATTTTTAATTATTACAACTCTACCTCCCTCAAGAGAAATCCCACCCTCAAAATCGCAACTACTGAATACCGAAGAAACTACTGATATAAGGACGAATAATTTATAATTCATAGCTCAAAATTCAAACATATGGAGGTTGAATAAACATCTGGTAAACTAAACATATGGAGGTTAAAAACTTTTAAGGTATGACCTGTGAGAAGCCTCTAATCGGGTAACCAAAAAAAGGTTGTGATTTTAGATGGATAATAGGACAATATTCGTTGGTATAAGAGATCAAGTGAGTCACTCTTCTTCTATTTAGGATAGAAGGGCTAACCTTGTTGAGAACAATGAGTCCCTAAGGAGGGTGGTGGTATCACCTTGGACAAATCCTACATCGTCCCTTACGGGAGACATACTAGATCGTAACTCATAAGGAATATCAAGTGACCTCGTGAGAAATGTCCACTTAGGTAACCAAAGATATAGTCATGAACTCCTAATGAGCAAAGCAGATAACATTGTTGGTGTCGAGGGTGGGATGTTAGAGAGACATATAAATACTTGTTGCAACAAAACTTTTGTTTTAAAGTTAATTTAAAACTACATAACTTTAACAACTTTATTTTAGCAAACAGCACTTGAACATCATAACACTTGCATTGAGAAGGCACATCCTATCAACCCTAATAGATCTAAGTATATAAGAAAACTCATATAAACAAGAAATGAATTATGAAGAGTTTAACTTGTGAGTAGTGCTTTTATAAAAGAAAGGAACCCATAAAACATCACCTTAAGAAGAAGCAAAAAGAAAAAAAGAAGTGCAGCCAATGGAGACTTACATGTAAGGTCCTGCAAACAAAACAATGGATGATGTTTACATAAAACAATAAAGATATGATGAAAAACAGTAGAACTAACAAATATATTTTGTTAAGTTGTGCATGACATCATATATCTACCTTAATCATCTTCTCCATCAAAATGTATGATGTAAAACAAAAGAATTTGAGTGTAACTAACCAGGGAGTCCCTTTAGAGCATTGAAACAGAGACAAGTGTCTTCAACCAGCACAGGACCTTTCACCTACAAACACAAACACATTCAACTTCAAAGAACTACAACTCTAAGAGATCATCAATGGCGTCGTTTTTACTGGCAAAAACACACTTCTGCTATCCACCTACTCTACTCCTAAAATCACCACACTTGCACCGCCAAACACATTTTCTGCTATACATATACTCCACTCCTAAAATCACCACACCTGCACTACAAACACACACACATTCTACTATACACCTGCTCTACTTCTAAAATCACAAACATTCATGCATTGCGTATAATTTAAACCCACAATCATTTGATTAAAAATTACACCACTTTACCATCACGACGTCCTCTCATACTATTAGAAAACACAAGTATTGTATTAGACTATATTATTATTAGAGTTCATTATCGAGTATTACTAGAGTTGAGCACACGGACCTGTTTCGGTTTTCAAAATTTCATTATAAACTCAATATAATGTAACCAAATCTATCAATAATATTCATTCATTCTTTTACCATCTTATGTATTAAACGTACCTGATTAGCTGCCAAACGAGCTTTCTCTTTGGCAATATCTTCCGGATCCCCTTGCAGCTCCGGCACTGTAAATCAAACACCCACAACACCACATAAACAACAAGATCTTTAACGTTTATCAAAGCATTACAACTGCAAAATATACTATACATACAGTCAAGCTTAAGGGACTTAAAGGGGATCGATTGCCCTAAAATAACTTTAACTTCTTCAAGCTTCTTCGCGTTTCCCGTCACGAACGTCACCGGAGGTAGCTTCACCGGCCCACTTCCGGCCACCAGCCGCGTCGCCGCCATCATCGCCGCCGTTCTCCGATCACCAGCTTTAACGATCAACGATGTCCCCTCTTTTGATTGAAGATTATGGGCCTGAGGTTATTGTTTGGGCTAAAGCCTGTATAATGTGTTTGGGCCAAGCCCTCAAGGGTGTGTAAAATGTAGTGGACATTATCACATTACCCATGGGCCAAGTCCAAATTGTCTTGTTGTTAATAAAGGTGTGCGGCATGAACGGGTTCTGGGTTGAAACTGGTTCGGATTGAAACTGGTTTGTCTGGTTGACTGGTTGTGGTCGAAGTTAAGTTTAAGTCACACGCTTTCTTAAAAATAATTAGATATAAAGAATTAAATATATAGGGGTTAACTTTACAAAATGATAACCAAGATTTAAAAGTATTTCAATCAGGTAACTCAAGTTTGAAAAGTGTTCTAATTAAACAGGTAACTTGTCTTTCATGTTTTATTTAAATTATAAGTTTTAATATGTTTTTCTTTTTGTTTCAATTAGAAAATATGTTTTTCTATTTTTTATGCTAACTAGAAGGGTGCCCGCGCAATGCGGCGGGTGTCATTTTACATCCGACACGTGCATTCAATATTTTGTTATTTTTGTAGTAGTTTTATTAAAGTTTATTACGTTTTTTCTAAGTTAAAATTTAGAACACCAAATAAATGGGTTTTACATAACTATTTGTACATATATGCATTAACTTATTGTACATCACAAATTACAGATTTGTTCAGCAAAAAGTTTACACCAAAACGTTTAAAAAAACACCAGTTAAGTTGTAGTCTCAAAACGTTATTAAATATAATAGATTAACAAATATAGTTGAAATATTAAAACATATTAAGTTTTTTTTTTAATTTATGGGTAGATAGTATAAAATTTTATGCAAGTGTTAGTAAGTGTGAGGTTATTATGTAACAAATTGTAAGGGTTAATTTGTAAATAATGTTATAAATACTATTTTACCCTTAAAAATGATTGTATCCTATGCATTGATCATAGTAAGTGTTCTTAATTTTATGGTATCTTAAAATACCCTTCTCATATGCTTTATATATAGTATAGATATGGTACGGTTGCATGAATTTTAATTATTTTTTTATTTTTTTATATATTTAACATTATTTTTTTATTTTTTAATATAATATCATATGTTCAAAATTTTGACCCTCACATCTTTTACTACATTACTTTCTTGACATAAAAGAAATCAATAATGACTCAATAAGATGGTTTATTGGCTCAGTTTGAGAAAAATATACATAAGTGACCAAATTAAAATACTTTTAAATCTTTATTACTATTATGTGATATTTTTCTGTATTTAATAATAAACAATGATCTATATCCAACTAATTATTTCATGGAATTGACAAATGCATCAAAATCTATAAATCTAAGAAGGTGAAATTAACGATAACATTGGGCCTGTACGGCTCAAAAGAGCATGGATGCTTTCCACTCACATAGTCACATGATATATCCTATTATTTGTTGAAGAACACGATAAGAGGTTGTCTGTTTTAGTTTTTAATGATTCAGATGTCTGAATAATTCAGTATTTAATGGTTCAGACTGTTTGTTTCACTAGCAATATCTAAATGGTTCAAACATTTGCCTCTAAATGGTTAAGCATTATACTAATGCTGAATGGTTAAAACCTCTTATTTAAATTGCTCATATATTTGCATTTGAATAATTAAGCGGTATACTAGCTTTTAATGGTTCAGCACTTAATGGTTTAGACCTTTTATTGGTTGAGCATTTAATTATTCAGAAATTACCAACAACCTCTAATACATATTGGTACTATAGACTAATAAATTAAAGCTAACGTAGGATGTCACTATTATAAAACTGTATGTGATAGTTTAATGAATCTGAGCATAAGGTAATAACCCGTAGGTATAACATATCATTCACACTTAGTGAAAGTGTTTATTGATGTTTATGTAAATATAAGATTTAAATTAAATAAAAGATATGATATGTGACATTGTGATTGACTACACGATGACATATGACATCTTATTAGCATATAAAATGGAGGAATCATTATACTTGCTAGGTATCATGAAAACCCATAACTTATTACACTCCAGCTCACTATAATTATATGGTTTCCTTTTCAAGATTGACTTAAACACCATAGAGAAAAGCCCTGGCATCCGTTATTATACTTTTGTTTTATTTTTTATATTTTGGAGTCGCTTACGATCCTTGTTATATTGATCAATGTTTTTAGAATCGGACGTTTTACTGGTTTTGTATTCGGACCGGATTTAAGAACCGGATGGCGTCATAATTATATATATATTATATATTATATATAGTATATATGTAATTAAATATAAGTAATTCACATATGATTTATATATGTATTTTATAGTTATATATAAAACTTAACTATATTTGTATATCCAACACACTAATTTATAGTTCAAAACCCCGTTTTTTCCCATCAAAATCAAAAAAAGAAAAAAAAAAACCGGTCCGACTACCGGTTCGGGACGAACTGGCCGGTTCGACCACCTAAAACCGAATCATAGCGAACCGGGCCGGCTAGGGGGCCGATCCCCGGTCGAACCGGTCGGACCGGCCGGTCCGATCCGGTCGCAAAAACATTGATATTGATATACGATCATTTACTATATACTTAAAAAACAAAATTGATGACCAATGATATTGTGCCACACGACTTTGGTTTTTTAAATATAGTTAAAGCGAGTGACATTATAACACACTAAAGGCGATGGTTTAATGGCTAAAGTTTTTTTTATTGGGGCAATTAACCTGAGTTTAATTCTTACGGATGTTAATAAAAGTTTCTTTCATTATTTACATATTTGCTTTTTCCCTTTTTACTTATTTCATGTTCTTATTTACTAAATTATTAACAAATTGGTCATTTCAATGTAGTTTTTTAACGGCTTCTATTTATAATATAAATTTCACGAACGTTAGAGGTTATTTTTGGTGTTGGTTTTCTTGATAGTTTTAAATTTTTTTTAATGTTTCAATGTTAATTTACTAAATGGTTCTTTGTATAAAGTTTTTTTTTTAATTTTATCGGCATAAATTCACAATTTTAGATGTTATTTTTATTAATCTAGAATTTTATTTAAAGCTGAGTGATGTTTACATAACAACGCGCGAGAAAACCAAGTCATGTTTACGTCGCCGCGTGCGAAGCAAGTTGTAATGCATGATATGTTTATTTTTCTAAATGTTTTGGCGTGTGCCACCGACCTTCCCCCACCCCCACCCAACATTCATTTTTTATATTTTCATGTACAATTTTACTTAAAAGTTAATTCGAGTCCATCTACGTTTGTACGTAGATTTTGATCGTCAAGGACTTGGGTCAAATATAAAACGTCTCCGTGCTTATTTTATATATGCTTTAAAAATAGTCTACGTTTCGATGTCCGTGAACTTTTGACGTAAAGTTTGTTCAAAAAAATGTGTTGGATCAAATATGAAGTACGTTTTGTTCGGAGATGTGTTAGGTTAAATATAACATGTTTTACTCTACTTTTCGACGTAAATTTAGTTCAGAAACAAGTCGGACGGTTGTAAGTTTATGTTTTGATACAATATGGTTCGGAAAAAGGTCCGGTTAAATATAATATGTTTTCATTTAACGATATAAATTCGAGTTATTATACGTTCTAATGTAAGTTCAGTTCGAAAACAAGTCAGGTCGATTGTAATCTATATTTATTACGACGTGTACGATGCCACGGCAACACGCACCGGGTAAAATAAATAGTTTAATTAAACACAAATTTTAGTTATAATATGTACAGTTCGTTACCAGATTAACAATCTAATTTATCATATATAAAACTAGTATGAAATCCGCGCTTCGCGGCGGTGTCGTCATCCGCGTTTCGTGGGGGTGTCGTGATCTGCAGTACGTGATATATTTTGAATGGTGGTGACATGGATATGGTGTGGGTGTTTAAATTTGTAAAAGCTAATATAACTGGTGAGTGTACTGATTAACGTAAAGTCTAAACTTAACTAAAGAAAAAAACATAAAAAACATAAAAATATATTCAAGTTACGCAACGGAGATAATGTTTTTTCTTTTACATGTAGTTAAAAACCATAGTTGTGTAATTTGTAGTGTGGATTTTAATTGAATTAATGAAAAGGAGATTTTATATATATAAAAAAAAGAGAAACAAAGACCAAAAGATAAGTATAGGAAGTGTTGTAAAAAAACCACAAACATTAACGGTCAATATATAAAAAGCAAAAAAAAACCTTGTTAATGTAGTTGTACTTTGTAAATTATATAATAGGGTAAGAGTATTATACATAAAATATCCGAACAAATGGTTCACATAGCATATGAACTCGAACCACAGCCCTTCTTGATAGAAAAAAAATCAAACATGTTATCATCACAATCGTTCTCTATGCTTTGAGTTATTACACGTATTCAGGAACAGGACCAGAGTATTTTTAGAAGGATTATCTTAGCCTAGAATAACAAAAGTAAAATAAAGATATTAAACTTCATACAAAGTAGATTTTTGGACGTTTAATTATAAGAGTAGAATTATAGTAAAAGAGTATTTAATTTAAAAAATCTAAGAAGAATTGTAGATTGATACACGTCCTTTTATTGTTCTAAATAGCAATTCATTTTGGTTATTGTGTTAAATACCTCAACTCATTGTGCTAATTCGTTTATTGTGTCAAATATCAGTTCATTGTGTCATATATTCTTCTTTTATCATTTGTTGTATGTATTTATCATTGTCTTTTATATTTTAAATAATTTTGTGTTATTTGTGTTATTGTTTTTATATATTATATAAACTTGTTCTCAATAATTATATTTTACAAATGAAGTACACAGTGATGTTATTTCAATAATTTTTTTTTAGAAATTATAGTGTTCATGATGATACAACATAATGTGTTAGTTTTGTCATTATCTTTTATAGATTATATAAATTTGTTGTTATATATTATTGTGTTTTACAACTAGAAGTACAATGCAATCATGCTATTTTATCACTGAATTTTTCAAACTAATAGTGTTTAAAATAACATAATGATTATACAAAATACATTGATTATGTTTTATGTTTTATGTTTTATGCTATTTTTGTGTTATTTTATCATTATTTTTAATATATTAAATTAATTAGTTTTTGCATTATTATTATGTTCTACACAAACGCGTTATAAACGGAACTCAAACTCTTGATCTCGTTGTACCCAAATTATTAGTCACGGCCCACTCTCATCTCTATACTAGTAAATAAAAATAAATCCGGACACTTATCACCATTCTAGATCATATAATAATTGGTTTTCCCGCTTCTCTCTCATCTTAATTATGAATGTTATAATAGTTATTTATTAATTAATAACTATCCATAATTAAAATCTCAAATATGTTAATTTCAAATTTTCAAATGTGTAATACATGAGTTTATTTAATTATTATAATACATAATATTTAAGACATAACTTTTTATATTATAAACCATGTAACCGTAAATTTATTTACCCCGTGTATTACACAAAATTGTAACCTAGTATTTATATAGAGTTGAATGACGTTTTCGAATCTTTGACATATTTGGGTGGTGATTTTATTTTTTAAACATTACTTTTATTTTAATATTAAAATATCAAAAATAATATAATGTTAGAAAATAAAAATATTCGAAAGTGGGTTAGGGATTTTTAGTCCCGAGAAGACGACCCTTAAAATTCGGGCTATGCCTTGTCGTGCTCCGCCGTTGCCTTTTCTCATTTTTCAAATTTAGCCCCACTACTTTATATTATTTTTATTATATGCCCCTTTACTTTCTTCACCAATAATTTGTTTACAATACCTTTATTGTTTATGTTCTCCTCGTGCATTCAAAAACAATATTATCAATTATATAAGAACAAAAGTTCTGATGTGTAAGACAACATGATTTTGGATTGACATAAGTATTATGTTTAGTTTTTTAAATAAAATATGGAGAAGGAAAACACACGAAGAGATCCGAACATCTCTTATGATCCAGTTAAAAGTTAATAAGAAATATGGTCTTACGATGATTATAGGATGTTCAAGAGATCAAACTGTTTGGTAAATGTTTAAACTTGATGTAGTGGATGAATCTAATTAATGGAAAATGTACAACAATCTTTAAGAGAATCAAACGTTGTGTTTTTGTTTTTTCTAACTTATAGAGGGAAACGAAGAGTTGGAAGCCACTATTGGGTGTTTCAGGCTACCTTTTGATTGTCGCTGATGTAAACCTTGCTTTTAGTCTATCTTTCAATTTTAAATGCTTTACCTTGGTTGAATCTGTGATTCAATTCTTAATTTTGATTGTGAGGGTTATCGTACATTGCAAATCGTATAAATTAACATGTTGTCGATGTTGATGAGTCTAGGCTCATCTGAGAGCTTATACAATTTGTCTTCTATTGCTGATTATTGTAATCCGTATTCTTTTGAAGTTTGGAGATAACGAGGGATTTCAAGAACATTTCTAGTTTAGCTGGTGTTTATTAATTGTTAGCTCGATGTTTTGAGCATATGCTCGTCCAAAAGATGTGTGAATCTAATTCACCTGAGTGTAAATTCATAGGTTTTTCTTTACTTTTTGTTGTTGGCTCCATGTATGTGAGTCTACGTTCACCTGAGAGCTTATTGAGCGAGTCATCTCATACTGATAATTGTAACACCTGAAAATTCTTAGGTCTTGCAACCAATCCTCATCAAAAAGAGTATCTGGATACGTAAACATTGTCTCTTTTTAAGCAGTTGATACTTAAAGATTAACAGGCGAAAATGATGCAAACCAAAATGTTACGTCTGTTATTATGGTGTGGTATACGCATTGTTTTGCGGCCACAATGAACTATCATTTCGAGGCCTTCTAATTTGATGTATATGGTTTTACAAGGAATGATCGGCGTTATGAAGCTAAGCAAAAAAATAAAAAAGAAAGTAACAATTTATTTGTATATAGAGCAAAATATAGTAGGTTATAATAAATAGCAACAAAAAGGACAACATATTCCGTTATTGTCACATTTTTGAGGTAGCAAGTTCATTGTAAATCCATGTTTCTTATTTATAATTTTAGTTATAAAAAAGAGACTCAAATGACAATATGTGAGTGACTAAAACGAGACTTTTATCTTTTTGTACACAAACAATAATTTCTTTGTGTTGTAACTATACAACTTAATCGTGTCGGTATCGATTGAAACCAACTTAATTGTGTCGATATCTATTGAAACCCGTCACAAAACGCTAGAGATCTTCTAGTTTTTATTAAAAATGATAACGAGGCTGACAAAAAGTTACCATGAAACACATCTAATGTTAAAAATTCAGTGGAAGAAGAAACAACGTATTTGAGACGATAAAATAACATATTTTATTTATTAATTATCTATTTTTACAGTCTATCTCTTACCCTATACAATTTGTCTTTTCTTAAAAGGTTAAAAACACATTCTTAAAGCTATAACTTATTTTACACTTTAATTGTTTAAATATAACCCACATTTATTTGTTTATTACACGTTTGTATTTCTATTCTATAAACTCGTTAGTAATTATATAAAGAAAAATAAATTTTGTTAGATATTTCAGTGTAATTATATTGACTAACAAGTATAACCAATGTGATCATAATATCCATCAAATAAATAAGGAGGTGTAGAGTGCACACTTGTTTAGAGTTACTGTGATCTTTGATATTAAAAACATTCTTAGAGCGAAGCCCCTAAGCAATAGAGGTTTCAAGGGAGCAACGGCCCCGAAATGAGGTCCAAAGGGCGCTAGCCTCTGGCGGGGTCCAAGAGGTAGAGCTGAAAATTTGATTTTCTCGATATTTCACATGTGAAACTTGGGGGGCAAATATAGTCAGTCATATTTGAAGACAGTAACTACCTTTGGCGGTTCCCCAATCCCTGAAAAAAATTGAATATGAACACAATTTTGGTCAGACTTTCTTTTTCTTCATGCTCTTCACTGGTTCACGGATTTTTACACACATATTATATTCGTTTTTGTAATTGAGTATTATCCAATTAAAATTTTGGTTTGAATTTAAATAGTTTCAATCTGATAGCGTTTCGAGACTCTCAATATATCCATGTTGTTAAAAAAATTGTTTAATATGTGTAAAGTTATCATGTTACCCTTTCAGTTAAATGAAAAAAAGGAAAAAAAAGAAAGAAAAAGGGTGGCCAAAAAGGAAAAATTCTCGACGTCTTCCACCCCTTTCGTTTGTCTCCGCTCCGTGCCTCTACTCCCTCGGACCGCTATAACCATCCGCCGCTGTAGTTGACACTACACTGTTCTCCGACAAGAGAAGTTAGTGACAATAGGGTGGGCGACGAGGGGGATGCTTCAGGAATGTTTGAAGACCTAAAATTCATTTGGATTAGAAAAAAAATTCTAAAATCTAAGACATAATCTTTTAACATTAAAACAAAATTTGTTAACGAGCATACACTTAATGGAGTTATTTTAACGTCCATTGTAGGCAGGGACGAAAGTGCTAAGTTTTTAACCTTTGAACCAAACATGTAATATTTAAAACCTATGAACACAATGTGGAATTTATGTAAACTTTAATAACCATCTATGTTATTTACTAAAACATGTAATAAGGATTAAAAACATATTTCCCCCCTTTAAAACTTTTTAATGACACATATACCCAAGCAAAATTTTTGAATATATATATTCCCTTACAAAATCTTATAATTGGCAAATTTACTCATTTTCATTAAAAATAGTTCATATAATGACTAATTTGCTCTTATTTATATTAAAACTTAATAATATGCAAATTTTCTCTTACAAACCTTATAATTGGCAACTGGATTAAAAGCATATTTTCCCTCTAAAACTATTAATGGCATATATACCCATCTATAAGTGTTTATTAATTTTTTTGAAAGGGTAATATTATCATAACAATAAATTAGGTATATTTGTAATTTAAGTTTTTGCTTGAGTGTATATGCATTTAAGGGATGTTTACAAGAATATATATGCAATAGCTAAAACTACAACTTAAAACTTTTTAAGGCCCACCTGACTTTTTTTTCATGTTACAGATTAATGTTTACTCTTATATGTTTGATCGACTAATGTTAATCATGAGTTCGTGTCAATGTTGTAACCAAGTTGTGTATATATAGTGTCATATTAAATGTATCAACGTGCCGAGTTCGTGTCAATGTTGTAACCAAGTTGTGTATATATAGTGTCATATTAAATGTATCAACGTGCTTTTTTATGTATGTATGGCGTATATTAAAGTCGAGCTTTAGAGACAGGTTCATATACTCAACTAATTAAATACTAGTTTTTGGTTGGTTTTCATTTATGATCAAAGTTACATATGTTTTAGAAAATACCGAATTACATACAACACTTGATTTGTAAACTATACAACACTTGACCTGTAAACTATAGTTTACAAGCAGTTTACGATAAAATTAAATGTATAATCAGTGATTCATAAATTAACAACCAAAATAGTATCTTATTGCAAACAGAGTTCGATATACTTGACTCGTAGAAATTCAGATTTTTGTTAACTATGGTCAAATCTACGTTGTATTTTTCTTATTATAATACGTAAGTATGCAATGATGATACAATATTGTTGTCACGAAATTAATTGTTATATCAAAAAAATAAAATAAAAATAACAATTAAACTTAGTTTTCATTCTATCAAGTCAAAAGTCAAAATAAAGCTCACAAAAAGTTGTTGCAACCCAATCCACCAATTTCAAATATAAAAAAAGTCCTTATTCTTTAACAAAATTTCTACTTTTTCTCGAGATAAATAAATTACAACTTATAAGTTTAAAAGCTTTACGCAATAAAATTTTAATTGTAACACACATCATTCAATCATCAGAATGGTCCTTTAAAGATATTAGTAATTATTTTGACTCATTATTCACCTTGTTTATAATTCTTTATAACAAGATGATGCAACTTTTTTCTCATTTTTTCTTATTTGTTATTTACCACAAGGATAGCAGGAACTAATTTACAAAAATAATATTTAATTCGAGTTTTCTAATTTGTACCGTAGCAGTTTTTGAAAACTTAAAAATACAAATTCAAAAAAAAACATTTTAGTTGATAAGATAATTATTTAATTTCCATTTTTATATAATTTAAAATATTGCTACAATCAATTTAAATACGTATGCACAATTGCACAAAGAATCAATGATCCCCACATTAACCTTATTTTTAGAATTCCTTCACATTGATGACAAAGATGTCTTGTCGTGTATATTGTTGGGTGGGATCAAGAACCAAGTGACATGCTCATTTTAAGGAAATGGTGGACAACCTTTATTTTGGCACATTCCTACTATTCAAAATCAATTATCAATCTTTTATATTTACATACACACAAACCACGGTTTTTCTAGGAAGTTATAAAAAAAGTGTGAAGCTTATGAGGTTACCGCAACCCTCGATCTCACTTCATCGATCGATGGAGACATAAGCGGTGACAATTTTTCAAATAACGGGAAAAAAAACTAACTGCAGGATGTGATGGTATTTCCGTCAATGGCTTTTTGTAGTGTACCCTAAGATAAGGATTCATCTTTATACTCATGCAACATTTCTTAGTAGATTTAAAGGTAAAGAAACTTATAGACAAAAAAACATGTTATTTTGCTAAAATCGTTTTAAATGAACATAAAATTCGGGTATTTGTGTCCATCCTCACAATATTAACTGCTTCAGCTGTTATACATTGAGAAACAAACAAGATCTTTTGAAAAACTTCAGTTAACTGACAAATCCTCAGCCACTCTTTTCTTTATCATCACAACATCTACTTCTTCAACATTCTTGTATTTTATATATTTCAAAGTTGCTATCGTATTGTAGTTTTATAGTTTTTCATTTATTGTTGTATTATAATCCATTATAATCAGTGCTTTATATTTTATTTTAAATACACTCTCCTACGATTAAAGACTAAAGAAAAATAGATAAATTTGAGTATGGTTCACCTTCACATGCAACACAGAAGAAGAAGAAGAGACATTAAATCCTACGGTTCCTAGGAAGCCTAAGGTAAACCATAAGGACAATTTATAAACATTTAGTCTCAAAACATTCTTAATCACTAGGGCAAATGAAATTGTCAAATGCTCTAAAGGTGCTAAACATTTCAAGCAATTGCCATATGAAGATCTAAATGAGTTAGAGCATTTACATTCGGTTCTTTATATTTTTATGAGTATAATGTTTATATTATATGGTATAACTGTGAGTAAAGTAAAGAGAAAATGTTATTATCCATTTGTAAATTGAGAAAAGACAATTGAACCCTTATAATTTTTTTAATAATTTTAAAAGTGGTTGTAAGCGGAGGAGAAAGAATAATTATTAATAAATTTATAAATAGTATTATTTAATTGAAAAGAAGAAAGAAAAGTAATGATTTTTAGTGTAATTATAAGGATGGGGATAAAAATGAGATGTGAATGCTCTTAGTTGAATTAACAATGTCAAATTTTGTTCTTCAAATGAAAGGCTGGGAAATCGATGGAGTTAATGTAAAGTCTTACAACAAAGATATACAATAAGAAGTAGATTTTGATATCATCGGTCCACATATGACTGTAGGGGTGAACTTATGCGACTGATATTACAAAACTTATAAAATATAAGTCTTAATATATATAAAAAAATTAGTTCCTACCAAGGATTGTTTGTAACAAAGGGTTCTTATTGAACATTACAAAGGTTGCTGCCTAGGGGTGTTGTTACCAATAAAGATGAATGCTATTGAAGCATATTGTTATAAGTATCATTATACTAAAGAACATTCCTACCAAACACAATAACATGAATCATACTTGTAGAAAAATGCTACTAATATATATTGCTATAAGGACAAGTATGCTATCATGGCTTAGTATTCCAGCGTTTATCTTTATATGTAATGTAATTATCCGTTATTATTCTATATTGAATGTAATTATCATATTAACTTAAATGAAATGGATAATTAGCTATAAGTATATAACGTAGGAAGTTGTAAGTATGATTCCATTGGTAAATTAAGAATTATAACTCTGATAAGAACATTTATAAATTTTATATTTATAATTTAACTAAAAAATTACATTTTTTAAATTTTATTAAAAATTCTAAATCTAATTTTCCATCTATATCTTTATCACATTCAGAGTATTTCATATGAAGACTTCATCTTCATCTTCATCTTCATCTCCATCTCTATGTCCATCTACATTGTTTAGGCATTTCTTGTATTTTTCATCTTTGAATTTTCCATTGGCTCGCTCAATTAATATTTCATCCTTGATTTTCATATTATATCGTTAGTATGATACTTTATTGTCAACAATTGTGTAATGTGAGTTTATTGCTATCTTGTTATTTGAAAACTATATAAATAACATCAAAAATCATTAAAAATTAAACTAACCGTGTCAACTCCTCAAAATACCAAATCATGAGTTCACTTGAGTTGACTACGAGTCATCTGACTTGAATTCTCAACTTGTATTGTTATGAGCTAAAACTTGAGTCAATGTTAGGATTCACTATACTCTTTTTTTTGCACCGTCTTATAGGAGGTTAGGTCTAGGTAGAGGGTTTAATAAGCCAATTAGGTATAACTAGGATTCTAGGAACATGTAGTAAATCCTACTTAGAGCTTCTGCAATAGATGTCTCTCAAGCTAATTTTGTGGTGGTCACGCCCTCGTGATGCTTAGATGGCAGAAGGAGGTTACGAAACTGTTTTTCAGGATGTCCATGGTTACGGATTGCCACAAAAGAAAAAAAAATCTAAGGAAGAGTGGAGAAGGTGTGAAGGGGAGAAGAGTTTGTGGTGATGAAGTCCGTACCCATGTGGAAAGAGGCATGAGGGTACTCACTTCTCGTGCTCTTAAAAGTTAAAAAAAAGGGTATTGTGTTTCATACACCATTGATTTGGCTAGTCACTATAAACAGTTGTTTACCAAGTCATAAACGGTCGTTTACCAGGCTATAAACGATCGTTTATAACTAAACAAACGACAGTTTATCTTTTCTAGTTTTGGAATCACAAGGTTTTCTTTTGCAGGTAATTCTCGATAAATAGTAGTTTCCTTTATTACAAATGGTAGTTTATTTTAAACCAAACGGTCGTTTACTACTTTACAAACGGTCATATTATACTCTTCTTTCCATTAATACCATATCCATCCACCACCACATTTACTTACCACCCACCCACCATCCCCTTATTATACCGGATTTTACCACCACATTCATCACATTTTACCAACAAATTAATCTTCATATCAAACAATCAACCATCCATTCACCTCATTTCATCCCCTTCTTCTTCTTCTTGGTATACTTTTTAAAGTTCTTAGTATTAACAAATGTTAGATTGTTATTATTAGTATAAATTTTAGTTAAATATATTTTCTTTTGTTACTGATTGTAATTATTTCAGGTAATGGCTTCAAGCTCATGTCAAGATACGACGTCGGTCCGTGTTTTGAATCATCCTTAGCTTCAGTTTCATTAAGGATCAGATGAATATAAAAGGCTTTAAAAGCTTTTAGATAAAGAATTCGAGCTTTCACGTCCGATATCTTGGAATTTGTTATGGGACGTCGAGGAATTTACCCGTGTTCGTAAAACGAGCCGTGGAGAAGATTTTTTGCCATCAGTGGCCCGCAATATAAAGAGCTTTGTTTGGAGTTTTTCCACACGTTTAATTTCGATTCGAACAAGCATAACTATAGGTACGCTAATCTAATTGGATTATATATTATGTCATTGATCTTATATTTTTTGTTTTTTAACAGTGATGCAGATGCCATCATTTCGTGCTCGGGGAGGTGCCACGTAATTTTTCTATGGCCCAGTTTGGTGTTCTGATGGGTTTTTATACAGTTCAGGAGGCCCATCAATCTGATTTTTTGAATGGTCTTACGTAATTTTCTGAAAATTACGATGATGCAATGTGTTTGGCAAAAAATTGATGAGGGTCAATATGTGCCTAATAATAAAACGAAAGCTACAAGAATGGTCCATTGTATAGATATCTTAATCGCGTTATTGGTGATACTATAGCTGGACTTAAGATGACCAGTGGTGGGGTCACTAAAAAGGATTTTTTTTATTTTGTTTGATTAACAGGAAGCCGTGCAACCTGGCATATATGCTTGCTGATTAATTTACTAGTTACACGGGGATAAAAAAGAGCAGACATATTTGTGGTGGTACATATGTTACTCGCCTCGCTGAGTCTTTACATGTTCTCACCCCTGAGAACGTAACAAGGTTAAACGGGTCGGTTCTTATGTCTGGATTTGTTGATCGTGAACATGTTATACGCATGGACATGATTGCAGATTATCCACAAGTTAGGTGAAGGTTTAAACATGCTAATCAAATGTGGGTACCTCCATATCAAAACCTTCCTAAAGACCCCTATCAATAGAAATGTTTTTTTTTCGTATTTATGAAAATGTAATTTTGTTTTTATTTGTATAATAATGTAATTTTTTTAGTTATATAAAATTATGATTTAGTTTTTATTTGTATATGAAACAAAAATATATTAATTAAAATATAAAAATAAGGATGATAATAATTGCAAACAAGAAAGAATGACAGACTTTATAATTCAGATAGAGGATGACAATAATTCGTGCATCATACAAGGTTTCAATTGTGGATACAAATTATTGTCATCATCTATCTGAATTGTGAAGTCTGACATTCTTTCTGGTTTGCAATTATTGTCATTCTTTATATTTATGTTTTAATTTTTTAATGTATGTTTTTTTCATATCCAAAGAAAAACTAAATCACAACTTTATATAGCTAAAAAATTTACATTATTATACAAATAAAAACAAAATTACATTTATATAAATACAAAAAAATACATTTCTATTGATAGGGGTATTCAGGAGGGTCTTGATATGCATGTACCCTCATTTGATTATTATGTTTAAATCTTCACTTAACTTGTGGATAATCTGCAATCATATCCATGCGTATAACATGTTCACAATCAACAAATCCGGACATAAGAACCGGCCCATTTAACCTTGCCACGTTCTTAGGGGTGAGAATCTGTAAAGACTCAACGAGGCGAGTAACATATGTACCACCACAAATATGTCCGCTCTTCTTTATCCTCGTGCAACTAGTAAAATAATTAGCAAGCATATATGTCAGGTTGTACAGACTCTTGTTAATCAAACAAAATATAAAAAAACAAATCCTTCTTAGTTACCCTACCACTAGTCATCATATGTCCAGCTATAGTATGACCAATAACACGATGAAGATATCTATACAACGTCTCGTTAATTCTTATAGCTTTTGTTTTATTATTAGGCACATATTGACCCTCATCAATTTCTTGCCAAAACATTGCATCATTATAATCTTCAGGAAATTGCATAAGACCATTCAAAAAATTAGATTGATAGTTATCCTGAACTGTATATAAACCCATCAAAACACCAAACTGGGCCACAGAAAAATTACATGGCACTCCCTCCCTCGAGCACGAAACTGGTAGCATCTTCATCACTATTAAAAAACAAAAAATATAAGTTCAATGACATTAATATATATAATCCAATTAGATTAGCATACTTATAGTTATGTTTGTTCGAGTCAAAATTAAACGTGGAGAAAAACTCTAAACAAAGCTCTTTACATTGCGGACCACTAATGGCAAAAAAATCTTCTCCACACCTCGTTCATCATGTTACGAGCACGGGTAAATTCCCCGACGTCACGTAACAAGTTACAAGATATCGAACGTAATGGCTCGAATTCTTTATCTAAAAGCTTTTGAAGCCTTTTATATTCATTTGATCCTCGACAAAACTGAAGCGAGGATGATTCGAAACACGAACTGACGCTGTATCTTGACGTGAGCTTGAAGTCATTACCTGAAATAATTACAATCAGTAACAAAAGAAAATATATTTAACTAAAATTTATACTAATAATAACAATCTAACATTTGTTAATACTAAAAACTTTAAAAATTTTAACAAGAAGAAGAAGGGGATGAAATGTTGATAAAATGAGGTGAATGGATGGTTGATTGTTTGATATGAAGATTAATTTGTTGGTAAAATGTGATGAATATGGTGGTAAAATCGGGTATAATAAGAGGATGGTGGATGGGTGGGTGGTAAGTAAATGTGGAGTTGGGTGGATATGGTATTAATGGAAAGAAGAGTATAAAACGACCGTATGTAAAGTAGTAAACGACCATTTTTTTAAAATAAACTAGCGTTTGTAATAAAGGAAACTACCGTTCATCGAGAATTACTTGTAAAAGAAAACCTCGAGATTCCAATTCTGGAAAAGCTAAACTGTCGTTTGTTTAGCTGTAAACGATCGTTTATGGCCTGGTAAACGATCGTTTATGACGTGGTAAACGACCGTTTACAATGACTAGTCAAATCAACGGTGTATGAAATACAAAACCCCTAATCAAATGATCTGAATTCTGAACATTGACTTGACCCATCAATATATGTCTATATGTTAAAGTGGACCCTTTTAGTTGGTTACAGCAGAAATTCGTTATACACTATGCCCCTTCATTCATTTAAAATAAATTAACTAAATTGAACTTTTGTAACTCTTTTTGGTCAACACAACTTTCAGCTGTTAAGAACACATTTAATTTAGTCTATAGTTTAGATCACTCTTTTACATTAATAATATTTTATAAACAAAACAAAATGAAAGGAACGGTGGATTACCCCTATTTTAATATATATTATACTATGTTATAATCCCGTACACGGACTAAATAAGTTTATCATTACATGGTTTATAAAATAAAAAATTATATCTTAAATATTATGTATTATACAGATTGAATAAACGCATGTATTATACATTTGAAAATGAAGGTAGCATATTTGAAATTTTAATTATGGATAGTTGGTAATTAATAAATAGCTATTATAATATTCATATTTAAGAGAAGAGAGAAGCAGGAAAACCAACTATTAGATGACTTAAAATGATGACAAGTGTCCGGAATTATTTTTATTTATTAGTATAGAGACTAGGTTATAAACCCGTGTATTACATGTGTTGATAATAAAATATATATATAATTTAAAAATGTAAACAAATATTTAAACATTATTTGTTTCTAATTCAAATGATAATATAATGAAATAGATTGTATTCAATCTCTATTACGACAAAAAAAAAACACTGTTGATTAGCTAAAATGGTGATCAATGTTGCACACACCAAAATTAAATACATGAATGTGCGATTCACTTGGTTGAGCTTATTCTTTAAACAATTAGTTTTTCTTTAGAGTTTGAAAATTTATGTATATTTCATGTAATGGCTTGTTAAAGAACATGTGGAAATGCAGTTTTGGGGAAAGAATCAAACAACTAAAAGGTTGTTCATGCCTAGAAAAGAAAATTAAAAAAATAGAAAAGTTTATTGACAAAATAAGACAAATATAAATTTATAAGCCGAAAACTATTTGATTATTGCATATAATATAGACCTAATGTGAAATCAATATAATGCTAGCAACAATAAACCAATGTTGATTTTCTTTTTATTGTGATAATTAAAACCTAATAATTGATATTTGATAAGAGACTAAGATAAATATTAAAACATAAAACATAAAGTAATCAATGAAATTAATACCTTATGAAAACAAAATAGTAACGGACAACAAAAAGGATAAAAGAAACAAAAAATAATCGTTGAATGTATAGTAGGTACGGTTATAGAATATGAAAATACCTTACTTGATGTTTGAACAAAGTTGAAGAAGAGTAGATAATAATGCAAAAATCAGAATTTGTAAGATGATTAATATAGCATTTAAGGGGTAAAAAGTTTGAATCGATGTAAGGAATTTAAAATCAAAATTTCTAGAATTTTGGTGGTGATTGAGTTGGTTAAGAAACTAAAATCTTAAAGATAAATAAGATAACATGATTTACAGAAAATTTGTTAAATAAGGTTTAGGCGGAAAAACTTTTGTGAGGTGAAATTTCGTGATGACATGTGTCATCACATGTAATCATTTATTAGTATAAATTGTTCTCGTGAATATAAACTTTAGTTATTTTGTTTCAAAAATTAACATACATGACAATTTTGTCATTTTGAACAACCCATCCGATTTTAACTGCAAATATTCAAGAGGTTTGACAAATCTTACTCTAATCATGCCCCAACTCCTGGTTCAAGTGTTAAACGATCATATCTAAGGCCAGATGTACTCGCGTCTATCTGTAACGTTAGGTATCTAGCAGGAACATCACCCTAGAGGGTTTGATATCGAGAAAAAACTACCCATGAGCGTCACGTTTTGCTTGTCTGCCTGAAGCCTATCCGGTGCTCATATTTCTAAGGGTGGAGGGGCACTCTTTTCTTTTTTCCCTAAACTTCCCTAGCTTACTACCAATTAAATTGTGTCATGTTATATTTTATTTGAATTTCTCTAGAGGGGCGAGAAACTCATCTTTCTTTCCTGAGCTTCTCAGACGTTTTTTGTTTAATGATTAGTACATAGTTTAATTTGTAACTGGAACTAAAGCTCGCGCGATGCAGCGTGTTTACGAACTTCGTTACTTGCGTGTCAACAGTAAGATTAATGTGGTTTTGTACATAAACGAAACATACAAAATTGTGGCAGCTCAGTTAAGGAGATCGAAGCATAGATAAAAGAGTATTATGTCTTGTAAATTACAACGCAAACGGAAGTAATATTGAAAGGACAAATACATTAAAGAAATTAATAACAAAAAAATTAAAAAAAGAATGTAAAATAGTAATTTTAAAAAACAAATACAAACGAAAACACGGATTTTGTAAATACCAAGATTCGAACATGTGAAATTACCAAGATTCGAACATCTGAGGTGGCGATTAACAAAAGTTGAATTTAATCGGTGGACTAAGAATAAATTTGTGATTTAATCTAGAAATAATTACCTATGTCCACTGTGAAAACGAATTAAAAAAAAGAAAAAAAAAACACCGAATAATTACAACATATAAAATATAAAATAATAACTTTTATTATTT
This sequence comes from Flaveria ramosissima, assembly GCA_025215565.1. Classification (NCBI taxonomy): domain Eukaryota; kingdom Viridiplantae; phylum Streptophyta; class Magnoliopsida; order Asterales; family Asteraceae; genus Flaveria; species Flaveria ramosissima. The sequence goes on along the minus strand of CM046046.1, from coordinate 33,533,760 downwards.
TAAAATGAAATACATTAACAGTTAAAAAAACTAAAATTCCACTAATTTCAAAACGTGATGTAAGCTAGTCATCCGAATTTGGTATGTTCATGTTTGTAATGTATTCCACGATATCCCATCAAAGGCTATGATGTGTATTTGCATCTCACAACTTCAAGAATGAGTTATCATCAACTTCTTCATTGGGTGGAGGACTAATCTTGTACTCTTGTTATCACCTTCCACTTATCTTTTAAATTCATTTGTGTAATAGAATACATGCGTAAATTATATTCCTAATCTTGTTGCGATGCCGGTGGTTGAATAATCCACCTTTAGCTTTTAACACACCAAATGTTTGTTCAAGTACGATAGTTGGGTACTAGAGATCACTTCTCATGTGCTGTCCTCACAAACTTGTTGGACAAATCCTTCAAACCCAATATGTACAGTCGATATTACTCAGCATCCCAAGAAAACTGTGTTTATTTTCATGTGCCCGCACACAGAATATGTTGACGCTAGTAGCTCTACACAAAACTTGTTACCATATAATATAATAATCGCATTACACAAGCATTGTAGGCTTTCACATGAGGTTCTTTCAAACCTAACCAAAGATTCAACATAAGCATCACGAACGGTACCGTATGCAAATCTACGAATCGTCGATGTGCACTTCTATACTCTTTTTCCACCTTCCGTCATAATCTTCTTGAAACCATTCAAAATTGTTTTCTATCGCTAACTATATTTAAATCTTTTTTTGAAATCCGAAATCTCATCTTTAACATATCATCATCGAATATTGGATGTTCAACAAAGGACTCATTAGACGTTTATGTGTAGCTTCATGATCATGACGCATGATGGTTTTAGCTAGATAACTCTAGGGAAGAAATGATACTATACACATTTATTATTAGTTAGCTAGTGAAGTTTAAAGAAAAAATATCAGTGCAAGTTCACCCTAATACAAATTTCAAAACCCTGGTTAAGATACACCTATTTAAATAGCATAAACATTCAATTATGAAATTGCCCCTGGAGTTACATAGAGCTCACAATAGCCAATTGTTCAAAGTGTATAAAAGTCTGTGAACTACAGCTAGCATTATTTCATTCAAACTAGAGTAAAGTTCCAACTACCATCATTTTTTACTGCAGTGCTTCACTTACTTGTACCCATGCTGTAAACCCTTGTACCTGAAATCATGAGACAAAGGAAAGAGATGAAATAATATAAAAATAGCAATCAAGAAAAACAGAGTGACTTCAAATTGATACCTAACTGCTCCTACACTCACTCTGTCTTGTGTTTTACTGATAGAGTCAAGAACAAGCTTAATCAAAGCACCATTAAACTAATAAACTATATACAAACCTCACAAGTTACAGTGGGGGGTGGGGGGGGGGTAGGGGGTGGTGGGTGGTGGGTGCCTGCTAATTTTGCAAATCTCCATGTATTCTTTAATGTTTCTTTAATCTTCTTGTAAGTTTTTTAAACAATATTCGCCATGAAACCTGTGCTATTTCTTGATCACCACACCAGTGTTTAAACCCAGAGGTTTTAGAGAGAGAAAGATAGTGTAGAAACCAAAAACACAAAGATTAAGAAAACAAACAGCAAACCCAAAACCTCAAATTACACAAACCCAATAAAAGTTTGCAATTTGAGGCAGATGTCGATGCTGTCGTGCTCTAAACCCCATAACCATTACCATATTAATCTTCTTTGGTTCTTGAAATCGACCCTTTTCTTCATTCTATCTTCCGCCGCCGTCTCCGGCGGCGCCGGTGGCCCTAACGGCGAAGCTGCGGTGCTTTCCACCTGGGTTCACGGCGGTGGTGGTGGTGGTGGCGGTGGCGGTGGTTCTTTCTTCCAAAGTTGGAAACTTTCCGGTGACATCAAGACTCCATGCAAATGGGATTACATTACATGTGATTCAGAGGGTTTTGTGTCAGAGATTAATATTAAGTCAATCCCATTACAGCTCCCATTGCCTGCTAATCTTTCTTCATTATCACACCTCACAAGACTCACAATCTCCGATGCTAACCTCACCGGAGCTCTCTCCGGTGACCTCGGTGGCTGCCGGAATCTCATCGCCATTGATTTGAGCTCAAACAATCTTGTGGGTCCCATCCCATCTTCCATTGGCAACCTTGAAAAGCTTCAAGATTTGATACTCAACTCCAACAAACTCACCGGAAAAATCCCACCGGAGATCGGAAGCTGCCGGAGCCTCAAGAATCTTTATCTTTATGACAACAGAATCTCCGGCGAAATCCCACCGGAGATTGGCAGATTGGGGAATCTTGAAGTCATTCGTGCCGGAGGAAACAATGATCTCGCCGGAGAAATCCCAGAGGAGATCGGAAACTGCAGTAATCTCACGCTTATTGGTCTTGCTGACACAAGAATATCAGGGTCAATCCCTAAATCAATAGGTAATCTCAGTAAACTTCAAACATTATCAATCTACACCGCCATGCTCTCCGGCGAGTTGCCGCCGGAGATTGGTAACTGTACGGAGCTTGTGGAGTTGTTTTTGTATGAAAACAGTCTTTCTGGACCCATTGTTCCACAAATTGGAAAGCTTAAAAAGCTTGAAAAGTTGCTGTTATGGCAGAACAATTTTGTTGGATCAATCCCTGAGGAAATAGGAAACTGTACTAAATTGAAGATGTTTGATGTTTCATTGAATTCATTATCTGGGATTCTTCCATCTTCCATTGGTGATCTTGTTGAGTTGGTGGAGTTTATGATCAGTAACAACAATGTCTCTGGTTCAATCCCTGCTGTTGTTGCAAATGCCATTAATCTTCAACAGTTGCAGCTTGATACCAACCAAATTTCGGGGTTAATTCCTTCTGAGATTGGAAGATTAACGAATCTTGAAGTGTTTTTCGCGTGGGATAATAATCTTGAAGGAAGTATTCCTGCAAGTTTAGGAAGTTGTAGTAATCTTCAAGCATTAGATTTGTCACATAACTCACTCACTGGTAGTATTCCTGCAGGGTTGTTCCAACTGCAAAACCTCACCAAATTGCTTCTGATTTCCAATGACATCTCGGGTTCCATACCACGAGAGATTGGGAATTCGACGTCTTTGGTGAGGTTGAGGTTGGGTAATAATCGAATCACAGGTGAAATCCCTAAGGAAATTTCGGGTTTGAAAAGCATCAACTTTCTTGATTTGTCAGGAAATCGCATTTCAGGGGTGGTTCCTGATGAGATTTCTAGTTGTACCGAGTTAGAGATGATAGACCTTAGCAATAACATGTTAGAAGGCCCGTTACCCGACTCTTTATCGTCATTATCAGGTCTCCAGGTTTTGGATGTTTCAAGAAATCACCTTTATGGTCCCATACCAGCTAGTTTAGGGCGGTTAGTGTCATTAAACAAACTCGTTATGAGCCAAAATGAGTTTTCTGGAGCGATCCCTAGATCACTCCAGCTCTGCTTAGGTCTACAGTTTCTAGACCTAAGCAGTAATAAGTTATCAGGTGAGATCCCGCCTGAGTTGGGGAATATCCAGACGCTCGAGATTGCACTGAACCTGAGCTGCAATGGGCTAACCGGGCCTATCCCACCTCAAATTGGTGCACTTAGCAAGCTTTCGGTTCTTGACATGTCATACAACAAGCTAGAGGGAAACTTGAGCCCCCTTTCACACCTTGACAACCTTGTATCGTTAAACATCTCGTATAACAACTTTACAGGATATTTACCAGACAACAAGCTTTTTAGGCAGTTATCCGAGGCGGATTTAACTGGGAATCAAGGGTTATGTTCTTTCGGTAAAGATTCTTGTTTTCTAAGCAATGTAGCCGAATCAGGAAACGGGAAAGATGAGTATAAGTCTAGCAATGCTAAAAGGCTAAGACTTGCACTTGCATTGCTCATCACTTTGACCATAGCTATGATGATCATGGGTGTGGCTGCAGTTCTACGCGCAAGGAGGAGGATTATTAAGGGTGATGATGAATCAGAGTTAGGCGAGTCATGGCCGTGGCAGTTCACTCCATTTCAAAAGCTTAACATTTCGGTTGATCGAATCTTGAAATGTTTAGTGGACACAAATGTGATTGGCAAAGGGTGTTCTGGTGTGGTGTATCGAGCCGATATGGACAATGGTGAAACCATAGCTGTGAAGAAACTATGGCCCTCAATAACAGTTGATGGTGCTTATGAAGACGAGAAGTCTGCAGTACGCGACTCATTCTCAGCAGAAGTGAAAACTTTGGGTTCAGTTAGACACAAGAACATCGTTCGGTTTCTAGGTTGTTGTTGGAACAAGAGGACGCGATTGCTTATGTACGACTACATGCCAAACGGGAGTCTTGGTACCCTACTCCACGAACGAATGCGAAGCTCATTGGAGTGGGAGTTAAGGTACCGAATCTTGCTAGGCGCTGCAGAAGGACTCGCGTACCTGCACCATGACTGTGTCCCCCCAATAGTTCATCGCGATATCAAAGCCAACAACATCCTCATCGGTCTGGAATTCGAGCCTTACATTGCAGATTTCGGGCTCGCAAAGCTAGTCAACGATGGTGATTTCGCGCGATCCTCCAACACCATCGCGGGTTCCTACGGCTACATTGCACCCGGTATGCATTCCCTTCATTCACTTAATCATAATTCACAAGTTCAAATTTTTTTCTTGTAGGCATTTTCACAAACACTTAATGTGCACTAACTTTTACTTATGTTGTCCCATTAGAATACGGGTACTCGATGAAAATCACCGAAAAGAGTGATGTTTACAGCTACGGAGTGGTAATGCTCGAGGTGTTAACGGGTAAACAACCGATCGATCCCACGATCCCCGACGGGTTACACGTTGTCGATTGGGTGAAACAGCGAAAAGAATGGACCCAAGTACTCGACCCGAGCTTATTATCCCGACCCGAATCCGATATCGAAGAGATGATGCAAACGTTAGGCATCGCGCTACTATGCGTCTACTCGATGCCCGAAGAAAGACCAACAATGAAAGATGTTGCAGCAATGCTGAAAGAAATCAAGCACGAAAGAGAAGAGTATGCAAAAGTCGATGCTCTTTTGAAGGGGTCGCCGGAAAAGCCCATCTCCGGCGGTCGGAACGGCGGCGGTGGTGAAACTCCGGCGACATCGTCGTCGTCGGCGGTGGCTGCTTGCAGTGGTGTGGTGAGAAGTGAACCAAATAGCTTCTCTGCAGAATATGGGTTTAATTTTCCCGCGCGTTTTTAAAAAAAGTGTGATTTTAGTTTTATATTTGGTGTGGTGTTTAGTTAAAAAATTTAATGTGTTTAGTTGTTTGTATATTATTATTATTATATTTAAGAGAGTTGTGCAAGTAGAAGAAAACTTGAAGCCAATTTTGGCTTGTCATTAGCCTTCTTCGGTTACTAAAATAAAATAGTGATTATGATTTTATGATTACTTGTTTGATATTATTTTGTGTAATATGGTAATATCCATGAGAATGTATGTGTTATAAATAATATTTAACTAAAATAGTTTGTTTACATATATTGTAAGACGTAAAATAGTAGAGCGGGTGGTTTTGGGGTTTGATTGGAGTAATGTTTGGTTGGTTTAGTTGAGTTTACTGGCTTATAAGGTTTTCTCATGTGACATATTAACATCATGTTGCTTTTCTTTATTTTCTTTTATGTTCTCTAGATTTTTATCGTTTTGTAGGTTGTAATCTTAGTTTTCGTTGGTTTTCTTGTTTTGTTGGTGACGGTCAAAAAGGGTCAAGATATGGAACTTAGTGAATGATCACCGTGGGTTAGAGAAAATTTTGCACACTAGGTTAAGGGGGTGGTGTTCCCACTCAAGCCAGAGATAACCCACCCTAGTGATGACTGTATGAGACCTTCATCGATGTGTTGAAGATAATCCTATGAGACATACATATTATCGTAGAGGTGGATAACATGATGTTGGATTATTGATATGATTCATAGAAGAGAACACTAAATGACTGGTTGGTGTGGTTTGTGATGGTTGATCTGATCAATCTCTGGCCCCTATTTCTTATGTTTTTAACCTTTTTTCTCTTCTTTTATTTTTTCTATTTCTTTGCTTTTTGTCTCTTCAAGATAAATTATTCAAATAAATAAACAAATACGTTTTTTTATTTACATTTATGATCGTTTACTTATATTATTTATGTCAAATTTTATTACTTGTAATTTTTAATCTGATGCAAAAGTTAACCAATAACTTTTGATGTGCACTTATCACATTGTTGATCTTCGTTTGTTATCAACTTATCACACTCGTTCAACAAGTCTGTTTTTGCCTACACCTGCTTTTAAAAAATATTCAGCCGGTCCCCGAATAAATCAAAAATTATTAGAATGGTAACAAATAAATCATATGGTTTCAAGTGAAACAGATAAAACCAAAAAACAGCCAGAAAACTCATCATTGTTTGCCTCTTTCTTAGTCCCTTTATCGACTCTGCATTCTTTTAAGATCAAATCAACCGACTTTTTATAACGATGATTCACAAATTAATCTTGTTATAATTCTAAACTACATAAATTTCTAAACTATTTCCAGTCAGTATTTAAACAACGGTTTTTTCTTCAAATAGTTATAATTTTTAACACTAGACTAACAACCACAGTGACACCAAATTAATCATTAACAAGTAATCTGTACAAGCCACATTCTAGTAACATAATTGACAAGTTAAAACTCATTATAACATTTGTCTAAACTATGTGTATAATTATATATCTTTATGTATCTTATATTACGAAATACATAACATTAAATATCCATATACAGAATTACAGATTTTATTTACTGTAATAAATGGAGAGTCATGATTGAAGTTCGTTTGTATCAAATAATTGATTTCTAAACTGCAACCTTTTCCTTTGACTACATTACTCTCTTTTTTTGTTGGTTTTATCTGACATTTTTCATTTTCCAATGACAAAGTACAAATTGATAAAGAAAAGGGTACAACTCGGTTATGCTATCCATTACAAATATGGAAAGTTTATGTGTACTTTTGGCTCTGATGATGGTACCATGGGTGTGAATTGCATAAAGTAAATGAAGGAATCTTTTTAAAGATGGGCTTCTGAATCTAATTTTACCTTGAGATTCACATATTTCGTTATTTAATTATTTAGATATTTATTTATTTATTATGATTATTATTATTACTATTACTATTACTCATACTATTACTGTTTTTACTACTACTATTGTTATTGTTATTGTTATTGTTACTGTTACTGTTACTGCTACTGTTAATGCTATTGCTACTGCTATTGCTACTGTTGTTGTTGTTACTGTTACTGTTACTATTAGTATAAATATTACTATTAATACTACCACTACTATACGTATTATCGAATTCGAGTCATTATTGGGTTCCACTAGTCATGATAGCGCTTATGAGCCGCCATAGGCTTTCTAATGTAATATTAGGTCTTTGGAATTTTGACCGGGTTGTACTGAGTGATATTAGACTATAATAGATCATACGTGTCATTTTACATCATATTAGACCTTAATAGTCGTGATAGATCTAAATAGACTATGATGTACTCTATCATGTCATGTTAAGTCTTAAGGGATTGGTTGGATGGTAATTTACGATACAAGATCGTAATAAAAAATAACGTATTATAAATGTCTAGATATACCATGGTGAGTTTTAATATTCAAGATAGCTTTTAATATATCATGATAGCTTTTAATATATCATGATGAGCCTTAACAGGTCATATTAGGTCTTAGAGTGTTATATCTATTGTAGTAAGTTATACTAGATAATAATGGTCAATAGTAGATCATACATTCTTAAAAGATCATATTAGACTTTAACATTCATGATAGCTTTTAATGAATTATTAAAAAGTCATCATGAGTACTAGATCTCAATAAGATCAATTAAAACATGTATCACTTAAATACACATTAGTCATGGTTGCCTTAATTGATTAATATTGACCCTAATAAAGAAAAGTTGATCATACTTGACCTGCATTGACTCTAGTTGACGGTATTTAACAAAATATTGACAAACGTTGCTTGTACATTGTATTCATATAAAGGATTATGGTAGATTGTAAGAACATTGGTTGATGATGAAATGTTAATGTATTTAACAAAAGTATTTAAATGATCTATAATACAACGTGAGATGTTATATTTTACAATATAACCTATATACAAGTGATTAAAGATAAAGACATACAAAACAAGATAACCAACTTCATATTTGTATAAAGTTATGTTTTTTTTTTCATTTTAGATTCTTGATAACCTTTTCTTTAGTTTTTTGGGCTGCAACATCAACAACATTTTCCCTTGCTCGCTTTGTTAAATTTCCCTTTGCTTCTGATAGCTTTGCTTTAACTTCTTTTTTCATGTTTGAAACCTAAAATGAATAAATTACATAAGAAAAAATCTGGTATTAATAGACTCACATCGTCAACGAAGGTGCTTTTTGTTGTCTAAAGAAAACGGTTTGTATACGTGAGCATTCATGCCCATCTCATGTTATTTTGAAACATAAATAAATATAACGAATGTTTAAAAATTACCTCTGTGAATCCTTCTTTGACTTCGTCGGCTGCTTCTGTTACCTCTTGACATGTTTGTTCGACCTTCTCATCCGTCTTTTCCTGTAGTTTACACAAGATTTAATTTTGGTTATTGGATAAAACATACAATCTAACAAGATAATATAAACCCAATTCGATTCATATCATTTTTATATCATGTTTAGCTTTAAATACATAATATGATTTAGGGGATCAAATGATCCGTTGATTCTCCATCTCTAGTAACCATCAACATCAAAATGGAACAATACGCTTGGACATCAAGGTTTAATCTTAACACATATAATTCTTACCTTTTGCAATGGTTTAGACGTATTGACAAACGCCCTAGGGCTTCTCAAAGAACAAAATCGGGGTACGACATCAATGATGTTTTTAGAAAACTTAAGGGCGCTACATAATTTGAAACTCGTCATGTTTGATGCTTTAGAGTTTTAAAACAGGTATATTTGGATTACATAGGAAGGTATAACAATGATATAGAAGGAAAATGAAGATAGGATTTAAACATATTGCCATATGTTGGTCAATGAGAGTTTTTAGATGGTATGATTATGGACCTCAAAATAATTGCTTGATTGTCTCCACAAACATCATGATAAAAACAACGTGCACCATTGAGTCAAGGTATTTAACTATATATAATTTGAATTATTATCGATAAGTATTTTTCCGAGACATAAGAAAAAGCAAGTGTTGCTACTTAATAGAAGTTGAATTCTATAAATTAAGATTTGGATGAATCCTATAAATAAATTCACCTTTTATATCAAGATCCCAGAAGAATGAGAATGATACAAATATTGATACATAAAATACAAACATGTCACTTAACATCCCCCTCTAGCGAAAGATTGGTGGTCCTAATCGTAGATACGAGCGGAAGAGCACAAAATAGAATCGGTAGAGACCTTTAGTGAATATATCAACAAACAGAAGTTTGGTAGGAACAAACTGAGTATGAAGCTTTCCTGCAGAGACAAGTTCTCGGATGATATATTAATCTAATTCAAGATGTTTAGTTCGTTTGTTGGCGACAGGATTCTAAGTCATGAACAACGCGCTTTAATTATCACACATGAGAGTTGGTCGGTCTGGAGGAAACACATGTAGCCCATGTAATAAATGTGTAATCTAGATAATTCTAGCAGAAGCACTTGCCATAGTATGATATTCTTATTCACAGCTGGATCGAGAGAAATAGGTTGCTTCTTAGCACGTCATGATACTAAATTGCCTCCTAAGAAAACTGAATAGCCATAAGTAGACCAACGTGTCTCTAAGAATCGACCCCATTCAGCATCAGTATACCCAATGATGGAGTTGTTGGTGGGTTTAGTAAAGGATAGACCATAGGCTATAGTACCTTTAATGTAACATAAGATTCTATTGACATGTTGATAGTATAGTTCGGTAGAATGTTGGAAAAATTAACTCACTTGGTTTAGTATATGATAAGTCAGGACGAGTGATTGGTAAGTATTTCTGAGCAGCCAAATAGATCGATAATGAGTGGGATCCGAGTAGGGGTCACCATGGGAACTACAAATAGTATTAGTGGCTAGAGGGTTATAGGCTAGTTTTGCATCGAGAAATAGATAGCATGAGAATATCATAAGCATATTTTGACTAACTTTAAAATAAGCCATCAAACAAGTGGGTGACTTCAAGTAGTCAATCCCAGGTATCTGAGTGAAACTCTAGGCAACGAGTGAGCATTATGTCGATGGATAGAGCGATTAACATTGTACTTAGTCTGGTATAGCCATTTGGAGCCAACAATATTCTGATTAGATGGGCGAGGTACAAGTGACCATGTATTGTTTTTACAAAGCGCGTCTAATTCTTGATGCATAAAATTCATCTAGTAGGGACTTTTACTTGCATATTTAAAAACCTTTAGGGTTTCACAAACCTTTAGGGCGAGGTACAAGTGACCATGTATTGTTTTTACAAAGCAAGTCCATTGAACATTATTGCTAGAAGAGGTTGACATGGTTTCACAAAGGCAGATGGAAGAAGATGGAGATGAGAAGGTGAGAAGGATAAGGGAAAGAGACAGGTCTAAACCAAAGGCGTATGATACCATAATGGAAATTGAATTCGATAATTGATTAAATTGCGATGAATCCCACTAAATAGATACATATTTTACATCAAGATCCTTAAAGAATGAGAATGATATAAATATAAATACATAAAATACAAACATATCACTTAACACTACTACTCTCCTGTTATCGAACTTTACGTAACGTGATAAAAAATATACTTATGATTCTAGCATTATCGACTATTTTATTACATTTAGAATTTCACGAAGAGTTCATAAAGACGTTAGTTAATTTAGAGTAGGAGTTGAAGATATGAAGAACATACTTGCTACAAATTTAAATTATAGACTCATGTAATCACATGATTTAAATTGTTGAAATAGAGTTTTGATGTATACTTGGTAAAACATTAGCTATAGGAAAGTTTATCATTGACGTCATGTTTTGTGCTCGTTAGTATTAATCTATAATCGTGAGGGTAAACAATTTTACAAATGCAACTTTTGGAATAGTTGGCACAAACACATTTGAAAATGGTATTTAAAGATGACGTTGCAAAGACTAGTCGCCAAAGATCCATACTTGATGATCAAAATCTTGTCATCACACCCTCTTTTGATTATAGTCAGATAAAACTACAAACAACTTAACTACTGCTTTCATTAAAAAATAAATATGAATATTCAACTAACTTCTCATAAATCTGCATCATATAGTATTAGGGGTGTTCAAAAATATCCGAATCCGAAAATCCGATCCGGAAATCCGAAAATCCGAATCCGAAATATCTGAATTTTCGGATATCCGAAAATTCGGATTCGGATAGTGATTTTCAAAAGTTTCGGATATTCGGATATCCGATTATCCGAAAACTAAAATATTTTTTTTTATTTTTTGAATTTTAGATATATTTTTACTTTAGATTGAGATTTTTTAGTGTATATTATGATTTTTATTAGGGGTGAACAATCGGGTTTTACCCGTCAGAACCGCCAGGAACCGACCCGACCCGGGAACCGAGTTCACAACAAAAGCATACCCGGAACCAGAACCTTATACATCTTGTCGGTTCGGGTTTGTACACGGTCTTGACGGGTCCGGTTCTGGGTCTTTACGGTTCCATCAAGATTCAAACAAGCATGCTACAATCTTACCAAGTGGGTTGTTCCACGCCATGTACATGTAATCTGTTCTGGGTTTATACATGAGTTCGAACTAACATAAGCAGAACCTACAAAGCGGCGACGAGTTGTGTAAATTTTATAATGGAAGGAAGAGAAGATGATGGTAGAAGTAATGGATTGTTCATTGTTATGTGCAAGTTTAATTAAATGCTTCAGTTAAAAATAATAATATAATATCTAATTATACGTGTCAGAGCAAAGTAGACTGCAAATTGATAATGACTATTCACCTTTATCTTTTCCAATTCTTTATCTTGTAAATAAAGTATATGAATTTTAGTTTTACTCTATATGTTCTCTTTCTTTTTCACAACACAAGTACACAATACACACATTAAAGAAGCATTCTTTTCTTCTTCACTATACTTCATAAAAACCAGATAAAGGTTTTGGTCGGGGAAGCTTCTGCTATTATATGCAATCGGGTATGTCAGTCATGTGAGGTTTTTACGGGTCCAGAACCGACCCGACCCGAAACCGTGAATTGTGATTTTTAAAGACCCGCGAACCGACCCACTCACCTAATACACGGTTCTTCTCGGTTCGGTCAAGTCGGGTAAGACGGTTCTACGGGTATCGAACCTTTTCTTGCTCAACCCTTATTTTTATGATATGAGTTGGTTTTTTATATTATTTTTATAATATTATATGTCTAACTATTATAAAAAAAACTAAAAAATAAAAAAATAAAAAATAAAAAAATGTATTTCGGATATCCGAATCACTATCCGAATCCGTATCCGAAATTTCGGATATCCGAATTTCGGATATCCGAAATTTCGGATACGGATTCGGATAGTGATTTTCACTATCCGAAATTTTCGGATATCCGAAATTCGCTTTAAATTGTTGAAATCACATGATTTAAATTGTTGAAATAGAGTTTTGATGTATACTTGGTAAAACATTAGCTATAGGAAAGTTTATCATTGACGTCATGTTTTGTGCTCGTTAGTATTAATCTATAATCGTGAGGGTAAACAAATTTACAAATGCAACTTTTGGAATAGTTGGCACAAACACATTTGAAAATGGTATTTAAAGATGACGTTGCAAAGACTAGTCGCCAAAGATCCATACTTGATGATCAAAATCTTGTCATCACACCCTCTTTTGATTATAGTCAGATAAAACTACAAACAACTTAACTACTGCTTTCATTAAAAAATAAATATGAATATTCAACTAACTTCTCATAAATCTGCATCATATAGTATATATCGTCGAATTTCAATAAACAAAACAAAGATCAATCATAATATTTAGATCATCTAAAACCAAATTGACACACATCTTATCACTCGTTACATTCTTGCTCTTGTTACACACTAACATTTCCGATTTAATTCTCTTAATTAGATTGAACCATCAACCGTTCAGAACACAAAGTTAACCAACAATATCTTCCAACAACCAAACAAATTAAACTATTGTTACGATTATAAATTCGGTTTTAGCCTATAACCAACACCCCGAACCAAAATGCTAGACGAATAACGAGTTCGACGTGATCCGTTATTCCCTTTTCCTCCATCACTATTCACCCAAGTGACCCGTGAAGTGAGTCACATCATCCACAAAGGAATCAAGAACAATACTTTTCTTGCTTATCTTGCTTATCGTTAACTTTAAGCTAATCAATTACAACTGCAAATTGTAGCAATGAAACTCACGAATCCCAATTGGGTCAAATACCCAACAAACACAAGACAATTGTTCGTCAAAATCACCCTATAACCCCATCAATTCTACTAGATTTCAGCTCAAGATTCTCCACAGTGTATAAACAATAAACCCTCGATTATGTCAGATCAAGAACACCATCAAGAAGAAAACACCAACCCATGGGGTTCAACATCATGGTCATACCTATCATCTCTCCGTCAACAATCGCCACTGATTCAATGCATCACCAACATGGTATCAATGGACTTAATGGCGAACACCCTTTTAGCCGCCGGAGCATCTCCGGCGATGATCCACTCGATTCTTGAAATCCCTGAGTTTACTCCTCACACACAAGCGGTTCTTGTGAACGTTGGTACACTGACCCCTGAGTGGTTGCCGGCGATGAAGGCTGCAGCCGGTGTGGCGAACCGGTTGGGTAAACCGTGGGTTCTTGATCCGGCTGCTGTTGGGGCTTCGAGCTTTAGGCTGAAGGCGTGTCTTGAGCTTGTTGAACTTAAGCCTACTGTTGTTAGGGGAAATGGGTCGGAGATTATTGCTCTTTCTATGGCTTCTGTTGGGTCTACTAAGGTGGAACTGTTTGATTTTTACTTGAATTGATGAAAATGCTGTGAATTGAGAGTTATTTGGTTAGGTTTATGGATTCATGTTGATTTGAAATTGGGGTTTGGATTGGAATTTGAATTGGGGATAACTTGCTTTGATTTGAAATGAAATTGCTCCATCTTTGTATAGCCAACTCTGTGTTAATATTGGTGTTTGATGCTGTTAGAATTCAAGAATTCTAGTGGTCATTACCGTCAATTATGAACGAATTTCGTTCAAAATCTTGTTGATGATCATGTTTCTTTTTTTTTTTAATATTTTTTTTGAAAATTGTTATTCAAAATCTGGTTGATGATCGTGTTTTTGTGAATTGTTGCTTGAATCTTGATTCAAACTCTTGTTGATGATCATGTTTTTGTAAATTGATGCTTGAGCTTGATTTTTTAAAATGTTGTTGGTGATCATGTTTTTTTGTAGATTGCTGATTGAATCTTGATTCAAAATCTTGTTGGTGGTCATGTTTTTGTATATGCTGCTTGATTCTTGATTCAAAATCTTGTTGTTGATCATGTTTTTGTAAAAATTGGTGCTTGAATCTTGATTGAAAATCTTGCTGATGATCATGTTTTTGTAAATTGATACTTGAATCTTGATTAATAATGTTGTTGAGGAATGTTTTTGTAATCGAAAATTGATTCAATTATGAACGAAAATTTGTTCAATATCTTGTTGATGATCATGTTTTTATTATTTGCTGCTTGAATCTTGATTCAGAATCTTTTTGATGATCATGTTTTTGTAAATTGCTGTTTGAATCTTGATTTTACATTAGCGGATTGGTTGGTTTTGTTTATATGGTTATCAACTAGCTGTTTTGTGCATGATTAGGGTGCTGATAGCTTGCATGAATCTAGTGATGCTCTAGAAGCAGCAAAATCTTTAGCTAAATCAAGTGGAGCAATAGTTGCAATTTCAGGATCAGTTGACTTTGTTACAGACGGTCAACGGGTCGTTGGTGCACACAACGGTCTGCCAATGATGCAAAAGATAACCGCTAGCGGATGTGCAGTCACAGCCCTCATTGCTGCTTTTGTTGCAGTCGACCCTGCACACGCCTTTGAAGCCACAGCATCTGCATTTTCTGTATTCGGTCTGGCTGGTGAAATTGGCATGGGCCTGGCCAAAGGACCCGCGTCACTACGGATGCATTTGATTGACTCACTCCATGGGCTGGATGAAGAAACCGTTGTCAATCGTGTCAAAATAACAAGCTTTTCATAAACGGTATGGCAAAAGGAGATCTTTTTGTTCTTTGTATTCTTGTTTTAGTTCTTGAATTTACGTAACTGTTGTTATTGTGTTGATATGAATTCTGATTTGATTCATGTATGTCGATAAGGTATGTAAAGAAGTGTTTGGATACGCGTTTTGATTACGTGAGTTTGAATAATATGGGCTCTAGGAGATGGTGTTTTGATGCACCTTTTGTTGTTTATCAGTTTCAAAACGCACATCCAAACACACTCGAAAGGTTTCACAAGCTAACATATGTTAAATCATTTTGACATTCATGAAATCAAGATTACAAATAATATAATGTTCTTTTGTTCAAACAAGCACACACGAACACACACACGCACATAAACACGAAAACTTAAACAGTTTGTTGTTGTCTTAGTAAGTAAGGTGGACCGTCAGCCTGAGCAACGACTCGACCCCATCAGCAACAATCTGACCAGCTGGTATGAGTGACCGCACCTCAGCGAACCCGCAAGCATGAAGGAACTTCCCGGTCCCACCAGTTATCGACAAGCGTGACATCGTGCTTCCAATCCTATACACTCCAAAAAAGTTGATACTATCACCATATTCACCGCCTTCCATCATTGCTGTGAATGTCATCATCTGTGTACTTCCGTCCGCTGAGCTCGAAACATACACACCTTGTGCTTTCCCTAGTACCCGCGAGCCCAACTTGGCGTCAACAGTTAGTAAGTCATCGATCACAGTGATGGTACCAAACCCGAGCCCAAGCCCATCCGGGCCGAGCTGGGCTGCAGCTTGGTTTTGTGCATTATTCTGGTTCAAGTTTCCAGCATACTGTGTACCCACTAGCCCTGTCCCGAGTGGGATACCGTTAGCGTTCACCGTTGGGATGGCCCCATTCGCGTTAGGAATCGCCACCCCGTCTGAAGGTGCACGGAAACCTATGCGTCTGGCGAACGGGACTTGACCGCTGTATATGTTGCCTAGGAGCCCGGTAACAGGCCTAGCTGTCGGGTTGCTTCCACCGAGGATGTCGTGCATATAGAGCTCGAATACGTGTACTCCTTCTTCTGGTGTCGGGTCGGTTGCTGTAACATTCAAGATCGCGAGATTAAGAGATGCAACGAGCATTGCGAGTATGATCGTTGCTGATGAATGCTTTGGCATCTTGAATATTGAAAAGGGTGTGTTTGTATGGGATGATGTTCTTATGAATTTGAAGGTTGTTTGAATGATTATGGTGTTCATTAAGGTGGTGATTTATATTGCAGATTTGATGAAGAATATGATGGAGTTGTTGTAGGTGTTTTAGTTATGAAAGTTTTAATATAGTTTTTGGTTTATGTTTTTGGTGAATTGTCATTAGCTTTTATGTGGTGTCTGATTATTTGTTATGTGATGAAATGGTTGGGTGTTAATAGTATTTTTCGCTCGGTTTTGATGACAGTTTTGGGTCGCACCTCTAGCTATGGTTTCGGGAAATGATAGACAAGGTCAGATGGTCTCTGGACATGTCGGTTTTCATGTTTTTTGATTTTTAAATCATTAATGTTATTAAATTTTTAAATAATAAAAAATATATGTGTATGAATTATAACACGTAATTGGATATTTCAGAAAAAAAGAAAGAGAATAAATTAAAAAAAATATGAGTTAAACTGACCGGTTTTAAGTTCTAAACACTTAGCAAAGTGTTAAAACTTGTGATATCAAACCATTTGACTAAAACCGATCCGTATAAATCATAAACCGTCAATCAACATGATTGCGGTTAGAACGATCCTAACAATTCATGAAAACCTATGTTTTCTTTTTTGCTTTCTCTATTATCAATTACTAAAAACATTTGTTGAAATATTTCTCAATATTTTTTCCTCTTGCAAAACTAAATGTTTCCATATGAAAATTTCATATTATATTTGTACAATTCTTTTATGACGGTATGAACTTATTTTTTCTTTTTTAAACTTTTTTGGTATATGTAACTACGAGGAACACATGGCAACATTACATTTCTCGTTATCAAATTTTTTTCGCGTCTCTCTCTCATTAGATAATCACATTAATTACTAATAATATTATTTAATTCTTTTTTAGATTAATTTTTAATAAATTAAGAAAAATATTTTTTAATGTTATTTCTAAAGAAATAATTTTTATAAAATAATTTATTTTTCTCAAACATCAAACTTTTTTAGATATATAAAACATTTTAAAATTGGGATTTTGAATTAATTTTATAAACAAAAAGTAATTAAAATTGGGATTTATAACAATAAAAACTTTTTAAATGACTTTTTTTAAACGTTGTTTTAAAACAAAATTTTTATTTTATTTATAATTAAAAATTTTCAATCATATCTTATTATAAAATATCAAATTGTATTTAAATATTTTTTATCATATTATATATATATATTTTTTTCAATCTGCATAATACACAAGTTTAATAAAACTAATAATATAAACAAAAATCCAACATCTCATGACATAATTTTAGTTGAATGTCTCGTGATTAACAGATCCTGAGATCCATCACTCTGCCTTTGTGTTTCGAAACATGAAACTTTGTGAAGTTTTTTCCATTTGTTAATTTTAATAATTTATTTAAATTTTTAGACATATTTTGTTTTGACTTCCGAATACACCTTGTCACTTTATGATATAAATTTATTTTAAACCAAGCCAGGTAAAAAATAATATATTTCAATATCTTTTCGTAATAGAATAAAGTTGTTTTTAAAACTTGAGAAATTAAAATAAATATTTATATCAAAGGACCACATACTTAAATATTAATGATCCTTTTGACTTTCGTTATTAATATTTCTCTTTTTTCTGTTTAACCAAAGAAATCCTAACTACTATATAAATCAAGTTAGTTCAATTTTTCAAAAATATTTTAGTGGTTGTAACAAAACCATGATAGTAGACCGTTGGCCGATGAATGGAGAGATGAATTCCAGCTTATAGTATTTTCAATTTTAACTATTATTAAGAAATGTATAACTAACATTTTAAAAATACATACAACTTTGCTGATGAATTGTATTAAAATTACAGAAGTGTAAGCGAATCTAGTAGAGCTCGTGGTCGTTTAGATTAACAAAGTTTAAGTTTTGATTGTATCGAGTTTTAATTTAAAGTTCAAATTTAGCTCGTAATAAAATTGTCAAAACAAAGTTCACTTAGGCTCGAATTCTTTATGCATTCAATATTTACTGATAGAAAACCACTAATACATAACGATCTCTTCATTTCTGCGTTTAGCATGTTATATCTGTTTTCTAAACTTCACATACTAAATAACAAATCTAAGTATTATGTTGTAAACTCCAATTCAGATTATACCTGAGTCTGATGTACTAAAAGCTATTAGCTAAATACATGGTTTTTAAGTGTGAACAAGTAAAAAAGTGGTTACGTGAATGTCCGTAATATAACTTTTATTGTACTTCATAATATAGCTTTTAAAGTTTAGGTATAATGCATCTCAAAAAATGATTAATTAGACGATTTATTTTTTTAAATTGTGCAACTCACACATTTATTAAATCACACTATTAAATTACACATATAATTAAGAGTAAAACTTTCTTTCAAGATTATTTAAAAAGCTATCGGTTCACTCATTGCTCGCTTGGAAAAAACTCAAATATAATTTACTCGAGGGCTTTTGTTCAGTTTGAGACTTTATCTTTTTGGTTTTATAAATCTAAATATGTGTTAAAAATAACAAAACTAGATTGTTAAAAATAAACAACTAGGCATGTGTGCCGTTTTAGACTCGACTCGACTCGTTTATAAACAAAAACCAAGCTCAATTTGGCTCAACTAGACTCAACTCAAAGAGACATGTTTTCCAAACACATAGCTATTACTATCCCTAAAAAACAAAGGCTGGTGAGGTTTTCTACTTCAAAACTTTATAAATTGTCATTTTAACCATTTTAAGTTTCTAAATTTCAGGGTTTACTTCTGTATAATTTTACTTCTGTATAATTTTACTCAAAATACAAATTTCTACATTCATATTTTTATCTATGTGTTGTATACATTCGAGCCCGTCTATATATACATAAATTTTGTTCATAAACAAGTCGAGTCAAATATAAAATGTTTATTTGCTTATTTTTATATACGCTTTGAGATAATCAATGTTTCAAAGTTCGTCAACGTTTTAACGTAAACTTTGTTCATCACAAGTCGGGTTAAATATAAAACGTTTTCGTGTTTATTTTTATGTATGATTTGAGTTGGTTTATGTTTCGACGTAAATTTTGTTTGAAAATGTGTGTTAGGCCAAATATAATATGTTTCTATTCAACAATAAAAAAATGAGTTGTTCTACGTTTCAACATAATTTTAGTTCGGAAATGAGTCGAAGCGATGTAATCTAATTTTATCGCGCCGCATAAGGCGTTGCTACACGTGTTTTTTATGTACGTTTCGTGTTGGTATGCATTTCAACATACATTTTATTTGGAAAAAAGTTAGGTGAAATATAATACTTTTTGTTCAGCAGTATAAATTCGAATTACCATACGTTTTAACGTAAATTTAATTTGAAAACAATTAAGGTTAGACGATGCTCTCTAGACAACGGACAGGTAAAAAACTAGTTTTATCTGGAAACATCGTTTCGATCACATCATGCGACAACGTAGCATCAAAGTGCAACAATTACAGAAAGATCAACAAACCCTAATGAATCATCATCCTTCGATCTCATTGTTACCATCATATTAGGGCTTCATTGAATTCAATCGAGCTTTCACCAGCCAACAAATCATTCGTTTCTCCCAAATCCCCCGTCGCAAAAATGTCATTTCTCGAGGATTTTCAAGCTAGTAATCCCCAACATCTCTTCATCGTCCTTAATTCCATTATTTCTGTTATAAATTACATCTATTAAGCAACATATTCAACCTCTTATCGTGAATTTACAGTTTAATTGACAAAAAACTGAAACTTGATACAAACCCTAGTTTCTAGGGTTTATAATTTGCCCTTTTATAGTTACCAAAGTGTTTAATTTTGGGTAAAAACACACTTATGTAGGTATTCTGTCGTTTGATTATTAGGTTTTCATTCCAGATGTGCTAAATTGCTTGCCTTTATGTAGGTTTGGAGCCACTGCCAAATATTTTACAGAGGAAGTATGGATTATTACGTGATTTGGATAAAAGTTTGCAAGGTATACATACATACATACATATATGTAATATCATATATCATATCTGCTGCTATTTAATTATATGATATGATACAATTAGTGGATACATATCTGCAGATATTCAAAGAGAAAATGAAAAGCATTGTCTGCAGGAAATAGAGGAATTTAAAGAGGGAATAAAGTGTGGGAACATTGCACCAGGTACTTCACTTAATAAGTTCTCTGATGAGGCACAAGATGAACAGAAGCATGCCATTAGAATTGCTGATGAGAAGGTTGCTCTGGCTGTTCAAGCGTATGATTTGGTACCATTCTCGATTATTTTTGTTGTTTTGATTGTGTCAAAATTTTGAGATGTATGTGCGATTTTCAAGCAAGTTGAAATAGAAGTGTTGAAATTTACTTCTACTGTTCTGCAGGTGGATGCTCATATTCAACAACTTGATCAGTATCTTAAAAAGTTTGAAGAGCAACGACGAGGTAGTTATCATCTTCCTCTTCTATAAATGTCACATGTGCGCACACACATCTTGCAGATGTGATATGGTCATATGGATTTGCTTTATGCTCATGGTGCCATGTAAAGGTTGCAAGATGGGCGGGTCGATGGGTTGGGTGACGGGTCAAAATGAATTCTGTTGAAGTAAGCCATTGACCGGTATGTGTGGAATTGGGCCAGTCAAGTGTTGTTGACCTGCAAAGACTTTTTTGTAGGGCTGCAAACGAACTGAACGTTCAGCGAACAGTTCATGAACCGTTCGGCGGGAAGTTTGTTCATGTTCGTTCGTTTAGTTAATGAACGAACACGAACAAGAAAATTCCGTTCGTTTAGTTAAACGAACGAACATGAACACTAGCCGCGTTCGTTCATTTATGTTCGTGAACGTTCGATAATATGTTCGTTAATGTTCATTCGTGAACGTTCGATAATGTGTTCGTTTATGTTTGTTAAGGTGTTCGTTTATATTCTTAATTTTTGTGTCAGTTATTTTTATTACTATTATATCAAGTATTTTTTATATTTATGTTAAGTATTTAATTATTTTTGATTGATTTTATGTAATGTTCGTAATAAAAAATGTAAATTTTATTCTAGAATATAGCCATAATCATTTGTATTCGTTTGTGTTCATGAGCTTCTTTGCGTTCGTCATGTTTATGAACAGTTGTTTGTGTTCGTTTACTTTGTCTGTGTTCATTTGTGTTCAGTAAGTGTTCGTGAACAGTTCATGAACATGTTCATTTTCTTAATAAACGAACACGAACAAGAAATCCTGTTCGGTAAGTGTTCGTGAACAGTTCATGAACAAGTTTATTTCTTAACAAACGAACACGAACAACGGGATGTTCGTGTTCGTTTGGTTCGTTTGCAGCCCTACTTTTTTGGCTATATATATCTTTTTTACAAAATAACTAATGCTCTAATTATTATCACAAAAGCAATATAACTACAAATTAATATATTTGTTTAGTAAAACGCAGGGGTCGTATGACATATAAATTAGGCTTGGAAACTTTCAACTCGTTTGACACTACCCCTTTATAGTTAATTTTTTGATTTGCCTGTTAGAGATGAAATCACAACCTAAGTACACCCATTCACAAGTAAATGGGTAAAATTGTCACCTTGGAACCATGGACGCACTTCCATGTAACTTCTCATATCCATTTGTTTATGGCAGAAAAGGACAATGCTGCTGCATCCGGATCACTTGGTTTGAATCCTGATAGCAATGGGAAACCAGGAAAGGAAGGCGGTAGAGGACGTAAAAAGTAATATCTTTTTGGAATAGAATGCTTGCTTGAAATGAAATATTAGAATTTTGTCACTAATGTCTCTTTGGATTGGACTTTAATGCTGAAAGCTTTGACTTTCTTACTATCCAGGTCCCGCCTTGCTGCTGCGGCAGCAGCCTCCGCAGCTGCAGTAGTGGCTGCAAACCCACCCAGTATGGACTTAGACCTACCAGTTGATCCTAATGAACCAACTTATTGTTTTTGCAACCAAGTTAGCTACGGGGAGATGGTGGCATGTGACAATCCTGATGTGAGTATCTTAGTAAAGCTTTTCTCACATCTATCAGTTCATGGTGGCATAATGGATGGGTCGGCTGGTTTGGGGTACAGGTCAAAACTGTATTCTTTATGCAGGTTGAATTGAGAAAAAAGTTTTTTTTTTTTTTCAATTTTTATCTGTAAATAACTAGTTTTAAAAAAATGATTACGAAAGTTATATTTTCAGTAATAATCTAAGGATTCAGAAACGACTTAAAGAGATTTATCAAAAATATGCTTTGGGCAATGTCCCACATGTTTAACATGTTGCCTTTTAAGCTAATTCTCCAAAATTTGATTTTTCCGGATTTGGCCCATTGGTTGAAGTCAAAATTTATAACAGAAACTAATGATATGATATTCTGTGTTTCCAGTGTAAAATCGAATGGTTTCATTATGGTTGTGTGGGGCTGAAAGAACAACCCAAAGGGAAATGGTACTGCAGTGATTGCAGTGGGATGCAAAAGCGACGAAAGGGCAAATAAAATTATACTTTTCCAGGTATTTTAGGAAGCAACTGAAGATCAATTAACTTGGATTTTGTGACATTTTGTGTCTTTTAGTCATTAACAGTAAACTGATTATCTTACCCTAAGGATTAGTATATGGTTCCACATCTTTTTTAGATGGTTTGCTGTACAAGTTGATCCATTAACAGTTTAAAATATAGGAGTATGCTTTAGTCCATCGACCGGTGACATGCGTCTTAACCAATTCCTTATCGCCATCCATTCCTTGATAGACTCGCGAGTATCAGTGGTTGGCATGGTGGTGATGTTGAAATCGTAGTATGTACATGTATGTAATCGAATGGTTGTCCCTAAATGATGTGTCCGCCCTCCTTGGTCTACCATCCGAGGTCGGAATTGCAGTCTTGTAATGACTAATGAGATGAAGTCAGTTCATCAGCATGTTGATCGGACATAAAACCATGGTCCAAACGATTTACCCCGAAACAAGTACATTCTAGCTTGGATAGTAAGGTTGTTAGATGTGTGATGTTTATTGGTTGACGGGTCGAACCAAACATGAACTCTAGCACAACACGAATTTGTTAACCGTGTTAGACATGTAAACTTAACACGACATGTGTACTTACATGTGGGTTCGCACACACACAACCCGTTTAACTTAATAAAGTTATTTATTTTTTCCAAAAAAAAATACAAAACATATGTAAGACAATTATTTTTAAGCTATTAAACTTGACGCTAACTCTTTTGTAAATTTAGATTTTATCATAAAATACTTGATTGTTATGCCATAAAATATACTTTATTATTATATTTTAATAATTTCAACTTGTTGACTGAGATTAATTTCAACTCAGAAAATATTTAAAGTCACTTTTAACTTTGAGTTTATTTTCCTCCAACGATCTTTTACTAACAGAGAGTTAACACCGTTAGTGTTTTTTGATGACGTAGACTACTTTTATGGTCATTACATTTAGAAGAAAGTTGAATTAACCATCAGGTCGGTCAATGACGTCAATTTTCACCTCCTGATCTGAACCACTTGACTCGTTGAAGGTAGATTTCAAGTGATGATAAATGCTATACATCGAAAAACAGACCTGATAGAAAGTTAGTAAGGGATCGTTGGAGGGCAGAGTTGAAAAATGGTCTAAAGTTGGTCCTATTTCATCAAAAAAACTAACGAGGGTTAACTCTTCGTTAGTTAGTGATCGTTTGAGAAAAATAAGCTTAAAGTTGAGTGTCTATAAACATTTCTTGAGTTGTGATTAATCACGACCAATAAATGAAAGTTTGGATTATTAAAATCCAATAACCCTTTAAAAAAAGGCAAAATTAAAAGGGCCGATCTATGTACCTGTGAAGTCGACTCGAGCATGAATTTTGACATAAATATATTCATTTTAGAAAATTATAAAACTAAGGTTTATTGGATTTTATTATTTTAATAATCCTAAATTTTATTTATTAGCCGGGATTAATCACAACTCTGCAAATGTTTACAGTCACTTTCAACTTTAGGCTTATTTTCCTATAATAATCCTTTACTAACTGAGAGTTAACCTCCGTTAGTTTTTTTTTATGAAATGGGCCCAACTTTAAGTTGTTTTTTAACTCTGGCGTCGCCTAGCCTCTATTAGGTCCGTTTTCCGTTGTCTACTCTTCACTGTCACCTGAAATCTACCTCCAACGTGTCAAGTGAGTCATCTTAGAATGTGAAAATTGACGGGTTTTAGAGTGCGGTGGTTTCAGATTGACGGATCTGATGATAGATTTTAACTTTTTGCTTAGTGTTTAACCATAAAAGCAGTTCACATTATGAAAATACTAAGACTACTCCTATTCACAACCAACCCAACCAAACTATCTATTAAAAAACTAATTTTTCTCTCTTTAATTTATCCAACCCAACTAGACATTATTTTTCACTCCCATTAGCAACCCAACCAAACCATTTTCTAATTAAATAAACATGCATTCTTATAACGGTTTGTTTTGTTTAAAATTAAAAGAAAAATAACAATAATTTGTTGTCAAAATACTAAATTATACATTGTAGATATAAAAAAATTAGATTTAAATAAATGATAATTTTCTAGATGTAACTAATCCATCGTATAAATTTTATTTTGCTACTAGCAGTTGTTCAATTTAATTAAAAGAAATTAATTAGCATAGGTGAGCTTTTATTTGCTATTGGCACAGGTGAATCTATCCTATATGTGGCAAGTTAATAAGAGATAATAATAATAATAAACTTGAATTTACTCCCTTTTCACGACCAACTTGCGGTCGGTGAACCGACCCAATCGTAGCCAACATATCTATTTTTAATTTTCTTTAAATATTTTTATAGTGACCGACCGACCAAAATATTACTGATGGCAGTAGTCTAACGGAGTTAACTCTCAATTAGTAATGGATCATTGGAGGAAAATAAACTCAAAGTTAGGAGTGTGTGTAAACATTTCCTGAGTTGAGATTAATTCCGAACAATAAATGAAAGTTAGAATTATTAAAATCCAATAACCATAAAACTAATTGGGTTAAAAGGGTCAATACATGAGCGTACCAGTTCGACCCTAGCACGATTCTATTAGTTAAACGTGTTTGTGGGTTTTAACCAAACTAACTCGAACATTTAAAGACTAAACCTAACATGTAAGATTAGAAATTCACATTTGAAATCTTTTGCAATATCTATACAAAATCTCACTCTAAACATGGCTTCATGATACGAATTTATAGAAGTTGCTGCTACTATTTCTAAACCATTTGTGTGGTTTAGTCATTACAAATATCATCCTTCATTGATACTTTTTACGTGTATTTATATTTCTTACTTTAGAGTGTACGAATAAAGAGTAATAAAAAGGAACTTTTTTAAGAGGAAAATAAATATGAAGTTCGTAAATTTTTATATAAATATCGAGTTTTATTCAATTAGAAGTTCTTTTCTTGGATTGTAGAGTAATTTTGACCGTAGATGAACCCTTTACCTGATATCCAATTAGTTTGGGTTTTTTTAGATTTTGATCAAATGCATCAACTCGATGTAATGAATGTCTTTTTACATGCACATTTGGATGAGATAGTTTTTATGCATTAAACTTCTATGTTCATTGATCAATGGGCACCTAATCACGGCCTCACTGGTTTTTAAATAACTTATAATACAAGCCCTATATATATATAACCTTCTAAATATGATTGCCATCCTCCGTCTTTTGTATATAATCATACATGTTAGTATATTTTTCTATTTTAATAAAAGAGCAATTATAAGAACACATGTCAGCACCACATTATTTATCACAAAAAAATTTCCGTTTCAGACTCCTATTAAATAATTATTTTACTTACTAATAATATTATTTAACTATTTTTTAGAATAAGAATAGTTTTTTAATAAATTAATAAAAAAAGATCATTTTATTAATGTTATTTCTAAAAAACATTTTAAAAATACTAAGCATGAAATTTTATAGAGTTGGTGTTTTTAAAAGTAAAACTTTTGTCAATAAAAAATAATTAAAATTAGGAGTTATGATAAGAAAATTTTTAAAAATGACATTTTGTTTAATATGGTTTGTTGTGAAACGATATTGTTTAATTCTTTTTAAAAAAAGTTTTTAAAACAAAATTTTAAAAAGTTAATATCATTGTTTCAATACTTATAGTTACTGCTCATACGTAATTTCAATCAAATCTTATCTTATAATATAATTTGTACTTAATAAGTTTCCTGTATATATAATATTTTATTTATTCAACCCGTGTAATACGCAAGCTTATTAAAACTAGTAATTATAGACACTCTAATATGCCCCTGCTATGACGGTGCTGTAACATCCTGTATTTTCTTTTATCTTAATTATTTATGTTCTGCGTGGTCTTTTGGTAAAAATTTCATTTAATAATAAAAATAATAATAGTGATGACAACATTAATAATAATCTTAATAACAATAATAATAATAATAGTAAAAGTAATAATAATAACTTTGAAAGTAACCATAATAATTATAATGAATTATAATAATAATAACTAAAGTCATAATAATAATGATTTTAATAATAATAATAATAATAATAATAATAATAATAATAATAATAATAATTATTGTTATTATAGTAATAATAATAATAATAATAATTGAAATAATAATAAATTTCTAAAGTTCGGGGGGGTGTTTTGTAAATTGTAAAACTTAAAAAAACTTAAGTTTGGACTGTTTTAATAAACAACCCAAACTTCAGGGGTAGAAAGTGTAAAAAATGGGGTTTCTTTCACCCCGTTTCTCCGGTGGCTTTTGGCCGGAGCTCCGGCCGAGCTCCGGCAAGGCCCCAAACCATCGATTCAAGCGAGTCGACCCCATTTAAACCACCCACTCCCCTCGACCCCACGATTCGAACCCGAACCCCAATTCAATTCGAGTTCCCGCTCGTACAATCTTTCCAAATCAAACCGAAGCTATCTATGTACAAATCCGAATCGAATCTCATCAAATTCCTTAAATTGAACCAAATCAATCACACCTAAAGATAATACGCGGTCAAATTAATTAATCAATCAATCAATTTCACTAATTAACAGACCGAATCTCGCAAATTTGGTAAACGAGGACGCGGTTTCAAATTCAAACGGGTTAGGCCCAAAACCATGAAATCAAGTCTATAAATTAGAGGCCTTTGATTCATTCTGAGGTTCCTAAACTCTCTAAAACCCCAATTTCACCATAAGAGCTTCCGATCGAAGAGCCCCAATTCAAGCACACCCGAAGCTTAACTCGAACTCGAAACCATTCAGAACCTCTGCAATTCGGGTAATTAAAGCATGTTTTATACTCGGTTCAGTCCAAGGATTAAAAGCCCCATGATGATTCGAGCGTTTAACATCGAATCGAGGGTTTAATTTTGGATCGAAAGAACCTAGGGTTCATCAGGATTGGGGGAAACTGGGGAAACCATGTTTAAAACTTAAACAAACCAAAAGTGAACCAAGGCCATGGCCCTGGTTCACTGGTTCCCGCACTACCCTTCCCCAGGGGAGACCCGGGTTCGACCCCGGGCAGCCCCTATTTCTTTTTTTGTGTGTTATTTTCTTTTCCCTTTTTCTTGTACCTTATGTCTTATTTTATTTATTAATTTCTTTTTCTTAAAATTCTGAATAAATTCTAAAATGAATTTAAATTCAGAATTTATTAATTAGTTATTAATCTTGTTTATCAAAATTTTATTTAAATTCAAAATACATCTTTGATATTTTCTTCAAATTATTTAAAACAATGTTGTGTGGTTATTTATAACATATGCATGTATATATATATATATGAATATATATATATATACATGTAATTATTAACAAATAATTTAAATAATTTATTTACACATCTATTCTTAACTTACATTGTAAAATATATTCATATATTCATATGCATACATTTATATATATTTATTTTACATATACATTGTCAAATAATAAAAATGATAAATTATTTACATATATATATTCATATATTCATACATTTATATAATTATTGTAAAACATATACATATACATTGTCAAATAAATGATTAAGTACTTACATATATATATATATATATATATATATATATATAATTGTTACTTGATTTATCACAATCAATGAAACCTACATAGACCGGTTTAATGTTCGATAAATTTTTCTTTACATTAGACAATCGCCTTCGCGCAATAAATCTAATTATCATCATTCCATTAAACTCAATAACACAAAATAAATAGATGTTAATCTCTATTTCAAACCATTATAACTAAACATCAAACCAATTATAACGCGTTACCTTATTCTTATTTAGGTGCCTTGTGACGTTTGTGTTGGAAATATTACTCGTGGTTATTCGTATTTCATCTTCAAACCTTCTTATTATCATGTGAGTTCTTATGCCCCATTTACATATACTTTACACCTTTCGGGGTGAAACATGTTGGTTATACAAACAAACTCATACACGCTTTGATACTTATTATGCACGTGCAATTCTTTACATAGTCGTGGTTATTTGAATATGTTAAGTTGTATATGAGATGTGACACACGTGTGCAATCATTAACTATAACTAGCCTGGCGAAGTCTTAGATCTTTGGGCCTGACAAGCCTATTTGGTGCTAAAGCCGAGGGATTGCCGGCTCCTAGGAGCCGTATGCTTGTGCACTAGGGAACCAAATACACTTAGCTAATCATGCTTAATCATATTATTCAGTCAAGGTTTGATTGTAACTGTGCATGTTCTATATACTTACTATCTTGTGACCATTGACTAGAATTGCCACATTCTCATGATATATACTTATTGTACTTTAAAACCATGAGAACTCACCAACTTGTTAGTTGACTTTATTTTCAACATGTTTCAGGTAATGTGCAAGCTTAATGTTGATTGAAGAAATGCTAAAGTTTAGGATATGGACCTAGACTTAAATAAATATTTGGATTCATCTTCTTGTTTATTGTTTTCTTGTAAGACGTGGTTGGTTGTGATGTTTGAAAAACAATTGATTAATGGCATTTATATTTTAACTTAGCGTTATGTGGCTGTGAACAATCTTAACCCTCACACTTCGACGTTTCCGCCGTCATGGTTGGGGTGTGACAGATTGGTATCAGAGCCCATAACTATAGGGATTTAGGTTATTAGAAATGGTGACCTAGACTATAGTTTATGCATGATCCTTATAGAAAAGTATCCTTATGAATACATACATATTGTTTGCATGCTGCCTAACGCTATGCCTTATTATGTGCAATATGATGCCTTAGCGTAGATGCCTTTCTGCATGATTACATATTGTTACTCGTCTCCCTAGACTTATATTAAACGATGATTCTCCCCGACAATTGCTAATACTTAAAACCTTCCTCGTCTCTAAGTAGAACATATTGATAGAAAAATTTCTTAGACTTAGGGTCTAATCCTATAAATATCTCATCAAGATTTTTGATTCCACGAACCATAGAACTAGTGTGGTACATAGACACCTGTATTCTGGTTTTCCTGGCAAAAGGCCCTCGGGCTAAGGTAAGCATTTCGTATAAATCCTACGGGACCAGTCATGCTTACCTGGGGAATTCCGGGATGAGTGATAAACTATGGCCAACATACACCAGTTTCTAAGGTGAATGGGTCAATTCATCTTGACGTGTCAACGATTCCAAATGATGATGTGTCATCCAATGGAATCACCCCGTACAACCTATGATTCTTACTTTAACTGTCCATCCTTAATACCCTTTTAACCGATCTTAATTCAATTTATATTTTCCAGCATGTCTCGTTACCAAGGAACCCGAGGAAGATCTGGCCGTAAGCTTGCCGCCCTAATTGCTCGGCAAATGGCTGCGGTCATCCCGACTATGGTAGCTGAACTCAGCAGCACCATGATCGCCAACGTCGCAAGCAACAGCAACGGCCAAGGCGAAAATAGTGCAAACCAAGGTCGTAACAACCAGAAGTGCACTTTCAAGCACTTTAGCTCATGCAAGCCTCCCAATTTCAGTGGCAAGGAAGGTGCCACCGGTCTCTTAGAATGGTTTGAAGGGATGGAAAACACTTTCACCAACTGTGAGTGCCCCGAAGCACTTAAGGTGAGGTATGCCACCAGTATGCTACAACAAAGGGCTTTAACTTGGTGGAACAGTGAAAAGCGAAACCGAGGTCCCGACGCGATCTTGGCTTTAACTTGGGAGGAGTTCAAGAACATAGCCATCGCCAAGTTTTGCCCGAGAAGTGAGATCCAGAAGCTAGAAGAAGAATTCTGGAATTTGAAACAGGATGGCGGGAACCATCTAGCCTATTCTACCCGCCATCACGAGCTGAGCATACTGTTGCCCCACATGGTGGATACTGTTGCCCGTAATGTGGAAAAATTTATCAAGGGGGTGCCGCCTCAGATTCAGGATGCCGTTGTGGGTAGCCGACCCGCAACCCTAGAAGAAGCTATTACAATTACTGCACAGCTGACAGAAAACCACATCCGGGCAGGCACCATGTCTGCAAAGGGGACCAAGAAGACTGAGAAGACGGTTCCCGAGGAGAGCAAGGAGGCTAAGGTGGATAACAGGAAAAGGAAGTTTATACCGGCACGAAACTACGCAGTGGCCGCTCCTAAGCCATCCCAGAGGCAATGTGTTCCCGGGGCTGCACCGGCAACACAAGTGCCCGTGGCAAGGGCTTATGCAGGTCCTCTACCACTGTGCAACACGTGTAAGTACCATCATCCGGGGAATCTCCCGTGTCGCATCTGCACACTATGCGGCAAGTATGGGCATCTCGTGGCAACGTGTCGCCGAGCATTGGGGAACGCAGTGACAGAACCAAACCGGGCATGCTACAACTGTGGAGAACCAGGTCACTACCGACCCCAATGCCCTCGCCTTGTGGGCAATGTTCCACCAGCTCGTGGACGTGCCTTCAACATCAACGCAAACCAAGCCCAAGCGAACAACGACGTGGTGAACGGTACGTAATTTTCAACTCCATCTCCGTAGAAATCCTCTAAAAATCCCTGATTTATGCCTAAGTGCTTTTTTTTTTTAAACCTACACAGGTATGTTTCTTATTAATGATACCTATGCTTACGTACTATTTGATTCGGGTGCCGATAGGAGTTTCGTTTCCTTAGAATTCGAACCGATACTTGCGAAACCTCGTACGAATTTGGGAAGACCTCTCACTGTTGAAGTTGCCGATGGAGAACCGATCACCGTCGACGTGGTCATTCGTGATTGCCTATTGTGCCTCGACGATCATAGATTTCCTATCGACCTTATTCCTATGAAGCTCGGGAGTTTCGACGTTATTATTGGCATGGATTGGTTATCGAAGAATCATGCCGAGATCGTTTGTTTTGAGAAGTGCATTCGCATACCCTTACCCACCGGAGACACGTTGAAAGTGTTCGGTGAACGGTCTTCCAAAAGACTCAAGCTTATGACATGCACTCAAGCTCGAAAGTGCCTGACTAAGAATTATCCGGCATTCTTGGCTTACGTAGTCAACACTAAAGTCAAAGGGAAGGAACTTAAGGATGTTCCAATTGTACGAGAATTTCCTGAAGTATTTCCCGATGACCTTAGTGGGTTACCTCCTGTACGGGAAGTTGAATTCAAAATCGACTTGATCCCGGGAGCGAGCCCCGTGGCCAAATCACCTTACCGACTAGCACCATCTGAAATGCAAGAACTCTCTAGCCAACTCCAGGAATTATCCGAGAAGGGTTTTATCCGCCCTAGTTCTTCTCCTTGGGGTGCACCTGTCTTATTTGTGAAGAAGAAAGACGGGTCATTTCGCATGTGCATCGATTACCGGGAGCTCAACAAGTTAACCGTCAAGAACCGGTATCCCCTTCCTCGTATCGACGACCTCTTCGATCAACTTCAAGGAGCCGCAATCTTCTCAAAAATCGACTTGCGTTCGGGTTATCACCAACTACGAGTCCACGACGACGACATCCCAAAGACTGCTTTCCGCACTCGGTACGGGCATTACGAGTTTATGGTTATGCCTTTCGGCCTAACCAATGCTCCTGCGGTCTTCATGGACCTTATGAACCGAGTGTGCAAGCCTTACCTAGATAAATTTGTCATTGTGTTCATCGATGACATTCTTATCTATTCCAAGTCTCACTCTGATCATGAACTCCACCTTCGTCAAATCCTCAATTTGTTGAAGAAGGAACAACTGTTCGCGAAGTTTTCAAAATGCGAGTTCTGGCTGGAAGAAGTACAATTCTTAGGGCACGTCGTGAATAGCCAAGGAATTCACGTCGACCCTGCAAAGGTGGAAGCCGTGAAGAATTGGAAGGCTCCCACAACGCCGACGGAAGTACGATCATTCCTTGGTCTAGCCGGGTACTACCGACGATTCATTGCCAATTTCTCAAAAATCGCAAAGCCACTCACGTTCCTGACCCAGAAACACCAGCCTTTCGAGTGGAAAGCAGAACAAGAAGAGGCGTTCGAGACATTAAAGCATAAGTTATGTAATGCTCCTATCCTGGCTCTACCGGATGGAAATGACGACTTCACGGTATACTGCGATGCGTCAAAACAAGGCCTTGGTTGTGTCCTCATGCAACGAGGAAAGGTCATAGCTTATGCCTCGAGACAATTGAAGGTTCATGAGGTAAACTACACGACGCACGATCTTGAGCTCGGAGCGGTGGTCTTTGCCTTAAAAATCTGGAGGCATTATCTATACGGCACGCAATGTATAGTATACACGGACCACAAGAGCCTTCAACATGTCTTCAATCAGAAGGATCTCAATATGAGGCAACGTCGCTGGGTGGAATTAATTAGTGACTACGACTGCGATATCCGATACCACCCCGGCAAGGCAAATGTCGTAGCCGATGCATTGAGTAGGAAGACACACCAAAAGATGGTCTCCGTTCAAGAAATTCGCGACCGTCGGCAGTGGTTCGATACATTGGGAGAGTTTGATACAGAAGTCCGACTTGATGTTCACAATACTACAGTGTTGCTACAAAACTTGAGGATCGAGTGTGACATAGAGTCAAGCATTCGAGAAGCCCAACAAGCAGTACAAAGTGAGGAGAGTATGAAAGATGAACTTGAACCCAATCTTGTGGCCCAACTGGAAACCAGAGCCAATGGGTTGATATATTTCGCGAACCGAATCTGGATCCCCAAACACAATAACCTCCGAGCTATTATCATGAATGAAGCACATCAAACTCGTTACTCAATTCACCCGGGCTCCGATAAGATGTACATGGACTTGCGAAGTCAATATTGGTGGCCCGGAATGAAACGGGACATAGCAACGTACGTCGCTAAATGTCTTACATGCACGAAGGTTAAAGCGGAGCACCAACGCCCAAGTGGATTGCTCGAACAGCCCGAAATTCCCATGTGGAAATGGGAACATATATCCATGGACTTTATAACCAAACTACCTCGGACACCTCGTGGGCACGATAGCATATGGGTAATCGTCGACCGATTGACCAAGTCGGCACATTTCATACCCATACGCGACACGTATAAGACATCAAGACTAGCCCGGATTTATATCGACGAGATCGTAAGCCGTCATGGTGTGCCCCTTCATATCATATCCGACCGAGACGCTCGTTTCACTTCTCACTTCTGGTCTTCTATGCAAGAACTTCTGGGTACACAATTGGATTTAAGTACGGCTTACCATCCCCAAACCGATGGTCAAACCGAGCGGACGATCCAAACTCTGGAAGACTTGTTGCGTCTCTGTGTTCTCGATTTTGGTGGTGACTGGGATACACACCTACCACTCGCAGAATTCTCCTACAACAATAGTTACCATTCGAGCATTCAAATGGCACCGTTTGAAGCACTTTATGGTCGTAAATGTCGTTCACCGATTTGCTGGACCGACATGGGCGAGAATCTTATCACCGGTCCCGAACTCATACAAGAGACGACCGATAAGGTTGCTATTATCCGCAAGAACTTGGAAACGGCCAGGAGTCGACAGAAGAGCTACGCCGATAAACGTCGCAAGCCGCTAGAATTCCAAGTTGGGGAGATGGTCCTTCTCAAGGTCTCGCCGTGGAAGGGTGTGGTTCGCTTTGGAAGGAAAGGTAAGTTAGCTCCGAGGTTTGTAGGACCTTTCAGAGTTCTGAAAAGAATCGGAAAAGTGGCCTACAAACTAGAACTACCCTCTGACCTTAGTGGAATTCACCCGGTCTTCCACGTCTCGAACCTGAGGAAGTGTTTGGCCGACGATAACTTGTATGTACCGTTGGAAGACATCCAGATCAACGAGTCCCTACATTTCGTTGAGAAACCCGTCGAAATCATGGATCGCATTATGAAGAAGACTAGAACCTCTACGACCCCAATAGTAAAGGTTCGATGGGAAAACAAGCGGGGAGCGGAATTCACTTGGGAGCGTGAAGATCATATGAGGAAGACTTACCCTGATTTATTTTTGTAACCTTCGTTATTTTTAATTTCGGGACGAAATTAATTCAAGTTGGGGAGACTGTAACATCCTGTATTTTCTTTTATCTTAATTATTTATGTTCTGCGTGGTCTTTTGGTAAAAATTTCATTTAATAATAAAAATAATAATAGTGATGACAACATTAATAATAATCTTAATAACAATAATAATAATAATAGTAAAAGTAATAATAATAACTTTGAAAGTAACCATAATAATTATAATGAATTATAATAATAATAACTAAAGTCATAATAATAATGATTTTAATAATAATAATAATAATAATAATAATAATAATAATAATAATAATAATTATTGTTATTATAGTAATAATAATAATAATAATAATTGAAATAATAATAAATTTCTAAAGTTCGGGGGGTGTTTTGTAAATTGTAAAACTTAAAAAACTTAAGTTTGGACTGTTTTAATAAACAACCCAAACTTCAGGGGTAGAAAGTGTAAAAAATGGGGTTTCTTTCACCCCGTTTCTCCGGTGGCTTTTGGCCGGAGCTCCGGCCGAGCTCCGGCAAGGCCCCAAACCATCGATTCAAGCGAGTCGACCCCATTTAAACCACCCACTCCCCTCGACCCCACGATTCGAACCCGAACCCCAATTCAATTCGAGTTCCCGCTCGTACAATCTTTCCAAATCAAACCGAAGCTATCTATGTACAAATCCGAATCGAATCTCATCAAATTCCTTAAATTGAACCAAATCAATCACACCTAAAGATAATACGCGGTCAAATTAATTAATCAATCAATCAATTTCACTAATTAACAGACCGAATCTCGCAAATTTGGTAAACGAGGACGCGGTTTCAAATTCAAACGGGTTAGGCCCAAAACCATGAAATCAAGTCTATAAATTAGAGGCCTTTGATTCATTCTGAGGTTCCTAAACTCTCTAAAACCCCAATTTCACCATAAGAGCTTCCGATCGAAGAGCCCCAATTCAAGCACACCCGAAGCTTAACTCGAACTCGAAACCATTCAGAACCTCTGCAACGGGTAATTAAAGCATGTTTTATACTCGGTTCAGTCCAAGGATTAAAAGCCCCATGATGATTCGAGCGTTTAACATCGAATCGAGGGTTTAATTTTGGATCGAAAGAACCTAGGGTTCATCAGGATTGGGGGAAACTGGGGAAACCATGTTTAAAACTTAAACAAACCAAAAGTGAACCAAGGCCATGGCCCTGGTTCACTGGTTCCCGCACTACCCTTCCCCAGGGGAGACCCGGGTTCGACCCCGGGCAGCCCCTATTTCTTTTTTTTGTGTGTTATTTTCTTTTCCCTTTTTCTTGTACCTTATGTCTTATTTTATTTATTATTAATTAATTTCTTTTTCTTAAAATTCTGAATAAATTCTAAAATGAATTTAAATTCAGAATTTATTAATTAGTTATTAATCTTGTTTATCAAAATTTTATTTAAATTCAAAATACATCTTTGATATTTTCTTCAAATTATTTAAAACAATGTTGTGTGGTTATTTATAACATATGCATGTATATATATATATGAATATATATATATACATGTAATTATTAACAAATAATTTAAATAATTTATTTACACATCTATTCTTAACTTACATTGTAAAATATATTCATATATTCATATGCATACATTTATATATATTTATTTTACATATACATTGTCAAATAATAAAAATGATAAATTACTTACATATATATATTCATATATTCATACATTTATATAATTATTGTAAAACATATACATATACATTGTCAAATAAATGATTAAGTACTTACATATATATATATATATATATATATATATATATATATATAATTGTTACTTGATTTATCACAATCAATGAAACCTACATAGACCGGTTTAATGTTCGATAAATTTTTCTTTACATTAGACAATCGCCTTCGCGCAATAAATCTAATTATCATCATTCCATTAAACTCAATAACACAAAATAAATAGATGTTAATCTCTATTTCAAACCATTATAACTAAACATCAAACCAATTATAACGCGTTACCTTATTCTTATTTAGGTGCCTTGTGACGTTTGTGTTGGAAATATTATTCGTGGTTATTCGTATTTCATCTTCAAACCTTCTTATTATCATGTGAGTTCTTATGCCCCATTTACATATACTTTACACCTTTCGGGGTGAAACATGTTGGTTATACAAACAAACTCATACACGCTTTGATACTTATTATGCACGTGCAATTCTTTACATAGTCGTGGTTATTTGAATATGTTAAGTTGTATATGAGATGTGACATACGTGTGCAATCATTAACTATAACTAGCCTGGCGAAGTCTTAGATCTTTGGGCCTGACAAGCCTATTTGGTGCTAAAGCCGAGGGATTGCCGGCTCCTAGGAGCCGTATGCTTGTGCACTAGGGAACCAAATACACTTAGCTAATCATGCTTAATCATATTATTCAGTCAAGGTTTGATTGTAACTGTGCATGTTCTATATACTTACTATCTTGTGACCATTGACTAGAATTGCCACATTCTCATGATATATACTTATTGTACTTTAAAACCATGAGAACTCACCAACTTGTTAGTTGACTTTATTTTCAACATGTTTCAGGTAATGTGCAAGCTTAATGTTGATTGAAGAAATGCTAAAGTTTAGGATATGGACCTAGACTTAAATAAATATTTGGATTCATCTTCTTGTTTATTGTTTTCTTGTAAGACGTGGTTGGTTGTGATGTTTGAAAAACAATTGATTAATGGCATTTATATTTTAACTTAGCGTTATGTGGCTGTGAACAATCTTAACCCTCACACTTCGACGTTTCCGCCGTCATGGTTGGGGTGTGACAGGTGCGGTGGTGGTATCAGGCAAACCCTAATTAGTATCATCAACCTATGAACCGTAACATAATACACTAGCTTCAGTAAACCCGTGTGTTACACGGGTTGAATAAAATAAAATATTAATATAATAAAATTTATTAAATATAAAATGATATTGTAAGATATGATATGATTGAAATTACGTATGAGAAATTACTATAAGTAATAAAACAGTGATATCAACTTTTTAAAAAAAAATTATTTTTTTAGAAAAACAATCATTTTGTTCTAAAATAAATTGTATAAAAATGTCAATTTTAAAAATTTTTCTTATTATAACTTTCAAATTTAATTATTTTTGTTTTAAAAAATTGACTTTTTACCAATTTTAAAATATCTCGTATTTTTAAAAAAGAGTTATGCTTTAGAAAAATTTATTTTTTTATAAAAAATTTCTATTTTTAGAAATAACATTAACAAATATATCTCTTTCTTAATTTATTAAAACTAAAAAGGTGTTAAATAATATTATTAGTAATTAAGGTAATTATTTAATAGGAGAGAGAGACGTGAAAATTTTGGTTAGGATGATTGTGGTGTTGCTGCGTGTCATATCAAGATACTTTTTTATTAGAGTAGGAAGACTTCAATACTTTTCACAAAATTTGTTATTGATTGTCATTCTATATCAATATTATTTCATATTGAAAGCATCTAAGAAGAAGAGAAGTGGATATAAACATCATAAATATTAATGACAAAAGCGTTGATAATTATTTGTCGAATTCAAATCTAATCGAATTTGAACTTTTAAACAGAATCTTAACTCGAGTTGAATTCGAACTGGAATTTTTAAAAAAATCTAATACAATTTTCAAAAATTTTGTCAACTTAAAAGATTCGAATATCAAATGACAAAAATAAAAGAACAAATTCAACTTCCAAAACATTTATATGTAAAAAAAGTATAATAAATCGTGCTTCATAATCCTCGTTGTGGTCTGTCTGGAGTTGAAAACAGGAAGAGCAGAAGTCGTTGAACTCAATTAGAAGAAGGAAAGAGAATATTTAATGCATGTTTGGCAAACTAACTTTTTATCAAACTTTTAACTTATCAACTTTTGAAAAATTAATACGTCACTAAGTATGTTTGGGTAAGAAGTTAATAAATTGATTTTAAAAGTTGAAAGCTAGATTTTAAAAAGTTAAAAATTGTTCATTTTAAAAAGTTACTTTTTAAAAGTAATTTTAAGCAATCCAAAACACCCCTTAAAATATGAAAATGGAATAGTATATTAAAAAAGTTCAATCATGCAATTTACTATTATTTTTTTAAAACGTATTTACAAATTAGATAACTCATAACTTCACCTAAAATATAAATGTAGAAATTTATGAAAATCGACAGGTGGACTTGTTTATTGAGGCTAATTTTGTTTTATGTTTAACTGTATTTTTTTTTAAGTTTGTGGCTAATTATGTTGTGTAATGTGTAGGAGATGAAGCAAAATGCGTTACGCAGATTATTAAACAAATTGTCGAGTGAATGATATATTGGAACGTGATCCAAACTCACATGCACGTGGGTTAGCATGCATGCACGTGAAGAAGACTAAGTCTATTTGAATTGAATAAAGCCGTCAGCTAGTTTGTTGAAGTCCGGGTCATTTTAAGTTTGTTTGTTTCCTTCCTATTCGTACGGTTTGTTTAGTATAGCCGTTAGTCCTTTGGTTATTTATAGCTCTTCTTCACTGTATGTTCAGTGTACCTTTTTGAATCAATAACAAGTACTAAAAGTCTCTCTTTATTCTGTTCTTTGTTTATCTCTGAAAAACCAACAAATTTGGTATCAGAGCACAGTCTCTGGTTCTCCTTTTTCCCATGGCTGAAAGTTCCAATACTCCTGTTCCAACCACTCCTCTTATTCCGGTGTTCAAAGGTGAGGGCTATGAACATTGGAGCCTTCGAATGAAAACAATTCTCCGATCACGAGAGTTATGGGATGTGGTGTACTTAGGGGTTACTGCTGTTGGAAACGGTTCCGGTGATCGTCGAGAAATAAAAAAGAAAGATGCTCTTGCCATGGCCATCATACAACAAGGTGTTCATGATCATCTCTTCTCTCGGATAGCAGCTGCTGAGTCCGCAAAAGAAACTTGGGATACGCTCAGAGTAGAGTTCCAAGGTGACACACAAGTGCAAGCAGTCAAGTTGCAAAGTCTTCGACGTGACTTTGAAAACTTGATGATGAAAGACGACGAGATAGTAGGAGACTACTTTTCTCGGGTAATGACTAATGTGAGTCAACAAAGAGCATATGGAGAAGAGCTTGCTGATCAAAAGATTGTAGAAAAAATTCTCAGAAGTCTCTCACCACGCTTTGATTATGTGATACCCTCAATTGAGGTGGCATTTGATCTGGCCAAGGTGACCCCTGTGAAGTTAATGGGTCTGTTGCAGTCTCAGGAGGAGAGAATGAATTGTCAAAACTCTCTCAGTCCTAAGGCTGCTGAACGACCGGATGAACAAGCATTGCAGGTGATGCAAGATGGACTCCGACCAGGTCGGGGAAGAGGGCGTGGGAGAACAACTTCTAGAGGCAGAGGTCGTGGCAGAACAACATTGGATCGAAGTAAGGTGCCCCACTGTTACATTTGCAAAAAGCTTGGTCACCTTAAGAAGGATTGCTGGTACAATGAGGAAGCTCAAGTCAATGTAGCTGAGAATGAAGAGAATGCCGAGGCTGCTGAACCGCAAGAAGATCAGCATCTTTTATTGGCGTTTAGCATGAGTTATGATGAAAAGTTTATGTTGATGACCCACACCTTCCAAGCAGGTAACTCAACTCATCTTTGGTTTATTGATTCAGGCTGTTCAAATCACATGACAGGAACAAGGGAGAACTTTGTCACACTTGATGAAACATTCAAATTGGATGTTCACTTGGGTGACAAGAAGAAAATAGACGTGGAAGGCCGAGGAACAATTAAAATCAACACGGGTCCTGACACCTTTAAACTATTGGAGGATGTCTATTATGCACCTCGATTGGAATACAACTTGCTGAGCGTGGGTCAACTAATGAGAAAGGGATATGGAATCCATTTTGTTGATGGATCATGCACCATTCGAAGCAAAGATGACCCTACAAAGGATCTTATGAAAATTGCTGTTGCTGGCAATAACATGTTTGTTTTGGATGCAACATGCATGACATTAGTTCACAATGTCCCCCTCCCCAAGAAAGATGCAGTGGCTACTCAATGGCATCAAAGGTACGGGCACTTGCACTATGATGGGCTGAAGCAACTGTCAGAAAAGGAGATGGTCGTGGGTCTGCCGAGAATCACTACTTCACTACCTTGTGAAGCTTGCCTTGTTGGCAAAAAACAAGGCTACCCTTCAAGTCCACTTCTTGGCGTGCAAAGGAGAAACTTGAGCTCATTCATACGGATCTTTGTGGTCCCATGGAGGTACCTAGCCTTGGTAACAGTTTGTATTACCTATTATTTGTTGATGACATGACTCGAATGTGCTGGGTTTATTTTATTCCTAACAAATCTGATGCATTTGCTAAATTCAAAGTCTTTAAAACAATGGTTGAAAAAGAAACAGGCCTCTTTATCAAGATACTAAGATCTGACAGGGGAGGAGAGTTTTGCTCACAGGAGTTCAACTCATACTGTGAAAGCCATGGTGTCACACCCCCGCTAAAAGCGGAAACACGGGGATGTAACGAGACCGGGATCGTCATAACACATGGTAAGCGATAGAGAGCAATATAAATAAATGATGACATGCGTGTCATGACGACACCCGACAACAAGGGGACTTGTGTCGTGTTTAGTCAATGTTCACGACAACATAGCCATAAGCAACATGATAATGATAACACATATACACATATGAAGAAAATGTAAATGTTAATTCCCACAACCCGGGAACAAGTTTCAAAAGTTGATAATTGTTTACAAGCGTTAACATTGTTCAAATAGATTGTTTAACAAAACATGAGCTAAGTCCCAAAAATGCATCCTAGGGTCTCCACTAAGGCAGCACACCTAGATTCCTGGACTTGCATGATCACCTGAAAAGATATGCTTAAAACGGTCAACATAATTGTTGGTGAGCTCGCAGGTTTATGTAATAAAAATTGTAAGAGATGCTTGTAATATAATAGCGCGTCGGAATACCGTGAATACAGTTATTACACAAGTAAATATCACATGACATGAGCTTTGCAACCAAACCTAGCGACGTACACAAAGAAATTGTCGGCATATATTCACCCAAGGGCCCGTTCCTGGCCACTGATGGTACCAACTAGTATACCATCGAACGAGGGTGGGGGTGTCAACCAGTAGTACTACCAATACCTAACCGTCGGTTCCCACACTGGAATTAAATAGTTGCAAAGATAGAACCACACAGCAGACCCAAGCATGTATCAAATAGTACTTGCAACACAGTATCACGTTGATTCCTTGTATGTAAAATGTATGTAAGTGTACAGCATTGAAAATTGTGTAAGCATACTTTTCCCCCAATTTGTAAATGACTGAAATATTGTGTAAGCGTAAAAAGGGGCCACGAAACTCACTTGCTAAGTGGTAAGTATGTATGAGCGATGTATCCCAAATGTTGAATGCAAATAAACAGTCAAACACCTATTGACAGTTATTGTATAGCATTAATGATATGATATATGTATAAGCGCGCAATAATGATGGGTCGGTTCGGGTCGTATCGGATGGGTCACGTACAACACACAGACTGACACACGTACTAGACCTTATGTAGATCCAAGTACAAGACATTGTCGCCACTAATGATGATGTTTAAATAAAAGTATCGTTGTTATTGAAGAGTCATTGAATAAGTGTCAATAGTTATAAGTCGATTTGGTCGTTGTAAAGCGTTAGTTTAAATTTGCTCAAAATAGTTTCTGTGCCCTTTCTCGCGTTGACATTAATCTTTGTGGCCAAACAATGGCATTATTGTGTTAGTGTTACCTCGACACCACACGACATA
This sequence comes from Flaveria ramosissima, assembly GCA_025215565.1. Lineage (NCBI taxonomy): Eukaryota > Viridiplantae > Streptophyta > Magnoliopsida > Asterales > Asteraceae > Flaveria > Flaveria ramosissima. The sequence continues at coordinate 33,490,915 of CM046046.1, read as the reverse complement.
CTCACGCCACGCACAAGGGGTCAAACACAACAATTTCAGTCGCATAACAAGGTCAGACGCACGACTCAACCTCCATTCGTGCGAATCAACCCTCAATTGTGCGAATCAGCTTCATTCGTACGATTGAGCCTTCATTCGTATGATTGGCCTTCAGTCGTACCACACAACACCCAGTCGCACGACTCAACTTCCATGCGCACGAATCAACCTTCAATCGTGCGAATTAGCTACTTTCGTACGACTGAACCTTCATTCGTGCGATTGGACCCCAGTCGTGCGAATCACATTCATTCGCACACATTCAGTCGGTCACCTGACTCAATCGCACACAAACACTCAATCGCATGACTCATTCGCATACACTCATTCGCACGCATGACTCAATCGCATACAGACACTCAGTCGCACGACATGCCTAGTCGCACAACTGTTGGATCATAAGAGGCTGTTGCAACCAAAACAATATCACTTAGAAGATTTTGAGTACTACATGCAAAGGTCTTCCGAAGCCAAGTGTGGGACTTCCGAAGGAAGAAAGAGTTCTTCCGAAGTCTAAGTGTACAATACACTTCCGAAGGAGAACTCCAACTTCCGAAGGAAAAGAAGCTACTTCCGAAGGTTCAAGACTTGAAGACAAAGTTCTGAAGTCAACTTCCGAAGAATAAAGAAGTCCTTAAAGCCTCGGAAGCATAGAAGCATCTTCCGAAGTATAAGTGGCTTCGGAAGAACTTGTTCTTCCGAAGCCAGTTAACCTTCGGAAGAACACTTCTATTATCCAGTAGACATAAGTATGGTCTGTCTGACAGTCCGCTGCAAATCTCTGAGATACTGCATGGCGTTTTCTCAAAAGCCATGTAGTTGACCATACTTTAATCTACTGTTTACCTTTCATGTTAAGTACAGTTGCCATCTTTAGTTGGTGACAAAAGGTAAGTCATGGACATGTCATGACTACCATATCTTAGATAATACTTTATCTAAGATACCTTAACTATAGCATTGTAGTATATGCTTTAGTCTTAGGTTTCCGGCTGGTATCAAGTATAACCGGCTGTAGGATCTAGTATATATAGTTTCTCATTGTAACTCTTGCTGTATGCTTGTAAGTGTCTTGTAATCTTGAGTTGAGAAATAATATATACAAGTGCCTTGAAAATATTTCTGCTTGGTTGTTACTTATTATATACTATCAACTCTTGCCAAAGACGTTGCTTCATCTTGTTTGAGTGACTATTATAAGTGAGTTTGAGAGAAAAACAAGTGTTAAGTGACAAAACCGATCCTGCAATTGGTATCAGAGCTTTTTAGGCTCTTGATTGTAAGATCTTACCATCCCAATCAACCAAGTTTTTCACTCCTCCTTATACCTCACTCAAAAATGGCCCTCAACAAATCTGAAGTCGAAATGGGAACGATGACCAAAGCTCCTATCATCGATCCTGAAAACTTCAGGTCTTGGAGCAGAAGAATGGAAGGCTTCATCAGATACCAGGATAGCAAGATGTGGCAGTCCATCGTGAATGGCCCGTACAAGCCCAAAGTTGCTGGTGGAAACGGTGCCATGATCGAAAAGGATGTCGAAGACTACTCTGATGAAGATAGGAAGAGGCTCGACATTGACAGCAATGCTATGACTGTTCTCATGACTGCAATCCCAAACTCCATCATGGTGGGGTTTGAGCATTGCAAGTCAGCCAAAGAACTCTTTGATGCACTTGCTCAGATGTACTCGAGCTCTAATGATTCAAAGAAGGACTCACTGAAGCAGCAGTTCGAGAACTTCACCTATGTTGCTGGAGAAACTTTTAGCCAGCAATACTTCAGGTATATGGATCTTATCTCCTCCCTCCAATCTGTGGAATCACTCAAGAACTAAGAGACCTTACCAGAAAGTTCATGAGTGCTCTACCCAATGAGTGGACTTTCTACTGTGTCTCCATTAAGAGAACAGAGAATTTAAACACTCTCACCATGACCGAACTCTATGGGATCCTAGATGGATACCGTTTGGAAATGGAAAGCAAGAAGGGTCACCAAGCAAGCAGACCCTTGAGCCTTCCTGCTAGCAACGCTTTAATGGTTGCTGAAGGCTCAGGTATCCACAGTCTCAGCAGTACCTGTCATACCCCAGCAGCCATCTTGTTCATCTGGGCCTTACATCACATTCCCTGAGACTCCAAGGTCTCATCAAGCTCAGCAAAGCTCCTTTCAGGAGGGCTGTGCGTTTGTCTCAGGGAGTGGACACTCCAATGATCATCAGTTCTGCTTTGATGATCTTGAGTGCTTTAGTCCAGATGACATAGAGTATGTGGACATTGTCCAGCAAATGGCTCTCCTTACCTACAGAGCGAAGAAGTTCTTTAAGAGAACTGGAAGGCAATTCCCTCAAAACCCAATCACTAGCAAGTTTGGGTTTGACAAAAGCAAGGCTAAGTGTTACAACTGTAACCAGCTTGGCCACTTTGCAAGGGAATGCAAGGCTCCCAAGTCCAACCCGGGAACCTCACAGGCCTCCACACATCCTTCTACACCAAAGCCCAATGGGAAGTCAACTGAAACTGCAGCTATGGCTCAAGAAGTTGACTGGAGCTTTATGGTTCAAGATGTGACTCCTGCTCAAGCACTCATGGCAGGAACAGATGAAAATAAGGTATATGAACATCTCTGTACCCCTGCTTGTATTGCTAAGGTTAAGTTGTACCAGGACTACAATATGGAAATTAAATCCGATATTGAGTCTTTAAATGTGCTAAAATCTGATTTTAAAAGAGCTGAATCTGACTACCAAAAGAAAATTGAGGAGTTAGAGAAAACTGTATCTCTTTTAAAACATGAACACACCAACTACAAGACTCAAATCAAGGATTTAATATCCAAATTGACTGAGGCTCAAGCCCAGCTTGTCACAGCTGAGGCTCAAGCCAGGAAGTATGCTATTGCTGAGCAAAACTTCCAAGCCATACTTGCATCATCCTCTCACTCCAAACTTTGTTATCAAAACAAAAGTGGGTTGGGAACCAATGAAATTGCTCCACCACTCTTATGAGTCTGTAAGACAACCAAGATGTGGTACTGAAGAGCAAGAGGTTCCATCTGTTGACCCACCTTGTAAAGAGTCAAAGAGTGATGCAACTGTGGAGACCATGACCATCACAGGGAAGGAACAGGTAATTGAGCCCTCCCAGACCAATGATGATCAATCTCTGACCACCAAAGCCAGAAGAAGCAGGGCTAAAGCAGCCAGAAAAACTGCCAAGAAGGTGGCTGAATCCAAGCTGAAGATAGACCCAAAGCAAAAGGGTGTATTCATATCAGCAGGATTCCAGGTGGTTGGACCTTCTGATTCAGGAAAGGAGTATAATACCAGTACTCCTGTCCTACCAAAGGATCAGAAGTTAAAGGGAAAGGTTGCTGATGAGGAGAAAAAGAACAAGAAACAGCAACCCTCCAATTCCCAGAAAATTAACATTGCATGCATAATGTGTGGTTTGCAAAATCACATGGCTAAAGATTGTTATTACAATCCTGCTAGCACACATTATGCAAATAATGTTAAAAGAGAAGGAGTCAGGGAAGGTTTCACATTTGGACCATATCAGATGGTTCAAGTGTTGAAAAAGGAAAGCTTGTTTCCGAAGCAAGGCTTGTCTCGGAAGAAAACTCTTCTTCCGAGAAGGAAAAAGGCTTCGGAAGTAAAAGCTGCAAAGACTCACAAAAGAGTTCCCTTGAAACCATCCCAGAAGAAGACTGCTTCGGAAGAAAAGGTGGTGAAGGTCTCTTCCGAAAAGAAAGAAGCTTCGGAAGAATGCCAAGCTGCAAAAGCTTCATCAAGCTCATCTTCTATGATCAACCAAGGGATGGAATGGAAGATCAAGGAAGATGCTGTAGCCCAACCTCTTCTTCAAAGACATCCATTGAACCCCCATGCATAAACTTTGGTTCAATCATGTCACTTTCATTGGAAGAACCCAAGACCAAAAAGGCTTGGGTTTCCAATCAAAACTAATTTTCTCACCTTATGTGCAGGGACATCCATATGACAAGAATAACAACATTTGGATAGTAGATAGTGGATGCTCCAGGCACATGACAGGAACAGATCTCTCCTTCAACAATTTCAACATTATGATGGAGGTCCTGTCCAGTTTGGAGGTGAGGCCGGAGGATATATTTCTGGCAGAGGAAGTATATCCAATGGAAAACTAAAAGTTGACAAAGTTAATTTTGTCAAACAGCTTGAACACAACCTGTTAAGTGTTTCTCAGTTTTGTGATCAAAAGCATCAAATGCTTTTCACAGAACATGAGTGCATCATCCTCAAACCTGGGATGACAATTCCTCAGGAATTGGTGCTTCTTAGATCTCCCAGGAGAGGGGATATGTACAAGCTTGATATGAACAATGCTTCCCCAATGGGAGAAGTATCATGCTTTCTTTCCAAAGCTGATAGTGATGAGTCAACACTGTGGCATAAACGAATGTGTCATGTCAATTTTAAGACAATGAATAAATTGGCTAAAAATAACTTGGTACATGGTTTGCCTAAAAAGGAATTTTTCTGCAAAGATAACTGTGTTGCTTGCCTGAAAGGGAAACAACACAGGTCTTCTCATAAATCCAAAGTTGTTAACTCTATCACTACTCCATTACACTTATTGCACATGGATCTATTTGGTCCCACAAGTATAATGAGCATTGGAAGGAAATCATATTGCCTTGTGATAGTTGATGATTTTACTAGATTTACATGGGTATTCTTTTTAAGAACTAAAGATGAAACTGCTGAAACTTTAAAATCTTTTATTCTTAAAATAGAAAATCAAGTTGATCACAAGGTTAAAATAATCAGAAGTGATCAAGGGACTGAGTTTAAGAACTTTGTTCTTGACTCATTCTGTAACTCAAAAGGGATTGCCAGACAATACAGTGCTCCTAGAACTCCTCAACAAAATGGTGTTGCTGAGAGGAGAAATAGGACACTTATTGAGGCTGCTCGGACTATGTTAGCTGATTCAAAGCTGCCTCTAACATTCTGGGCAGAGGCAGTCAGCACTGCATGCTATGTGCAGAACAGAGTTCTTGTAGTAAAGCCACATGGAAAGACCCCTTATGAGCTATGGAACAAGAGGCCACCGTTCATTGGCTTTCTAAGGTCCTTTGGCAGCAGGTGTACCATACTTAACACAAAAGACAATTTAGCAAAATTTGCTGAAAAGTCAGATGATGCCATCTTTGTTGGATATTCCTCCCACTCTCCTCTTCATTCTGGCACTCCTTGTGTTAGGGGAATGGCCCTGATCATATTTTTGATATTAAAATTGTTTCCAAACTATTCTAAACCATCTTGTGAGAATGTTTCAGCTGGAACAGGTGCATCAAGGCAATTCTGATGAAGATCAACTGTTTGAGCTTCCCAGACCTGCTCCAAGTTCTCCAAGAACAACAACAAATCAAGTTCCCACTATTGAAAGATCTGACAGTATAACCATTTCAAGAATATGTGGAACTTCAACAAGGGATTCACCTGATGATCTTCAAGTTTCCTCAGGTGATCCTACACAACACCAAGCTGATGGAGCAGAATTTTGAAGGAACAAGCAACTGTTAATGATGCTTCACACAGCAAAAAGAAATGATGATGTTCTCTTTCATTCAATCAGTCCTCATTGAATGAGATTGAAACAGCAGCTGGACCAAGTGTTCAAGCTCCAGAGCAAAATATGTCCAACTTGGACTTATCTCTTGCAGCTGGAGGTGATTCCAAGACTTAGAAATTCACATACTACTCCAGCTGATAAAACATCATAGGGGAAGTCTCTGAGGGGTGTGAGAACTAAGGGACAGACTCACAATGGGGAATGTCTGGCTGTACTCATGCTTCTTATCCCAAATGGAACCCAAGAAGGGGAAGATGCCTTAAAGGATAGTAGCTGGGTTGAATCAATGCAAGAGGGCTGCTTCAATTCAAAAGACAGAAGGTTTGGAACCTATGTCCGCTACCATCTGGTCAAGTACCTATAGGCACCAAGTGGGTTTTCAGAATAATAGAAATAAAGAGACAGAGGCTTGATTATCAAGAACAAGGCAAGACTAGTGGTTCAAGGATACACTCAAAGAAAGGAATTGATTATACTGATGTCTTTGCAACCTGTTGCAAGACTTGAGGCAGTTAGGATCTTCCTTTGCTTATGCTGCACAAGAATTTCACTGTCTACCGCTTGATGTCAAGTGTGCCTTTCTATATGGGGATATAGATAGGGAAGTCTATGTATGCCAGCCTCCAGGATTTGAAGACCCACAGCATCCAAACTATGTGTGCAAATTGGATAAAGCTCTATATGGGCTGCACCAAGCACCTAGGCTGTGGTATGAGACATTGTCTCAATTTCTTCTGAAGAACGGCTACACTAGAGGAACCATTGACAAGACTCTCTTTATCAGAAAGTCTGGAAAGACATTTTGCTAGTTCAAGTCTATGTCGATGACATCATATTTGGTTCTTCAAATGACCAAATGTGCAAAGACTTTGAGAGCATTATGAAGAAGAAGTTCGAAATGAGTTCTATGGGAAAAATGGACTTTTTCCTTGGAATTCAGGTAAAGCAACTGAAGGAAGGGTTTTTCATCAATCAATCTAAGTATGTCAATGACATCTTAGAGAGATTTGATATGAAGGATTGTAAAGCAGCAAAGACACCCATACCCAGAAACCATGATTTATGCCCTGACTCTGAGGGGGAGGATACTGATCAACATCAGTATAGAGCAATCATTGGTTCTCTGATGTATCTTACAGCAAGTAGACCTGATATCATGTTTGCAACTTGCATTTGTGCAAGATATCAGGCTGCTCCGAAGGTGTCTCACCTAATTGCTGTCAAGAGAATCCTCAGATACCTCAAAGGAGCACCTAAGTTAGGTCTCTGGTATCCAAGAAATAGTGATTTTAATCTCTATGGATACTTTGACAGTGATTATGGTGGTTGCAACATCAACAAGAAATCAACATCAGGAGGATGTCAATTTCTTGGTGGAAGGATCATCTCATGGCAATGCAAAAAAGCAATCCTGTGTCTCTACATCAACTGCTGAAGCTGAATACATTGCTGCTGCAAGTTGCTGTGCTCAGCTGCTGTGGATTCAAAACCAGATGATTGACTATGGATTCAACTTCATGAGCACTCCTATCCACATTGACAACAACAGTGCTATATCCATCACAGAAAATCCAGTGAAGCACTCAAAGACAAAGCATATTGACATCAGGTATCATTTCATTAGAGATATTCATGAGAAAAATCTTATCAAACTAGTCAAAGTCAATTCAAATGAACAATATGCTGATCTGTTCACCAAAGCATTTGATGAACAAAGATTTAAGTATCTTATTACAGCTATTGGGATGATAAACATTGACTAGTCAATCTCATTTGAAAACCTTTTCAATATGTAAAGTCTTATGTCAATACAATCTAAGCCCTGTTACAAAAGATCCTTTCTTATTTAACTAAGTATAAGTTCTTCCGAAGAGAAACTTGCCTTCGGAAGATATCTAGCATAACTTCCGAAGCAAATTTCTCATAGGATAATTTTCTTCTCGGAAGTATACTAAGTCTCGGAAGAAGCGATTGAGGTAATCTCAGATCTACTTCCGAAGCACTTAATACTTTCCACTTGAAAGCAACATGTATCTTCGGAAGCATTTATTTACCTTCGGAAATACATTTGCCTTCGGAAGAACTTTACCTTCGGAAATACCTTATACTCGGAAGAAGGATTTTACTGTGTAACGGAAATCTTTTGGGCCCCACTCTGTAAAAAGTAAAGATTTTGTTAATGATGTCGGATTATTTAAATGGCTTAACCTTACCGCCCCTGTCACATCATCCTCTGAACCCTCACATCATCTTATCCAAACCACCCTTTAAACCGCCATTTCACCCATTTAAATACTTCCGGTAATCACTTACACTCTTTTTACCAAATTCACTGCCCTAAAAGCTTTCTTCTTCACCAATTTACCTCTCTCACAAGAACTTTTCCTCTGCTACCTTTCCAAATGGCTCTAAACCCTCAGCACAACCAAGTCGCACTCCTTGACTCCTCAAGGGATGCCGACTTCTCTGATATTATCTCTTTCCTAGCCCAATCTTCATATTACACAGCACTGACTGTAAACCCGACCATTTACACCAACCAAATGTCCGAATTCTGGGCAAATAGTCGGGTTGAAACCCTAAATGGGGTTCGTGCTATTAGGTCAAGTGTATGTGGCCAAGAGTTGGTCGTTACTGAACAAATCATCAGGGAGCATCTTGAGCTCCATGATGAAGGCGCACCGACGGAATTCCCCAAGTCTGAGTTAGATAACTCTTATCTCCAAATGGGATACGGTGGAGATGTCAGCAGGTCTACAGTCTACAAATTCAACTTCTCATACAAGTGGAAGTTCCTGCTACATGTGGTTCTCCACTGCTTATCTAACAAATCAGGGGGTTGGGATCAAATTCCCTATGAACTCGGGTGCCTAGTTCATGGGTTGGTACAAGGCTCGCGCTTCAACTACTCCAGGTTTGTGCTGACTAACCTCATGGGAAATCTGCAAAGGGACACATTCTTTATGTATCCCAGATTTCTACAGCACATAATCAACTGCGAGCTAGATCAGAGTAAGCTTGTCTGTTCAGCTGCTCTATCTGCTCCTCAGATGAGGCCAACTATCTTCAAAGTACTGAAGAGAGTGTCTACCAACTACACTGGAAGGGATACCGCACTACTTCCAGGTATGATTGAGCCAATGGCTCCTGGTGACATCCCTGTTATCCCCACAGGTGATGAACCCACACACCAGCAACAACCCTCACCATTCCAAATCTACCTTCTCCACCAATAAAAGTCACCTATCAGAGACGAACCAAACGAACCCTTGTTCAATCTACTCTGATTGAACAAGCCCCTCCTCTTCAAACCAAAAAGGCTAGAGTGGAACAAGGGGCTCCCACTCAGCCAGAGGTCCCCCAATCCTTCACTATTGACCTCAATATGGGTCTTGAGTCTCCTCAGTCTCAGACCCATGAGCCCATAACCCCAGCTGATAGCCCTCAGGGTGAGTCTCTATACTCCCCTGAGCAGCCACCAAGGGACAGCTCAATGCCTTTTGACATTGATCAAAGTCCCAGGTCTTTAGGTCTTCATTCCTTCTCTTTTACTGACCTATTGACCGGAGCTGGTGAAGAGACTATGTCTCTCCAAGGCAATGAAGTTGATCCACAACACCCCATTAAGGATCAACAGAGCCTAGAGAAATCTCTTGTCTCTAGCCCACACCAGCAAAGCCCAACTGAGGTGAGTCCCACTGATGTGGAGGGGACTCATGTAGATTCAGCTGCCACTACTGAAGGAGCCTCATTGGATCCTCAGGACAGTGGTAACAATAGTCAGACTGAATCTACGGCAACCATGCCCTATGATGCCTCTGAAAGAGACATCATTGTGCAAGGGAAACCAGGGTGCCAAGAAACCACATCTGGTGGTGAGGATGAACATACAAGGTATGTTACCTCATCTCCCCGTGATTCTTCCAAGGAAGATGAGGGAAGACTGCAACTCACAATAAGAGACCTACTTTCTAAAGTCTCAAACCTTGAATCAAAGGTTAAGACTTTAGAGGATAGGTCTGCCACTCAGCAACTTGAGATTGAAAATCTCAAGGTAAAACTAGCTGAGAAACAGATTGAGAGATCTGTTAGGCATGTACCCATTCAAGTCTCCTTGACCTCTTCCTCTAGCTCATCTACCTCTCAAGATGATGCTACCAAAAAGGGGGAGAATGTTGAGGAACTAAGTCAAAGACAGGATTCCACCAGTCAAGCTCTCACTTCTTGAGCTCAAAACAACAAACCACCATCTTCCCTGAGCCTCCTCCAGTTGTGATTCAAGTGGATCAAAGGATGCTTCAGGATCTAAATAGGATCTTCAACAAGTTCCTTTTAGAGTCCCTCATTGATCAACCCAGTCCAGATATGTCTGTGATATACTTTGGAGCTCAAGAGCTTCAAAGGTTGAATGCACCTCCTACCACTGTTGAGGAAGTTGGTCAACCTAAGGCCCAAGTGGAACCTGAGATTGATTTCGAAGGGGAAACTAGGACTGATGGCCCAGCAACTGAAATAGTTGGGACAGAAGGTGTGTTTTCACAGGCTTCCGAAGCACAATTTGAAGCCTCGGAAGAACCAACTCAAACTTCCGAAGCTGAAATTGCTGCTGCGGAAGGACTGTTCTCTCTTTCCGATGATCTAATAGTCACAGATGCAATTCTGGAACTTGCATCTGAGGTTAATAGGGAGGATTTTCTCAGCCAACCACTAGCCATTACATCTGCATTGACCTCAGCTCCTACCTCCACCATCCAACCTGAGTCTTCTACCCAAGAACCACCAAAGTCCAGCACTTCCGAAGACATTAAAGGTAAAAGGAAGATGACTTCGGAAGAGCTTCTGGAAGAAGAAAGGCTGGAGAAACTTAAAAGAAAAGGAAGATTGCCAACTGGGAAACTGTTAGCTGCAAGTTCAAAAGCAGCTGCAGCCCACCAAGAGGCAATCAACAATAGAAGAAGGGTGGAGGTAATTGATAGACTAGTCAGTCTAGGAGCTGCCTCGGAAGATGTACTCCTGCTACCTTTAGAGGAGCTGATAGAGCTAGAAAAGGCAACCTTGCTGCAAAAACAGCAAAAAGAAGAAGCTGCAAGGTTGGCCTTGGAAGAAGAAAGGCTGAGAAAAGAGAGAGAAGCTGATCTGCAGCTCAGGAGAGAAAGGATCACTTTCCTACTCTCCAGAGGATTCTCTCAAGATGAGTTATCTCCACACAACAATGACACGATCTTGTGGCTCTTCAACAAAGAGCAAGATCAAATGGAGAAGGAGAGAAAGAGAGCTGCAAGGGAGAAGCTGGTAGTGAAGAAGAAGAAGGAAGAAGAGGCTGGACTGTCTGCCGCCAAGAAGATAGGTGACAAAGCTTGGATGAAGAACTATCTTAAAGCTCACGGCTTCTCTGGCAGGCAAGTGGGTCCAATGTCTGAAAAGACCCTGCAACGACATGTCAGTGACATCAAGGCTGACATTCGTGCAGGGAGAAGAAAGGAGATGTATAGAAGGGGACAGGGGATGACCTTCAAAGCCACCTCTCAGCCAAATATCCAAACCCAACATCAACCTGAACCAATACCCTTTCCCTTCCCAATCAAAACTGAACCTGAACCTTTCACCCCTGAACCTACACCTTCCCATCTACCAACTCCCTCACCTCAACCACCTAAACTACCCATCATCCAACCTAAAGCCTTACCCAGAACCCAACCTCCTAAACCTACTCAACAACCAACCAAACCATCCCCTCAGCCTTCTAAACATCTCTCAATGGAGGAATTCAAGGAGATCAAAACCAAGCTCATCAACTGCACTACTCTGAGCGACATCTCTTGTGAGGAGGATACAGTCAACCTGACTTATGTTGATGGATCCTCAAGTTCCCTCACAAGAGATGAGTTTCTTGATCTACCAAGAGGAACTTTGGACCAAGCCGCAAGACTCTTTGGCCTCAATTCAGATACATTAAATGAGGAAGAAAAGAGGCTAAGGAGAAGGCTGGTGACTCTGCTGGACACAAAGAAAGGAGATAGGGTACCAAGACAATCTCTTGTACCCAGAAAGAAGATAGTCCAATGGAGGTTCGAAGACTCTTCTCACAACTTTGTTGTTGAGAGAGAGAATGGTGAGATTAACAGGCTGAATGCCTCATCTCTGCTACACTTAAGCAGATTCGATATTGCTGAGTTAGCAGAGAAACCATTCTCCAACCCCTCAAACTCCGAAGTAGCTGCTCACATCAGAAATCATCTAGGCAGCCTTCACATGGCCGAGCTCACTGCAAGAAGCAAAGTTGAAGAGGAGTCAAAACTGAGAGAGGAGGAGCAAAGGAAAGGATCAGCAACCAAAGGCAAAGCCTTTCTTCAAATGGTTGAAGGTCCTGAACTTGAGTCCATAGTTAGATGGGAGTATGACTACAACTCCCGTCAACTAACTCTCTTCAGGGGGTCACAACAAAGGGTACACGTCATTCAAAGTGATAGACTGGATCTCCTATCCACGAATGACTTGTACAAGCTTCTCAGCACCACTTCCGGGAAGAACAAAGAGACAGACAAATATCTTCTATCACTGGTGCTGAAAACTTTGAGAAGTAGAGATAAGTGAAGTTTTGGTAGCATCAGCCTAGGGGGAGTTTGTTGGATCATAAGAGGCTGTTGCAACCAAAACAATATCACTTAGAAGATTTTGAGTACTACATGCAAAGGTCTTCCGAAGCCAAGTGTGGGACTTCCGAAGGAAGAAAGAGTTCTTCCGAAGTCTAAGTGTACAATACACTTCCGAAGGAGAACTCCAACTTCCGAAGGAAAAGAAGCTACTTCCGAAGGTTCAAGACTTGAAGACAAAGTTCTGAAGTCAACTTCCGAAGAATAAAGAAGTCCTTAAAGCCTCGAAAGCATAGAAGCATCTTCCGAAGTATAAGTGGCTTCGGAAGAACTTGTTCTTCCGAAGCCAGTTAACCTTCGGAAGAACACTTCTATTATCCAGTAGACATAAGTATGGTCTGTCTGACAGTCCGCTGCAAATCTCTGAGATACTGCATGGCGTTTTCTCAAAAGCCATGTAGTTGACCATACTTTAATCTACTGTTTACCTTTTCATGTTAAGTACAGTTGCCATCTTTAGTTGGTGACAAAAGGTAAGTCATGGACATGTCATGACTACCATATCTTAGATAATACTTTATCTAAGATACCTTAACTATAGCATTGTAGTATATGCTTTAGTCTTAGGTTTCCAGCTGGTATCAAGTATAACCGGCTGTAGGATCTAGTATATATAGTTTCTCATTGTAACTCTTGTTGTATGCTTGTAAGTGTCTGGTAATCTTGAGTTGAGAAATAATATATACAAGTGCCTTGAAAATATTCTGCTTGTTGTTACTTATTATATTACTATCAACTCTTGCCAAAGACGTTGCTTCATCTTGTTTGAGTGACTATTATAAGTGAGTTTGAGAGAAAAACAAGTGTTAAGTGACAAAACCCGATCCTGCAACAACTCAGTCGCGCGATTGACTCAGACGCATGATCCAGTCGCACGACCCACTCAGTCGCACGGCTCAATCGCATGGATGACCCAGTCGCCTGATCTGCAGAATCGCGACTGTGGTCGGGATGAGCAGCCCCCGAGCTGCTCTAAACACGGGTTTTACACCACAAGGACCTCCAGAAACACTCAACAAACATACACAAGCATAAAACACAAGCAAAGAGACCTCACACGCACCCATACGACCTTGTGTGTTCGGGTTGAACCCGAACACCCGAAACCCTAGTTTGGACAGCCGTGAAAAGGCTAAGAAATGGACAACCAAAGACAACTACCTGCTAAGGAGGGGTAGTCTAAGCTGTAGATGATGTCAAGACGAAGAAAACGAGACCTCTCGGGTCGGATTTGGTGCTAAGATGGTGTTTTTGTGTGTGAAAGAGATGAAGATGAAGAAGATGGATGAAATGAAGATTAGGGCTGGAATATGGGTATTTATACCCAGCCCAAGTTTCCAAAATTACAAGTTTAGTCCCTGTACTTAACCCCCGAGTTTTCCCAAATTTGTTCGGTTGAGAAACGACTTTGTTAGGTGTTTTATATTAATTGTAAAAGTTCATTTAATGTTGTCATGACTTAAGAAATGGTTATATTAAAACATTTATTATATTTATAAAATGATATATTTAACGTTTTCAAAAAAAATGGAAGTTTTAATGGTCTTTTTAAGGTTCACACACGATTTTAAACGAATGCACACACAACGGTAATATTGCACACATGATATCCACATAAAGAGTCAAATAATAATGAGGGATGACCAAACATAGAATAGATGACGGACAAACACGTCAATTGACGGACCTTAAAGTGACGGATGTCACACATGGCATCAAGAGAGAACTAACCACTCCTTACACCCCTCAACATAATGGCACAACTGAAAGAAAAAATAGAACTATAATGGGCCTCACACGTTCCATGTTGAAAGCTGCTGGGTTACCAAACTGCTTCTGGGCAGAAGCTGTTGCCACATCAATATACCTGATGAACAGGTCACCTACTAAAGCAATTGTGAAACAAACTCCCTATCAAGCTTGGACTGGGATCAAACCATCAGTAAAGAACCTACGGGTATTTGGATGCATTGCATACAGCCTGGTCCCTTCTCAAAACAGAAAGAAGTTAGCTAACAAGTCAGAAAAAAACATCTTTATTGGTTACTCTCTTAACAGTTCTGGATACAGACTGTACAACCCTGATACAAAGAAATTTTCAACAAAAAGAGATGTGACCTTTCTTGAAACCTCAAAATGGAATTGGTCCACTGCCAACCCAAGACATGACAATGACTACTCATACTGTGATCCTTTTCCCCATGACCCTAGTACCAACTCTTGTACTACACCTACTACTACCTTGCCAAACACTTTGTCTCCTAGCACAACACCTACTCCTACCCTCTCAAACACTTTGACCTCCAGTAACCAAAACTCCTCCACTTTACCAACTCCCATAGAAAGTTCATCCTCACATCCATCACCCACTCAGCCATCTACAACTGCACCATCAAAAAGAGTAACCAAACCCCCCACTTGGCTTCATGATTATGATAGTGGTAAGGGACTCTCGGATGAAGAAGAAGAATTTACCTCCTGCCAGTTTGCTCTCACGGTGTCTGACCCAGTTACTTATGAAGAGGCAGCTATACATCCAAAATGGCATGAGGCAATGTGTCGGGAACTTGAGGCTATAGAGAAAAACCACACGTGGGAGCTGGTTGACTTGCCCCCAGAAAAAAATCTGGTGGGAGTTAAATGGCTCTACAAAACAAAGTATGGTGCTAAAGGAGAAGTATTACGCCACAAAGCCCGATTGGTCGCTAAGGGATACTCCCAGCAGGAAGGCATTGACTTTCAAGAAACATTCGCTCCAGTTGCTCGCTTTGAAACCATTCGTATCATTCTTTCGGTTGCTGCTCATATGGGTTGGCAAGTCCATCAACTAGATGTCAAATCGACTTTTCTCAATGGCACTCTATCAGAAGATATTTATGTTGAGCAGCCTCGGGGGTTTGAAGTAAAGGGTGCTGAAGAGAAGGTGTACAAACTCCATAAAGCCTTATATGGACTAAAACAAGCTCCTAGAGCTTGGTATTCACGGATTGATTCATATTTCTGCTCTCACGGGTACTTGCGAAGTGAAAGCGAACCAACGCTCTATGTACACCACTCAGGTACTAATAATGTTATTTACGTTTGTATGTATGTAGATGACATTATATATACCAGTTCAGATCAATCTTTGATAGCCAACTTTAAGCAAGGCATGATGCATGAATTTGAAATGACGGACATGGGTCACCTTAAATTCTTCCTGGGTTTAGAAGTTAAACAAACAAAGGATGGTATTTTCTTAGCCCAAAGTAAGTATGCAAGAAATCTTCTTGAAAAGTTTGGTATGAAGGGATGTACTTCGGAAGTTGTTCCTATGTCACCTTCTGAAAAATACATGGTTGATGATGGTGAAGCCAAGGTGGATGCAACAGTGTATCGAAGTGTTGTGGGAGGACTAATGTACCTCACCAACACCAGGCCCGATATAGCTTTTGCCGTTGGAGTCATTGCTCGGTTCATGCAAACTCCATCCAAAGTTCATATGGGGGCTGCAAAGAAGATCTTAAAGTACATAGCAGGAACAACTGAGTTTGGAATTTGGTATCGAAGATGTGGAAAAGTAAATCTGATGGGATACTCTGATAGTGATTGGGCTGCATGTGTTGATGATCGAAAGAGTGTGTCAGCTAACGTATTTATGCTTGGAACGGGTGCAGTAACTTGGAGCTCGAAAAAGCAAAAAACCGTTGCTTTATCTAGCACCGAAGCTGAGTATGTTGCAGCCACTAATGCAGCGTGTCAAGCAATTTGGATACGACGAATTCTACACGATTTATCCATGAAGCAAGATCAAGCAACTCGTATAATCTGTGATAGCCATTCCGCCATATGTCTGGCAAAGAATCCAATTCTGCATAGTCGATCGAAACACATCGAACTAAAGCATCATTTCATCCGAGAGACCGTGGCCCAACATGAAGTTGCATTAGAATATTGTAGTACACATGAGCAGGTTGCTGATGTCTTAACCAAGGCACTTACTAAAGAAAAGTTTGTCTATTTTCATCACAAGCTTGGAGTTGGAGAGTTTGAATCAAGGGGAGATATTGGAACGTGATCCAAACTCACATGCACGTGGGTTAGCATGCATGCACGTGAAGAAGACTAAGTCTATTTGAATTGAATAAAGCCGTCGGCTAGTTTGTTGAAGTCCGGGTCATTTTAAGTTTGTTTGTTTCCTTCCTATTCGTACGGTTTGTTTAGTATAGCCGTTAGTCCTTTGGTTATTTATAGCACTTCTTCACTGTATGTTCAGTGTACCTTTTTGATCAATAACAAGTACTAAAAAGTCTCTCTTTATTCTGTTCTTTGTTTATCTCTGAAAAACCAACATGATATTGATGCGGGATGTTTGATGAGGTAAAAAAAAGTTTTAGATTAACGAAGACTAAAGGGATAATCTTGATTATGGAAGGACTAGAAGTTGAATGAGTTGAAAGTTAATGTTTGGATTAGTATATGTTTTGTTTATCCAGTGAGTCTCTTATTTGGTGAATTTCATTTGATAAAAGATGATTATTTAAGGATAGTGTTTGGTGTTCTAGTTTGAGTTCAACTAGGAGTCTTAATTAGCAACTTATAATCTGCTTCGGATGATAGATGTTATCTTAATCGAGCTCATCTATCTGTTTATGATATCGTTTATGTAATTTGTGTGCAAAGTTTTTCTAGCAGTTAATAAAGTGTCGAACAAACTCTTTTTGTTCGTATTTTTTGGTGTTCTTAATCATATCTGGGCAAATGAAGACTTTTATGAAGAAATTGATGTTTATATCAATTATTAAAGACTTTAAAACTTAAAAGAGTATTGATAAAAGGTTCCTATTAATACTAAACCATATTAGTGTTGTATTGTTGTTTATACAAGGAGATCTCTTATGTGCTTATTTATATTTGAAAATGATTAGACAATGAATGTTATGATATAAACACATGATCTTGAGGATTACTGAATGTTAATTGTAAATTATTGGAATTTCTAGACTTTAAAGCAAATTTTTATCAAATTGCTCTTTTTGTGTAACACTCGAGTAGCGATAGAGGTGGTTCGACATCTCCCAACCCCAATCGTGCCTTCTAGATACGCGCATTTGAGGCCAACGGTTGATTCTTACATAGTGTTCTCTCATTGTTCCATCTGCTTATAAGAAACTTGTGACAATGGAGTAACATGACTCATGACCGCCCCAAACTTGGTCGCCTGAATCCGCTGTTTGGGTTCCATCGGGATGGAAGTAGCGGTGCATTGGCGTATCTTCCCCGGTCCAATACGGGTCCAGGTTGCGCCAGTTCTCTGGGGCTTCCTACGATGAAAGAATACAACTTATCATCAAAAGTTTTGAAATGGTCATGTGGAAAAATGATATGGTGGATGGAGAGTAAATATGGGGCGAGATGAGCAGGTTGGGTCACGGGTCAAAACAAATTTAGATCAAAACCTGTCATTTCCGTAGTACGAGTCAAACGGGTCGGGTCAGGTCAGATTGGAGTAGATTTACTTGCAAATTCTTTTCTTTTAATCTTTTATATATGATTACAAATAACATATCATTATAGTAACTATATAGGATCATTTATATGGTAAAAACAGTTTGAAACATCTAGCATGTTATCCAGTTATCTCTTTTTTCCATTTGACTCGCTTGTTTTTTTCTGTTTGACCCGTTTGAGATAAAACACAAGAAATTAAAATCACATGCCTCTCTGAAGTGAAACTCCCAAGCATGATCCCAAAGATCTTCCATCATGATACGCGTCTGATAAAGAAAAAACCTCGGTTATCTATTAACATAAACCAGAAACAAGTTAAACTGTTACCCGTTCGCCATCTTTAACAGACGATGAATAAGCCAACAACTTCGACAATCCCTCTGTTTGAAGAAAACGAGGAAGGTGAGCTTTTTCCGCCCAAAGTTCTTCACACTATCACCAAGAAAAACACATAAAAACAGTTGCATTATTTCCAGCAGATGATGTGTTAACATGATTCAAACAACAAAAAGTGTCCTCAAAGGTTATGTTGTTACTGCATAAATGCTACCTCATCAAACAATTAAAAATAAATATTAAGTATTATTTAATAGATTAAGGATAGATATGAGGAAACTGACATGTGAAACTTTTCGAAAATGGGCCAAATTTTGAGGGATGATGGTCCCTAAATACGGTCGTAAAATCACCTTTAGTCATAAATCGGTAGCAATATATGAGCTACTTCTAATCAGGTTTAAACTCGAATAGTTTCTAAAAGGTCTTCGACTATCACAACCGGACTACCAACCCAAGCCGCAACCACTTACCTCAAATCACATATGAGTAACTCTAGGTTTGATCTAACTCATCTACATGCCATCAAACGTTACACATAATAATAAAATAAAGTAACAAAATTAAAATAAAAAAAGCAAGTATACTTGTAAGTTGAAACAAAAATAATTGTTTGTACCTTTTTAGACCATACGCCATCGACGAGAAACAAGTAGTGTGGAAGCCAAGCTGTGTGCGTCGAGACGACTCAATATTATTATCATGATATCAGAGCCACATACCACTAACGGGTCTTCTAAACCACCCTCTCTTCTCCCACTCTGATGGCTATTCTCCGTTTCCGACGACTTCTTGTAACCAGAATGGTCGTCGTTAACTCGTTATCGCTATCTTCATCTCCCACGTACAATGCTTTGGTCCGTCATTTTGTTCATTGATGACATGAAAATTATAATTGGGACGTTGAGTTGGTGTGATGAGTGTGAGTGAATAAATATGTGCAAGTGGAATTATAATTACTTGTGTGTTAAGGAATGAATTGTTGATTTTTGTTGTTTTGTTGAGGTGGTGGGTGGTGATGCACCTGCCTTGGGTCATGACTAAACTTCTTTATTGTTTTGTAAGATTTTTTCTATTTAAACGGTTGTAACGATATTACTTCAGATGATATGTGTTATTTTAATCGGTCACATCTAGTTATTTATTTTTCAGTCGGGATTGTGCCTCCAACACTCTCAGAAGAAAACTCACATCTGAACAACAAAAAAAAAAAACTTTTGTCTCTACCCTCAGCATTGTTTCGACACCCTAAATGCCTGACGAACAATAAGCATCACTGGGCCCTACCTCTGGTTCGTTTGACGTTTCTCTTTTTCACTTCCACCATAGGTAACTGTATCGCCTTGCTCGGATGCCATTTCCGCTAGTTAGCAAAATTTTTATTTGTTCAAGATTGAAGAGTGAGAAATAAATCACTAATATGTGACAATCGCACCATTTATGCGGCCAAAATAAAATTTCGTTCGCGGTAGGCTTCAAAAATTTTCAGGTAGTATCTTAATTTTTTACCGAGCCGGATCAAACATAATAAATTTTTACTTTGTTTTTAAAAAGCTTGTTTTTGTGTTTCTTAACATTCATTCTTACAACAACATAATGCATACCTAAATTCTGAATATACCGTTGCAAACCACTAACACCACCCACTGGTTATGAGATTAAAGTCTCAAAATAAACACAAGTACATACCTAATCAATGCTTCAGGTATCTCTTGACAACTCTAGATACTCAGACCTCGACTCGTTTAATTTTTTGTAGCTATAGCACAGTTCGTTTGCACCCCTATTTAAACGGAGTGATACACAGATGAAAATTGAAACAGGGCAACTCTGTTTTGATAATCATAAAAGAAAACTGAACTTCAAACAGTGTAGTATGTTTTAATAAACCATACATTGTTACAAAACCAGTACAAATACAAGAAACAGTAATCAACAGAGAGTAACATCGGGCCCGGTTCCACCTTTCGTAAGCGCGTCAGGAACACTCGAGTAGCAATAGAGGTGGTTCGACATCTCCCAACCCCAATCGCGCCTTCTAGACACGCGCATTTGTGGCCAACGGTTGATTCTTACATAGTGCTCTCTCATCTTTCCATCTGCCAAGAAGCTTGTTACAATAGTGTAACATGACTCGTGCCCGCCCCAAACCTGGTCATCAGAATCCGCCGTTTGGGTGCCATCGGGATGGAAGTAGCGGTGCATTGGTGGATATTTCCCCGTCCAATGCGGGTCCAGGTTACGAAAGTACTCCGGGGCCGCCTGTAATAAATAAAATATTAAATAAAGTTTTGACACGGACATATGGTGGGTAATGATATGGTATATGAAGGTTAAAAGGCGTGGCAAAATGAACAGGTTGGGTTACGGATTAACACAAATGTATTTTGACTTAAATCTGACAACTTTTTAGCATGAGTTGAAACGGGTCAGGGTCAGGGTCGGGTCAGATTTACTTACAAGAACATGCTTTTCTTGTAATCTTTTCATAATGAGACTAATTGACAGTAACACACCACTTTTAACATGTCTTTATTTTATTTGACCCGTTTAAGATAAATTACACGAAATAAACTAAATCTCATGCCTCATTGAAATGAAATTCCCAAGCATGATCCCAAAGATCTTCCTTCATGATCCGGGTCTGATAAACAAAAAACTTCAATTACCCGTTAACATGATCAAGAAACAGGTTAGAAATTTACCCTTTCGCCGTCTTTAACCGATAACGAATAAGCCGATAGCTTCGACAATCCCCGAGTTTCGAGAAACCGAGGAAGATGAGCTTTTCCTGCCCAAAGTTCTTCACACTATCACCAAAAAAGTACGTAAAAAACAGGTTCTTTAACCCATTATATCCTGCAGATGATGTTTTAGCATGATTCAAACAATAATTTATGTTGTAAAAGGTTTTCTTTTTACCATAAATAATAACTCTGCGACATTCAAGTTTTGCATGATTGTGTCATCCACCAATAAGAAGCAAAATGGGTTGTTTTGCCCTAATTGATTCAAATCACAATTAGTAACTCTTGATTCACAAAGGATCAACTGAAATAAAAAAAAAAGTATATTAATAACACATAAATGTTAATATACCTTTTTAGACCAAACTGCATCAGTTGATGCTAGTGCACACCAGCTACGAGAAACAGCAAGTGTAGAAGCCAAGCTGTGTGCGTCCAGATAACCCAAGATAATTAACATGATATCAGAGCCAGTTACGAATAACGGGTCCTGTGAGTCACAATCTTTCTCGTTGTTCTGGCGAAATCTTTTCATCAGCGGTTTCGGTTTCTTGTTGTATTTGTTGTCGTCGTCGTCGCCGTTGTCGTTTGTTATGGTGACCATCATCGTGTTCTTCATCTGCACAGGGTCCGGACTCATGGTCCACAGGGTTTGGTGGGTCTTTATGGTCGTAAAGTGAGGACCCAAGTGGGTGTGTGAAGGAAGGTGATTCACCTGCTTGTTGTTTGGTACTTGTGCCACTATTGCTATATGTTTGACACGATATCATAGGATATAGGTCCATACTGCATTGAATCTTTTATAGTTTTATATGTTTATGTTAATCAACACTTTAAATTTGCCTCGTATTTAGAGCCTGTGATGGGGTGTTTGACGTTATACGGTTAGAGCATTCACATGCGGGTTTCTATTTTTATGTGTGTGCTATATTATTAGAGATGGTTGTTAGTGGTTGTTAGTGAATGACGGAGGTTTTACCATGATTCTTTATATTTGAAAAAATATGGGGATGAATTACGGGACAACCCTCATAATTTTTTATATTTTAAAATTGGTTGTAAGTGGCGGAGAGAAAATGTGTAATGATAAAGATATTGAAAAAGTATTATTTAATTGAAAGAAATAGTAAAAAAAAAGTGTTTTTTGGGTAAATATGGGGATGTGGTTGGGGAAGCTAGTGTGAATGCTCTTAGATGCATTGTTTTCAAACTCGGATCGGACCGGCAGGTCGGACCGCCTCCCTAATTTATTTTGTTTCCAAGAAACCGGCCGGTTCGAATCGGTTCGGTGGTCGGACCGGGAACCAGGAACTGGGTTGGACCGGATTTTGAATTTTTTTTCTTTGTCTTTTTAGTTTTTTAGATGTTAATGAGTTTAACGGGTGGTTCAAACTATAATTAGAGTGTTTGACATAAGATTATTGTTGACTTGTTTTATATATAACTATAAACTATACATGTAAATATTTATATTGAATTATATATCTAATATACACATATATAATCATGACATCATCTGGTTTCTAAATCCGGTCAGATCGGTTCGACCAGTCGACCAGTAAGGTGACCGGTTCGCCGTCCGATCCGGTTCTGATAACATCGGTTAGGTGTGTAACTCTATCGTCTCTGAACATCGTGTCTTTGTATTGTAGAGGCGTGATTGAGTACCGCGTGACTAGAGTCATAAGTGTGATGTAAGGGTTTCGGTTTTATATTATATTATTATTATTATTTTTCTGTAAGAACATACAACATTATAGCTCATCGTCTATTTTTCTAGTTTTCTTTTGAAGGAAGTTATTCAAATTAAATCTCACATTCACACGAATATTACGTTAAATGTGATAGCAGGCATGCTTACATAACGCCCACACGAAGTACCTTTTTATCAATATCATTAACCCATTACTGATAGTTTAAACGTCACTTCGACAGCAGTGTCTCTATTTTTATAAGAAAGTGATAGGATTGAAAGTAAAGAAACAACACAATTATTATGATGATGTTAAGATATTATATAAAGGTATTAGAATAAAAGTAACAAACTACTGATAATTGTATCTATAAACTACTGATGATAACAAACATATAATAATAATAAGGATATAATAACAAATAAATCTCTAGTACATCCCTCAAGCTAGACGTTCGTAGCAATGTTTGAAAAAAAGTGTAGCAAACCAAGTAGTAGTAGAGTCCTTTGGTGAGATGTCAACGATATGAGTAGTAAAAAACATAACGAACTCAAAGAGTGTATGATAATATCATATCCCTAATGGAGTGTAAATCAATCGCATAACACATGAGATGCATACATTTGACCTATAGATTAAAAAATAAAGGCGAATCGAATTTTAATGATTCAAACTATTACCTATCGACTTGTAATAATTTATCTTATCAGTTTGACCAATCATAAACGTTAAAGCCCGTTAACATATATTATATAGTTTAACATTTTATTAAAATACTATTTACCCAATCTAAACACAGTTAGTATAATAAAATCTAAATTAAAAAAAAAAAACTCATTCAAGATTTCAAGAACAAAAGTGAGAAAATCGATCGATGATCGACTTTGGCACTTCAATCTCATTTTCAATAGAGGCACAGAGCCATAATATCCACTTTTAAAATCTCAACCTCAAAATACCAATTTAAGTAAAACAAGTAAGATATGAAATTGATTCTTTAACTTTGTTGTTGGATGTTTAAATTATTTATGTACTATACTTTCGTTTTATTTATTGTTATAACGATCATCGTCGAATAAAAAATTTTTATATACAAATTATTACGCTTACATTTTTTTTAAACATCATATTATAGGGGCCTAATTTTTATTCTTGCGTTAGGCCCAGAGTCTATTGGAAATTCTCGAGGCCGGTCCTGCTTGATGTTCGCTCATTTTTCACTCAATTATGTTGCATGTTTCTCTATTTCATTCATAATTATCATCATGAGTAAATTGCGTATAAATCAACGGTAAATCATAAATGATTATGCTAGTAGGATTGTACTTGGCAACAAAAACGAAGGTTAGGATTATTATTGTTAAAATTGATAATACAGATGTACCGGCTAATATATAATATTTTAGATTACGAAAATCTAATTTAAAAAACAAAAGAAGATAAAAGGAAAAAAAAAAGTTACCGACAGGATTTTCAGTCACAGACATCAAATATCTTGCAGAACTTCAAAAAATGTTTTTTATTATTCAAATTGTCTACTATCATAAATAGGCAAATCAAATAAAATATATAAAAACAAGATCAAGCTAAAAAATTGACATGTTTCAAACTCAACGTATTTTAACCCCTTTTCTAACGGCCCAACATGCTGTCTTGCCGGCTGAAATATTTGCAATAAGTCATAGATTATAACAAGGGTACTAATAAATAGACACTCATTTGGATAAACCGACACCCGTTTATACGTCGCGTATGGTACCATACGCGGCGTAATCGTAAACACTGAAAACAAAGAAAACTCAGGGGGAGGGCTATTAGATTGTTATACGCCACATATAGCCCTTATACGACCCCCCTATACGAGACATATAGCACTATACGACGCGTATAGCGAATTTCGACACTGACTACGAGGAAAAATTCAGGGGCTGTCAGATTGCTATACGACACATATAGCCCTATACGACCCCCTCTATACAACGCGTATGGGGCTATACGACACGTATAGAAGTTTAAAGTGTTGATTTATAATTATGGGGTTCACGAAACAGCAACAAATACATTAATTTCAAAGCCACGTAATGGGTATGTGAAGGAAACCTGTGTGCGAAGTTATAAAGTCGAAGCAGGTGAAGCACCAGCTTAATATTTAATTATTTTCACACAAAAATTCAACCATTCATTTTACTCAAATAACTCAAGCCACTAGTTTTTTTAATCTAATTTATTGTTGTATATTTAATATATCTCCTGATCAACTCAAGCTTGGCCTTTCCTTTAGGAAGTTGAATTTTCAGTTCATATATTCTGTAATAGAAACGTAGTGTTTTGTTTTTACTTTACGTCGGGTCGAATCAAATTATATTGAAAAGTAGATAAAAATAAGCACACTATAACTGCATAAATTGAATTTAGAAAACAATTACGATGTTTTGATACGAACTAAAAATATATTATACTTGGACCATGGGCTTTGGCGTGCGTTGTAGGGCTTGGTTTTAACTATTGACGTGTACATTAAGATACTCATGTCGCAATAGTACATTTGGAATTTCTAACTAACATTACCTTGTTGTGAAAAAGTAATAATTATATGTTATATCTGACCCGTAACAATATCGAACGAAACTTACGTGTAAAGGTAGATAAAAATAAGCACGTCGTAGTAGCGTACTCGGATTTTAGAAACATATTATATTTTAAATTATAAAAGGAAAATCAAATAGGGTAAATACTAAGTATAACAATAAAAATATTAATTTGAATTTGAATCAAAAGTAGCGCAAATGAAACACATGAGAAGTTAGGGGCATGCATGTTTTTTGTACTCAATTTTTTTCATCACATGCTATATTTATTTATCATAGCCAATCTTTTTGTTATTTGATATGTGTATAAATATGCATGTTAATACTGTATATCTTTTCTCAAATTCATTTTTATCGATACTTAATTGTGATTAATTTGGATTTTGTAGCTTTGGATAGTTGCTTGATGATTTCAAAAGAAAACGACAAGATATTAATGAAAATTTTGAAAGTTTAGAGTCTGTTATGATAAAATTGATTGTTTCATGATCATAACAAGCATCAGGTCCTTTTTTTCTGCACATTATAGTCATGACTGATTCTATCATGGTCATAACATACATCAGGACCCTTTTATAAGCCATTAGTCTTCTCCATTTGGGGGAGACGAATTCGAAAGGAGATACCCTAGTTTTTCTTCATTCTTGTGGTGATTTTTGAAGAATTTTCTCAAGAGTTCAAGCTAGATTGAACACAACCCACCTCTACTTATCTTTGGCTTGAAAATCTCTAGATATATCATATTTTCTTCCATTGTTATGAGTTTGGTTGTGGTTTTTGTAAGTCTCGTGGGCTAAATACTCTTTATCACTTAGATTATTAGTTTAATGTTTATTACGAAGTTATGAATGTTCTTTAATGATTGTGTATGCTTATTGAACTTGATGAAATGATAATCTTATTGGTGTTATAATCACATATTGTTAGAAAACTTTATGTTTTAAAACATCTATCATGAATTGTATATATTACTGTGTGGTTTATGCCATTTGACTAGAAATAGTAAATGAGGGTTGATTATTTAGTCTAGTTAAACAAGTATGTATCCTTATACATATGTTTGTTTGAAAATCATTGTGTTTGTTATAAATATCTCCTAACTTTGTTTATGTGTAACTATAGATAATGCGTAAATTTATGGTTTATTCGTGTTTGGACATTTATAAATTGAAGGATCTACATAGTTATCGTTACATTACGCGAATTGAGGTGGTTACCATGTGTTTATCGTGTTAACTTTCCAAAGATTTGTGTGTTTGGTATCCTTGACGGGAGTCTAACCATCTTTAAATTTGACTTAATTATATCACTGGTTATTCATGCCATGACTTTAGTTGGTTATTATGTGTTTATCATTATAGTTATCCAAAGAGTTATATAATTAGATAATCTTGACATGAGTCTAGTTTACATCCATGTTTCATGCGTAGAAAATGACCTCACCATAGGTTCATGTATGCCGTCATTGTTTTGCTAAGCGGATTCGAAGTCTAAGTGATATATTCCTTTGCTCGATCATCTTAATCTGCATCTAATTTCTTTAATTAGATTAATTGTTAGCTTAATTAGTTAATCATAATATTCACAAATCATCTTTCTTCGGCTAGACAATGACAAATATCAAGAGATTTTGTGTCCACGGATCGAAATTTAGTTCTTACCAAAAGCTATACTACTATTCGATAAGTATATTTGCCTATTGTGTGTGTAGTTTGTCATATGGTGAAAATCATTTCTATAGTTTTAAAACTTAATTGTGTAAAATCCCTTGTTAAAAAATATATATCAAATCACAGATCAATTAATATTGCATAATAAAAGTATATTACAGTATGTTTTTAAATTCTTAATTTTTGTGATATTAAAAATAGAAATATATTCATATATCTCATTCTTAATCTAAAAGAAATATATTAAAATTGGGAGTTTCACCTGTGGGTGTTCGTCCACACAAACACCGAAGCCAAAAACATCCCACTAAAGCTATGTTTACGGGTTTTGCGTGTATATATTTGTAGTCCTTCTAAAGCTAAAATTGTATTACTCCAATGTAAAAACTAAAAACTTTCAAGCCACATGTTTTTGTATTAAGTAGTAAAAGTCCTTTACAAATAATTTTTACAAACAGAATAAACAGATATGGGACTGTCATTCAGGTTTTTAGCCCTGGTCAAATTTAAACCAAAATCTTCAGCTACCGAACAACCTTAACTTATCGGTTTTCAAATTGATTTGCTTGTAGCTATTCATTTTTGCCTCCGTTATTAGGTCATTAACCATATATGCGCTTGATACAACACTAACTTTCTTCTAATTTTAACAGGTAAGAACCCCATGCGCTTACACATTAGGGTATCTTGGTCATTTTCGTAATTTACTCTTTTAGTTTACAAAACAAAAACAAAATTTGAAAATAAGAGTAAAATCCAACCCCTTGTCCCCTAACCTCTTCTCTTACGACCCACCCATAGCCGCGGATGATCCCTTCTCTTGTGTCACATTCTGTGATAGTGAATTGAGTCTTAGAAATTCCAATATAACATCTTGGTAAATTACAACAGATCAAAACTATACACATGCTGATCATGGTCTTATGAACAAATAACCAACAGTCAAATGAATGGTGAATTGTGAGTGATTACGATGGTTGTATCATCTTGAAAATAATCCACTCCTGTTTAGGAAACAACCAGAAGCAGGGTCTCCGATGCAGCCACAGAAACTATCATCATCCTTTGGGAACGATGCTGGCAAAGGATGATCGGGAATTATGCCAACCTACATTGATGAAGGCGTGTATAAAGTGATTAGAAATCAGAGGCGACAAAGTCATGGATGTTGCAGGTCATGTTAGGTTGGTCCGACCCACAAAGTACTTTTTTGTTCGAACTTTAAATATTTCATAGGTAATTAATGCGTTAAATGATTAAAGAAAACTATATTATTACTATGATACTTCTATTTTTTAAACTAACACAATTTATAAGGTTGTATGTATTGAATATACTCATATGACAAGCATTCGAACCCTTTGACTCATTTGACCCATGTGTGTAAAGAGAGAACCTTGTTGATGTCAATGTGATCAGGGGTTTCGTAGCGAGCAACAGTAACAGCTAAGCCAGATCCATCGGACAGTTCAAACACTGACTGAATTTTTCTGTGAATAAAGAGAGTTTTGAGTTGTTTTATTTAACATTTGCTATTAAAAGTAGAGCATAATGCAGAAATGATTACCCTTTTCCGAAAGTGGGTTCTCCAAGAAGCACTGCACGCTTGTTGTCCTTCAGTGCACCAGCTAAGATCTCACTTGCACTTGCAGTTCCTTTGTTCACCTACAAGAACCAAAAAGTTAACATTGCGTGTGGTAAATTTGACACATTTATATTAATGGGTGAATACGGATTCTATATTAGCAAACATATGTTCAATTTGATTACGATGATGCACAACAAAATCTAACTTTGTTTATTAAAGTAATTCAGGAGGTTTTATGCATATGAGCACACTTAATGTGGCTTCCAACCTTTATGGCCTATCAGACATTCAGACCCATTTGAATCGTCCATTTTTAGTTAAATCTTTTAGGTTGACCCATAAGACAAATCAACCTATTTGTATGTACCAATCTACATGTATACTTTAATTTTAAAGGATATTATAGAGATGAAATAAAGATGGTATTGTTGGCATTACCAGCACGGCTAGAGGTTCTGAAGGTGCCATTGCATTCGTTCCATCAGTGTCATATATATCTCTAACTCCCCGACTATCACATATGTACACAATCACACCTTTGTCCAACCTGGTTTGCATCAGGCTTCATATGATTAAAATTTGGAACAGAAACAAATGTTCATCCTTGAAATTTGAAAAACATGTCACGTTATGTGGTAATTAAATATACAATCATGCTTGATGAGAAGCTGGAGATTAATATGAGATAACAATTAAGTGGAAATATCTACTGTAGGATGGGCGGATGGTAAGTTACGTAGGTTGGGAAACAGGATAAGGTTGAAAAAGATGTTTTTGTAGGGTTAAAATGGTCAAGATCAGGTTGGATTGACCCGGCAACACTTCTCTGTTCATTTCTTAATAAAAGATATCAGTCAATGTGTTGATTTGTGACTACAATACAACATTACTACAATGATAACCTAAATCTTTTAATAAAACGATTAACAATATATACACTAAATCTTTAACCTGTGTGACCTACACAACCCAAATCAATTCAGTAGTAGGTAATTGGGCAAAATTGTGACCTCTATTCTACAAGGTTAAGGATGACATAGTAATGATTCACAAAGTGGCTGGAGAGTTAAAATGTTAAAAAGGAAAAAATTAAAATTAAAATAGAAAAAAACAAACTTCTACCACTATGAAAGCCAGCAAAATTTGATGGTTGATTATATATTTTAGCAATCCTAATTTTTAGGCTTACCAGATCTTGGCAATCTCAATTCCTTCGGGAAAAAGACCACCACTGCATCGGAATGGATTCGTCTTTAGAAAACATTGCAAAAAGATCATCCATAAGGGACGCCATCTTAAAATTAAAAATAAACTTATCACCTATTATTGCGAAGGTCCAAAACAAAGCCCTCAACATTTTCTCTCCTCAAAGTGTCAATTGCCTCCTTGACAGCAGCTGGAAAGACTGATTTGTTAGAACCATCCTACCTTTTCATGATGAGCTAATATAACACTATAGTTTCTTATTTGGCGATGCTGCAAACAGACTCATCCAATTAAGACAAACTAAACCTAGAAATTGCAAATTTAGCTTATGTTCGAAAAATGATAATCACACAGTGACACAGATATGCTCAAACTCTTCAAACACGTGATTATAAATACTAGAGTTTGGTAATTTTAACCCATTTATTTTGAACGGGTCAGTAAATGGGTCACGACTAAAATAAATTTAGCTAACAGGGGAATTGGTTGTATTAATATCGTAGCTAAAAAGGGAACTTTCTTCAAACAGGTTGAAAGCTGAGCAAAGTCTATTTAATGCAACCTCCTAAATCATGTTAATCAAAGAGTTAAGACTGTTGTAGTAATATTGTTTTTGTAATCATAATTTGATCTTGTTATTTATAAAAGTTGAAAAAAGATTGTTAAAGAATAAATCCAACCCAACCCGCTTCG
This sequence comes from Flaveria ramosissima, assembly GCA_025215565.1. Classification (NCBI taxonomy): domain Eukaryota; kingdom Viridiplantae; phylum Streptophyta; class Magnoliopsida; order Asterales; family Asteraceae; genus Flaveria; species Flaveria ramosissima. The sequence goes on along the minus strand of CM046046.1, from coordinate 33,460,593 downwards.
ATCAGTATTAAGAATAGCTTGTTTCAATCCAAACCCATCCTTTGTGTTGTTACCCAATGCATTCAACTGACCCATGTTTACACCTCTACCTGTGTTATTAGGTCAAGCCAACCCGACCCATTTCAACCACACATGATGCACCAACATAAGCTTCTTCCTTTTAGATTCAACTACAGGGTTCTAGACTTGTAAAACATGCATCATCATGTTTTTAAAATACCATCTTCCCTTAAAAGATCTAGGATAAGGAATATAGTAAAAAATCGCATAAAGCGGGTTAAGTATGTGGTCACTATACCAGAAGCATTTTGGTTGAATGATGTTAATTTTATGTATCCAATCTTCGAGGCAGCCTTCCCCAGACCAGGTGTCTCACAGACCCTTGACTTCACCGGATTTATTGATATATTTTCCCTCCTGCATAGCACAATATTTAAATTCAATACCCATGTTAATATTGTGAAACCTTGTTTGTGTTATTAACAAACAATATAAACATATGAAGCTTAAGACATATATTAAATGGAGGGAAACAAATGAAGTTACTTTAAGGACAGATGCTTGATCTCTGGTCCACTTTGTATTTTAAGATGTACTTCACTTCCTTCAGGGCCTCTGCAAGTAAGTTAAATGTCTATAGTTAACTTTATGATTCCAGTGGAGCTAGCAAATATTAAGAAATATAGACAATGATAACTTACTGCAAGCGTTCTGCTGCATCATAAATGTCCATTGTTTCTGTACTAGTATCATCAATAGCCAGAATTAGATCACCTGGAGAGATGGCAGCCCTACTAGCAGGTCCCCCTGGAGAAGCTGAAATAACCATGAGACCAGAAAGAGCTCCCTCATTTCCGACTGGGTAGGCAATTGATAACCCTACTCCAGTAAGAGCACCTTGTGTTCCTGACTGCCTTCAAAGGAACATGTTTGCATATTTAAAAAGAAAAACCGACAAAATTCATTATATAAATTAAATGCTACATAGGTTTAAAATCAGCTACTATCTTCATACCCTCAAGCTTTTGAACTTATCAGGCTCCAGAAAACGGGTGAAAGGATCATCCAATGTGGCAAGCATCTTCTTTATTGCTGCATCTGGATGCAAAAAAATGCATCGTGTTATAACCAATTGTACTGTTTAGCAATATTGAAACACTGTCTAACATAAATTTAGGCACATAAAGCTAGTTATGTATCATCATCATAAAAGTTGACAACGCCACAAGAAATAGAAACTTATGAGTTGAAAACAAAAATTCGTACATGTCTGTTCACGGTTGTTCATTGGTTCATTACGCAGCGCGTTTTCTCTGTACCTAAACCAACTTTGACCATTAAAGCTTTTGTCAACGTAAGCACGGTCAATTGTTCTCCATGCCTCAAGAAACAGAAGATTCTCTTCAGTGAGTGCCCCTGTATATAAGCCCAATGTGTAACAACAGAACAAAGGAAAAATAGACCTTTATGGAAACATTACACAGACTACAAACTTACAAACAGAAACTTACAGGAAGGAGATTTCGTAACAGGAGTAGCAATTGCCATAAACAACATCATTCCCAACGCAATTCGAACAAAGAAATCAGGAAACGAATCTTTGAACTTCTCAGAACTCTTTACTAGTTTTCGAAGACTGATAGTATGTTCTCTTAACTTGGTTAATAACCTCCCATTCCTCGTAAACAGCACAACATGATGAAATGCAAATCTTTTATTGAACCTCTTTACTAACCAAAGGAAACTCTTGTCTTCATCAACCTTCTTAGAGTTAAAAGCTGCTAATCTACCTCTAGCGTTTATGCTTACACATGTTAAGGAACGGCAAAACCTAGGTTTTACAGAGCTAACAAGTAAAGAGTTCCATCGCACAACCTGCACATACAGTTTCAACAAAGGAGTCAAACCACTTATAATTAACCACCACTCAATGATCATTTTACACCTTTTCTAACTCATTTACACACAACTGATCCAACTGACATTTTCCATATATAAAATGGAAGCCATTCGCAAATAAATCACACAAATGATCAACTGTTCAAAACAAAAAAGCAACAATGTCATCCAGATCAAGTTCACACGTCAGGTACAGCAGTAAATTCAATCTAGGGTTTACAAAACTAACAAGTACAGAGTTCCATCACACAACCTGAAACAATTTCATCAAAAAATTTACACATCACCACTCCATGATCATTAACACCTTTGCTTACTCGATATACACATGACTAACTCCCACTAACATTTAAGGATCTATACAAAACAGTAGCAATTCGCAAACAAATCACATAAATGATCGACTGTTGTACACAAAAAACAACAATGTAATCTAGATAAAGTTCATATACGAAGTATGTCAGTAAACTCAAACTAGGTTTTACAGAGCTAACAAGTAATGACTTCCATCGCCGCACAACCTGCACAAACAATTTCATCAAATAACATAAACAGCTTATAACTCATTGATATACACACAACATACTTAAACTAACATTTACGGATCTACGTAAAACAGTAGCGATTCGAAAACAAATCACAACAGATGATGGATTGTTGGATATAAAAAGCAACAATGCAATCTAGGTTTAATAAGTTCATATGTGAAGTAGATTCAAGTGAATTTTGGTTGATTGTAATGAGAATTTTATGAATTGAAAGTTGAAGAATGAAATGAACCTTGGGGTTGGGTGTGAAGCAGAAATTGAGATTATTGGTGGTGCTACGAATCACTTCCATTTGTGATTTGACTCCCACCAAAGTGGATGGGGTTTTCGAATTTTCCCACTTTCTTATTATATACGTGCTTTATAATAATGGAAAAAGAAATGACTAAAAAAGGGATATGTTACCTCAGGATATTTGGAAGGAAAAATAATAATTGTTATGTTCAGGAGGAATGAAATGGAAGTAAAGTAAAAAAGTTACGTGTGTTAATTTAATAAGGGAAGAAAAAGGAAATAGAATAAAATAAAGCATAAAATAAGTTCTTTCGGATTGGAAGTAAATGGAGAGAAAAGATAAAGGAAAACGAAGAAAAAAATAAGAAAAGAAAATTTTCTTTTCCTTTTTTTCTCGGGAGCAGTGACGGAGCTTGAACATTCCTGTAAGGAGGCGAGGATGAAATTTATTTTTTAGAGGGGGCGAACTCGAGTTTTATATAAAAATATACACTAATAGACCAAAAATTTATACTACCGGACTAAAGTTTAACACTACCGACAAAAATAGCAAAAATTGGTGAAGAAATAGCAAAAATCCGACTTAACCAAGTTGACATGAGTTGAATCGAGTAGGTCGAGTTTGACCGATTCCGAGTACGGTTGATCAAGTTGAAGGAAAGCGCCTAAGGTCCAAGTACCCGAGTACTCGATCGCCTTGGCCGGGTTTACAACACTGCTATAAACAACCGTCTACAAAAAAGATAAACTATTGTTTACATGTCTATAAACTTCAATTTACTCTTTTTTAAACAACATATATAGTGTATGAATCATAACCCTCTTCAGACATTAACAAACATCAAGGAACACAAACACATTCATCTTCTTAACAAACAAAAGATTATGTTTGTTTAACTATTGTGTTTTTGTTCATTTGTTTTACTAAAACCAGAAAAACAAACCAGTCTATCGCATGATCCAAACTCTAAAACTACACTTGTTCTTTGTAATAATCATGTCAAAATGATGAACTACGTTAATTTCTGGCTCATATAGACATATAGTACTACTATTATTAGTCTAAGTCATCATAATTAGTATTGCTTGTTAAGTTGTTAGTATATGAAAGTAAAGTTCGTGAAGGGATGTAAATTCTACAATTCCACACCACTTAAATTTGTGGTTTACCAATAAAATTGTTACTTTATTAATAATACATTTCATAATCGTTAAAATCATACAACTTTTGTATTACTCAACATATATAATCATACACGTCAATATATTAGTTTTTTAGTTTGTATTATATAATATTATAAAATAAACAGACTCGAGCACAAGAAGCACCAGTGGTCTAGTGGTAGAATAGTACCCTGCCACGGTACAGACCCGGGTTCGATTCCCGGCTGGTGCAAATGCTATGATGAACATGCCTTAGCAGTGGTTGGGTCCATTGCACTTCATTCAATCAATGAAATAAAAGGCTAATCTGAGCTACATTTTTTTTATAATATTATTGATGTTACAGGTAGTTTTATTTTATAAAAATTGAAAGTGGAAAACAAAATAGCAAAAAATTTGCATATGATTTCAGTATGTGTCTGAGCTAACTTTATGTTGTTCTTTGAGTGTATTTTTATTTTAGCAATTGTTAAGTCATGGTCTTAGTTCGGAGAGACATATTGATTCTACAATTAAATTTGTTTATTTAATTTGATAAAACTGTCACTTGTATGAAACAATAACAAATTTTGCATACGGTTTTTAATGTTTAATATATGTATGGTTTTAAGGGAGGGTGTGTAACAAACATGTTGATTATATATTCCTAATTTACGTAATATTTTAAAATTGGTTTTTCAAAAAGTAATTTTTTTAATAATAATAATTAAAATAGGGAGTTATAGTAAGGAAATTTTTATAAATGAAAATTTTTTAAAACGTTATTTTGAAACAAAATGTTTAGTTTATATTTGAAAATAATAAAGAAAATTAAAAGTTCATATTATTATTTTATCACTTATAGTTATTACTCACACGTAATTCTAATGACATTATGTCTTAGTATATCGTTTTATAATTAATAATTTTTATTTTATTTAATATTTTATTTGTTCAACTTATGTAATATACGGGTCTATTAAAGCTAGTTAGTTGTCATAAACATTAAACAAGAGAACTTATATCTATACGATCAGAACGTAACTAGGTCAATTTTCATACTAAAGACTTGTTGACTCGTGTGTATACCACTTTAGCTTATATAATTAGAGTGCATGTTTAATGTCTTTGAATGATCCTATGCTTAAAACTCTCAGATATCAAATATATGGCTTACAATAGTAGTATGCAGACATCATTTGTATATAGACTTAAAATCCTACTTCAAATATGTTTTACAAAAGGACAAGATTGTTAATTGATAGATTTAGTTACTTGTGATCAATCCTTGGTCTGTTTGATGTCGTTCGCCTTCATCATGTTTCAATTAGGGTTGGGTTTTTTTACTACTTTCATGTTTGTTTTCTGTTTTTTTTTTCATGCTAGCTTATGGTCATTGTTTTCTGGACTGACCGGAATATTAGATGATTGTTTCAACCCTAAAATTTTGAGTTTTAGTTTTTGCTATTCAAACACATGTGACATCACACTATATTTTGCGTATACGTAAACATTCATAAACTCTTAGTATTAAAACAACTAGCACACAAGAAATCTGGGTCTGTTAAAAGATGTACACTCATATTATAACAAACAACCTATTATGATTACTCACATTGACTGCTTAGTCTTTTAGAAACTCATAACTTTGTTTGTAGTTTTTTGAATGGAGACTTTTTAATAGGTCATATATACTCATATCATTCACATTCGCACTTAATTACATGTTTTAACACCTTCAACCAATTTCCATAACTGTCAAATCAAGTGTGCCGAAAAATGTCTTGCATTACCACCAGTCTAAATTCTAATCATTTGTGAAACGATCAAAATACCAAATGACTATTAAACCTAAACATCAATATCGAACAATAAACATTCATATAATCAACTAAATTACTACCATTCAAATAATCATACCCTACAAACAAATCTTAGACCAAAAACTTCACAAAACTCACGCCAATTTGATACGAAAAACAGAACGACCGACAACAATGAGTGGGGGGTTGGAGGAGCAACAAAAACGATCGACTCAAGTTGGAATCCACCGACAAGCAAAGGACGAACGTAATTAGATTTTAATAATTCAACACTTTAACAATCCGATATTCAAATAGATTAAGAATTAACGTAGTTTATACCGATAAAAAGATATACCGATAAAAAGAAAGAAGACAAAAAAAAAAGTTAAAGGTATAGTGTTGTGTGGGTGATAGTGTGATACTTCCACCACTACATCCATTCATGACTCATGAATCATGATCCACCATATCCACAATGCCACCATTATTCACTCTATCCCCACTCAAACCCCATAACCCTATGCTAAATCCTCACCTCCCACAGCTCTCAAGAGCAATATTCCGATCACTATCAACCACTATGTCTCTTCAATCGACCTCAAACCCCATCAAATCTCGCATCAGGGGTGTTGTTTTTGATATGGACGGAACCCTAACGGTTCCCGTCATCGATTTTCCGGCGATGTACAAGGCCGTACTGGGTAAAGATCAGTACTTTTCGATCATCGAATCGTCCCCTTCGGGTATCGACATTTTGCACCATATTGAACAGTGGAGCCCCGATAAGCAGCAAAAGGCGTATGAAATTATTGCGGATTTTGAGAAGCAGGGGATGGATCGGTTGCAGATTATGCCTGGTAAGTGGTGATTTGATGTGGGTTTGATTTGTTGTGGGTTGATGTTTGATTGATTGACTGTTTGATGTTTGCACGATTGTGGGAAATGGTGGGGATTTGGTGATTTGTTTGTGTGATTTTCATAAGTTGTAGTTATGATTGATCAGTTGGATGTTTAATTGTCAATTTACGATCGACCCATTAAGATTGATGGTTAAAGAAAGTTGAAATTGTTTAACGAGTATGGCCTTAAGTTTGAAATTTTGAGATTTGACTTGGTCAATGATGTGAAGGGATATTGTACTTTGGGTACTATTCAAGATGACAATACATGTGAATCTTGTAGACATGAAAGTAATATTGTTGTCACTGAGGTGTGTTAGTTACTAAGTATTGTTACTTGTTAGTGTTGGCATTTGAAAGTTATTAGATTTATGTTTAAAGTCAATACATAACTTCTTGATTCAAATAGAGGGAGCTTTATGTTTCTTCTTGTTCATTACCAGGTTTTAGGTATCTTGCACACGATCACAATAATTGAGAAAATAGGAACACGGGGATTTAACGTGGTTTGGTCTAAGCTGACCTACATCTACGGGATGCAACTAGTAATCTTTTTATTATTTTTGGAGGTGATTAGAATTACAAATGACATACCCATTAATTTACAATACAAAATTAGGATATATAGGTTTGATGAATTTCTTTTTGTTCTTGTTATATTGAATATGAATGAGAATCTAAATGTTGGAGAATAGCAAGCACATTAATCTAAAAGCTCTTGAAATTTTCTTTAGCTCCGAGCAAGAATCGTGTTATGCAGTACATGGATTGGTTATGATAGTAACAAATCAAAGTGTTAGAAGTGTAACTTTCTTATAACAACTTGATTCGGTAGGAAAAGACTTATTTTGTTATACTTGAACCACAATGCAGGTGCTGAAGACCTTTGTGGTTTTCTTAACTCTAGGAAAATCAGGTTCGATTTTCCTTCAATGAATTCTTTACCAAATAATAAAAGCGACAGTTTTGGCCTGCTCAATTCAGAATGACGTGATTGTTGTAATGTTCGAACTCCAGGGGGTCAAACTAAAAATTTTTTAAAGGAATGGGTGGAACATGTCAAAAGGGTCAATTGTCCTACCCAAAGTGTATTTTTAATGCATAAAACCGCCTAAACCGTTCTATAAAAAAAGACTGTTCTTGAAATAATATTGATTATGTAATCATATTTGACACGTTGACTAGAAATATGAAAGAATAAAAATTCTAGACAAAATATGTTTGGGTCAGCAGAACCTGACCATTACAAAGTTTTCTGTTTTGACCTGGAACCGTACACACAAACTATCTTTACTGATTTTATGCCTTCATTACCCATTCAGCTTTTCTTTTGTACAAAAACATAGTTTTATGAGCTGTTGAAATCAGCCAAATTTAATACAACCATTGCACTAATGATTGAACTATTGGTTTAGATATGTGAGATATTAATTTTTATAGTCATGGAAACAGACAAACAGTATAGAATTCTTGATCTGATACATTTACATGTATAATTCTTTTTGCAGAAGGGGACTAATAACCCGTAATGTCAAATCAGCTGTTGATTTGTTTCATGAACGATTTGGTGTATGGTTTTCTTCTCTTCTTTTGTCTTTACCAATATTATATTACCATCTCTCATTTATACATTATTTAGTTCTCCATTCATAAAAATATACCATGATATGTATGTATGGTTACAGATGTCATTTTCTCCAGCGTTGAGCAGAGAATTTCGTCCTTATAAACCTGACCCTGCTCCTCTGCTTCATATATGTTCGACTTGGGGAGTTGAACCTAATGAAGTGATGATGATTGGGGATAGCCTGAAGGATGATGTGAGTAATCTGTGTACTAAAAACTGTTTTTTCTTGAAGAATTGGTGATTTTTAATCTTCGTATTTACATCCATGCTAAAAATGGCTGTAACTGATATGAAAAGCTACTTTAGGATTCCAAATTTTGAGTTTCAGACCTAGTGAAGTTTCCATGTTTAAAATTAAGGGTGGTCATTTCGATTTGGGTTACGTTTTATCTCTATAGTGTCAAAAGGGTATAAATGATTTCACTGAAAAAGAAAAGGGTCAAACGGGTCGAATAGGTTGAGAGTCATCCAAACTGTATAAAAATTTTTCAAATGCAAAACAAGCTCCTTAGTCATTATTTTTTGTTTTGTTCTAATTTTGAATTATTCTGGTAGTAATATATATTTAAAATTATATTTAGCATACCAATTAATTCTGAAAATGGATAGTCTGAAGGGTCCAGCCAATCTGATTTGGTCCATTTTGACCGAAATATTATCTATTTTAACCCGAACTCATTTTGACCTATTACTACCTCCCATGTGGCCACCTCTATTAAAGACTGGAGATGCATAGAATTTGTATGTGAGTAACTGATTTTTAACAAAGCACGGTCGTCCGAGGGCATGCAAATCAACTATTATATTTGGGAAAACACCAAATGAACATTGTTGTTTACAAGTAATGATCTCTTTACCAGTTGGGTTCCTCTCACCAAAAAGCCAAACTTGATTCTTGATAACTCAAATACTCAATCACTGAACTTGGAATAGCTTTCAAATATGGTACACCGATATGAAAATGACTGTAAAACAGTAAAAAGCATTAATGGTTTCTATCTTACGTATCAGCACCGTTGATTACTTTCTTGTGATTCGAAACTTATGATCACACAGGTGGCTTGTGGGAAAAGGGCTGGAGCAGTTACATGTTTGCTTGATGAAACAGGGAGGTATGATTCTCCTAGATATGCCAATGTTGAACATAAACCAGATTACAAGGTATCCTCCCTTGCTCAAGTCCATTCACTGCTGGAGTCAAATTTTGACTTAACACCTTGACTTTACGAGATCAAGAGTTTGTAAGTGGAGTTGCGTGCAAGATTCGCGTTTAAGTCCACGAATTAACACAAACTAGATCTTAATTCTTCAAGTTTCTAGTGGGTTAAACCAGTTGGTCAAATTGGTCAAATGTTGGTGAAAGAACTATACCAGTATTGAAAGATTTTGGTGGTATTTCCAGCCATATCAATGGAAGTATTGTAGATTTTGTAAAATGTGTTAAACAAAGTCAACAGTAAACATTGACCCGAGCGTGTGTGTTTCCTTTCTTTGTTATTCGTTATTGTATATTTTTGTTAATGTTGGGATTTTAGATGACATAAACAACATCAAACAAGAGACCGCAACTGTCTACCCGACAAATGGTCTAGTTTTGGTTGCCATCGACTAGACAAGAGGTCTAGTTTTGGTTACAATCGACTCGACAAATGGTCTGGTTTCATTTAAGATTAGGTTTCAAGTCAATTTATGTTCTGTTTTGTTTGGCATTGTGGTACCATATATTTAATGTCCAAATAACCCTATAATTTATAACAGTAAAGTGATATGGCAGACGAAAGTCAAAGGAGTATTGGTTATTTCATTGGAAAGTTTGATTATACAAGTGTGATAGTCAAATCTTCTTCCACAAATTATAGGTTATAATAATTTTTGAAACTTAATATTTCTTAAAACTAAAGAACACATGATTTTGAAAAATATGAAATTAATTTTGTTAGTTACATCAGTGTACAATACCATTCAATTCAATATAAATTTAATGTTAGTAGAGAATTGCTTGAATCAATAAACATTTGTATATATTATTTCAACCGTATGGTCCTTTTTTTTCTTTTATTATATCATGAGCGTTTATGTGATTTTTGTTTTTTTATATAACTTAAAATTCGGTCGGTAATAAACTTGTACTCTAACCGTATATCTTAACATTACTTTTGTCTTCCACGAAAAATGTTTTAATAAGTATTTTATGATTAAATTTTTATTAATTACTTTTGGGTTTCACCACAAAAATGTTAATAAGTATTTTATGATTACAGTTTTTATTAATTGAGGCTAGGTAAAATAAAAAATAAAAAATAATTGGTTTTGTCAAAAACGGACAAAAAAGATTGTGGACTTTTATCAAGGAAATAAATTGGTTAAAATCAAAGTGCAACAGGACAGTTTTAAAAGGGTCCTACAGGCATTTCATACTATAAATCGACACCCCATATACGTCTCGTATGACGCCATACGCGGTATATAGTGTTGAATACACTAAAAAATGAGGAAAATTCAATGAGATTGTCAGAGAGTTATACGCTCCATATAGTCGTATACGACCCCTATATGACACATATAATGTTATATGATGAGTATAACAAATTTTAATACTGACTAGGGGAAATTTCAGGGGACTGTTAGAGGGGTTATACGCCCCATATAAGACTATACAACCCCCCCTATATGACGCGTATGAGCTATACGACCCGTATAGATATTTGGGGCGTTAATTTATAATTTTGAGGTGTCCTAATATTTACGCCTTTTAAAAAAGCCCATAAATGTTTACCTTTTATTTATTTATTTAGTTATATATTTAGGTTTTTCTTTCTAAACGACGATCTTTCTTTTTACGAAAATCATTTATTTTTTATATTTGACGTGAGTACAATATAACTTTATAAGAATGACATTTTAAAAGATACGAATTATATGTGTTTTTTATCAGCGATAAAACTGTGTTGGTTTTACCAAATAATGTAAATTATGTTGATTATAACTTTATTGTTTTACCAATATAAGAGTTTTGTTACCATTATAAGTGTGTTTTTGTACCATTATAGTAAAAATAACTCGATATTTGATAAAACAACATAGTAATACCACGTAACTTTGTTGTAATTTTACATATGTTAGGGTTTAGCAAAAACCAATAATAGAGAGATCAACAATGTAGACATGACTCTCATTCATCCTTATCTTTTTTAGGCAAAATCCTATATTAGAGAAATCAACCCCTTTATTAATACAAAGAAATGGGTTTAGCAAAATTTATCTTAATTATAAATAAAAGATGGATTTAACTTTAGATTTAATAACACATGTTAATGATGCATTTACATGTTGGTTTCAAAAAGCATTCCCATAACATTTCCCACTTAAAATATCATTACATTTTCTATATTATCATCAAAATTTTACGTTTATTTTTCGCAATCAAACAATCTAATATGATAGACTGTTTATTTTTTCATATCGTTTGATTAAATTTAATAACTTACATAATTAAAGAGTTTATTTATTTATAGACGTCATAGCTTTTGACATGGTCCGAAAATTTTCAAAAGTTCTTCGATTTAAAACGGTTATAATTCTTTAAAAGGTTATTAAAATTCCTTACGATTTTATTGGCAAAAATGTAAGTTCTTAAAAAACTACATATATACCAAGCTCTTAAAAAAGTATACATAAATTATTAAAAGGGTAAATGCGATTTTATATAAACTAGGAAATGCCGTTCACGCGTTGCGTCGGATATTGAGTGTTTCTCTACTAATGTTGTTTCACCAAAAATGAAACCATAATACATAAGTTATTATTAAATACATACATTAAAAGATACAAATGTGAATGGCATGGGGTCATTATGTAAAAAAATAAACTTGTGTGTTAAAACAAAAAAAAACATAAAATTCCATGTAGCTAAGGTTCTCCTTTTATATAGATATATAATTTAAGATTTCTAACATATGCTATTCTTACAACCTAAATTTGTATGATAATACAACCACATATTTCCAATTAGGGGTGTGCAAAAAAACCGAAAACCGATCCGTATTCATAACTCGAAAAAACCGAACCGAATTATAAATTCGGTTTTTGGTTCGGTGTAAATTTTGAATTCGGTTTGTTCGGTTTAACAGATTTAACCAAATTCAATATGTATACTTTATTTATTTTTTTATAATTGTAAGTTTAGCCTAACTTCTTAAGGCCTAAATTTTCAAGGTGTTTTATTTAAATCAAATAACTTCAAATTTATATGCTAACCCAACTCCAATTACAAAAATTAAGTATACAATCTTATTTTTTAAAGAGTCAAAGTCGACTATTTATATTTTTAGAAAACAAGGTTGTTAACAATTCAAGAGTTTAAGTATTTGATATATATTTTTGACGAAATATATATGAAGAGTGATTCTCGTACAAACGATCTAAAGTTAACAACGTCTTAAAAATAAACAAATGGCGAATTCGGTTTTTTCGGTTGCATACGGTTTTTTCGGTTTTTAAACGAAACCGAATAAAATTGAATTAGCCACATTCCCAATTCAGTTCGGTTCGGTTTTCGGTTATGCCTGAAAAAAATTTAAAACCGAATAAACCGAACAAACCGATAACCGAACCGATGAACACCCCTAATTCCAATACATAAATTCAATAAACCATGCCTAAAGGCTTAAGTAAAGTCGAATCATATATCCATCCGTCAAAAAAGCTTATGATGTGCCTATGCAACGTTACCATCATTGTACCTGAGGGCATCCGTAATAACTTAGCGGGTCCAAAAAAATGTTAACACCTACACCTTTTAAACAACACTTGTGGTCGCAAGCACACACTGAAAAAAATACTCACAAAACCTACCAACTATTACTCCTACGCTCGTGAGTGCACTAAAATAGGTTGTTCACGTCCTCTCACGAAGAGACGACGACGCTGTGAGACGTGTTCGTCACGTCTCACGGCCTGATAGTAACACACTCAAACCTCCACCACGGATGTGTTACTGATGCTCTAAGATCTAAATTGTGTGTTTCCAGAATATTCTTTAGTCTCCAATTTAGAGTGCACTACTAGAAAACCCTAATTCAGTAATTCTACAACACTTGTCAAGTAGACATGAAGAGAGAGAGAAGGTGTTAACTGTCCATCTTTCATTTTGGTCCCATTTAGATCCCCTAGAACAAAGCCAAAACAAAACTTCAAAATCAAAATATAATGAAAAAGAAAACATATAACACCTGTTATCTTTCTTCCATCTCTCGAGGGTTCTCTTTCTTGGAGCCTCTGTATAATACACTCAAACCCTAACCTTTAATCCATATCATTCTAGATCCATCTAATTTCTTGTTTTTTCCCCCTCAAAATAATCATTCTTTAAACATCATATCACAATCTTTCATCTTGTTTAACAACACCAAAGTGGGTGTTCTTCAAGATTCAAGAACACCCATGGCTTCATCATCAGTTTGCAATGGAAACCCATCATTTGCATTCAATCCACTTGTCAAAAATCCTGCAAATTATCAATCTTTATTCAAATCCAACACACCCCTCCATTTCACTTCTGTCCAGCAGAGAAAACCCATGAGAATCTTGAAATCCCCAAATTGCAGGAACCCTAGAAACCCTAGAACAGATATGGTTGACCCTGTTGTTTTCTATCTGAACAAGATCAAGAAAACAGAGAGTGAAAAGAAAGAGAGAAACTTTAGTGGGATTCAAGATTTGTTGAATCTTTGTGGGTTTGGGTATTGGGTTCAAGGATTTAGATGTTTTCCATGGCTAGCACTGAATTTCCATATGGCTAATAGTATGAATATGAATCCTTCAACATTACAGTTGGTGCAGAATTCTGCTAATCTTCCAATGGTGGCAAAGCCCCTTTATGGAATATTGTCAGATGCTCTGTTCATTGGTGGTTCACATAGGTTGCCTTATATTTCCATTGGAGGTTAGTTGTTATTCTGTTCATATGTTCATTACATTGATGCTATTGTGTATGTGTATGTGTGTGTGTGTGTGATTGTGTGTCATCAGATAGTTAACATTGCTAATTTTCACCTAATTATATGTGGGTAGGTTAATAATTTTGAGTTCATTCTTCATATGATGCATAAAACTTTATGACTTATTGGGCAATAATTGCAGTTTATTTGAATATTCTTTCTCAGAAAGTTATTCCAAACTTACATATGTTGTGAAAAAGAGTGGAATAAACATAAATCTTATATAAATTGGCCAAATAGCTGCCAACTGATATAACCTTTTGAAGTTTAGCATATTTAACATAAATATTGTGTATTCTTGAATTTTTCATAAATGCATTGATGAATTATACTAACAACTCAGTTATGTATATCTATGGCATCTGTTTGGCAAATTTGAGTTAGAGGTGTGAAAATATGTGGTTGTAGAGAATTGGGTAACGGGTCAAAATGGGTAATCTGAAAGTGGATGTTGAAATGGGCCTCGTTGGACCGTTGGACCAAGTTAGTAACAATTTTTTTTTTGTATTTAGTTTTATGAATCATTTTTTTTTGTTAGGGGGTATAATATAAACCTTTTTTCTGATAAAGCAATTTTAAGAGGTTTTTATGTGTTTGAATGCTCTATGGATGACTTTCAGCCTGTTTGTCCCATTACCTTTTAGTTGCTCCTCCGGCGTAAACCCATTTGACCCGTTAAAGATAAAGCATAATCCAGATTGACTGGTTTATGGGTAAATGAGTTAAAATTGCTAGCTCTTATTTTTCTTATACATATTATATTTTGGAAAATGAATGACATAAGCTTATGGATGGCCTATAGATTTAAAGTGATTGTTATCAATCTTTTCAGTTGTGCTGCAGATATTATCATGGGGTTCTATGGCATTGATCCCTCTTGCAAGTAAAGCACTACCGATTCTCATGACGTGTGTTCTTCTTGGTAATCTTGGAGCATCGATTACAGAAGTTGCAAAAGACGCCCTCGTTGCAGAATATGGTCAAAAAAACAAATTAAATGGTCTTCAATCTTATGCCTTCATGGCTTTAGCTGCAGGTGGAGTTCTAGGCAACTGTTTAGGCGGTTTTCTTCTTCTAAAAACACAAAAACCGAAATTCATGTTCTTGATCTTCGCATCATTACTCTCGTTGCAACTTTTGTTATCTTTAAAAACAAAAGAAGCATCATTTAACTTGCCCCGATCTCCCAATCATCATGAATCGATCTCATCAAGCATCAAGAAACAGTTTTCTGACCTCATTTTGGCGATCAAGAACGATGGCGTTCTTAAGTCACTTTCATGGGTTGTAGCTTCTTATTCCATGGTACCAATCTTATCTGGTTCTTTATTCTGTTACCAAACACAAATTTTGAATCTTGATCCGTTTGTTATCGGGATGTCAAAAGTTATCGGCCAGTTACTTCTGTTAGCTGTAACCATCCTCTACAACCGCTACTTTAAAACCATCTCCTTGAGGAAACTAATCGGGACAGTTCAGATCGTATACGCGTGTTCTCTACTTCTTGATCTTGTTCTTGTGAAGCAAATAAACCTCAAACTTGGAATCCCAAACAATATCTTTGTGGTATGCATTTCGGGTATTGCAGAAATAATCAATCAGTTCAAGATTCTACCTTTTCAAGTGCTTTTTGCAAGTTTAGCCCCTCCAGGCTGCGAAGGATCGCTGATGTCGTTCTTAGCATCAGCCCTTTGTTTATCCTCGATCTGTAGCGGGTTTTTGGGTGTTGGAATGGCGTCGTTTCTTGGAATATCGTCGGTTGATTATTCAAACCTTCCTGCCGGAATTGTTATACAATCTCTAGCAGCATTGGTGCCGGTTTGTTGGATTCATAATGTACCCGCCTCACTACCTTCAGATGAAAAGGAGAAGAAGACGGGTTTGAGTAAAAAGAGGCGAAAGACCCGAAGAGTTGGGAGAGTCGTGTTTAATATGGTTTTTGTTTATCGAAGAGAACGTGAATCCGAGGCGCAGAGGTAAAGATTTACAGATCAAGAAATCTTTAAATTCATCAAAGCTTAGATAGGTTGATTTTTTAACTTGTGTACAGTTAGCATACATGTTAAAAATGTCATTTTTTTCCCTCTGATGAATCTTGATAAGCAAATATGTTTCTTTCATCATTCTTACCTGCTGCAAATCCAACTCTATTGAAGTTACCTAAAGATTAGAAAGTAGGGGAGACCTCATGTCTTTTAGACCTCACACAAGTCATAATCATATGTAACACCGCTAACACGTTAACCGTTCGGTCTGAAGCTCACTATACGTCACTGGTAAGTAGCATGTAGATTGTTCATCGACATTGTTAGGCGTTATTTGTCGACCATTGTTAGCCGTCGTCGACTGGGCATTGGTGATCAAGTACTTCATGCTTGCGGTTCTTGACTCTTGGTTGCATGCTTCGAATCTTGATTTCATTGTTACCAATGTTTTTTACTCAAATTGGATCCGGAGATCTACCCTAATTCATTTTGTAGCCAAAGAAATGTTGGTTCGTGATGTGTAAAGTATATATATTTTTATTAAGGATTTTTTTTCACACAATTGAGTTTTATTTTAAAAAACGATTATCACTCTTAAACAACTACGCACAATAGGCAAGTGCACCTTTCGCATAGTAGTATAGTTGTAGGCAAGAACCGAGTATCGATCCGTGGACACATTGACTTCCAATACTAAATAATATCACTATTTAACCCATCAATTGAGTTTGGATTTTTGAATATTAAAATTAAGTAACGCAATTAGCAAATTAAACTAACAAAGCAAGAAAATGAAGATGAAGATACACAATCAATAAAAGATACCACTTGGATTTCGACTCCACTTAGCATAGCAATAACAACTAACACAAACTCGAGGTGATATCATTTTTTACACATAATAAATACATGGAAGTAGTCTAAACCCCCGTCAATGATATCTAGACATATAACCATTCCGAAAGCTAGAACGATAAACACATAATAACCACCTAAAGTTATGCTATAAGGAACTAATGATATAATTATGTCAATGTTAAAGATGAATTAGACTCCTGTTAGGGTTATTTAATTTCACAAATTTTTAAAAAGATAACACGATAAACACATGATAACCACATCAACTTGCGTAAAATAGACAAAACTATAATTACTCTTCAACTTATAAACATCATACCACGATTACAAAACAATTCATAACCAATGACAAAAGAGATTCATGACATACACCATAGTTTTCTCAAACGTAAGCATAATGATGCACATTTGACCAAGTCTACTAAACCTTTAACATTCATTCACCATTACTAATCAAATGTCATAAGATTACATACAAATAGTGCAATTATATGCATAAGTCTTGTAAGAACATGAGGTTTTTCAACATAATATGCTTACAACATCCACAAGGTTGAACATTTAATCAAAGTAGAACAAACACACACAATCATTAAAAAATAATCAGCTTCATCATAGCATTAACATAAACAACACCAAGAATCATGTACAAGTTGTTAAATCATGCTAGATTTCATCTAATCCAAGTGATAATAAGTGTTTACCCTATGAGGCTTACAAAAAATACACAAACTCAAGAAGATGGAATTCAAACCAATTTTGAGTGAAAATGGGATGGATGATGTTAGATCCTCCTTGAAAGTATGAAATCTTAAATCTTGGCCTTCAAATTTCTCAAGAACACTTGAAATAGACCCAAAATCACCTAAATGGGTGAGTGAAGCTAGGGTTTGAGATAGTTTGAAAGTTATGTTGAAATGGGGGTGAATTTAGGTTAAAAAGCTGATTCTACTCCGCACATGGGTGTGTGAGATAAGTGAGTAGATCGTGTAGGCTCCAGTTTCTCATAGAATCATGCTTCACAACGACATGGCCATGTATACATGCTCGTTTCAGGAGCTTTTCTTCACAAAACTTTAAATTTTCTTCAACTTTCTATCAAATTTCATCAAGTGACCACTAGAGGAACTACAACATTCAAATATAACACAAATAAGTGTATAAATAAAAGAATTCATAACAAAAATGCTTCAAATGAGAAATAATAATATTATTAAAATGTATATTTATTCACATATCAGTTCGGACTATTATTTATTTTTATTTTTATTTTTAATTTGTTGGATCTTAATGGGTTAGACGACGAGTCGGACAATAAATTATAATGTTGGACGTAATAATATTGTTAAGTTTTATATATAACTACAAAATACACATATAAAATACTTATATTTTTATTATATATAAGCTATATATAATTATGACGTCATCTTATTCTTAAATCCGGCCCGACCAGTCGACCAGTGAGGTGTTTGGTTCGTCGTTGATCTGTTTGTGAAAACATTAATTGTTACTACTCATAATGTGTGCCATCATGGTGTGTATTGTTTCGGCAATTTTAATAAATCTTTTAGGCCGTTAACATGTGTATCCTACTAGTTCGTGTCTAACGTCACCTATGTCATTTCATTTAGCATGCTGGACATATTTTCGTCATGCTATAACAATAGAGCGGAGCAACAATAATATAAACAATAAACAGAACCACAATTGAGTTTGGTCATGTTTAATTTATACAATTGGCAACATTTGTAGCCATGACTTTTGCAACAACACCGTCGTGTATCAACGTTTACTCGCTTATCGTTGTTACGTTTGATGATGACATAAACATATGTACACAGGCATCCGTTGCTACGCATACATACTTTGATGATAGTTGGATGAGGGCCTTATAAGAAGCTAAATAGATCATAACAAGTTATTTTGCGGTTAGAGTGACATGCTTTTGATAATCAATAGACTTTAAATTGGCCTTGTAATATGTTTGTTGGATAGTTTTGGTTACATAAGTTATACTAGGTCCGTTAAAAATATAAGTCATATTAGGTCATAGCAAGTCATTTTATTGTTCAAGATATGTGTATGATGACTAGCATACTATTATGTCTTTTAATGTGTTAGTGAGTTCAGGTTATACACTTAAAATATAACAAAAATATTTTGATGTTTAGTTGCACGCTTGTGATAATCGGTACATTAATGAGTCTTGTCATGAATTGGTGGTTGGTTTTGGTCATAACTTTAAGATGGTAAAAGATTAAAATCATATTATTGAATCGTGCTTGATGTTGTCATCTATATTTTGGTTGATTGTGTTATTCATAGTTTGTTTGATACTTCATGGTCTTGATTCTTGGAATAATAAGTTGAGACCCGACGACCGTAGTCGTTGGCGATGTCTCAAGGCGAGCAAGCGGCACTCTCTTGGATCCGTAGATCAAGAGATGACATAAACAGATATAAAAAAAGAAAGCAAGACTGGTGACCGTGGTCAGTTGGCGGTCTTTTGGATCCGTAGATCTAAAAATATTAGAAATATTTAATCAAACCGTAGTTTGAGATCGGTGGCCGTGGACCGTGGTCCTTGATCTCTATAAATTAGAATATATTATTAGGGTTTGCTTAGAATGAGCTCACATGCCCAGTTAGGTTTCTAGGGTTTCTTATGATCTCTATAAATTGTAACCTAACGATTCAATAATATGATTTCAATCTTTTACCATCTTACATGGTATCAGAGCCTTAGGGTTCTGATTACCTTCTTCTCCGCTGCACCAACCACAAAAACATACAAACCCTAATAATATATTCTAATAATAACAACTCATTCTGGTATTGAAGTTGTGTTTGATTAACTTTATATTGATAAATTGTACATCCATAAAACACAATATATTTTTTTTAATATTACATTGGTAAAATACATTACATATCTAGACAATTCTAATAAACGTACATGTATTTTTTTCTAGTCACTAGTGTGTATGATGACTAGAATGCTAATCCTAAAATACATTATATAATTTTATAGTATTCCATGACCACCAACACTATTGAAGCTCCATGGCGTTCATAGCGAGATACATATATATGCTTATTTTAGACACACCTATCTAGACTGACAATCCCACCCGTTATCATGTGTACAAAATTATATAACACCACAATGTATTCATGAAGACATGCAGTGGCGAAGCATAGTTGGGACCGGGTGGGGGGGGGGGGGGGGGGGGGGGCGCCGTTCCCCCTCTATTTTCCGTCGGTAGTGTTAAACTTTAGTCCGGTAGTGTAAATTTTTGGCCGGGTAGTGTAAAATTTTATGTAAAACTCGAGTTCGCCCCCCCCTAAAAAATATAAATTTCGTCCCCGCCCCCCCTACAGGATTGTTCAAGCTCCGCCGCTGAAGACATGTCCAAACACCACTATCTACATTTCCTAACCTAACATATGCATCCAGAGACGAACAAGTTGCCATATGCATTTCCAAACTTGGTGTTATTTGGAAAATTAGAGTTAGAAAGAAACTCATACAAATAATGCGCAGTTCTTCTCGACTAATCAATAGTCTAGACCAACAGGCATGATGATTCTTAGATCAAGTTTGGCGGATTTCAATTTCGAAACCATCGATTCCAACATCCAAAAATCCCATCCCTCACACGCAACCACCGTTAAAACTAAAAGATGTTGACACTCATGGTAAGCTCCTGATTACTATACATAAAAATATGCTACCGAAGAATCGACGACATACATTCCCATAAAAACTTGTCACACTCACTGGCGGAGCATCATAGGGGCCGGGGGGCCGCCACCACCCCTATTTTTTCGTCTGTAGTGTTAAATTTTAGCCCGATAGTGTAAATTTTTGGCCCGGTAGTATAAATATCGAGTTCGCCCCCCCTAAAAAAATTAATTTCGCCCCCGCCTTCTGTACGAAATATTTTAAGCTCCGCCACTGGTCACACTTACAACCGCATAAAAAGTATGGGTGATATTCATAAGTCATAACATTATCCACGGCTAAACCAAAGAAAAGCTTTTCCACAAGATGATTTATGTAATTTCTAGACTTATGAGGGGAAGGGGGCCCATTTAACCCAATAATAACTTCAAAATATTTTTATAGCCAACCGTCCCTATAGGGTTGTTTTACACTACTTTTACCTACCTAGAGATGGTAGCAATCGAGTGTCACGCATAAACTATGAAAGTAAACCTTTTTTTTAACTTTTAACTTTGGTTGCTATATTTATTATTGTTTATAAATTTTAGAGTAATTACAAATTGTATTTTTTATTAATACATAGAATTGCATTGTATGTCCTTTAGTATTAATAATTACATGAAATGTCATTTTTTAACACAGTTTGCACATTTATCGTCCTTTACACTAACCTTCATTCAAATTTACAGTTAAATCAAACATGTGTCACTCATATGATAGGTATTTATGTATTTTACATGCCTACAATGAGTCAAAAATATTTTTACGTCGTCTTCATGTTAAGATGTTCACAGTAGGATATCTAAATTTTTCGAATAGTAGAAATCACTATACGTATTCGTATTTGCATATGAATTTGAGATATCTGAAATTCTGAATTTGAGATAACTGAAATTTTGATACCCAAAAATTCAGATACTGATACGAATAGTGATTTGAATATCCGAACTTCTTCTTTTTTTGCAATAACTAGATATATGTTATTATAAAAATAATATAAACACAACATACGTTAAAAAAATCCCAAAATACACTAACAAGTCCAAAAAAAAACATTCAACACTTTAGAAAATTGACAATTTTTTTAAGTTTTCAAATAATTGGATATTCTAATATCCGAAATTTCTCAAAATAAAAATATCAGAAATTTTGGATATCCAAAATGCAGATATTCGAACTATAGGATATATGAATTACTGATATGCAGAACCATATCTAGTACACCAATCATAATTTAAATCATTTTTCCTTTACATTATATGAGATACTTTTTAAATTAGACAAACTCACGAAAATAAAACAACTACATTAGCAATTACAAACCTAGGTAATTGCTTATGTTATACTAATTTGCTTATGTAGTCCATATTTAAATGATAGTGATATTAAATTGTAGACGTTGGATTCAGTGATGACACAAGTTAGCATTGATAATTACAGTCGTTGTCGTCACTCTAACTGTAGAATCCGCACTGACGTTGGAGCGTCGATCTCGCTTCTAGCTTCTTGTGCAGTGATCTGGACTTCTTTGCTTCATTCTACGTTTTCAATTTAGGATTTAGGGTTCGTTACCTACCGCTCTTTCTTAAAAATAGAGGGCATAAGAGTTAGATAATTTATTAAAGTCTCAATTACTCAATGTTTCATTTATTACAAATTGTCAAATTACATAAATGTCTCTTACGTGAAGGGCACATGCATGAGTTAACTGTGATTTAGATGGAGGTTAGTGTAAAGAACGATACATATGCAATTTTTATGAAAAAATGACATATAGTGTAATTATTGAAACTAAAGGATACACACAGTGTAATTTCATGTATTAATAAAGGACATAGTTTGTAATTTACTCTAAATTTATTTTTTATTTTACGATTTAGATTTTGTGAGTTACAAGCTGTAACATACGTGTGTGGTTCAATGTTCACGCCTATTTTTTCTATTTAACTGTCCTGACACAACGCACGGGTCCTAGGTGGACTTAGTTTTCACTCCGGTTAACCATTTAGAGTTTTCAGGTTTGATTTTGTCTTGCTTTCCGGTTGTATTTCCGATGACACGACGGTTAACCCTTTGGGTTTTATGATCGGCTATTGTTTTTTTGTTATCTCTGATTGAACTTTCGTTGAGCTTTTCTGGCGTTGGTGGTCGCAGATGGTGGTGATATTCGTACTACTTGGCATGGTTTTACGCCCCCGCCGGGAGATTAATACTAGTTTAAAATATTTACAAAATAAAATTTATATCATCATATTTTGACCAATTTATGAACTAAAAGTTATTATTTAAAAGAAAATTCAAAATCACATGCATTTAGAAAAGTTTAGAGACATTGATATACAATAATTAGTTTAGTGAAGTTTTCATGTATTTTACATTACAATTTAAAAGACTTTAGAGTATTAAAATTGGGTTGATGGACTTCTGTTTGAAACATAAAAACTAAGTTAACCCTTTATAAGAAAGAAAAAAAGATTTTAAATGTATGTAAAGTTTGAATTTGTATATAACAAACACAATTAGTCAAAGTAAACATATCATGTTTTCATTGTTATACGGTTATATCATATATGAAAAAAGTCAAAATATATAGTAGTCAACAGTTCGTTTGTAAAATTTTGATCTGTCGACTGTCAAGATAATGTAGATAAATATTCTAATATCTTAATATTAAATATGGGTAATTATAGAATGTGATGTTGTCATCATCTTTTATTCTTTAATCTTTAGGATTTCACAATTTGCAAGCATCACTACCTCACTACCATGGAGATGGTGAATGGGTAGGCAAACAAAAAAAGTAGTCAAAGTCAACATTTCAAAGAGGGTCAATTTCTGATCAGTGAGGCTCTTTTTTTATTGCATATTAATCGAATAATAAGTAAGGATGATTACGTATTTATATCTTCATAGTTACCTACTTAATTATAATCTTTTCATTAACGACAAATTTTTACTCTTGAATACCATTTAATTACAACAGTAAATGTTTTCACAAATATGATGTGAGTTTATATCTTTACAAGTGTAATTTTATGTGAAAAAAAAATTGCATAGCTATTCAAAGAAAAATATCACCTAATCAACTTACACCATACAAGGATTTGAATCAACATTACTATTATAAATAATCACCATTTGTCAATCTCACCATACCATTAAACCATGAGTAAATAGTATCTTGTTTTAGAATCAATGTATACAAGATGTTTTAAGAAGTAAAAATGTATATGTGTGTACAGTTTTATTTTAAATGACTAGATGTTACCTTACCTATCATACTCCATCTAATCTACACTATAAATAATATATAGAAACCCGTCAGGTGGGGCTCGAACACTTGACCTCAAGGAAAGGTTTAACACTCTAGTTTCAATTTATTTTGTCATTGGACTCAACTCGTTTCCCATATAGGTGTGTACATATATGTACATATTTATATACATATAAATAAAACAGTCAAACATTCGCCAATATCTTTAAAAAAATAAATAAAACAAAAAGATGTTACTAATATGGTTTTATTGTTTGTTTTTTTATTAAGGTGGAACTGAATAATGTTTTTATTATAATGTCAAAGATTATATGTATTTAACTAAAAAAATCTAATTATTCCACATATTTAATTTTGAAAAAACTTCACTTTATAGTAATTAAGTATTTTAAATGTTAAGTAGAGAATATAAATTTAAGAAATTTGATTACTATTAAGTAATTTTTTTGAAGGAAGTTTAGTGAATTTAGAAGGAAATTAAGTATTTTAAATGTTAGTAACTTCACTTTGTAGTAATTAAGTATAAGATCAGAACATCAAATGAAAGTTTAGTGAATTTAGAAGGAAATTTTTTTAATGACTGATAAAAAATTTAAGAAATTTGATTACTATTACGTAAATTTTTTGTCGAAAAGAAGTGTCGTGAATAAACAAACCATCATGGTTAAAATAGTAAATGCTTACATCATGATATTACTTTCCCTTTTCTCTTCCTAAGGATTGCTAATTTATTTAGTTAATCAAAATAAGATAAAATGCTAGGATTATCATGATCATAAATGTAGAAATACGCAATATTCTCTTAAGTACATAATTAAAAAATATGTGAGCATATAATAGTGTTGTTATCTTAATCTATTAATCATCAATTGAATCTTTAGCTGCCATAATCAAAAGAATTTCGTTTATATAAATGATATCACAAATAATACACAACACAAACATATATATGTTATTTATATGATATGGACAAAATGTCACAAATTAAGAACTTAAAGGGTTAATATGTAAGAAACCAATGATATACATTTATCACTTCACTTTAATACCTGCCTTGATAGGGAATTTGTCAAAGTAAAACTCAAATGATTCAACACATTCATTGAGTGATTATGCTTCCAAATTGCCTACCTAAAGTCTTGATAATATCCAAAAACCCATCATTATGGTACTCTTTTTGGTCGGCTTTTGCCTACGTATTATAGCGTGTTTAAGGTGTTTTTGAACGTATATGGTTTAAGTGCCATTTGAGATTAACAAGAAAAAATCGATATAAGATGTGTGTAAATTTATTGTTAAAGATGTTTCTTGTCATAAACTTAGTTAAAATAAATCTTTAACAGTTTTCTTTTTAGAGTTAGGAACATTAAAAACTAACCTACACTCTTTTAATTAGAACGGTACGGGCCAAGTATTAGATGGTTAAATCAAAATCCCAAAAATCGCTATATCTATATATGACGCTAAACCGTCAAAGATGGATACCCAAGCTTGAAGTGTAGCATGCTATGTTTTATTGAAATCACTAATACGTATACGACTTCTTAGCTACCAACACAAATCGAACTCTCTTATGTAATCTTATGACTAAATGTTTTCAGTCAAATGACTTCAGGAAGGAACCACAGTGGAATGTTAGGGCCACGAAGAAAGAGAGGGAAATCGATATTTAGCTTTTAACGTTTGCTGTACATTATTTTTTGAAGGTCATAAGTTTAGAAAATGGATAGAACCAGTAAGTGTGTCACGCGCGATGCAGCAACAAACATGCATATGATGAAATAAAAATGTTTATTTACAAAAATGCATATGACAAATAAAAAAGGTTATTTACTATAGTTTTTAGTTTATTTATAAAAGTTGCCATTATGTAAATAAAAGATAAATGCGTAATATTCTCAAACATGTGTTTACTATGACGTTAACAATACAGGCTTCTAAAAGGTAGTAAAGATTTTTGTTAACATAATATATAATTTGTGTTGTTGATTTGCTTCAAATTATACATATAAAACATATCAATTTTAATATCAAATATTTTCAAAACTCTTGCTAAAAAAGTAATGATTTGATGCCTAAATCCTTTAAATTGTGTTTTCAAGCTTGAAAAGACCAAGATGGACCAAAGAAGCTTAAACAAAAAGAAAACTAAAGAAGACCGAGCTTTAGAGGCCAAGCATGGGTCGTGCCCCATGAGGCATGCCCTCGTGCGTAGCCTCAAACACGCCCACCATGTTAAATTTGGCACATCCCCGTGTTCGTCAGTCAGATAGGACAAAAGTATTGTTTCCCGTCAGGTAGGCATGTGATCGTGCTTTGAGAGACATGAAGTCATGCCCCACCCTAACACGAGGGCGTACCCCATCAAGCACGGGGTCATGCCTCCACAATCTGACGCTCGTACAAGCTAATCAACTTTTATGTATGTTGCGCTAACACGGAGTTGTGCCTAGGAGGCACGAGGCCGTGCCCGACATTTCAGAAAGCTTATAAATAGCGTCTTATTTGCAACATTTGAAAGAAATTTTGAGAGGTGAAGTGCTGGTGGTTTGGTCTTGGAAATCCAACATTTGAAGCCTTTTAGAAGGCTTGGGAGGTCCATTCAACACTTAGAAGAGGCTCGAGATCGTTTAACATCATCCATATTGGATCACCTGTTTTATTGTTCTAACTTACCGATTATTTCATTACTATCTTATATCTTTGTTAATGTTCAAGCTCATTATGAGCTAAACTCCTAATATCATTCTAATTTGATGAAACTTTATATAATTTATGATAAACTAATTGTGTGGTTTATATTACATTAATACTATGGTAATTTTAGGTAACCTTTTGATAGGCATTTGCATTTGAATAGAAAGTTATAAACTTGTGATTTGTAATTGTGAATGTTACAAAATGTTAATAAACTTAAGAACTAACTTTTATTCATAAAACCGGTCTTCATAGTAAACTAATAACTAATGAACTAGAAATGCTTATTAGAAATCATGTCAAATTAACTTTTTAGTAATTTACGGGTTCCATTTTACTTTGTCTGATAAATTTACAGTAACCGTTATGGTTTTTTAAAATTAATGATATGTTAAAAAGAAACTTGATCAACTTTTTTTTCTAACATTAAGTTATTTTAAAAATCATATATTAAAAAGATGCATAATTATTACCTACTTTACTAGGGGCTCGATTGTTGTCTTGTAAGTTATTCATTGCAGTTTTTATTGTCACTACGGAGCTGATTTACGATAACTCCGCCTCGGCTCACGTTTATAAACATTAATATAATTAAATCAATCAATATTTTTAACCACACCACGTAATTCATCACAATTACTAAAGTGTAACAAAATCTAAACATTCATAAGGGTGTGACTTTTGTAAAGCAACACATCGGTTCACAAATTGAGGTTATATATACCCAATCGAGTTTGTACAAACAAGTGTTGATCATTGGAATCAAAGTTCAAGTTTATTATTTTATATATCATTGTGATTCAACTCTGTGTTCATAAGAATCTTGGGCAACGTACACCTACGTGTCGTGATGATAATTTTATACAACTTATGCAATTTGATAAGTTTGCAATTTTAATATAATGAGTTTTGTTATTCAAATTGATCCTACGAAGATGTTCATAGTTGACAAACAGAACTCACATGAACAATATTACTAAAACGTCAAAAAAAAAAACGTTCATTACATCAGATTAACAACTACTATGAGATGTAGTTTGACCCGTTACAAATTGCAAGCCATAATCCACAAAGACAACTTGTAGTTTGGCCCATGCAATCCGCATCTAACCTATTAGAATATGACAAGAAAAAAAGTTAAAGCTACACATTCATCGATTAATAACGAAATGCAACCTGTAATTTCAAATGTCATAAATTACAAGCTATAATTAGCAAAAAGTAACGTATAGTATCATTTTACAAAAGGTTACATGCAACCAAGAAGTACAACCTGCTATGTCAGATTTGTTAGCAAAACTTATATGTACATGTATCAAATGTGTAAAGCATATTAGTAGCTTCGGTGAAATAATGAACCAATTTATTTGGACCATAATGTTAAACCCCGCCAATCTACGATATTCATCATGCTCATTTGTAAATCTTTTACACATATATAATCCATTTAACCATTATTTGTACAATTCAATTAAAGAAAAATTAAACCCAAAAGAGAAATAGTGTGTATAACATATATTAATTAAAGTTGTAGTAGCCATATACCATATAGTATAATTGGTCCCATTCTAAGGCTAAGAAATGACCAATTTGTGTAGTTGTGGAAAGAAGGAATAAACATTAAGCTTATATCAGCTACCAAAAGCATATCGGCTCGACTTCACATTTTAGGGATTTTTAATTAACCATCTCATTTGTGAATAACAATTTCAAACCCGGGGAAAATGTTAAAAGATTCAAAAGTTAATCAAACCCGCGCGGGGTGTTAATCTGGAATCAAAGACGCCTGATCACCTAGACTACATACCTTTTGTTTTTTATTTGAAACGAAAAATATATAAAGATTAATAATAATGATAATGATAATAATAATGATAATTATAATAATAATAATAATAATAATAATAATAATAATAATAATAATAATAATAATAATAATAATAATAATAATTAATAATAATAATAATAATAATAATAATAATAATAATAATAATAATAATAATAATAATAATAATAATAATAATATTATTATTATTATTATTATTATTATTATTATTAATTTATTATTATTATTATTATTATTATTATTATTATTATTATTATTATTATTATTATTATTATTATTATTATTATACTGTTTATCCACAATGATATATAAAAGACAAGTTTCTTTGTTTATTTGAAGCGAAAAATATATAAAGATTAGTAAACAATTAAAAATTATTCATTTTCATGTATTTTTAACGGGTTATTATTGTCTTTACACAACAATCCTCCGCGCATAGAACGTGTGCAAATAAAGTTCCTATATACTGTGGACCCGATACAAACTAAAGTTCCAGGACGTGTTAAGTTCACTTGATGATCTGTGCAGTTCGTGTTCAATTATATTAATTAATTAATCAACAAAATAATATTTTAGTCAAATTAATTAAGATATGACACTGATTACCCAAGATTTATCACCTTAAACAAAAGCAACACAACATGCGTCTGAACCTCATTGGCCTCAATCAATATTGATAACTCTTCATCTTTTTAAATTACCACTTTTGTCACAAAACACTTTTTGGTCTCATTTTTATAGTATTAAACTTTATCTTTATTAGATTACTTCTAGATTGTTTGAGCATGTCAGCATTGTTCATTCCCTAAAATGCCCTTGTTTGTATGCTTCTTTAAAGAGCCATATGTCACACCAGCCTCTTGCAGAAATACAGGTAAACAATGCATACATCAAACCAACGGACGCACTCATGTGAGAATCTCGTGCACTGAGTTTGCCCTGGATCACACGAGTATAGATATGAGCTTGGAGTTGAAGGGTAGTATGGTAAATATTGAGTTTTAAGGAGGGTACTTTTGTAAGGTCAAGCTTGTAAAGAGAATGTGGAAGGTATGATGGTCTTGAAAGAGACCCTTATGAGTTTGATGATCTGAATTGTAGTAAGTTCTTTCCGGTATAAATATGACCTAGTGTAAGATATTTAGAGACATAAGGGTAGAAAAACACTAAAATCATTAGGGTTTTGGAGAAAAGATCCATAAAAATGGAAGATCAACTAGGGTTTTGGAGAAAAGGTCCATGGACCGCTGAAGAAGATCGATTGCTTATTGAACATGTCAAGTTGCATGGCGAAGGGCGATGGAATTCTGTCTCGAGACTTGCTGGTATGCACTTGATCTTTAATTATCTTTCTGATTTACGTACTCAATATGCAACGAAAGCCCATGTTGATTCGCATAAGCAATCATTGTTCACTACTATAAAAACATAGATATGTTGTTACCAATATAATCCGGTCTTTTAAAGAAAAAACAAGGTCTTAATAACATTTTCGTGCTCTCAAGAAAGAAATAGGACCCGACTATTAAAAACCAGGTTATATTACCTTTCTAATCAAACTTCTCGTAATATAGACAAGCTGGATTTTCAGGTTATATTGTTGTGGTCTTTGTTTTGATTTTTACTATGCAAGTTAATTACTTTCTATGTGTTTAGGGCTAAGACGGAATGCAAAAAGTTGTAGGTTGAGATGGGTGAACTACCTCAGGCCAGATCTAAAGAGGGGTAGGATCACCCCTCATGAGGAACGAATTATTCTCGAGCTACATGCTAGATGGGGAAACAGGTTCACCCTTACGAGTCTTTGTTTCATTAAATTCTAATAAAGAGAGACATACAAGCACGTTTGTTAAATATACTATATATGTTTATAGGTGGTCGACAATCGCAAGAAGCTTACCTGGACGAACAGATAATGAGATCAAGAACTACTGGAGAACCCATTTCAAGAACAAAGGGAAAACCACTTCTGAGGATGCAATAAAGCTAAAAGCACGTCTATTGAAGCGAAAGATGTTTCAGCAAGAACAACAAAAGCGACTTCAACTAGAAAAGCATGAGGAAGACATGAAAAAGTTATTGTTAATGCTCGAGGAAAGCGACAACAAGATAGTTTGGAGGCATGAGGGCATGATTCACGAGGATATACAAAGTGTGTTGTGTCCCATGATGTTTAATAATTCTCAACATGTGGCAGAATCCAACATTAATGAGGATTTTGTTTTGTGGGATGGCTTGTGGAACTTGGAGGATGTTCATGATGTCACAACCGAAGGTTGTGTGCAGAATTTAGGCATGTCTATGCCTTACTTTTGATCACTATAAGTGGCAAAACTAGCCACATAACTAATTGTACCACTATTATTATTTCCTTGATGCAAGTTTAAATCAATGAAATAAATTTGAATTAAGGTAACTAAAGCAGATATATTCGGATTATTGATAGGGACCTTTGTGCTTTTCTTTTTGAGGTATTGGGCATCCTAATCTTTTAACTTCTTGGTAAATTATATTAAATAGGTTAAATTTATAAAAAAAAATCATTTAAGATAGGTTTAATTATCAGGTCAAACAAAATATTGTAGTTAGAAAAGAAAAAAAAAACAATTAAAAAGTTTTAAGAAGTTAAATCCCTCCTAACACATGCACACTCTTACTTCGGTAGGGGCGGAGCTTGAACGAAACCAATAGCGGAGGGGAGTGGGTGTGGGTGTGGGGGGGGGGGGGGGACTCTATATATATTACACTACTGTACTGAAAATTAACACTACTGACGAAAAAAAAAGAGAGGGCGGGGACCCCTCCCGACCCTCACTAAGCTTCGCCTATGTACGTCGGTTTATGTATTGAGACCCTCTACACGGTCTTCGAGGATTAGCTTATTTGTCTTGTTTATTAGCATGGATAATTGGTTTTGTATTATCATAGATTTATCATAGGATTAAGTAATTATTTATTTATAGGGTACAATAATTAATCATCGAGTAACTCCCATAAGATATATAGAGTAGCCAACTAGACAATTCACCTCAATTTAAGTGTCAAATCTAGTGGATGGCAACCTGAAAATTCATAAATTTTATAATCTTCTTTCATGTCGTTTATTTAAAATAATAAGTTTACCCTAAACAAAAAATTTAGAACAATTGCAGATTAACTACATAAACAAACAATTATTTCTTTTTATACTTTTAGGACTTAGTTTATACACACATGCTCCACCCGTTTTAATTTTGACATAAAGTATTTAAAAAATCTATAATCATACACAAGTCAGCCTATAAACCCATTAGATTGACTCGGGCATGTCTTGACTCATTTAGGTCCGAAGCGTGGAGGCGTTCGACTAGACTTTGATGTAAGGCTATACTTGAATGTACAAATTTTGTATTAAATATATGTTAGTGTCGAAAATTTCTACTGTAGTTTTATAACAGCCTAGCAATAATACATCTTAGGATGTCACCATAACAACTATATGAGGTCGGATTTTTAACTTTTAAGAAAGGAGATCTTTTAAATTTCTTGCATTCCAAGCAATCAAAGCTGGAAGTATTACATCTTTGAAACACATCAATTGAGGTAGATGGATCGGTTTCTTTTTATAAGTTAGAAAACCCAAAATACGTACCTTGTAAGTTGTAAGTTAGCAGTGGAAGAAGACAAAAGGCCCAACATCTGAAGACTTTTTAGAGAACGTATCTTGGCCCAAAAGCACAAGATGGTGTTTGTTTTCTAGAAAGGTATGGAAAGACTTTTTTGTCTACGCCGCGCAGACATTGCTATTGCAGACTGTTTGTTTTTTCGAATACGTTTCATTAAAAAGTGTCTACGCAAACTTTTTTAATGTAGATTTGGCCCAACCATTTTAAAAACTTTTAAGGTCTGTATAAGATTAAATACCACTACCCACACTCCACCACCACCATCCACCGTCTACCATCACCACCTCCCACCGTCCCCCACCACCACCACCATCTACCATCACTACCACAACCACCGTCCACCACCCAGGGGCGAAGGATTGTGGAGACCGGGGGGAGGGGGGGCTCTTTTTTTGTCGGTAATGTTACAGTTCAGTTCATTAGTGTAAATTTTTGGTCCGATAGTGTAAACTTTTATATAAATATCCAGTTCACCCCCCCTAAAAAAATTAAATTCCCCCCCCCCTACGGGGATGTTCAAGCTTTGCCACCACCATCACCGTTCGTACACCACTACCAGTTTATTTTAGCAGTATACAGACGTTAAATACCAAACAATATTTTTCTTGTGGACGGAGAGGTTTGATACACCTCTTCTTCTACAGATGCTTGCAGATGTGATTCGCATATGATAGACATTTTACATTTGAATGTAAAAACTAAAATGTGATTCGCATACGGTAGACATTTTATTTAAATGTAAAAGCTAAAATGCAGTTTTATCAATAAAAACGTAATTATAAATTGACTATTAGTGTTTGGATCAATCTCAATGGCTAACCTTAAGCGCGTATGTAGTTACTAGTTAGGTCCACTAGTCTAACTCGACCTTCATCTTCTCCTATATAAGGAGGCCTGATCTTTTAAAAGATTCAAGTGGTTTTTCATTTTTCTTTCGACTCTTCCTAATCTCACTCTCTAGATTTCCCTATGATATGACTCGAGTCCTTAAGATCCTGATTTTCCCAACAACTCGATGTCGATGTGTGTCACATTTTCTTTGTTATATAGAGTATGTTATATATGTATGGACGTAATGGTCTGATGATGAGTCTTTTTTTATTTCATAAGCGTAATTGAAATTTTATTTACCAAAATTATGTATTATAGAAAGTATATACCTAAATAGTGTAGTTTTGAAAGTTTATTGTTTCACACTCATAATATCAATGACTACTTAAAAAAGTTTTTTTTAATGTTTTTAAATTCTTTTAGTGATGATATCTTACAAAATTTTAAAATGTCTTCTAAATGGAACCTTTTTGAAACCACGTGTCATCATTCTAGCATATTAAATAACAAGTGTCATCATTCTAGCATATCAAAAAAATTATTTCTTGCCTCTCTCTCATAATAAACTAGGCTAAAGTCCCGTGTAACACACGGGTTCAATCAAAAAATATTATTGTTGTTTAAAAAGGTGCGTAAGTTATAATATTATTGATAATATTTTGTATATCGATTTTTATGTATAATTTTTAACATTAGCTATATATAACATTAGTAGGTTTTCTATGTTAATATTTATACGTCTAAATAGTGTATAATATGGAATGAAATAACTTTATAAATAAGAACTTTAAGTAATAAACAAATTAAATTCAACATGAAAAATAATATTTCAAATTCATAAACATTCGAAAATTTATTTGTATACAACATTTGATGTTTTGTTGGTTATTTTTCTGTTATTATCTAATATTAATAATTTTAACCTCTATCTACTTTTAACTCGAGATAATGCAACATAGAGCTGATCATGATCCTTATTAAAAAACAAACCAACTTTGTATAGCGATTATCCTTGACTTTTGTTTATTGTCATTTCAAAACACATTGATAATAGAAACTGTCTTCTTTGAAATTTAAAATAAATCCTTTTGTCTGAAGGTGTCAAAGTCAATCGTGAAATAAAAGTGTGATTTTCAAAATTACTTGCAGATACATCAAAATAATTTGTTCATATCAAACGAATTCCAATCAGACATAATAATAATAATAATAATAATAATAATAATAATAATAATAATAATAATAATAATAATAATAATAATAATAATAATAATAATAATAATAATAGTAATATGACAGTACATATAAAAAGAAACAAAAAAGTTTAAAAAGTAAAAACATGTAATACATCTTTATAGATGGACTGTTGAAGCAAATCACCTTAAAAAAATTAAAGTAAAATAATATTAATCCAAAAACACAATTGTAAACAATTATAGGTTAAATCATAATTGCAGAGGATGAAAGCTCAAATATAACAAAAAATAAATACATTTTGTTGAAGAAAACTTGATAAAACCAAAGCCAAATTGAGAACGTAAATAAAGTCTGTCGAATGCGATATCATCAGACTTTATAAAGACAAATCGCGAGGGTCATAAACCTGAGATGGTTGTGAAATATTTAAAATCGGGTATGATTTCATTTCCAAAAAAAGATACCCATGAATTTCTTCAAACTGAAGAGGAGTCGATTAAAAAATTATGTAACTTTCGTCAAAATTTGAATATAAACAGAGTATTTAATGGAAAAACACAATCAATGAACTGATTTCATATATGAAGAAAATCATAAATGATTTGTACAATTTTTATTGATGAATTATTTGAAAAAGAAAAAAGAAATATCAGGCATGATTTAATTTCCAAAAATGATGTGCTCTAATTTAGGGTTAAATTTCCAAATTTTCCTTAAATATCTATTGTATAGAAGTTGACTTTTAATCAAATGAACCTAGACTAATACTAAGAACAAATACATATTTAGGCGGGAATTAAAAAAAACAGAGGCTTAAAAGAATGCCACGTGGCACCAAAGTTATTGTTATATTAATAAGTATAGATACGAAAATTATAACAACAATCAATTTGACTTTCCTTTATTACTAAAAAATATTAAATAAATATATACATATTTGTGTTTCTTGTCTCTCTCATATTAAATGATAATTATTTTAAGTAAGTAAATTAAACTATCAAACATCTAAAATATAAATTATTCTTATTTAAATAATTTATTAATACATACTATGTGATTTCAGACATATTTTATCTTTAAATATAACGTAATACTTTCCAATTTTATTTTTTGTTACAATTTTTAGATATCCATTATATTTTTTATTTTATCAATAACTAATAAAATTTAAAAAATAAGATATTTATAAAAGTAATGGTTTTGACATGCTTTATTTTTTTCACCCATGTAATACATGGACTCTAACGTAGTTTTATATAAAGTTAAAGAAACATTCCTAGAGTAATAATATCCATTTTTATTTGAAGTTTTAGTTTCTTTTGGTTATTTTTTACAGTTTCTTTTACTTTCCTTTTTCTTAGTTTTTTACATTTTTTTATTTGTGTAATATTTTGTTTTAGTATAAAAACTCTTTTATCATTTTCTGTTTCAAACTTTAACACTTACAATATACAATCATATTCTACAACTACAAACACAAAAACATTGCTGTCCTCGTCACATAGCATCGATAATAAGAATAATACTACTATTATAATACATTACAATAACATTTACTTAAAATAGTTAAAAGTTAGACTCATTCCTAAAGAACGTATTTTTGCAACCTTTGAGCCTTAAAATCATCAATACATCCCTTAATTAAATGTCA
The DNA here is from genome assembly GCA_025215565.1 of Flaveria ramosissima. Lineage (NCBI taxonomy): Eukaryota > Viridiplantae > Streptophyta > Magnoliopsida > Asterales > Asteraceae > Flaveria > Flaveria ramosissima. Next base: position 33,424,705 of record CM046046.1, on the reverse strand, counting down.
CAATTTCCAAGTAGATCTTAACCAACAACGAACCAAACAACACCCCAATAAACAAACATATTCAAAACATTAAACATTCATTATCCAAACTTCAAAACACCATAACCAAGGGACCCACCAACAAGATAACTCTCACAACCCACTGTTTCACCGATGACAACGGCGGCACCACCGTGACGTCACCGTCGTCAACCACCGTCACACCCACATCAACAACCTCATAGCCTCACCACCCGACACGTGTCCTCACACATGTTCCAAAAACCACAACTTCTGCTCCGTTCGACACGTATCCCCCCAGCTGCCACCCACCACCACCACCGTCTATATATCCTCATCACCAAATAATAATAATAATAACAATAATAATAATAATAATAATAATCATATCACCAAAAACTGAACATATTGTTGTCCGATAATGGCTCAAACGGTGGGGAGAAACGTTGCAGCACCATTGTTGTTTATCAACTTGGTGATGTATTTCATCACTTTGGGGTTTGCTAGTTGGTGTCTCAACAGGCTTATTAATCGACAGACAAATCACCCAAGTTAGCTTTAATTTGATCATGATGATGATCAATTGATCATCAAACAATGTGTTTTTATGTGTTTGGTTTCGTTTGTGTGATTAAAGGGGTGTTTTTTTTGTAGGTTTTGGGGGAAATGGTGCTACGGAGTTTTTTCTTGAGTTTGCGATCTTGGCTTCGGTGCTCGGGATCGTGTCGAAATTCGCGGGTGGGAATCACCTTCGGGCGTGGCGGAATGATAGCCTTGCTGCTGCGGGGTCGTCTTCGTTGGTCGCGTGGGCCGTAACGGTTCTTGCATTTGGGTAATATTGTTAAATATGTAGAAAGAATCGTTTTTTATGGTTACAAAGGGTGTATGTTAAAAATTGATGTTTTTTATGGGTTTGGTTTTTGTTTAAACGAGTTTAGCTCGGTTTTAGGCCTGTCTGCTCAACGTGTATAGCTTTAGTTTGACGAGTTTAGCTTGTTTCATGCTAAGACTTGTCACACTAAAGCTCAACACGTTTAGCTGTCAGACGTATCGAGCTAAGCTCATCAGACTAAAGCTGACAACAAAAAAATGTTTTTCCTTTAGTTGATTCGTTTTTTGGTCAACTTGTTTAATTAATAGCTCGTGTTTTGGTTGAAATGACTGCTATATTAGTTTATATTTAAATAAATAAAAATAAATAATAAAGAATCTATGTTTTATCTAATTATTAACTATATTTTAAAAATCAATTTCAATATACTCTATGCACTTGGTACAACTTAATATGCAATGATAAATTGCTAATTTGTTTAAACTTTTGGGGTACTTACAAATAGAGTTTAATAGAGTTTCAATTATTACTCTTTTTTGCCCCCACACATTTAGCTATATTACATTTTATACCTTATATTTACATATTTGTTTTTTAACATAATAATATTTTTTTCTTTTACAACTTCTAAAATAATCTAGTTATAGTTTAAGCGTAATTGTTTATGTTTGTAAATTTTGGTTATTTTAAAATTGGTATGTAGAAGTAAAATAAAATATTCTTGAAACTCGTGTCATGTTCGGATGCACATATCTAGTATTATCCTTTGGGTTCCTCCTATTCTCGTCAATTGCAGTTCGTGTTGCTCTGGTCTACGTATCTGGATATAGACCAGACAAACACGAGCTAGAATTTTAGAGTTGTGAAACTAACATTAGAAAATGGTGTTAGGTTGGCATGCAAGGAGATAAATCTCGGAGGGTATAGAGGATGGAGATTGAGGATCGTTGAGGCGTTTATCATCATCTTGGCGGTGACCGAGCTGTTGTATGTTCTGTTGGTGCACGCGGGACTCTACAGCAGCCGCTACGGGCCGGGGTACCGCGATACGGACTATGGAATGGGCACGCATCCGGCTGAACCCGGAGTTAAAGGAACTACAACGGGTGGGACTAGGGTTTGATGCGTTGTGTGTATGTATGTAAAGAAAATAAGGTGATTGTGTGAGTGTTGTTGATGATGTTGGGAATGTTTTTACTTTTGTGTGTGGATTCTCGTGTGTAGGTTCTAACGTATGTTTCTTATTAATCAAACATATGTGAACTTCTCTAGCTATGTAACTTTGGGGCTGTTTTTGTACTTGTTTATGTGACTTCTCGTTGATTTCTAACGTTTGTTTGTCACTGATCGATCAGCAACGTGTATTTATCCACTGTTTGTATTTTTTTTATAGATCTTTCTGGTTTCAACACAAAAAAGAGAAACTAGACTATACTTGTACACTTTAATGACGTATATGAGGTATTGCGATGAAACTTGGGTGTGGTTTGTTTTTTCAGAGGTAAAACGTCTGCAGTCTGCGTATAACGTCTGAAGACATCTTGTAGAAGAAGAGGTGAACGAACATCTCGTCTGCAACAAAAATATTGTATGTTTTTTAACGTGTGCAGACTGTTAAAATAAATTGGTAGTGGTATACGTGGTGCTAGACAGAGATGGTGATGGTAGACGTGTGGTGGTGGTGGAGGTGGACGGTGGTGGTGGCGGACGGTGGCATTTACAGACCTTTTTAAAATAACAAACACCACCTTAGCTTCTATAATTTTTATATAAGAGTAAAATGATAAATAAATGTTACTAGTATTAAGCTTCCCGCGTTGCAGCGGGGGGCGTAAAACCACACCAAATAACACCAATTTAATACCGTCAACAGTGACCACCAATACCAGAAAAACTCGTATTAAAAATAAATAAAAAATGAAAAAAATCAAACCACACGGAAAGTAAATATAAAAACGTTGAACCCCGCACGTGAAACGTAAAACATTAACAACAATAACTAAGTCGATCTAAGACTTACGCCTAATAACTAAGTCGATCTAAGACTTACGCATTGTAAAGGGACCACTAAATGGAAAAAGGTAGGCGTGAAAACGTTGAACCACACGCCCACGTTGTGGCATGTTAACTCGTAAAATTTAAACGGAAATGTAAAACAAAAATTTTTTAAAAGATGAAAATTATAGGGAAACAAAATGGAAAGTGAAAATATGTAAGGGTTAAATTGTAAGAGATGTAAAAGTATTGGGTTAAAACTTAAAAGTAAAAAAATAAAAAAAAAAAAGTGGTTACAACCCATTATTAATGCTTATATACAACTCATAATGCACAAATTGATAATTACTAATATATATAATAAATAAAGTATAGGCTAATTATGAGTACAACTATTTAAACCAAGTGTACAACTTTAATGCACATATAAAATTGATAATTAGTATTATATAAATATCGTAACATGACTAGCTTATAGTGACGGCATTTAGTCGCGATTGGTTCACTTTTATTTTTTTATACCCTTACCATGCACTTTAGGGTAACCCCTTGCGACTACTGGTCGCCATATTAGACATGTCGCCATAATAGATGGCAGGTGTAAATATCGCATACTGTCCAGTTTTATTTTCCAATTCTATTCAACAAGGGTTTTGAAATCCCTCTACGATTTTTCTCGTGTAGCCCACTGTTCCGACTCGATGTCTTTCTTTTCCCACCTCGCTTCTAATCTCGTTCTTTCCTAAACGTCAAGGCATGATTAATTTCTCACCTTCATCGTAATATTTTTTATTTCCAACATCACATAAAGCTAATTTATTTGAATAATAATAGGAAGATTTGATCTTTAATCTTCTTCTTTTAATTTTTAGCTTACGGTGAGCTTTTAGGTTTCTCATGTGGGTATCTTTATTCTTGTTAACGTGTTGCGTCTAATTTTGTTTTAAGAATTTGCATTTTGTGAAATTAACAGGTTATTAGTCATGAGTGTAGAAATACTTATAATTCGCACCTTGATTTCTTGTTCTTTGTAAAGCATGTTTATTGACACAAAAGATATACTAATATTCGAATTTTTAAATGGATTAACGTGTTAAAATGTGCATAAATATGGAAATGTGAATTAAGGTTCTATGTGGCATAGTTACTTCCTGAGTTATTCCATCAATCTTATGGAGAACATGATCAAAATAATGATCAATATGATTAGTTTGTTTGTTTTTATTCAGATAAATGTATCTGGATAATATGATATAAATTCTTAATATTTTAATTTCTATGTTTAATTATATGAGAATCAAATGAAGTTTGCTTTAAAACTTATAGTTTCTTATTTTGGATTTTGTAAATTTATTATTTTAAAAATCTGGAAAATTATTTTAAGAAATAAAATAATACCTATTGGGACGAAATTTATGTGTTAATCTTTTTAATAAATATAAAGATTATTTTTAATCAAAGAAATATTTTTAGCGACAAACCTGTTACAACAATTTGTCGCCATAGGGTTATCTATAGCGATGGGTATAGCAACGAAAAAACTAACCTAGTACGACGGAGAAATAGCAACGAAAACCAAGTTTAGTCAAAATAGGTTATAGCGACTATGTTTTGTCGCTATAAGTAAAAATATATCGTAAGGCTTTTTACATGGTTTTATTTACAATATAAATTTATTTCCCTTCTATGATAATTTATACAAGTTCAATATACTTACTATTAATTTTAGTTAAGTTAAATATGATTTAGTTATAGAATATAATATCATGTTATATTAACATAAAATATTTTATGTATAAACTACAAGTAAATGATGCACAGATTAATAAAGTGTTTTGTATAAAGTTGCATGGATAGAAAAACTTTATCTAAGCATTCACAACTAAATTTTTTATTTATATTTCTAAAATTACATTAAAAATATTGATTTTCAATGTTTTTTTTCAATTAAAATATATTTTTTTACTATTATCATTATCTTTTTCGCTTTCTTCAATCATAACTAATTTCAGAAATATTAAAAAATTATAATAGTTGAACAGTGTTTCTTTGAATATGAGGATGAACAATTATATATTTTTTTCTACTCACGATTACTTACAATCATTTTCTTGTAATATAAAACATATATTTACATAAAAATAAATAACATGTGAATGCTCTTACATTTAAGCTCTTCAAATATTTTATATTTACCCCTTAAAGTTTTAACTATATCTACAATTGATACTTCTACTTATTTATTTGTCCTTTTGACACTTAAAAATTTTCCATTTGTTTGTCCTTTTGACACACTTAAAAATTTTCCATTTGTTTGTCCTTTTGTCACACTTAAAAACTTATCATTTGTTTTTGTTTTTTTATAAATTTTAAAATATGATGTTTATAAATTTCTGAATATGCCTTACAAAATACTTATTTTAACTATGTTTCAGTGTAAATTTTTTTTTCACAATGTCGTTTTCTTTTGACTGTTCAACTTTTGAAATGTTTTTTATAAAATCCGACTTCGTGTGTTTTCATTTTTATAAACGTTAATAATTTTAGTTTTGTTTTTTATTGTTGCACCATTCCAATTTTTATAAACGTTTTGACGTTAATCTTTTTAACGATTATATAAAGTTCTAGATGCTATCAATGGTCTCCCCGTAATGCACGGGTTTGTGACAGTGTCGTCTTTTATATAAAGTTTCGATGTTTTCAACGACGTCCAGGTTTTGTTTTTCTTCCCTTCCACGTGTGGACTTGCGACAACGTTAAAGTAAGTTTTTTCATAGTTTTGCACCCCCGGCCCATTGCAGCATGGGGATTTTAAAACTAGTTTTAAATAAAAAGCAAAAGAGTACTTGAAAAATCAATTGCATAGGAACGTACAACCTACCCAAGACGAAGTTGGATGAAAAGAATGACTGAAGCTACACTCTCAAGTTTGATATTTTAGACTACATTGGTTGGATTTTTAGAGGTTAACATTATCTTAGTGTCGATTATGATCCGGGGGTGGTGCGACTATATTTCCGTTTGTGGTGTGACTATATTTCTGATCTGGGTAATCGTCGCCCTTTGCGCAAAGCCTCTAGTGGTGTAGTTGTATCCGGGAACAAATCAAAGCATCTATACTTCTTTTTATTTAACTGTTTGTTGTAACTGGTGTTGTTTCGAGCTTTATTTACGACAAATTTTACATATATCCAAAAGATCGTATAGAACGGTTCTATTAAGGTCACCTATGTTAGGGTCATTGTGGTATACTTAGGCCCCGTTTAGTTCGCAGAATTCATAGGAATTAGAATTGGAAAATTTTCAATTTGGTTGGCACAGATGGAATTTGGTATTGAAAACTTCGTAGGATGGAGCTGAACAAGATTTGGCAAACGAATAGAAAGATAATTTTTTTCTTGAGAAAGTAAAATGAGGTTATTCAGCGGCCATCACAGGTTTCATTACTTTTCTCCCATTCCATCATATCATAAGAGGAAGGATATCGAATGATCAGTTCACCACTGAGAGCATTAAGCCCAAAAAGACGAATATTGTGATGTTCTAAGGGAATGAATCAAACGATGTGGGCGTGAATGATAGCATGATGAAACAAAGTCTCTAGGACCTATTGTTAAGAATATTGAAATACTATTCTCAGTAACAACATTTTGCCAACCTGACAATCCTATGCTTCGACCCGCACTGAATACCGGACCATTCGTTGATAGAACCTGCTTGATTTAGATCGGGAAATCGTGTGGTTTCATGAAACCATGTGCTATGGCTCGATTCCATAGTCAATCCTATTTTCGATAGGGACGGTTGACAACTGAATCCGATTTTTCCCAGTATTTTCATATCTGCAATAGCGCGAAAAGAAGGCCCAGCCCAAAGTTGTCAAAGAATAGTGATGTTGAGTTTCTTGACCCTTTGTCTTAGGATTAGTTAATTCTATTTCTCGATAGGAAATAAACTTTGAACCGAATGAAGATGAAATCCCAGAAACTTGCTAAGGAGTATCCAGATTAGGCGACTTTGATGAAGATGTAGATGACTTTTTTGAAATCAAAGTTCCACAAAAAAAGTAGAAGTCGAAGTTCCAATTGATGAATAGAAGTTTGGTCTTTGATGATGACGAAGGGTGTCGATGATGATGAAGTGGTTTAGGGTTTCATATGATCAGACAAGGAGATGAATTGGCAAAGGTTTGGAGAAGGATAATTATGTAATTTATCTTTTTAAATATTCCAATTCGTTTATTAAATTTATCAACCAAACACCACATCACTTTTTAAGTGATTCTATTCAAATTAAAATTTCAATTCCAATTCTTTTGCAGAACATTCTAACATTCCAAGAACGGCCCCTAAGATTCAAAATCCAACCAATCCGACCACCACCGCCACACGCCTCGACACCCTACCACAACGGTTTCTGATTAAAGTGTTTTCGGTGACAATAATCACACCGCCACTATGACTGTGTTCGCTGCTACATCCCGACATTATGGTACCTGTTGCAATTGTATATCTCACCTGCTTTCCAGTAAATTATGGTTTTAAAGTAACCTTTTTTCACAGGGGTTAAGATCATGAATACAATCATGTCAAAACAGGAGGTATGTTCTTCGTCTCTTTGAAGGATTGTTACAGTTTCTAACCCATTTCCCATTCGATTTGACCCGTCTAAAGTAAAAGATAAATCAAATCGACCCATTCATAGTAAAAATTCGCCACCTATACAAGCATGAATGAAATCTGCACACTTTTCATGATGATACTTTGAGAGTTGTGATTTGTGTTACAAGTATAGTTAACCATACAAACTACAAAGAAAGCACACTTGTTACAAAAAGGTTGAGAAACCTATATATGAGAACCCCTTTACATTCATATATTCATACTCAAGACACAAACCGTACTAAAAACGACTTGTTGCCATGAATTGTGAATGGGCTGAAACACAGGGTTCATTCTTGAGAGGTGGTGGTTGCGTTTCTACCGAGCCCACGCTGTCGTGCTCTTTCCATCTTTCGCTTACGCCATTCTTCTAGAGCTGATAAAGAGGCAACAAGTATATATGGTCAACACATTTATCTTTGACTTTGATGTCAAGAGGCAACATTCTGAACTTCAAAACTGAAAGAATCTTGACATTTTTTAGAAGAATTTGATAACTGATTAAACTTTACAAACAAATATTACTCAAGGAACACTGATATCTTTAAATATGTGATGAAATCTATCTTAAATCTGACTAAGTAAGGTATTCAGTTTGACTTTATAAGTCAAAGCATATATCTTTCAATAATAACAGACCACACCCTAAGAAGCATGAAACATACTGCACTACAGTAACAAGATGTGGCAATCTTAACACATTCGCATAAAACCATTTATATTGGGTTGCAGTAAACTGATTGACAACGGGTCAAGTACAAAATTATGAACTTTGTGTATTCAAAAGATGCTTACAAACCCGTGGGCTACGGCTTTAACAAAACAAGTGTTGATCATATCTTATCGTATTAGTTATCTATAAAATTAAACAGAGACACAAAAAGTTCACAACTTAAACAAACCCAGCCTAAACCGTTTTGAACCCGACTCATTACAACTCGTTAATCAACCCACATGTTTATTCATTCATCCGAATTCAAGAAAGAAATTACCTTTCTGATTATCTGCATCGGAATACGACCGATGGTTATTCAGCCGCGTTATCAAGTCAAGTGCAGCAGACTGTTTTGCATCTTTCTCCTGCACACTTTCGACTTCTTCGTGTGCTTCTCTCTCAATCTCCCTAACCTAAACTCCATTAAAGAAACATTCACATTACTGAAACTAAATCTACATGTTTCCCAATTAAACCCTAAAGATCTTCAAATCACATTATACAAACACAATGCCACTATACAGAATCAAAATTGCAGCACAATCGAATCAAATCGAAACGAATATACAAGATCACTCTTAAACTTACTCGTTTTATAAGCTCTACAGGTTCCATCGCACGACGTAATTCTTCAGATTCCTTTATATACTTAAGCAGACCTAGAAGTCATTTCAATAAGCAAAATTAGGGCTTTTTCAGAAACCACAGTAGGGTTTACAAAAATTGGGGATTTTCAGAAATCGACAAAGAACATAGTAACGGGAGCAATTGGAAGTGATCAATTTCAAGTAAAGTAAGTAAATTGAACCTGAATCGGGTCGATTGGAGTTGGATGGAGATAGAAACCCATGGATCAAGAAGAGTGCAGTGATCAAATTGAAGAAACAAAGGATGATGGTGGCGTTTCTGAAGGAGAATCTTGACATCGCTCTACTACACCATTGATGCAATCTCTCAATCATCTTCATTTCTGCTGATCAAAAGATACGAACTTGAAGCTGATGAATTGGAGTTTGCACTTGTATTTTTGTGCACAAAAGGGCCGGCCCATTAGTTTGAATTTGATATTGGGCGTATAAGTAATTGGGCCTCCAAATTGAAAAAACCAATCTTCAATCCTTCACAGACCACAAATCGAATTGAAAAAGATTGATTTCATATCAGTTCTGATTATTCAAGCTTGTTTGCAGATAACAATTTTATGAAACTTACCCCATCTTCAAGCCTTCAATCGGCCTACACTTGTGTCTTCAATCGAAGATTTGTTCAACTACACTTCATATAGGTTAGTTGCTTACCTTTTTATCTTGTTTTAATAGTTGATGGTTTGATTATCTTGCTGTAGTTTTCTGGAAGCAAAAGGCATATGTTGCTATGGATATATTCTTTTTGATTGATTTATCTGATTTTCTTTATTGTGGTTGATGCTAGTTGTGTGTGGTTGGATGTTCATTTTAATTCTTTATTTGTTTTTGTTGTTTACACTCTTATATAATGTTTTAGAATTTGTTTTGGGCTTGTGCAATTGATAAATCGGTTTAACATTGTGTGATATGGCTTTATGAACATTAGATTTAAATGTCAATTCGACTATGAAAGTGTGAACTTGGTGCCTCAAAAGAGGAACAAAGTTTAAATGAATCACTAAAATGTTATCATTCAAAATACGAAATAACCACAAACACAAAAACTACATGAAAAAGCCCCAATTTTTATTTTGTTTGAGTCCTCCAAAATCGTTTGAGCCACCCCTACACACACTGACGAATTATATGAAGGGTTTTGTATCTAGGGATTTGAAAGATAAGCCCTAACATATTGTCGTTATGGTCGTTACTTACAGTCAAGAGTTCATTTAAGTAGGTAAATCAAAGACCTTTCATGCTCTGCATAAAATCTTTTAATTTCCCAAATCATTTCATCAAGAATCTTGAATGTTCATGTTAATCATCAGCAACTTCTTCGAATTCAAGAACCCTAATCTTTATTTGGGTGTATTCAATCTCTAAGTAGTTCATGTTGTTATTGCTTTATTTGCGAATATAATTTATGGGTCCTTTTTATCAGTTCAAATGTGAGATAGATTTTATCAATTTCAGCTTAATTTCATGTAGTGTGCGTAGGTTTTTTTGTCAATGGTTGTTCTTGAATCTTGATTGATTGTGTGTTGTTTGTATACTTTGCAGATACTAATCATAGTTATGTCCTGATCCCTATTTGATTAGTTAAACAAATATTTAATGGCTCTTACACTATTTAGAGGAATTCAAACGCGCCCGTTGTTACCCTATTCGTCTGCATTCTCTGCTAGAAAACATGTTATCTTTTGTTCAATGCAAAGCACACAAACCGAAACCTCAATCAAAAAGAAACAACAAGCTCCTTCAAACTTCACAGAAACAGCCCGAGCAAAAGCTGTTGAGAAAGTGTTGAAAGATTATGAAGCAATTATCGGTATAGAAACACATGTGCAGTTGTCAACTACAACAAAGGCGTTTTGTAGTTGTGCTTATAATTATGGGTCTCAACCAAACACATGTGTTTGCCCTGTTTGTATGGGTTTGCCTGGTGCATTGCCTGTTTTGAACACTAAAGTGATCAAGTATGCAGTGATGCTTGGTCTTGCACTTAATTGCAAGTTATCGTTGAGTTCAAAGTTTGATAGAAAACAGTATTTTTATCCAGACCTTCCTAAAGGATACCAAATTTCGCAATTTGATATACCGATTGCCACCAATGGGTTCATTGATGTTGATCTTCCACTTGAATTTGGTGGAGGGCATAGAAGATTTGGGATTACTAGGGTTCATATGGAGGAGGATGCAGGAAAGCTGCTTCATACGGGAAGCGGGAGTTATTCTCAGGTGATTATTCTATTTAGTGATTATTTTGACCAAAATAATCGTGTCTTTTATTTTTTTCTTTTAACTGGTAACTTTTTAAGGGTAAAATATTTTCATTTGAGTACAGGTTGATTTGAATAGAGCAGGGGTGCCTTTGCTTGAAATAGTTTCTGAACCTGATATGAGAACCGGCATTGAAGCTGCAGAATATGCTGCGGAGTTACAAAGGGTGGTGAGATATTTGGGAATTAGTAATGGAAATATGCAAGAAGGATCGCTTCGTTGTGATGTTAATGTTTCCATTCGTCCAATTGGTCAATTAGAGTTTGGCACTAAGGTACTTAATTTCAACTCACTTACTTACGGTTGGGTCGATTTGGGTTGTGTTTTATCTCAAAAGGTTAAAATGGATCGAACTAAGAAAGCTTAGGTAAAATGGATCCTTAATGGATCGAATTAAGAAAGCTTAGGTAAAAAGGAAATATGTCATATGGGTTGAAGTCACTTAAACTTTATATTAGTGCATACAACCTCCTAAATCATTTTATTTGAATATTTGAACTCAATACTATTACAAGTATAATAATATTATTTTTTGTAATCGTAAGTATCTATATAAACAAGATGAAGAAAATCAACAAAAACACAACCTGGCCATTTCGACATGAGCTAAAAGATTAACCATTTTGACCCATTGCACATTTTGCCCTACACTTTTGTCTTTTCACCTCTACATTAAGTGAAATGGAACACTTTTGCTTATTGTAATAATCTGAAATAAAGATCATATAGAGAAAGGAGTATATGGGATAAAGATATCTTCTACAAACATTATATTCTCGCCAAATTGGAAGAAAATATATGATCTTGATGCATACTTGTCAGTTATACACAGGAAATCTTTTAGCTGCTACTTTAAATTAAGCATTACTTGTTACTTGTCTGTAGCTAATTTTTATAAGTGGTGGTTCATCGATAGGTGGAAATAAAGAATCTGAATTCATTTTCAGCAATGAGTAGAGCTATTGATTTTGAGATTGCAAGACAGGCAGAGCTCTATAACCAAGGGAAAGCTGATGAAGTTGTGCAAGAAACACGTCTCTGGGAAGAAGGCTCTCAGGTTATATGGCACCTCAATTATATGCTATTACAGTCAGTATTTGGCTTAGCATTTTCGGAACTAATTTATTTGATTATTATGCTTGAATAAACAGATTTTCACATAATATTTGATTATATATGAGTCAAATAAAGAGTTTCATACCCGATATAACAAAACTAATCATCTAAAGGTAAAAAGTTAAAATAACATAGTAACCCCTTGTTAAAACTAATTTAAGAATTTATTTTCAACTTTCCGGTTTGTGAACGGTGTCTACATATTCATTAAAATCATTTTTTAGTAATTCTCTCTGTTAATATTTTAAATTATCACAATTTGCTAAACACTCTAAGCACATCTGAATGTTATTTTTCTACAGCTCATTTTATTACAGTTGATTATCGTGTTGTTAGTTATTCAGTATCAGACGATGAATTTCAAAACATGCATCCAGATACAACCTTAATATGTTTTCTTGGTCACTTGGGTGATTGCCGGAACATTTTTGCTTATTTTTTTTATTTTTTGTTCTTGTTGTTAGAAAACATTTACAATGAGGAAAAAGGAAGGACTTGCAGATTATAGATATTTTCCAGAACCTGACCTGCCAGAAGTTGTACTCACAGAAGAGTATGTGAACGATGTTCGTGATTCTCTACCTGAACTTCCAGAAATGAAGCGTCGAAGATACGAGGGGATGGGTCTAACTATGCAGGATGTTCTTTTTCTTGCAAATGATGTAAATGTATGTCACTCTCAACCCATGATATACTTAGATTTGGCAAGATAAGAGGTCGGGCGGGTACACGTCAATACATTTTTGGGTCAAACGGATCATTTCTTAGTACCGATTGAATTGGGCAAGGTCAGTTTTGTAGACCCGCCAACACTTCTTTGTCTGTTTTTGAAATATTTATGAATACTAATGCATTTATGATGATCTCAGAATACAATTAAATAACCTAAATATCATAATAAAACTGTTTAGGAGGTTATATGCATTAAATATAGGCATTGGAAATTTTTCACCCGTTTGACCCATTCCTGTTTTAGCTTAAGTTAATTGTTTAACCCCTTTGCGTTATGAAAAATCATGGATGTGTCACTGTCTCAGGTTGCAGAATTTTTTGATGCCACAATTGCCAAAGTTTCCGATGTAAAACTGGCAGCTAATTGGATCATGGGAGATATTGCTGCTTACTTGAAGAATGAAAAGTTGTCTATTAATGAAATCAAACTTAGCCCTCAAGAATTAAGTGAGTTGATAGCTTCCATAAAAAGTGGAACCATTAGTGGGAAGATAGGGAAAGAGGTGTGTGTCTCTACTTTCTGTTATCAGTTGTAACTGAACTATAAAATTGAAATTTTTTTAAAATGGTTTTAAGTTTTTTGTGTAAACTTGTGCAGATACTTCTTGAATTGATGGAAAAAGGTGGAACAGTTAAGGGCATGATTGAAGAGAAAGATCTTGTACAGGTAAGTTATTTGTTTGTTATATCTAGAGGTTAGATATAGCAAGATGGTCTGGTTGGGTCAAGGATCGAGTGGGTGATTTTCTAGTAAGGGTCAAAAGGGCCGAGTCAGGTTGGCTTGGTTAACACTTACCACTTCTTTTTTCCAAATTTTACTTTCAACGTATTATTGTGTTATTATATGATTACAAAAACATGATTATTATATTAGTAACCTAAACTTTTGAGTAGAACAATTTAGTAGGTTGTATGTACTAAATTTTAGGCTTTGGTCGACTTTCAACATATTTGACTCGTTCTACGTGTTTGATCCATTTAGATAAAAACACAACCAAATTGAAGCATTCATATGTAAATAGGTCAAAATGGGTCTATCTTTAAGACTTATCATCAATTTTTAATCTCCGTGACATGATTTTGTGTTTTCTTTTACAGATAGTAGATCCAGTTGAGATTGAAAAAATAATTGATAAAGTAATTGCTAATAATCCAAAGCAGTTGGAACAATATCGTGGCGGTAAAACCAAGTTGCAGGGCTTTTTCGCAGGACAGGTTCGATATTTTTATCCAATTTCTCAAGAATTGTGATTAATTTCTATCTTTTTATTTTTACAAATTTAAGCATGTAAATATTAATTATCAGGTGATGAAAGAATCAAAGGGCAAAGCAAATCCGGGGCTTCTGAACAAGATTCTTGTAGAAAAGTTGAACGCTAAAAGTTGATAGGTTACGCATAGGATTTTCTTTGTTTCTTGAAAATTTTGATGTAACTAACTTTATTTGAATCGCGCTGCAAGACATTGCAGATATATTTATTCAGATTATAGGTTGTAACTGTATTTGACATTTGTCTTGAATAATTTTATCAAGTGTTTCTTGTCATTTATGGTTAGCATTAGCTGGAATTAGGTGCTATTTTGCTTAACAATTATTAAACAGTAGTTTAGTAATTAAGCTAAACTTGACTTCATTCAAATGATTCTAAAGTGCCCTTAGGGTGGTTTGTTTCATGAAAGTTTGGAAAAAAAGTTAAGTGTCAGAGAAATTGTAATTTGTCATGAATTAGATCGATGATGCTATTAATTGATTAGATAATCATATTTAGTTTGTAAATTTGTTAAAGAAATCACAATGTGATGGTGTGGGTGGAGGTTGCGTCCAATGATATTGATTGTTATTTGATACGAGTAACATAAAATTAAATAAACAACATATAATGCATTAATAAATAGATCATGCTATTACAAGGACTACAAAATGAGTAACCATCGGCTAATAATAATTAAAGCACAAACACTCATCATTCATGAACTCGGTCAACATACCCGACCCAAAACTGTTGTCAAAAAAAGGCCACCTGAATCGGCTTTGAAGAAAGGAGCCGCATGTCAAATGGGTTTGGTTGATGCACCAACAAAACTCCTGGTAGGATTTGGTTAATCATCTATGTAGATTAAAACTTTCTAAAGGGATATCTGAAGTACCAAAATTCCGATGTTGACCATCAGCTACATTCGTGAGTCTAAAACCATGATTAGGTAGTTGGTTAATCAACAGAGTTTCCAGCTGGCAAGCCACGCTCTTCCCAGAAACTAGAAAATACAGAAATGAAGCATTTTTCATCCCCGGCTTTGACCGATGGGCACGAATCCGATCATGGAGATTGTCTGTCTGAAATGTATGTGATCAAATATTAGAAAGATCAGTGAAATGACAAATCTTGTTTCAGTTAAGATAATGATAATATTAAATAAATACTTATGCTCTAGTTTACTTAATGTGTCCAGATTAGTCCAATATATCAAAGAGAAAGTATTGTTAAGTTGTTTTAAACTCGTTTGTTGTAAGATTTAAGTTATACTTACAAAACTTTCCAACCCCCAGTCAGGTACGTATCCCCCACTATTTCTGGTCAACAATGCATATAGTCAATGCCACATGGGATGCATACCCCGCTACGTCTAGAAATACTAAAGGTGACAATTTCGACCCATTTACTACGAATGGATTGACTCGTGTAAGTTTAAATGAATAGAACCTCCTATATCACTTCTAAGAAACAGACTATTACTGAAATAATATAATTTGTGTAGTCACATCTAACAAACTAATATTTATAAAAGAAATTGGCCCATACCAAAAAGATACTTGTTTTAACCCGAACCCATTTTGATCTATGACCAAACAGTCCATTTTGCCACCTCTACCAAACACTTGGCACGGGGATTCAGTAAGGGGGAGAGCACCACTGGTTCCTAGGAAAATACTATAATCAAAGTAATAAAAATGGAGAAATACCTCTCCCACGTAAAGCTTTTTGTCAGGTCTCAAGATCACATAAACACTTGAAGCACCAATTGTCAATGGAGGGGGTTGTTGCCGAGGATGTACTAAAAAACATCTCACTGGAGTTTCAGTCTTGGAGGACTCATTGAGCTTTTTATGACATGTTATGTAGACAACATTTTCAACATCCTTCCAAAATTCATCAATTTGGTTTGTTATTTCATTAGCAGAAGAAATTGTCAATTCTTGCATACCAGCTGGTTGATTGCAGACTTCACGAAATTCCACACATTTCTCTGAATTTAGGTCTATTTTGTTACTTTTGTACACTGAATTGTACAGCTGTTCAGCTCTTTGTATTATTGCCTCAGGAACACCTTCTTTTTGAGCTGTTTCAAAAGCAAGACTCTCTCTGCATACTCCGTCGATCAACTTCCATGTTGGTTTAGTCTTTCCATTCACTAAATCAATTCCCATTGCTTTGTGAACCGTATTTTTTGTATTTAGTGGTAGATTGAAGATATCATGCAAATGTGTTGATACAACACCCAAACAACCGACTGAATCAAGAGTTTCAATAATGCTGCCAGCAATACATGTCCCTTTTGCTGTTTCTGTACCTCTGCAAATTTCATCTATGAGGACTAGGCTCTGCGAAGTGGCTCTAGCGACTATAGAACGCACCTCTGACATTTCAATCTGAAAAACAAGATGCATATGCAACAATATATCACTATGTCGTACTGTGTACACATATATCACAGATTTTCCGTTTGTATTATTTTTAATGTTCCTATGTTGATTGATTCATTAGCTAGTTTTTTTTGCTTTACATGATCTCTATCAAATGAATCAGGAACGTTCTGTACAGTAAATTAAATGTACACGGTTAGGTGCTCAGTGAGCAGGTGTGAATAATTCAGATGTGGTCGAGGGGGGTTGGGGTTGGTTAACAAGTTAACTTGAGTTTAGGTCAAATGGATCCTTTCTTGTATGGTTCAGAAAGGTTTGGATTGGGTTGACCAGAAAATTGTCCAATTAAATTATCATTATATATATCATATAATATAACTATGTCAAAATCAATTAAAAGATTATATTAGATTAAATTACTTCAATAATAATCCTTTCGTATATAAAAGAATTTAGGAGGTTTTATACATTATAAAGAACACTTTGGGGGCCTTTCGACTCGTTTGACCAATTTCCTTTTAAGCTGATCTTTATTTTACACGTTAGAGATAAAAACATAACCACAACACACATTCATAAGTAAATATGTCAAAATTTCCACCCCTGAATAGATTTTTTGACACTAAAAATAAAAGTTAGAGAGAAACTGAGGGCAAAGAAGAACAAAGTTTAGTAACATAATGGGCACCTGAAACGAGCTTTTCCCATCTGCAGGGCTGTCATAAGATTTTACGTGTAGCATAATAGAGTCAAAATGGGGGATTAATGCTGACTTGGCAGGTACCATAAACCCACATACTCCAAGCAGTGCAGCTGCAGAAATTGAACGAAGCAAACTTGATTTCCCACCACCATTTGGGCCAGTCAAAAGAAACATTGAATTCATATCAATTGTGTTCAACACTGCACTTCCTTCAGCTGCATCAAACCAATATGGTGATAAACCAGTAATCTTCATCTCACAATTTCTGTTCGTTTGTTCTTTTACCTGCATATGGTTTCAGTATAAACAGACTTTAAACCTTCATTTGACTAACTTCTTTTTCAGCAAACAAGCTTGATTACAAGTAACACACACTGCAAGCTGCATGTGTGCAAGTATGTATGCATGTGTATAATAGAGTACCCAGCAAATAAACGATAGATGGCGGAATGAATTGTACCTCTGAACGTTGGGACTGAACGAGAGTGGGGAACACCCATTTCCTTCTTCTGCCTTCACTGTTCAAATTATATATAACCATTAACTAGTGTGACTTCTGATAATAAAGCATTAAGGCAAACATATAACTTTTCTGGTAAAGTTGAAACGCCTTTCAATTAGAAAGAAACTTGACATTAAACATAATTTCTGTTGTTTACACTAAAAAACAGGTAATATGTCTTCTTATGTTCTTTCTATAAGGGATTAGTATTGTCTTTTGGAACTTTTTTGTGATTTTTTACTCAAAGGCATCTTGCAGGATTAACTTAATTGTATTGTAAAACTAGAGATTAGCAAATTAAGTAGAACCGATTAAACAATGACAAATTAAATAAAACAGAATAAAGAATGATGATGAACAAGATAACAGCCTATATTGGAGAGATAAACCAATTCTCCTGTACAAAGCTCTACTTTTGAGAGGTAAGCCAACCTTCCCTAAATGCTCACTTGTTCAGTTCACTATGATTCAAGCTCTCCTAATCCCCTGTTTATAGGATTAGATGATTAATGAAAAATATATTTACTTAATTCCCTAGAAGCAATTCCACTTGGCACTACCCCATGTGTGGGCCCTAAGTCCTAACACCAAGAAATGCAAACAACTTCAAATAAAATACAAAAATAAGATACAAAGGTAAACAATTTTTTTCAGACTTGTTATACCTCACGTGAGCAAATAATGCCTTTGCAATAACAAGCAACATGGAGGCAAACACGAGAATGTTTATTTCAGATTGCAATTCAGCAGAAAGTCCCCTCAACAACTCTAACACCATGGACTTCGCCTTTGCTCCAGCTTCATGATACCTAAAACAGTGACCAAAAACCTAAGTTAGCAAATGGATTAAGCTAGAAGATTTAACTAAAAAAGAAACAACATGAGTGGGTCAAGAAGCTTAAAAATCATTATAAAATTGCATTAGATGAGACACACAAGCCCAATGCACCTTGTGTGCGCCTCGCGCCTTTGACTACCTATGTATGTGTGTGTTTAATATAACAAGATTAATTAACCTTGTGAGTGCATCCTCCACTTTCATGGTGGTAAACCATTCCTCTCCAACTTTTCTACCCTTTGAATCTACAGAGGGCTTTAGTTGTTTAATTTGTTTTTCTCCAGGCGTATTGGCCCATATGGCTGGTGCAAAGCGTTTTCCCTTGAACCAAATAGCTTTGTGTTCCCGAGCATACAGGATTTCCCCTTTTGGTCCTCCAAGTGCTGATGTGGTAGCTTTTATTCTGCAAACTATAGGAAGAAAATCTTCCGTAACCTAGAAAAAGGACACATTTTAATGTATTAACACCATCGCCTTTGTTTGCTAGGGGATATCGTATATGTTAGCAAACTTTGATCAAGGGAAGTCAAATGAAGAAAAGGATAGATAAGCTAAAAACTCAGGAAGAAATTATAACACTTACAGCCAAGGATAAGGCTTCAGCTGCCTTATCCACTTCTTCATAAGCTTCTTTTAGATGGATCTTCTTCACACGATTCTTCCATGAAGACTCCATAGCCTCAAAAAATTCACTTGGTATGTTCACATGTGAGCTCAGTTTTTGATCACTTTCACCATTTAAAGAAATAAGATCACCAATTGTATGAGAAATGGCTTCACATTTATTCACCTGGAAACAAACAATGACAATCAGACAAATTTATGTGTCAATTAAGAATGACGACAAGATGCATATGACAAGACTTTGATAAAATAATATTGATGTTTAATTATGGATGAGTATTAGTCTTGATGGGATGCTATTAGGAATTTTAATATGGTTATTATCATATGGGGATTGTAACAGGAATTGGGATTGGAAATTCATGGTTACTTTAGGTAGTTTCTGTACGTCAGATTATTAAGGTTCTACAGATAGGGTTTAGGACTATTATGCGTCCATGTTCAATTTGGATTAAAAAACTGAGAAAATCATCTCATGGGAGTGATTTACCTCATGAAAGCTAGTCAGATTATTGTTTCTTTTTTTATCACAAAATCCTTGTTGGGTCCTGCCAGTATAGTAGTATACAAAAGCCAGATGTACAGTATGCTTATCTAGAAAGCTATGTCACTTCTTTCTAATAGAACTAATCTAAGTAGAAGTTTCTCATAATTTCATCCTATATGTCTTGATCATCAAAGCTTTTTAACAACCTACTCATATATGTCTCAAGGAATTTCAACCACGTACCAGTAACTCAATGTCTATTTTCAACCCGGTTGCTACCCAAGTAGGATACACTAATAAATTCAATATCTCATTAAGCTCAGGGTTTCTATAGAGCTGCAATGTTTCATCAAGCACACTTTTAATCTTGCAGAACTCGACATGATTAGCCTCTCTTAACTCAAGTAGCTTCACAAGCTGCAAGATTAGGGACCCATAAATAGATAATTAGATATTAATGACAAACATCAAGTATGCAAAAAACAAGATCGGATAGAAACAAATCACATAAGTTAGAAATGAAAAACACTTTACTGGACACGTAATAAATTGCATTTCTATGCCTTTAACTAGATCTGTGACTCAGAAACGAATTACATTACCTTTGATGGTGCAATGCAGGTAAATTCAGGAATTGAGCATGTTATAGAGCTCATAAGTTTGCATATTGCTGGACATGTTTAAGAAGTGAAAACAGTTAGTTTAGAACTTAGGAAACATAGTAACTCAGAATATGCATGAAAGAATGAAACTAGGAGCGTGTTAATAATAAATAAATAAATAAAGCATAGAAGACACCTGCAGATGTGGAAATACTTACAAAGTAAATGTTATTTTTAAGAACAGATCGTATTTTGAAAAACAGCTTCCTAAGAGTTATGAAAACGGTCAAAACCATTGAGAAACAATGTCAGGTGTGTTTGGCCTCAGCTTGTAGATGCTCAAAAATGTTCAAACTGAGAATAGGTTTTGGCTCTTGCTACAACTAAGGGAGTTCTATTTCACAACTTAATAACTTTTCAAAATCTTTTTTCTTGGTCAATTAAATTTGTGTCATTAACAAGCAAAGTCAAATAAGGCCAGAATGTTCAGGATTGCATTTTCACAAACCAGTGAACAATAATTTTGCATTTACCTTGAATGGTAGTTGCAGTTGCATAAGCAGGAGGGTTCAGAAGTAGATCTCTAATGTAGCTGTTAGAAAATTAAAAATAACAAATAGTATATAAAACAGAAATTTTCTAATGAAAATGGAACGAAGAAATATGAGAGAATTCTCCCTACTTCCACCTGGCTTTGATTTCCCATACTTTCAGCTTTTTGTTTAGGGGTAACTTTGTAAAATAGTAACCAACTTTCAAAAGTGTTTCAATTAGGTAACTCAAGTTTTAAAAGTGTTCCAATTAGGTCACTCAGTTTTTATATTTTATATAAATTAAAAGTCTTAACATGTTTTAGCATGTTATACTTTTTGTTTAAATTAGAAAATATCTTTTTCTATATTTTGATATTGATATGGAACATTGACATAAATTTTAGGTACTTTTTTTTATTTTTTTCATAATTAACATGTTTTTTTATTCTTTAATATAATTTTATATATTGAAAATTCTGACCCCCACATCTTCTCCACCGTTACTTTCTTGACATAAGAATTTTTAATGATAACTCGATTTGATCGTTTAGTGGTCCAATTTGAGAAAAATATGCATGAGTGACTAAATTAGAACACTTTTGAAATTTGGTTACTATTCTATGACATTTTCCCTTTGTTTATTACCTTTTTTAATCATGATTAATAACTGAAATGCTATAAAGGAATTGCATGAGTAACTCATCTATAGATCAAAAAATAACAGAACTCGCTACTTACATAGTAGGTAATCCGGTGCAATTAGAGGGAAGCAAAACCTTTAATAAAAGGGGTACGCCTTCAGTTGGTATGACACCTGTTATTGGCAGGAGTATAAAATCTTACTAGTTTCAGATATAGAAAATTATAAGCCTAAAAATATGATAACTAACCAATTTGTGAGGCGGTTCCAAGGTGCAATGGATGAGGTTTGTTTTCTGATGCAACAGTTACATTTCTAAATGTGACATCATTATCAAGGCCATAAAGCTCTTTTACCTAAAATTTGCAGCATCAATTGTAAGATAATATTCCGTTAGAGCATTGGATATCAACGACAACGTTATTATTTCCCAAATTCAAAATATTTGAATTCTTTACTAGGTTAAAACAATTTTGTTCTACAGCAGTAGTTCTGGAATTGTTTAAAAAAACTATCAAAAAGTCAAACATGATAACGTTACAAAGGGGTCCACTTGAGATTCCAAAGGTGTGGAACAGACTGTACTTAAGATATATTTGTAACACTATGAGATAACTCAAGTACATATGTAGAGAGAAATCAGAAATACAAAACCTTGAAAAGTATCTCATTGACAATATTCCCTTCAATCCATTCGAAGTGTCTGCCATTACACTCTCCCCACAATAACCCACCTTCACCAAACTCTGTCCAGCGAGTTGTTCCTGTTAAGAATGTTGTAGTAATGAGGGATGATTAAAGATGTTAACAATTTAAACATGGATGATAAATCTAGAAAGATCGTTGTGATAAAATCAATTAAACAAAGATGTAATTCTTTTATACATATGGAACTCATCTTAATTTGAAATTCAACACCCGTTAATCATAACCAGGTAAACAATATTGATTACCTGAAGAATTGTTCTTTAATGATTTATGCAAAAATAAATGATGGTATTGACAAGTACGAAGCTTTGTAACTACAGCCTCTTCAGTTAAACCATCCTCTAAAGAGTAAGTTTTCATAGTCTCCAACACTGAAACTATGCAATATCCCTTTGCAGAACGAGAAAGTCCTGAATAAAAAAGTCAAGTCTCCTTTAGAGAATAAGTATAAACATAACTAACAAATTTTTGAAAATTCAAACATATGAGTGGCACAAAGTCCCCTGCTAGAACAAGATAATGAATCAAGTGAACATACCAACTACTGGCATTGGTTCAGGAAACTCAAGATCATGATCATCTTCAATGAGTCCAAAAACGTAAGGACTTCCAGGATGTGCATGCCTGTATTTATTGAAATATCCAGAATAGAATCAAGTGAGTGAAAATTTCTGTTCTGTTGTTAATTTTACTTAGAAAAGATGAAGGCACACATGTGTAGTGAAGTAATTTGTGAAATAAAAAAAAAAAGTCAAAACATAAAGGCGGTTTACAAGACACTAGACGCAAGTAGCAAGACCAAGGTGCAAACATACCCAGATATAAACCGGCTTTTACGGGCACGCGCTTGGGTTGGGCCTTGAAGTTCCTCCACAATGCACTATAAACACATACATTAAGAAGCTAACCCGTTTCAACTTTATCTTATTGAAAAGTATAAGTACAACTTGGTATAATAATTATGCCTTCAAAGTTCAAGCTCTATAAGAATAATAATACACGCAGCATCATTTCTCAAGGCACTTACTACTGAAAATCCGTTGCGTGTCAAATCATCCAAAGTTTGGCGTAGATTCTGCACAAAGAAAGAAGTGATGGCTGCTTATTCGAGATTTTTTATAGTGATTTAGGGTAGACTTGCAAAAAAAAACCCGAGTACTGAAAAGTTTTAAATTACCGCAATAGGGCAACCCGCTTTTGGAACGCCATCTGAACGCATGCCACAAAAAGGATTCAAACCAGCATATTCCACAAGTATACAAGCATCAAATCCTACAGCTTCATAAAATTCCCCAACCTAAATTGATTGGAACTTTTCATCACTTGATCATGGTAAACAGATACAATTAAGAGAAATCGTTATGGATGAACATTACACCATGCTTTCATTTAGCATGGTGAGCTAGAGAGAAAGGTAATGTATAGCATACCCTACATAGCAAAACTTCCCGGGGAAACTTTGCCTTGAACTTTAGTATCTCACAATTGAGTGTTCCTTCTTTTGTACTTCACAAAGAAAGAAATGATTAAAAAGAGAGGCCGAGATATTTAGGGTAATATGAGGCAAATGGCCTGCATGTGTTTGTAAAAACATGCATGAATACTTACCTTCCATTTTTTAAGTTATCATCCAAACCAAGCAGATTAGAGTAAGTGAGTCTTTTTATCAATTGCATAGAAGATGTCTTTCTACACTTCTGCATTTGCTGAAAAAACAAACATGACAAAAATATAACTAATTGCTAATAAATCTAAAGAAAAGAAAAAACAATCCCTGAACATAACAGCCATTCTATGATGCAACTTGAAGAAATATGTAAAATTGATTGGAAAAATGAGGAATACCTCCTTCCACCATATAACATGAGTGCAATCTTTCTCCTTGTTAACATTTTTTAATTCCTTTAATTTTTTGGTTGCTTTGATGTTTGTTGTCAAAGTCTTTCTATCTTTGAAGCAATATATTGGCTTAGGATTCCAGGTATTTCTAAACATACAAAAACACTAAACGTCAGGTGTTTAGATTGATAAGGCAGTTCCAATTGCGAATTATCATGAAGAAAGAAATGGCCAAAGAAAGCAAATTTCTAAAGCAGTGGAAGAATAATCAAAAAGCAGTTGTTGTTTAGATTGCATGTCTTTTATTCTAGATTTGGGAAACTATATAAGAAAAGTTACATACTTTAAGACATTGTTCAAGCAATGACTCATACTTTGAACATCAACATTGTAGGCTCCACACCTTCAAAAACAATTATCTAATTCCAAATGTAACTTAGTTGCCAATGTATGCTTCATTGAGTACATTATAACTGGAAGTTGAACTGTTGCAGACAGTAAGTTCGAAACCTAAAATGTTATAAAGTGAAAGTGTGGACCCTAAAATGTGGCAAAACGGAAGAGGGACATGAAATGTTGTGAACTTGAAGTGTGCACCCTAAAATACTGACTTATATAGCAAGAATCATGCCCATGCAACTTACCATTTTAATGTGTTCAACTACTTCAATATAATAACCTAATGAGTAATGACTAGTGTGCAGTGAGTCAGTGACTACAGGTTGCACGTGCAAAACTAAAAGAACAAATTCAAACTTCCATCCTTACAAGGAAAATTACATAACTCGACCTACATCTGCATCAACACCAACCAAGTAACCAACATAGTGTATTTTTCTAAACCGTTTTCAAAAACCGACTAAAAACACGTCAAAACACCGTTACCACCCCCAAATCAATCTAAATTCCTCAGATTGGCTATCAAATTGCATAATACCTACATTACGAACGCTAACTACATGCAAATTTCACATACGAGACTATAAACAGTAGAATTAACAGTTACAGATAGAAGACAGATAGATGGTTACAGTGATGGTGGATATGAGATGAAATGACGTTGACGGAGGGGGTAACGAGTGAGAAGACCGACGGAACGCCACCGGTGGCCGGAGATGACGACGGATTTGGCCGCTGAACGGTACATTTTGGTGTGAAATCGGTGGTGTTGATTGTTTGATTTAGGGATTTCGGAGTGAAATGGGGGTTCTTCCCGCCATTAAACGAGGAAACTGAAAAATAAACGAGAAATACGGGTCCATTTATAATAATTAGAACCGGAACATTGTCTTATGGTAACATTATCGGTTCGGTTATGTACGGGTTAACTGGTTCGGTTCTGATATAGAACCGGTAAGGACGTAGAACCGTGAATAAATAAGGGATGGTGAAATTTTGGCTACAATACGGGTGATTGTTGTGCATAACATGCTTCATGAACCTTTTTAGTGACTCGTTTCGTTACAACAATTTTGCAAGTAACCATTTTCAATTCAATGGATGTTGTGAGTTGTGACCAGTAAAATTTAACACATTGTGTATTATTAAAGAGATTTTCATAGAAAGTTATCAAACCTCGAAAAGTAAAATGATATTACATAAATGTCTCGTAGCAATTGAAATTTGGAAACAAACTAGGTATAAAAATCTATTACTTAATTATATTATAACATCTCAAATCTTAACTCAATTCTAGCGGTTTTTACAAAGGTAATTTGGTTCCAGAATCGAAGCGTAACTATAATAGACAAAAAATTGAAGTTGTAAACCGAGTCTATAGTATGTTAACCGGTTTTGAATGGTTCGGTCCAGCCGGTTCTAACGATTCTTCGACCTGTAAAACGGTTTATGCACTTCGTTAATGTATTTTAGGGTTGTTCGAATAGTGTGTGGTTGGAACTCGTTTGAAACTGACTTGTTTACGGTTTGAGCTAGGTTGGGCTTCATCATTTGCAAATCAAGTCAGCTTGACTTGGATCAAGTTATTTTATATTGAGCTTATTTACATGTATAGGTCGGATCATATGCTAAGTTTAAAAGTCGTGTGAAACTTACGAAGTTGTATGCCAATTTTTTTAAGGGAAGGGTGTTCTGATATATTTGCATGTGTTTCTTGTTTTTGTTGTATCCAACATCTCTTTATAGTCTTTTGTTATAATAAAGGACTCACGCACGCTTATACCTTTGTGAATCTACATTGCATTTTCATGACGGGGTATGAGCCCTAAACTTTTTGATAAGGGACATTATGTAAAACACATTGATACCATCGAGTAAAAGACCATTTGGTAGGTGTATGTTTACGCTGCTATCGATTATTTTTGTTTGGGTGATTTTTAAATTAATATTTTGTGTGTTTATAGTTTTAATAATGTTTGTGTGGTTATGAATAGTTTAATGAAAAGAATATACCAATGTATTGTCATTGTTTATTTATAAGCTGTGAGATTAGACAGCTATAATAGAATCTTAAGTTTTCTCTTAGACTCTTAACATACTAGAATGCATACAAATTTAAGTTACGTCAACAAGTGTCACACCCTCGCTTATAGCGGAAACACGAAGATGTAACGGACGGAATCGTCATAACACATTGTTAATTAATAGAGATGCAATAAATGATGAAGTCAACGTATCATGACGTCACCCGACACAAATGAAGACTTATGTCGCAGTTAGTCAATTCCACGACAAACATAGTCATACAAACCAAATAAGTATAAATCCCACAACCCGGGAGCAAGTGAACATAATGTCACACCCCCGCTAAAAGCAGAAACACGGGGATGTAACGAGATCGGGATCGTCATAACACATGGTAAGCGATAGAGAAGCAATATATTAAATGATGACATGTGTGTCATGACGACACCCGACAACAAGGGGACTTGTGCCGTGTTTATTCAATATTCACGACAACATAGCCATAAGCATAAACATGATAAACGATTCACATAATCACATAAAGATGAAATTGTAATGTAAATTCCCACAACCCGGGAACAAGTATCAAAAGATTGTAATTGTTTACACAGACTACACATTGTTCAAAATAATTGTTTGCCAAAACATGTTTAGTCCCAAAAATACATCCTAGGGTCTCCACTAAAGCAGCACACCTAGATTTCCTCAATTTGCATGATCACCTGAAAAGATATGCTCAAAACGGTCAACATAATTGTTGGTGAGCTCGCAGGTTTAAGTAATAAATAAGTAAGTGATGTTGTATATAATAAGCGATGTGGAATACCGTGAATACAGTTATATAAACAAGTAAAATCACATGACAATGAGCTTTGCAACCAAACCTAGCGACATACACAAAGATATTGTCGGCATATATTCACCCAAGGGCCCGTTCCTGGCCACTGATGGTACCAACTAGTATACCATCGAACGAGGGTGGGGGTGTCAACCCAGTAGTACTACCAATACCTAATCGTCGGTTCCCACACTGGAATTAATAGTTGCAAAGATAGAACCACACAGCAGACCCAAGCATGTATCAGATAAGTACTTGTAAAACAGTATCACGTTGATTCCTTATATGTAAAATGTAAGTAAGTTGTACATCATTGAAAATGGGTGAGCATACTTTTCCCCCAAGTTGTAAATGATCGAAATATTGTATAAGCGTAAAAAGGTAACTCACTTGTTAAGTGGTAAGTATGTAAGATCAATGTATCCAAATGTTGAATGCAAATGAACGGTCAAACACTTATTGACAGTTATTGTTAAGCATTAATGATATGAAATAAGCGCATAATAATGATCGGTCGGTTCGGGTTGTATCGGCTGGGTCGCGTGTAACTCACACAAACAGACACACGTACTAGATCTTATGTAGATCCAGGTACTAGACAGTGTCGCCATTGCTGATGATATTTGAGTAAAAGTTTCATTGTTATTGAAGAAGTATCAGATAAATGTCAGTAGTTATAAGTCGGTTGATAATTGTAAAACGTTAGTTTGATTTGATTTGAACAGTATTTGTGGCCTTTTTAGCGTTGACTTTAATCTTTGTGGCCGAACAATGGCAACTGTGTTAATGTTACCTCAACATCACACGACCTACACACACCACACACAAGAAGGAAATCACACACAACAATTACAGTCGCACGACAGGACCTGACGCACGACTCAGCCTCCATACGCACGAATCAACCCTCAATCGTGCGAACCAGCTTCATTCGTACGATTGAGCCTTCATTCGTATGACTGGCATTCAGTCGTACCACACAACACCCAATCGCACGACTCAACCTCCATACGCACGAATCAACCTTCAATCGTGCGAATCAGCTTCATTCGTACGATTGAACCTTCATTCGTGCGATTGGACTCCAGTCGTGCGAAACACGCACAATCGCATACATTCAGTCGGTCACCTGACTCAATCGCACACATTCATTCGTTCGCATGACTCAATCGCATACATTCATTCGCACGCATGACTCATTCGCACACATACACACAGTCGCACGACATACCCAGTCGCACAACTTAGTCGCACGATTGACTCAGACGTATGGCTCAGTCGCACGACTCACCCAGTCGCACGACTCAATAGCATGACAGACCCAGTCGCTTGGACAGCAGAATCGTGACTGTGGTCGGGGCTGAGCAGCCTTCGGCTGCTCCAAACACGAGTTTTACACAACAAGGACTTCCAGAAACACACTACAAACATACACAAACATGAAACACAAGCAGAAAGGCCTCACACGCACCCACACGACCTCATGTGTTCGGGTTGAACCCGAACACCCGAAACCCTAGTTTGGACAGCCGTGAATAAGCAAGAAAAGGGACAACCAAAGTCGTCTACCTGCTAGAATAGAGTAGACTAGGCTGTAGATGGAGTCTAGACGACGAAAACGAGACCAAACGGGTCGGATTTGGTGTTAGAATGAAGAAGATGGTGTAGAGAGAATGAAGAAGATGAAGAAGATGAAGATGAGAAATGGTTCTAGGGCTGGAAAAATGGGGCTTTTTATACCCATTCCAAGTTTGCAAAATGACAAGTTTAGTCCCTGCACTTAACCCCCGAGTTTCCCAAATTTGTTTCGGTTGAAAAACGACTTTACTAGGTGATTTATATTAATTATAAAAATGCATTTAATGATATTTATAACTTAAAAAATGGTTTTATTAGTGACGTTAATTTTATATGAAAATGATATATTGGGCGGTTACGATGTTGAAAGTTTAAAAAGTTTTTAAAGATAACACATTCACAAAGAAAGCACCAGCACAACGATGATAAAGCAAGCATGATATCCACATAAGGAGTTATTAAAGATGAGGAATGATCGATCAATAGATAGTTAACGGAAAACCACGTTAATTGACGGACCTTAAGGTGAAGGATGTCACACATAATGTGAATAACAAATAAAAGTCAATACAATCGTCAAAGACATCCAATGAATTTAAATATTGCAATCCTAAGGTCGTCACTAAAGCAGCATCCCTAACTATCCTCAACGATTGTTACCTGAAAAGATATGCTCAAAATGATCAACATATTGTTAGTGAGTTCGCAGGTTTAAAATAATAAACAAATTTGATGTTGTGTAAAAGTTTGATAGGACATGAGTGCATACAGTTATAAGCAAGTACTATCACATGTAAATATAAGCATCACAACTAAACCTACGACGTACACACAGAACTTGTCGGAACATATTCACCCTAGGCCCCGTACTTGGCCAATGTCAGTCCCAACTACTATACTAACAAACAAGGGTGGGGGTGTCAGCCCAATAGTACTATCAATACATGTCCGTCGGCTCCAACACCGGAGTTAAATAGTTGTGAATAAAGAACCACACAGCTAACTCATGCATGTACCAGATAAATACTTACAAAACAACAACACAACAGCCCAAATACAGAATAAGTTCACAGCATAAAAAGTGTGAGCATACTTTTCCCCTTGAGTTTATAAATAATTGTAATGAAAACGGGGCCTCGAAACTCACCTTGAAATGAGATGAAAATAAATGAATAAAAGACTTCAACGAGTGAGAGCAACGAACGATCAAACACCTATAATTAATTATAATAAAATCTTAAGACGAGTCTAAAGAGAATAGATACGTTCGGTCAGGTTCGGGTTCGACACGCGATACGCTCACAAAATATGCATACCATCATACACTTCAACACATTATATAAAAATATTGGTAATAATACTCATGATATTAATAATAATGATAATAGTAAGAATAATATTAATAGTATGTAACATAATAATAACTATATTAATAACTATAATAATAATAATAATAATAATACTGATAGTAATAGTAGTAATAATAATAATAATAATAATAATAATAATAATAATAATAATAATAATAATAATAATAATAATAATAACAATAATAATAATAGTAAAATAACAATAAAAATAGTAATAACAAGCAATCCACACCCATGCACGGTTTAAACAAAACAAAAAAAACACACCAAGCACACACCATAACACACACACACACACACACACACACACATATATATATATATATATATATATATATATATATATATATACATACATACATATATATATATCTATATATATATATACATATATATATACATATATATCTATATATGTATATATATATGTATGTATATATGTATATATATATATGTATGTATATATATGTATATATATATATATGTGTGTGTGTGTGTGTATATATATATATATATATACGGTGCAACACACACACGCATATACATATACAATCTGTATATATACATACACGCATACAACAAACACTCACACACACACACACACACACACACATATATATATATATATGCAATCGGTATATACACACCATCGATACATACAAACGCAACCGATTCAAACAAACCCACACACCCAATCGCATACGCCGCACAACACGCACACAGGGCCGGCCCATGTGTATATCTGGGTGAAGCTAGTTCTTGGGGCCCCCAAAAAATAGAGCCCCATTTTGAAACAAAAATAAATTATTTGTATGCATTTGGGGAGCTCACAGGAGGATTAGTTGGGCTGATCGAGGAAAAGGGGACACCAAAAAGACGAATTTGATTGACGCATAAGGTGTTGAGCAGCAAAGTTGGTGTAGTGGCAATGCATTGGTTGCTTAAAAAATACGAAGAGTCGAAGATATCTTCGAACTTCGATACGCAGATCAACAGATCGGATGGTCGATTGTGTTTTTGGGAGGGATGAAATAATGATTATGAAGATTAATCTTCGGATGAGAGAGACGTTAAACAACTTTTCAAGGTTAGTTTGTTCATTCAATCGGTATTTTACTTCAATCGAACTTTCGATCGAAACTTACAATTATCCAAGTTGCTTAGTTTCAGTCGGTTGGTTGCGTGCTTAGTTCTAACTGGAACTTCACTAACGCTCTTGTTTTACTTTTGGTTAAGACTTCAGATTAAAAAGTTCTAACTTATGATTTCCTTAACTACTCTTTTTCTACATTGAATGGTGCTTTCAACTCTAACTGATTTAGTAATTTTAGTTCTCTTTTACTATTTTACTTAATTTTCTTTCTAGGTATATGATTTCATAGTATGATATATGTGTTTACTTAATTGTGATTCTAGGAATTTGTTTTAATATTTGACTTCTTATTTGTTTACTTGCTTAGAGTAAGGTATTGTTTTACTATTTGGAATTTGGTATATGATTTCATTAATTCATTGTGTGATATGGCTTATAAACGTTAGCTGTAAATTCCAAATAGAAAACGAAAGTGCGAATCTGATGCCTTTAAAAGGGCAAAAAAAACAATTAAACGTGAAGGATTAAATAAATTACTAAAAGGATCATGTTAGAGCATCTCCAATAGAGATGTTTTTTGGTGTTTTTGAGGAGAGAGAAGGTGATGTGGAGGAAAGAGAACGTGATGTGGAGAAAAGAGAATGTGATGTGGAGGAAAGAGAAGATGAAGAAGTTCATCCCCAAGAACATTGACTTTTCAATATGTGAGGGGAAGGGAGGAAAGAGGAGAGAGGAGAGAGATGGGGAAGGTGATATGGAGGAAAGAGAAGATGTTTTTTTGTGTTTTTAAGGCCTTTCCATTGGTGATGGTCTTAAAGTTCGTAAGCCCGTATATAGAAGGAGGATTTATATCAAGAAGATTTTAAAAAGGGCCCCAACTTTTAAGTTCACTTGGGGCCTTCGAAAACGTTGAGCCGCCCCTACACGCACACACACAACATATATATACATACATATATTACAATCGTATACACACATGGACGAATCAAATCCCGGAACCGAACATCACGAAAACAAATTGAAACGAAACGAAACACGGTTTACGTAAATCGTTTACCTTCTAAACGACCAGACAACGAGTCGGTGGTAACCGACGATGTAACATCTCGTATTTTTGTTAATTAAAAGGGTAACTTCGTTAAGTTTATAAAAGGACCTTTTATGTCTTTTGTGAAACATTGAGGGTTTATTGTGCTTCATAATTAATTTGGTGGTTAACAAATTAATTTAATAAATAATAATAACATTATAAGTGTTATAATGTTTACTTAATATTATAAAACTTAACTTAAAGTAATAAAAATCTTAAAAATAATTGTGATTAAAATAATAATAATAATGTTATTGTTATTATTACTAATAATAATAATAATAATAATAATAATAATAATAATAATAATAATAACATAATAATAATAATAATAATAATTAGTATAACAGTTAACATAAAATAATAATAATAACTATGTTAATATAGGTTATAGAAGTTAACAAATTAAGAATTAAGGTTAAAAATTTAGTTAAGGGGGCTTAGTTGTCAATTTGGGAAACTTTAAAAGAAAGGTTTTCACATAAAATGTCAAACTAATAACCACAGGGACTAAATGTGCAATTAATCAAAAATTAAATTCCCCCCTGTTTTCCCCGTATTTCCGGCGAGAGGAGGCCGGCGCCTCCGGCCGAACTCCGGCGAGGCCAAAACGGCCCTTTTAGCCACGATTTTGACCCAAAAACCGTTTCGAATCGTATACGAACTTAATTCGAACCTTAATGCGGTTAATAATTGGGGTTTAAACGTCGAATGATACCCAATCGAGTGAGTAACCGTAGCATCATAAACCCATAACCGTTCGGGCATTAAATCTCAATAATAATCTAATTAATCGAACATGAACGATCATATACCTATTCCTAATCGAACTCAACCCTCAATTTCACCTGGAATCAACACAAACATCCCATTCGATTTTCCCCCTTCGCCGTGAACCTACAACAACCGTAGACCTCATCCCGAGCTTGTTAACTTGCAATTATCAGAGGGCTTCTCATCGTTGGGGTCACTAGAAGCTTACTGTAAAAGGAATTTGATTTTCATCGACGATTTCATCTTGAATCAGTTTCCCCTCGGTCGCGACTTAGGTTCATAACGTGAGCATCGAATACCGAACGAATCAAGTAAGTTAAATACATACATATACTCGATTTCTCATGAGGAACAAAAGCCCTAAACTTAATTTGATTGATAACATTGAATTGATGTTCAATTTGATTCACAAACATTCTAGGGTTTATGTGAATTTGGGGATTCAAGGCTTTTAGTTGTTTTAAGAAATGGAAACCAAGCCTTAACAGACAAAGGCTACCCAGTCTAATGGTTTCACACTCACATTTCACACCTAAGGTTACGAGTTTGAACCCAGTGACCTGCATATTTTTTTTAAAAGGCTTTTTCAGCCATATTTTAATTATGAAAATTTTTTTATAAATATAAAATGATTTTTACAAACTTCAAATATTTTTATAATCATCCAAATTATTTTCTGTAAATTTCTCATTATAAATACTTAAACATTTTTTTTCTTTTCTTTTTAAATATTATCAAACATATATTATGCATATTTCATTTTTTTTTTAAAAATAGATAATATATAATAGCTTAAATCATTAGGTTATTATTGGTCGTTATGTTACCTTTAATTATTGATTAATAATGATAATTATAAAATTTGATAAACAACTTATGATTGAAATTTATAAACTATTATTAAGGATTTAATTCCTTTAAAATTGTCTAAATGATATTTTTCTTCTATTGGACTATATATATATATATATATATATATATATATATATATATATATATATACATATATACATATGATGATGATTTCAATAACTAGCATTATAAGAACCCCCAAATTCTTATCAAAACCCTAGTTCACGTTTAAACGTTAATCTTAACGCTAAACTTAATCTTGTAATACGTTTAGGTATCTTGTAAAGGAACTCGTTGGAACGTCTTTTAATTCTTATTATCATCTTATACACTTATACATCATGTGAGTTTCCTTGCCCCTTTTTTTATCTTTTCACACTATTTTGGGGTGAAACATGATTGCTTATACATGATACACTTATACACATTTGAGACTTGTAAATCACTTGCAATTCAACTTATTATTTTGTCATGGTTATTTGTGTTTTGTAAGTGATTATATGAGATACATAGTTTGTTTACAATCATTAACTATTGCTAGCCTGGCGACGTCTTAGATCTTTGGGCCTGACAAGCCTATTTGGTGCTAAAGTCGAGGTATTGCCGACTCCTGATGACGTATGCTTGTTCATCATGGGAACCAAATACACTTAGCCAATCTTTTATACTTGTAATCAAGTCGAGGTTTGGTTGTAACGATATGTGTTCTATAACCTTACTTGCTTATGACCTATGACATGAATTGCTACTTGTAAACTTTATCATATTATGTATAAAAACCTTGGAAACTCACCAACTATTTTTAGTTGACCTTTTATTTTTATCATGTTTCAGGTCAACCTCAAGTTTAAAGTGGTCTTTGAAGCTTGCAATAAAACTAGGACTTAGACCTAGTTAATAAATAAAATGTTTATGTAATGTTTAGTCTTGTTTGGAACTTATTTCACGTTTGAGACCTATGCTTGTTTTTCATTTTAAGACTTATGATAATAATATTTGCAATTTAAATATAGCGTTATGTGGCTGTGAACAATCTTAACCCTCACACCTCGACGTTTCTGCCGTCAAGGTTGGGGTGTGACAGATTGGTATCAGAGCCCATAACTATAGGGATTTAGGTTATTAGAAATGGTGACCTAGACTATAGCTTATGCATGAACCTCATAGAAAAATTATTTATATTCTTGGAAATATATATATTGTTACATGCTACATAATGCTATACCTTACTTATGTGCAACTTGATGCCTTAGCATAGGTTTGCCTTGTAATTGTTTAAACTTTGTTACTCGTCTCCCTAAACTTACCTTTGACACTTTGACTCTCCCCGACAAATGAAACTTCTTAATCTTATTCTTGACGACACGTGAAATTGTATACTTATGCTTATGACTTGAATCCTTAGACTTATGTCTAATCTATGTAAAATCTCATCAAGGTTTTGATTTCATGAACCTAAGAAATTTGTGTGACACATAGACACCTGTATTCTGGATTTCCTGGCAAAAGGCCCTCGGGCTAAGGCAAGCATATCGCATAAATCCTACGGGACTAGTTATGCTTACCTGGGGATTTCTGGGATGAGTTATAAACTATGGTCAACATACACAAATTTCTAAGGCGAATGGGTCAACTTACCTTAACGTGTCAACGTTTCCAAATGGTAATGCGTTACCAAATGGAACCATTCCATGTGCCTTACAACTTTTGCCTTATCCTTGTTGAACTATGATCCTTGTTATTCCAATTCTCGTATCTAACTCATTTTGTATATTCCAGCATGTCTCGTCATCATGGAAAGCGTGGAAGTTCCGATCGTAAGTTAGCTGCCATGATTGCTCGACAAATGGCTGCTGTCATCCCGACCATGGTTGCTGAACTTAATAGCACCTTAATGACCACGCTAGCAACATGGAAATGGTCATGGAGAGAATAGCAACAACCAAAACGGGAACAATCAACACGGGAACAATCAAACTTGCACTTTCAAACACTTTAGCTCTTGCAAGCCCACTAGTTTTAGTGGCAAGGAAGGAGCCACTGGTCTTCTTGAGTGGTTCGAGAGCATGGAGAATACTTTTGTTAATTGTGAGTGTCCCGAGACACTCAAGGTTCGTTATGCCACTAGTATGCTCCAACAAAGGGCACTTACCTGGTGGAATAGCGAGAAGAGAAATCGTGGTCCTGAAGCTGTGCTAGCACTTACCTGGGAAGAGTTCAAGAACATCGCCATCGCGAAGTTCTGCCCAAGAAGTGAATTGCAAAAGTTGGAAGAAGAGTTTTGGAACTTGAAGCAAAACGATGGTGATCATTTAGACTACTCAACTAGGCATCATGAGTTGAGTATATTGCTGCCTCACATGGTCGACACCGTCCCCCGCAACATCGAGAATTCATTAAGGGTGTACCACCCCAAATTCAAGATGCTTTGGTGGGTAGCCGACCACAACCTTGGAAGAAGCCATTACTATCACCGCTCAACTCACCGAGAACCATATACGAGCGGGCACCATGTCTGTGAAGGGTGCAAAGAAGGTAGAGAAGATGGCTACCGAGACGGTTAAGGAGACCAAAGCTGAACCGTCTTACAACAACAACAACAACAAGAAGCGCAAGTTCACACCGGCGCGTAACTATGCTGTGGCTGCACCCAAACAACCCCAAAGACAACTTGTACCTGCGGCTGCACCTGTGGCACAAGTGCCTGGGGCTAGGGCTTATGCTGGTCCTCAGCCTATGTGCAACACTTGTAGGTACCATCACCCGGGAAATCAACCATGCCGTATCTGTACTTTATGCGAAAAATATGGTCACTTGGTGGCGACTTGTCACCGTGCACCTAACAACGCCGCCGTGGTCACAAACCGTGTTTGCTACAACTGTGGGGAACCTGGTCATTTCCGCCCACAATGTCCCCGTCTTGTGGGTAATGTGCCACAAGCCCGAAGACGTGCTTTCAACATCAACGCAAATCAAGCACAAGCAAACAACGATGTGGTGAATGGTATGTTAATTTACCTTTAACTTTGGTGACCTACTTCTTTTCATGTGTTACCTATGTCGTTAAATACCTTTAAAATTGAACAGGTATGTTCCTTATTAATAAAACTTATGCCTATGTCCTGTTTGATTCTGGAGCCGATAAGAGTTTTGTTTCGTTAGAGTTTGAACCCATACTTGCTAAGCCACATACGAAACTAGAAAGACCTCTTACCGTTGAAGTTGCCGATGGATAACCGATCACTGTTGACGTCATTATTCGTGATTGCATCTTAAGTCTTGACACGCATGATTTTCTTATCGATCTTATCCCTATGAAACTTGGAAGCTTCGACGTCATCATTGGTATGGATTGGTTAGCCAAACACCATGCCGAGATCATTTGTTTCGAGAAGTGCATTCGTATACCGTTACCCTCTGGAGATACTTTGAAAGTGTTCGGTGAAAAATCTTCCAAAGGACTTAAACTCATGTCTTGTATTCAAGCCCGAAAGTGCTTAAGCAAGAAGTATATGGCCTTCTTGGCTTACGTGGTCAACACGAAAGTCAAAGGGAAAGAACTTAAGGATGTCCCTATCGTACGAGACTTTCCTGAAGTATTTCCCGATGACCTTAGTGGTTTACCTCCCGTGCGTGAAGTCGAGTTTAAATTGACTTGATACCGGGAGCAAATCCCTTGGCTAAGTCACCATATCGGCTTGCACCATCGGAAATGCAAGAACTCTCTAGTCAACTTCAAGAGCTATCCGAGAAGGGCTTCATCCGTCCTAGTTCTTCGCCTTGGGGTGCACCTGTTCTTTTCGTGAAGAAGAAAGATGGATCGTTTCGTATGTGCATCGATTATCGTGAGCTTAACAAGCTTACCATCAAGAACCGTTATCCTCTTCCTCGTATCGATAACTTGTTTGACCAACTTCAAGGAGCTGCTATTTTCTCGTAGATCGATTTACGTTTGGCTATCATCAATTGCGAGTCCATGATGATGATATCCCAAAGACTGCTTTCCGTACTCGTTATGGGCACTATGAGTTTATGGTGATGCCTTTTGGTTTAACCAATGCTCCTGCTGTCTTCATGGATCTCATGAATCGAGTATGCAAGCCTTATCTAGACAAGTTTGTGATCGTCTTCATTGATGACATACTTATCTATTCTAAGTCCAACACCAATCATGAACTGCATTTGAGATTGGTTCTTGAGTTGTTGAAGAAGGAGCAATTGTACGCGAAGTTCTCGAAGTGTGATTTCTGGCTCGAGGAAGTTCACTTTCTAGGACACGTGGTGAATAGCCAAGGAATTCACGTTGATCCTGCAAAGGTGGAAGCTGTGAAAAATTGGTGTGTTCATACAACTCCTACCGAAGTTCGTTCTTTTCTTGGTCTTGCTGGTTATTATCGGCGATTCATTGCCAACTTCTCGAGTATCGCGAAACCGCTCACTACTTTGACACAAAAGAATAAACCATTCGAGTGGGGTTCCGAGCAAGAAGAAGCTTTTGAAGCGTTAAAGCATAAGTTGTGCAATGCTCCTATCTTGACCCTACCCGATGGAAACGACGATTTCACCGTGTATTGTGATGCATCTAAACAAGGCCTTGGTTGTGTTCTCATGCAACGAGGGAAGGTCATAGCTTATGCATCGAGACAATTGAAGGTTCACGAGGTGAATTACACAACACACGATCTCGAGCTTGGTGCTGTTGTCTTTGCTTTGAAGATTTGGAGACACTACTTGTATGGTACGCAATGTATAGTCTACACCGATCACAAAAGCCTTCAACACGTTTTCAATCAAAAAGATCTCAATATGAGACAACGTCGTTGGGTGGAGTTGATTAGTGATTACGATTGTGACATTCATTACCATCCTGGTAAAGCAAACGTTGTAGCCGATGCACTAAGCCGAAAAATTCACAACAAGATGAGCTCATTCCAAGAAATTCGCGATCGACGTCAATGGTTTGACACTTTGGGTGAGTTCGATACTGAGATCCGACTAGATGTCAACGAGACTACCGTTCTGCTACAAAACTTGAAAATAGATAGTGACATCGAGTCTAGTATCTTAGAGGCTCAACAAGTGGTGCAACAAGAAGGAAGAATGAAGGATGAACTAGAGCCTAATCTTTTAACCCGATTGGAAACGAAACCGAATGGGTTGATGTACTTCGCCAATCGAATTTGGATTCCAAATCACGATAACCTTCGTACCTTTATCATGAACGATGCTCATCAAACTCGTTATTCTATTCATCCTGGTTCCGATAAGATGTACATGGACCTACGTGGTCAATATTGGTGGCTTGGAATGAAGAAAGACATAGCGACTTATGTAGCTAAGTGCCTCACATGTACGAAGGTTAAAGCCGAACATCAACGTCCAAGTGGATTACTTGAGCAACCTGAGATTCCTATGTGGAAATGGGAACACATATCCATGGACTTCATAACTAAGCTACCCCGAACCTCCCGAGGACATGATAGCATATGGGTGATTGTTGACCGATTGACCAAATCGGCACATTTTATACCTATACGTGACACTTACAAAACATCAAGGTTAGCTCGTATATACGTTGATGAGATTGTAATCGTCATGGGGTACCTCTGCACATCATATCCGACCGAGATGCTCGTTTCACTTCGCATTTTTGGTCGTCTATGCAAGAACTCTTGGGTACTCAATT
Organism: Flaveria ramosissima; assembly: GCA_025215565.1. Classification (NCBI taxonomy): domain Eukaryota; kingdom Viridiplantae; phylum Streptophyta; class Magnoliopsida; order Asterales; family Asteraceae; genus Flaveria; species Flaveria ramosissima. The sequence goes on along the minus strand of CM046046.1, from coordinate 33,384,924 downwards.
GGACCTAAGCACGGCTTATCATCCTCAAACCGAGCGAACGATCCAAACCTTGGAGGATTTGCTACGCCTGTGTGTTCTCGACTTTGGTGGTGATTGGGATACGCATCTACCGCTCGCGGAATTTTCGTATAACAATAGTTATCACTCGAGTATCAAGATGGCACCGTTTGAAGCACTTTATGGTCGTAAATGTCGTTCACCGATCTGTTGGACCGACATTGGTGAAAACTTCATCACTGGTCCTGAACTTATACAAGAGACGACCGATAAAGTCTCTATCATTCGCAAGAACCTTGAAGTGGTGAGAAGTCGTCAAAAGAGCTATGCTGACAAGCGACGTAAGCCATTAGAATTCCAAGTTGGGGAGATGGTTCTTCTAAAGGTCTCACCGTGGAAAGGTGTTGTTCGCTTTGGAAATAAGGGCAAATTGGCTCCAAGATTTGTAGGACCTTTCAAAATCCTGAAAAGGATTGGGAAAGTGGCTTATAAACTGGAACTACCTTCCGACCTTAGTGGAGTTCATCCTGTGTTCCACGTCTCAAATTTGAGAAAGTGCTTGGCCGACGAAAGTCTGTATGTTCCGTTGGAAGACATCCAGATTGACGAGTCATTGCATTTTGTCGAGAAACCTGTTGAAATCATGGATCGCATAATGAAGAAGACTAGAACCACAACAACCCCAATCGTCAAGGTTCGTTGGGAAAATAAACGTGGCGCTGAATTTACTTGGGAACGTGAGGAGCACATGAAGAAGAAATACCCGTTCTTATTTGTATAGTTTCATTTCTTTTAATTTCGGGACGAAATTCTTTCAAGTTGGGGAGACTGTAACATCTCGTATTTTTGTTAATTAAAAGGGTAACTTCGTTAAGTTTATAAAAGGACCTTTTATGTCTTTTGTGAAACATTGAGGGTTTATTGTGCTTCATAATTAATTTGGTGGTTAACAAATTAATTTAATAAATAATAATAACATTATAAGTGCTATAATGTTTACTTAATATTATAAAACATAACTTAAAGTAATAAAAATCTTAAAAATAATTGTGATTAAAATAATAATAATAATAATGTTATTGTTATTATTACTAATAATAATATTAATAATAATAATAATAATAATAATAACATAATAATAATAATAATAATTAGTATAACAGTTAACATAAAATAATAATAATAACTATGTTAATATAGGTTATAGAAGTTAACAAATTAAGAATTAAGGTTAAAAATTTAGTTAAGGGGGCTTAGTTGTCAATTTGGGAAACTTTAAAAGAAAGGTTTTCACATAAAATGTCAAGCTAATAACCACAGGGACTGAATGTGCAATTAATCAAAGATTAAATTTCCCCCTGTTTTCCCCGTATTTCCGGCGAGAGGAGGCCGGCGCCTCCGGCCGAACTCCGGCGAGGCCAAAACGGCCCTTTTAGCCACGATTTTGACCCAAAAACCGTTTCGAATCGTACGTGAACTTAATTCGAACCTTAATGCGGTTAATAATTGGGGTTTAAACGTCGAATGATACCCAACCGAGTGAGTAACCGTAGCATCATAAACCTATAACCGTTCGGGCATTAAATCTCAATAATAATCTAATTAATCGAACATGAACGATCATATACCTATTCCTAATCGAACTCAACCCTCAATTTCACCTGCAATCAACACAAACATCCCATTCGATTTTCCCCCTTCGCCGTGAACCTGCAACACCCGTAGACCTCATCCCGAGCTTGTTAACTTGCAATTAACAGAGGGCTTCTCATCGTTGGGGTCACTAGAAGATTACTGTAAAAGGAATTTGATTTTCATCGACGATTTCATCTTGAATAAGTTTTCCCTCGGTCGCGACTTAGGTTCATAACGTGAGCATCGAATACCGAACGAATCAAGTAAGTTAAATACATACATATACTCGATTTCTCATAAGGAACAAAAGCCCTAAACTTAATTTGATTGATAACATTGAATTGATGTTCAATTTGATTCACAAACATTCTAGGGTTTATGTGAATTTGGGGATTCAAGGCTTTTAGTTGTTTTAAGAAATGGAAACCAAGCCTTAACAGGCATTAGGCTACCCAAACTAATGGTTCACACACAGTACACCTAAGGTCAAGGTTTGAAACCCAGTGACCTGCATATTTTTTTTAAAAGGCTTTTCAGCCATATTTTAATATGTAAATTTTTTTATAAATATAAATAATTTTTACAACTTCAAATATTTTTTGAATCATCCAAATTATTTTCTGTAAATTTCTCATTATAATACGAAACATTTTTTGTTCTTTTCTTTTAAAATATTATCAAACATATATTATGCATATTTCATTTTTTTTCTATAAATAGATAATATATAATAGCTTAAATCATTAGGTTATTATTGTCGTTATGTTTAATTATTGATAATAATGATAATTATAAAATTTGATAAACAACTTATGATTGAAATTTATAAAACATTATTAAGGATTTAATTCCTTTAAAATTGTCTAAAATGATTTTTTCTTCTATTGGACTACATATATTATATAGATATATATATAGATATATATATATATATATATATATATATATATATATATATATATATATATATATATATACATACATACATATATACATATGATGATGATTTCAATAACTAGCATTATAAGAACCCCCAAATTCTTATCAAAACCCTAGTTCACGTTTAAACGTAATCTTAACGCTAAACTTAATCTTGTAATACGTTTAGGTATCTTGTAAAGGAACTCGTTGAACAGTCTTTTAATTCTTATTATCATCTTATACACTTATACATCATGTGAGTTTCCTTGCCCCTTTTTTTATCTTTTCACACTATTTTGGGGTGAAACATGATTGCTTATACATGATACACTTATACACATTTGAGACTTGTAAATCACTTGCAATTCAACTTATTATTTTGTCATGGTTATTTGTGTTTTGTAAGTGATTATATGAGACATAGTTTGTTTACAATCATTAACTATTGCTAGCTTGACGACGTCTTAGATCTTTGGGCCTGACAAGCCTATTTGGTGCTAAAGTCGAGGTATTGCCGACTCCTGATGACGTATGCTGTTCATCATGGGAACCAAATACACTTAGCCATCTTTTATACTTGTAATCAAGTCGAGGTTTGGTTGTAACAATATGTGTTCTATAACCTACTTATTGTTTATGACCTATGACATGAATTGCTACTTGTAAATTATCATATTATGTATGAAAACCTTGGAAACTCACCATAATTTTAGTTGACCTTTTATTTATCATGTTTCAGGTCAACCTCAAGTTTAAAGGGGTCTTTGAAGCTTGCAATAAAACTAGGACTTGGACCTAGTTAATAAATAAAATGTTTATGTAATGTTAGTCTTGTTTGGAACTTATTTCACGTTTGAGACCTATGCTTGTTTTTCATTTAAGACTTATGATAATAATATTTGCAATTTAAATATAGCATTATGTGGCTGGAACAATCTTAACCCTCACACCTCGACGTTTCCGCCGTCAAGGTTGGGGTGGGACATACGACAGCTACGGTGGCGAAAGGGGATCGGTGCGGTGGTTGCGAGCGGCGGAGGGGCTTCGGCTTCGTTCACGTCGCACGGCGGGGGGGTTACGCTAGGGTTGACCAAAGATTAAGAATATATATATATATATAATAATAATATTACACTCTAGCCCCTCAACTTTAATTTAATTATCCCCTTAAGTTTAATTAAATTACACTTTAGACCCTAAAATTAATAATAATAATAATAATAATAATAATAATAATAATAATAATAATAATAATAATAATAATAATAATAATAATAATAATAATAATAATAATAATAATAACAAAAATATTATTATTAGTAGCAAAAATAATAATAAGGTTATTGGTTAATATTTATATAATATTTGTTTAATTTAATATTATTAAAATATTAGGGTTGGCAGATTCGACTCAAAACAAAGTAATTACGCAAAATAATAAATGCACGAGGAAAGTTAACGAGTTCGAGTCAATTGACGGACCTGATAGTGACGGATGTCACAACAAGTTGCATATGAACTCGCCAATAAAAGTAGTTCTTTTGATATACAAAACGAGAAGAATACATATGTGTATACATATTCAAATATCTATTTGTTTAGTTTCATTATCTTAATTGTAACCATCACCATCATCGTCACCTGCATCATCACCACCAAAAGCGTGAATCGCCATTGTCACCATCACTATCGTCATTGTTATAATTTTTAGACTTAATAACACGGGTGGTCCTTGTGGTTAAGCCCGATTTCACTTTTGGTCCCTAACTCTCTGAAATTACAAGGTTGGTCCAAAACTTTGCCCAAACGTAACAACGATGGTCCCTGAAACGGATGTCCGTTAAATTTTCCAGTTAATATTTTAAAAATGACTAAAAATACCCTTGTATCATTGTCTTCTCCGATTGATTAGGAATTTGCTAGACAAGCCCTTCACTCGGCGGCCTACCGCTGCAACGAAACCTACCATCTCCAGAGATGGTGACGTTTTATGACGATGGTGGTGATAGAAGTTGAGCAGATCTGAATCGTTAACAACCATCAGATCTGATGCAGATGATAGAGGTGCAGGGTCGCCAGAGGTGGAGTTCGTCAGATGTGGAGGATTGATGATGGATGCGGAGGTCGTTGGAGGTGGTTGAAGGTGGTGATGGTTGAAGGTTGAAGGTGGTTGTGGTTGAAGGTTGAAGATGGTGGTGATTGAAAGTTAAGGGTGGTGGTGTTGGTGGGAGTGGGGGATTAAAGGTTGAAAGTGGTGGTGGTTGAAGGTTGATGGGTGTGGTGTGGTGGTGTTGTTGTTGTTGTTGAAGGTGGTTGAAGGTTTAAGATGGTGATGATTGAAGGTTGAGCGTGGTGGTGGTGGTTGAAGGTGGTGGGGGATTGAAGGTTGAAGGTGGTGGTGTTGGTGGTGGTTGAAGGTGGTACTGGTGGTGACAGTGGTTGAAGGTGGTGGGGGTGGTGGTTGATGGAGAATAAGAAAGGTAAAATGGTGTATTTTTATCATTTCACACGCACTTAACAACAATAATTAACGTCCATCCGTTTCAGGGACCGTCGTTGTTACGTTTGAGCAAAGTTTTGGACTAACATTGTAATTTCAGAGAGTTAATGAACCAAAAGTAAAATCGGGCCTAACCACAAGAACCACCCGTGTAATTAAGTCTAATTTTTAAGACCACAGTCACTCCTACAACCATAACAATCAACAAATTGTTATTATGTTCATATTCATATTAAATGTGATCATATTCTCCGCCATGACGATACTATACAAGAAATTAGCAATTGTTAATCTTCTTCGACTTCCAGTATTCCATGCTTACATTTATATAAAACATTAAAAAAGAGATACGATAAACAAGGAACATAACCTAAAAACTTTGTAGTAATTGCTCCACTAAACATGATAACAAAACAAAACAAATAAGAAAAATCTAAAATTGAATCACGACCATTCCTCTTGTTGTCCATATTACATAACCATTAATGATCATTGAATGCTGATAATAGTTAGTTTTGTTATTCTATAACACTAACGTACAATAATATAGTTAAAACAAGAAAAAATGATATATTTTAATTTTGATTATATTTTATATTTTTTATATTCTCATTCTGAAATTGAAAATATCATAATAATCCTACTTCTCGTATTATCTTATATTACTTCTTACTAATTATGTATACTAGTGATTAAACCCCGCGCGTTGCTGCGGCTATGTTGAACCATAAAAAAAAAGTAACACCGAAAAATTATAAAACTATGTGGTTAGAAAGATGTAATTGGCTATGAAAACAATGATGTAATGACTTTTGCACAAACATGTGTAAAACACTGTTAACACCATCTTGCAATTGTTATTAGTTCAATAAATTAATGTTAGAAAAATGTAATATATGTGAACTTAAATTGAAAAATTTATAAACATGTTCATTTGTGTCCACGTTTGCAGTGGGGTTTACAGTTATAAGTTCTTCAGTGGGTTATACAGTTTGTTGAAAGAATGAAAATTGTATAACTTATATATTTACAATAACAAACCTAAAATCTTTGGTATCCTAGTTATTCTAAGAGCAACACATCTTCATCCTTTAATCTGCAACAAAATATAAATCACAAAAGAAGAAACAATAAGTAGTTATATACTAATCATCATTTTAACAAACATAAAGAGACACAAAATATGAATATTGCACACCTAACTTGTAAGACTTCTTCTTTTGATCAGCAACATATAGCAATACTTGACCCCCAAGCTTGTGGCTTACTACAAAGTAAACCCAAATTCAAATCTATGATACATAATTGAAAGAAATAATTATCCTTGTCATAGATCAGGAAACTTATAAAATTTTAAAAGTTCATTTGAGAACCACAGAAACTTGAGAACAAAACAACCAATATTGATTTAAAAGTGATGTAGTTTTGAATGCATTCGACCACAATCACATAAATCACTTTATTCAAGCATTTATTCTAAAAATATAGTTTTCGTAATCATAATGTATTTATTCTAACTTATGTGTCAAAAATTTACGCAAGATTTGCGAATCGAGATCAACTACCTATTCAAAAAATTACCAAACAAACAAACACTAAAGAACATTGACGTAGGTTTGATCTAATTGTTACTGTTTTATTTAAAAAAATTGTAGAATAAAAAAGTTCATTTTTAATTTTTCAAACAAAGACTAACAGTAACTCAATTCAAGTAACAATCTTCATAGCATTTGATAAGTTTGTTGTCACCTAAATTTGACAAAAGCTTATGTAAGTTGTAGGGCTTTAATGCCATTCACAAGTAATGCTTTTCATTAATATTGTTACATTATTGGGAAGTTATAACAAATGTTAAAGATGGATGTGCAACATTTTTATTAGTATGCACATGTATAAAATTAGTAGTTTAAAACCACCTAGTGCATGATTATGATAATCTAAATGTGGGTTCTTGATTTGAGACTTTCAATCCCCTGATCATGAATATACAGTTAGGAGTAAGGGTGCATGTTACTAAAGTAAAAGAGCACATGTAGGTTGTTAGGTCTAGAATCAGTAGATCTAGTCATTATGTATAGGCTTAGTACTTGAATTAATATCTGTAATGAACTTTTGTATTTCATTATTGTGTATGCATTAAATATATAGGTTAACCCATTTATATATGTGTTGATGTATGTATGGCTGCAGGTACAAACATAATACTTGATCAATTATTGAAATTGACCGTGTAAGAAACATCTACGGATGAACATTTTGTTCTTCCGTAGATATATTTGTACAAGTAACAAAACATCCGAAGATCATCTACGGATGAACAAAGTCAACTGGAGTTCCAAGTGTTCAAGAAATGCTGCGGAAGAACAAGAATACTGAGGAAGAACAAAACATCTGCGGAAGAACAAAATATCTACGGAAGACAATATTTCTGCGGAGTCCAAACACTTGTATAATACAAGTGTTACAAGTCAACAAGTCAACAAGGCGGTTACACGAATCCCGAGAAATCCGATGATTCCTTATCAGAAACAAATCAAATCCCAAGAGATCCGGTGTTTCCTATAACTGAAACATCTTTGTCTATAAATATGGATCCTAGGTTTCGATTCAAGGACGATTGGGTCAGACGATTGATTGATTGAGAACAGCAATAGCAATACAACAATCATCAAAAGTCTTTCGATCATCAAAACATATACAACATCATAGCATTCATTGATATCGTTCATTCATTCTTTGTAATCATCAACACATTATAATAATAAAATATTAATTAATCATTAATTGTGTTTTGTTTCGTGTGTTCTTGATATTTCATTGATATTTAAAATTGCTTGAATACAATTAAACCAAATCAACGTTAATTCCGCTAACGTTGACTTGACATCGATTCACACTGATAATTCCTGTCGACGATCCTTGGATTCACAGGTGGTATCAGAGCCAAGTGCTCATTGATTTAGATCAATTGATCTATCAGTGTTAATTGTGTTTTAATTGTGTTTGATTTCGTTTATCTGCAATCATTTTTAATTAACTTGTTTCTATATTCAAATCAATTGAATAGCAGAACTTGTTAACATCATGAGCAACTTCAGTGGTTCATCTTACCAACCTCCGAAGTTGGAAACAAAAGCAGACTTCAAGTCTTGGAAAATCAAGTTCAGGAATCATGTAAACTATACTGATTCTGACTTGTGGATTTTCATCACTGAAGGTCCTTATATTCCACCCACTCTTGGGCCGGATTATAATGACAAAAATCAACCAATTAGTACCAAAGATCTATCATCTGATGATGTCAAAAAGGTAAAAGTTGATATAAAAGCATACAGTTTGCTTAGTATGGCTTTACCTGAAGAGATATTAATCAGGTGTGAGAACTATAAAACAGCACACTCCTTATGGAAGATACTTCACACTCTCTGCGAAGGGAGTGATGAGATAAGAAGTATAAGGAGAGACACCCTCAGATCACAATATGAAACTTTTCATCATATTGAGGGTGAGTCAATTCCTCAGCAACTCCATAGATTCATGCAGTTAGTCACTGAGATGAATATTCTGGAGTTGAAGTATACAAGTGAGGAATTAAACAAGAAAATGCTCCACACTTTGCCAGAAAGTTGGAAGCATACTGTGTCCATGTTCAAGAATACTATTGATCTGAAAGCAACTGGTTTAGATACTCTGGTTGCAAAAGTGGAAGCTCTTGAAATGGATGAAAAATCAAGAAACAAGAGTGTGAGAACTCATGTCTCACCCTATCACTTCAAAGAAACAAATAATGTAGGAAGTGCATTTATTTCAAACAATGAAAGTGATAACTCTTGTGCTAGGAGTGATGATGAGGAGGAAGTTAGCTTCTATGCTTCAAAACCCTCAAAGAAATCATCTCAAGACAAGCAGCAGAAGAATAAAGGAAGAACTACTGATAGACAAGATTCATCTGCAGCAACAACTAAGTCTTCCTTTTCAGCAAATCAGTCAGAACCAATAACTGTGATATTGGACTCTGAAGAACAAAGAGCAGCCTTTGCAGCTTTTAGCTCAAGTTTTCAAGCATACCTGGGAAGCTCTCTAACATCAGCCAATATCTGTCAACAAGACTTAGAAGAACTACCCCCAGATGTAGTGGAAGAGATGGATCTACAATGGCAGATGGCCATGATTGCTTATAGAGCTAAGCAATATCTCAGGAGAAATAAGAACTTGGCTTCAGCAAGCAAAACATCAAAGATTGGTGTTGACAAATCAAAAGTGAGATGCTACAAATGCAATCTCTATGGACATTTCTCAAGAGAATGCAATCAACAGTCTTACCCAGAGATGAGACAACATCAACAGCATCAACAACATCAGATTCAAGCAAATCAACAATCTTCTCAAAAACCTCTGCACAAGCAATCTCAACTGATCAATGCTTCCCCACCAGCCACCAAAGAATCAGCAGGACCAAATAACTCAAAGGAGTCAGGGCTGATCATACTTCAAGATGGAACGTGTGACTGGAGTTTGTATGAGAAGGAAGTTTTGGAAGAAAATCAAGCATTGATGGCCCATATGGATCAAACAGTTCCACCAATGGCAAAAGAGGTAAAAGAAAGATTGTGTTCATCAACTTGTGTTGAGGAAGTTGAAAGATATAGAGTCCATGCTCAACAGTTGGCTGATAAAGTAAAAGAAACAATGATTTTGAATGAATCTCATGTTAGAGAACATAAATTATATCAAATAAAAATTAATTCTTTGCAAAAGGATTTAGAAAAATTTGTTTCTGAAAATTATAGCCTAAAAGCCCAAGTTGAGCATTTGACCACTTCCTTAACAAAATCCATGGCTGATCATGCATCAACTGAAGTGAAACTTCAGAAGTTTCAATTATCATCTCAGCAATATGAGAAATTACTAACTTCTCATATTGAATCAAAGAAAAGGTCTGGGTTGGGTTATAATGCGGTTGCACCACCTATAAATGATAATTACACATCCTTACCTACAACAATGACAAACACTCTGTCAAATCATTTTGTGCCTAGCACTAAATTTGAAAAAGATTCAACTAAAACTAAAATTAATGATAAAGCTGAGGTGAGTGAAACTGAATCATCTGAATCAGAATCATTAGATCAAAATGATTCAGAATTTGATTATGATAAGTGTGATGACTTGGATGATTCTGATGAACATGATGTTGATCAAACAAGCACTGGTAAAAATTTTCAACTGAAAGCCCATATTCCAAAAGTGCTTGAAGAAACAAAGTTGCCATATCCTCCTAAACAAAGAAACATGCTGAAGACCATCTGCAAGAGGATAGCTCAATTGAATGAAGGTCTTCAAGAACTAAGTATGCAAGAATCCTCAAGAAATTGACTGATGAATCTGTCATCACTGAGGAAAGAGGAAAATTCAAAGGAAAGAAAAAGGCATCAGCAGATCATCAACTGAACAAGAAAACTTCAGCTGCTGATCTACGGAAGAGAAATTCAGCTCCAAACAATCAAAATGTGCACAAAAATGAAAAAGGTGAAGCACATTTAAAGCTAAAGAAGAAAGAGCCACAACAAAAATCAGCAAACAAAAGGAATGATTCTGAGAAAGAATCAGAAGAAAAGTATTGCAAATGGTGTGACATGAAAAATCACAACACTGAAGATTGTTACTTCAGCAGCTATTGTTCTATTTGCAATATGAACAATCATATGACTGCTGATTGTTACTTCAACAAACATTGTTCTATTTGCAACAAAAATAATCATTCCACACAGGAATGTTATTTCAACAAAAAGAACAAGACAAAAGGATCAAAGAAGAAAGAATCAGACAAATCTGAATCAGATTCCCAATCCACGGATTCTGCAAAGGGTTCAAAACTGAAGAAGCATGAACAAAAATCAAAGGCAAAACCAAAGGACAAATCATCATCAAGTGTTAAGATACTGAAGGAAAGACCATCTTTCAAGCAGTCAAAAACACCACACAAAAGAGTGGATTTGTCAGACAAGGAATCAAAGGATGATGATTCATTCTTTGATAAATTTGAAAAAGGCATTCATATACCTCTTTCTAAAACAAAAGATAGTGAAACATTTAAAGGTTCACTATCAAAACAAAAGAATCAAACAAATGAAGTTGATCTAAGTAAAGCAGAAAATATGAATCATGAATCTACTTCATCAACATCCCATTCAGCAGAATCATCCTCATCCAAATTAATTCAGAATGAATCAATCAAATCTGAAACAGAAACTTCAAAAAATATTCTTGAAAGATTAACTGTTTTAGATCCTGTTGACAAACCCAAGATCACTAAGACTTGGGTTGTCACTTCTAACTGATTTTCTTTTCTGATTGCAGGAACAATATTGGAGAGCTGACAACATGTGGTATGTTGACAGTGGTTGTTCCAGGCATATGACAGGAAACTGTTCTCTTCTCCATGATTTCAAACATAAAAATGCTTCTTATGTGGCATTTGGTGGGGATAAAAAGGGAGGTAAAATTGTTGGTGAAGGAATGATAACCAATGGTGTACTTAAATTTGATAAAGTAAATTACTGTAAAAACTTACAGTATAATTTACTTAGTGTATCTCAAATCTGTGATCAAAATTACACTACATTGTTTGATGACACTAACTGTTACGTTCTTAAGCCAGGATTTATTGTCCCAGAAGATTGGATTCTTCTCAAAGCAGCAAGAAAAGGAAACACTTATGTCTTGGATATGAACAACACTTCTCACACAAAACATGAAACTTGTCTTATATCTAAACTTTCAGAAGATTTGTCACAATTATGGCATAGAAGACTTGTTCATTCTAACATGAAAAATATGAATAAATTGGTGAAACATGACCTGGTCATTGGATTACCAAATAAAGAGTTCCATTGCTCAACTCATTGCTCTTCTTGTTACAAAGGAAAACAACACAGAGTGTCTCATAAACCAAAAACAATCAATACTAATACTACACCACTCAAATTGCTTCACATGGATCTTTTTGGTCCAACCAATGTAATGAGCATTGGAAAAAGGCAATATTGTTTGGTGATAGTTGATGATTTCACTAGATTTACATGGGTCTTTTTCTTAAAACAAAAGAGTGAAACATCAGAAACATTAATGGACTTTGTCATCAAGATTGAGAATCAACTTGATACAAAAGTCAAAATTTTCAGGAGTGATAATGGTACTGAATTTGTTAACTTTGAACTAGATTCTTTTTGCAGGAGCAAAGGAATTGCAAGACAATTAAGTGCACCAAGGACTCCACAACAAAATGGAGTTGCTGAACGAAGAAACAGAACTCTCATTGAAGCAGCAAGAACAATGCTAGCTGATTCACAACTACCTATTACCTTTTGGGCTGAGGCTGTGAATACTGCATGCAATGTTCAAAATAGAACATTAATTGTCAAAGAACACAACAAAACTCCTTATGAGCTCTATTTCAAAGAAAACCTTACATAGGATATCTAAGAGTATTTGGATGTCAAGTAACTGTTTTGAACATAAAAGAGTCATTAGGAAAATTTTCAGAAAAAGCATATGATGGTTTCTTTGTTGGATATTCTTCAACATCAAAATCATATAGAGTGTATATTCCACAGCATAACATTGTGGAAGAGACCCCTAATGTATCTTTTGATGAAAATGTGTTCACTAAGTCAGTTAAAGGTTCTTCATGGTTATTTGACATAGATGCCTTGTCTAAATCTTTTAACTATGATCATTTGACAAATGCAGGTTCTGATGAAGTATGCTATCCATTTGTTCCACCTATTATGACTGAAGTAACTTTATCTGCTGATCCCCCAAGGATACATCCATCTTCAAGTGACAATACTTCAGCAGAAGCAGATATTACATGTGGAACTGACCAAAATGCATCCGGAGAAATTCCTTCGGAAGACCAAAATGCATCCGGAGTTCCTTCGGAAGATCAGCATGCATCCGGAGAAATTCCTTCGGAAGACCAAATGCATCCGGAGAAATTCCTTCGGAAGACCAAAATGCATCCGGAGTTCCTTCGGAAGATCAGCATGCATCCGGAGAACTTCCTTCGGAAGACCAAAATGTATCCGGAGCAACTCCTACGGAAGAACAAAATACTTCCGCAGAAGTTCCTGCGGAAGAGCAAAATCCAACTGCAGATACTTCTGTAGCTCAATCAACAGAGACTCAATTTGATTATTTCTTGAATTCTCAAATTGAGATGAATCAATCAGAGGCAATGGAAATGACTAATCTGGAATCATCCATTCCAGTTGAGTCAACTCCATCTATGAGAATTCATAAAACTCATCCACTTAACAATATCATTGGAAATCCTGACAAGAGAACTACAAGAAGCCAAAGTGGTACAGCCAACCTTTGTCTTTTCAACTGTTTTCTTTCTCAAGTGGTGCCTCCAAACATTACAGCCGCTTTAAAAGACAATAGCTGGATTGAAGCTATGCAAGAAGAGCTTCAACAGTTCAGAAAGCAAAAAGTATGGTGTCTTGTTGATTTACCTGAAGGTCAACATCCTATTGGAACTAGATGGCTGTACAAAAACAAACTGGATGATAGAGGGATTATTGTCCGAAACAAAGCAAGGTTAATAGCACAAGGATACACTCAAGAAGAAGGCATAGATTATGATGAAGTTTTTGCACCAGTTGCAAGAATTGAGGCAATAAGAGTGTTCTTGGCATATGCATCATACAAGAAATTCACTGTGTATCAAATGGATGTCAAGTGTGCATTCTTATATGGAAAAATTGATGAGGAAGTTTATGTGTCTCAACCCCCCGGATTTGAAGATCCTCATTATCCTCACAGGGTATACAAACTAGATAAAGCCTTGTATGGTCTTCATCAAGCACCAAGAAAATGGTATGAAACACTATCATCCTTCTTACTCAAGCATGGCTACAAAAGAGGAACAATTGATCAGACACTCTTTCTCAAACAAGAACATCAAGATCTCTTAGTAGTCCAAGTATATGTTGATGACATTATATTTGGATCAACTAATAAGAGATTGTGTGTGAATTTTGAAGAACTGATGAAATCTGAGTTTCAGATGAGTTCAATGGGTGAATTAACATTCTTCCTTGGCCTTCAAGTTCATCAAAAAGCAGATGGAATATTCATCAATCAAGAAAAATACATACATCAAATACTGAAGAAATACAATCTTGCTGAAGTATCCTCATGCAAAACACCAGCATCAACAATTGATAAGATTGCTCCTGATTCCACTGGAAAATCTATTGATCAAAAATTATTTAGATCCATGATAGGTTCACTTATGTACTTAACTGCCAGTAGACCTGATATTATGTTTGTTGTGTGTGTATGTGCTAGGTACCAATCTGATCCAAAGGAGTCACATCTCAATGCTGTCAAAAGAATTTTCAGATACCTCAAGGGAAAACCAGGACTAGGTCTATGGTATCCCAAGGATGGAGACTTTACACTCTACTCATACTCAGACAGTGACTATGGTGGATGTAACAGCAATAGAAAATCAACAACCGGTGGATGTCAATTCATTGGACCCAGGCTAGTGTCATGGCAGTGCAAGAAACAAACAAATGTTTCTGTATCCACAGCTGAGGCTGAGTACATTGCTGCTTCAGCCGGGTGTTCTCAAGTACTTTGGTTACAAAACCAATTGCTTGACTATGGTTACAACTTTCTTCAAACTTCAATCTATATAGACAATTCTGCTGCTATGTTTATAACTGCTAATCCTGTGCAACATAGTAAAACAAAACATATAGAGATTAGGTATCATTTTCTGAGAGATTGCTCAGAAAAGGGATTGATTAAGTTAGTCAAAGTGGATACATCAAATCAGCTTGCTGATTTATTCACTAAAGCCTTTGATTCAGTCAGATTTAATTTTCTGATTGAGTCTCTAGGTATGATTAACTTAGATTAAATCACGTCCAAACAAACAACATGCTGTGTGCAATAATGCATCAGTATGCCTTATGCATGGGAAATGATAGTAAACTATAGCTTTGCCTATTTCTGCATAAACAAATAACAATATATCTCAACAAGTTTCTTGATATGTGAGTAGGTTCAACTTGAGTGGAAACAAATCTTCGTGCTTGCACAACATAATATTGTCATAATTGTCTGTGGGAAACTTCATTTTGAGAAAACAAAGTGAGTCTTATCCTAATGTGATCAAATCATTCATCTGCACACACTATGTAAAACACTTTATACTATCTATCTTTGCAAATCATGCTCCCTCTGTTTTGTGTGAACAAAGACCTGGGTGTATGATCACCATACTGAATCTCAGTATCAAAGGTGAAAAGATCATGTTCATCATCATCCCTCTGTTTTGTGTGAACAAAGACCTGGGTTAAAGGCACCTCTGTTTTACGTGAGTAAAGACCTGGTGACCTGATGATGATCATATCTAAAGCTCTCAAAAGAATCCTAAGTGATCAACTGTATATTATCCTGAGCTTTATCAACATCGCATCAATGAGATGTCAAATACATCTCAAGATAGCTATTATAATTTAAAGTACATAGTCTTAAGTGTGGAATAATGATGATTTGACTTACAAAGGGAGGACAACACCTTTGTGAATCAAATGTGAAGTCCATGACAGTTATTTCTAAATCAATAAAACATGATAAACAGCAAGCCTAGTTGATACATGAGCTCTTGTATGGATTTATAAGGACAATATACTTGCAATCAGAACTTGTTCTAGCATCAACTATACAACATAACTAATCAGGAAGAGGCTTAGCATTATAGTATGATCCCATCTTAAGTGCATCCGATCATCATCATATATTTAGAGTTTATGTTATTCCTCTTAAAGAAATTTATGATAAATGCTTAAGTTCATCATTAATCACAAATTTAGGGGGAGTAGAATTTATGAAAAAGCAACTAATTCAGCAGCAGCAATGTCTATATCTTTATCAATTTGAAGAAATTGAAACCTGAGCATCACCTTAGCCGTTGGTTACATGGAATTTATGTTAATTTTTCTTGTACTAAATTGTCATGTATACAAAGCCAACGAGGTCCTATAGCAATAATTGGTTCAACCAATGGAGTTGGGCCATACATACAACTGTATGTAAATCAATATTAGTATATTAATGTTTATCCGTAGGTTGGTAAACTACGGATAAATAAAAATCAATCAGTAGAAGTTGTTGATCCGTAGATATACTACGGAAGAGTAAATTGTGGATCACAATTAATGTGAAATTACTTCTACGGAAGAGTACAATGTGGGACCCACTGAATAAATCCGAGAAAATTAATATGTCTGAGGATATAAATAAAGAGATTTGACTTGTCAAATGCATTATTCACTTTTTCAGCTCACTTTTTCAGACCTAGAAAATCTCGCTCAACAAATTTTTCCCACTTTCTCAACATTCAAAATTTACCAAATCAAACCTTAAGCAAACATATATCTGTGTTCTTAATCAGCGTTTATTAAGGTAAAACATGTCGTAATCATCAAGAATGAACAAGTTGATTCTTGTTTTATCTCACAACTGTTCGTATTCTAACATCAATAATGTGATTCTAACGAAGTCTTTTCTTATGAACAGATGGATCAACGATTTGCAAAAGAGCATAATGTATGTGCTTTCTTGAACCCTGACGATCCTGTGTCAGAAGGATGTCAAGAAATTATGAGATATTTGAGAAGATCAAGGGTTTTCTATGCATTATCTGCAGAGCCAACGATTTATCGCTCGCATATCAGTGATTTCTGGAATTCTGCACATATAGAAGAAGATGATGAAGGAATTATTGCAGAAGTAAAGAATCGAAGGCTGAGAATAGACGAACAAACAATAAGGGTACTAGAACTGGGAGATGTTGAAGCTGGACACCCTGATGTATTTGATAATGAATACATAGAAAAGGTTTTTCTTCTAATGGGGTATGATGGAGACTTTGAAAAGGGAGAAATCAAGAAGGGAAGACTCTGTAAGCCAAACAGATTTTTGTGTCACACTTATCTGAAGTGTATGTCAAACAGAAAATCTGGGCTTGACAGATTTTCAAGACATATATCATCTGGTATCATTGGCATCTTTGAGGGAAGGACCTACAACTACTCAAAGTACATCTTTAATTGTTTGTGTGATCACATTCGAGTACAGAAGGCTGATAAGATGTATATGTTTCCAAGGTTCATTCAACTCATCATTAATGCAGACCTGCCTGGAACATCTGTGGAGGGTGGTGTGTTTATCCAAGCACACCTTGGCAGATCTGTGCTGAACAAAATCTCAGGGAGATATGAAGGAGGAGACATAGACATGTTTGCTCATGTGATTGATGCTAATGCAGACATACCTCAAGATCTTGTTTGGGAAATTGATGAAGAGAGCTCTGCTACCAGCTCTGCTCAAGACACTCCATCACCAGAAGCATCACCTCAACAACAAACTCCCCAAACACAATCACCAGCCAGCCAAACTACAGAACCTATCTCTCCAATCCTCAATCTATCACCACAACAACAACAAACACCCCAAGCTCAATCTCCAGCCAGCCAAAATACAGAACCTATCTCTCCAATCCTCCACCTATCACCACAACAACAACAAACTCCCCAAACACAATCCCCTGCCAGTCAAAATACTGAACCAATATCTCCCATTCAACCCCAATCACCAATTCAGCCTCAGATGCAAATCTACCAACAACTTCCAATTCAGATACTGAGAGCATCTACACTGGAGAGACAGAATTAGTCTCAAAAGCAAGTACAGTCAAACTGTCATTATCCAAGACTGAATCCCCTGTGCATTCAAATGAAACTGAACAAGTTTCTCCAGTGATTGATCAGCAACAACAACAAACACTTCAAGAGCATGAAGATCAAGTCACGAACCAAAGTCAAGCTCAGCAAGTGTTGATCATGAGGAAGTAAAAGAAGATGAGATTGAGTCTCAGCATCAGGAAAGAGATACAGAAGCAGATCAGGTTGATGTGATTGCTTATAATGAAGATGATCTAAGTGATGATGACATTCCTGTGAGCAAAAGTTATCTGGTGGCTGAGTACAACAAGCTGGTGCTCAAATCAAATAAAAGAAAGGCAAGAATACAAGAGCTGAAGGGCATAATAAAAGAAAAGGATGAAGAATTGATAAATCAGCAAGCAAGAATAAAGAGACTGAAAGAAGATGCTCAAAGTGATAAAGAAGTCATTGATGCTTTTCTAGACAAGGAAGCTGAGCTTAAAGAATCAGCAGAGTCTGAGAAGAAAGAGAAAGAAAAGGTCATGAAGAGACTTGAACAAGCATCTGGCACTATGACTGCTCAGTCAAACATCATAAAGAGAAAAGAGGAAGAAATTGAGCAACTTAAACTGAAAATCAGTTCATTAGAATCTCATGCTAAGGCCTCAACTGCTCAAACAAAACAAAGTCCTAAGGCATCTAAAGAAATGATCTTGTACTCAAGGAAAAGAAAGTACCTTGGTACTGCTGAGAAGAAGCCAACCACTTATGAAAGTATTTCAAAGAAACAAATGCTGACTTCTCCTGAACACACCCCCTTAATAGACTTATCTGCTGAGAAGCCCATCTCTGAACAAAAAGATGAAAGTGATAAAGAGTGGGAAGAATTAATTAAAGAAGACTCTCCTCCAAAACAAGAAGTCTCAAAGGCTGATGATCTTCTGACTACAAGTGACATACTTGAAGAGAGGCCTGAATCAACCATGTTCATGACACTTATAAACCATGGTTTCCCTTATGACATGGTTGAAAGACTAAACATGACAGAGATGAAGAACCTGTTAAAAGAGTTTGAGCTTGCCTGCTTTATGATTCCAAACTGTGATTATGAAGCCTTCAGCACCTTTCAATCAATTCAAAACACAAAGAAGGAGCTAGGACATTGTGACACAGCCAAGCTGAGCAAATACAACATGACTTGCTGGTTACAAGGACATAACTACAAACCTCATGAGCTTAAAGGAAGATCAGTAGGGGAACTCAGAAGGATGATGGAGCATGTGATGAAAGTTGAGCTAGATACAGGAGTAAGATTCAGAACTGAAGCTCCACATCCATCTTATGAACAACAAAGCAAACTTCCTGCTGAACCTATAACAGTTGAACCTAAAGATCAGCACAAAGGAAAAGAGAAATTGATTAGAGAGCCAAGAGAAGTCATCCCCGGAAAAGTATGGCCACTTGGGACTGCAGTTAGAGAAATAACTGAGCAAAAGTCCACTCTAATACAACTGATAGATCATCTCACAACTCCCAGCTCTGCGGAAGAAAACAAGATCATGGCCTGGAAATATGATCCAGACTGGGATTGTGCTGTTATTAAAAGAACATCTGGAAGAGTTGAATACTTCCATGATGTACTCTCAGTGCTGAGTCTGCCAGAAAATGACATCAAAGATCTTCAAAGTTTAATCATCAGCAACTATCCAATTCACCTAGAGGAAGAGATTTCTCAACCCTAGTGGGAAAGCTGAAAACAAAATTCAAAGATGATGTGCTTATAGAAGCCAAAAGAGAAGATGTAGAACATCAAAAGAGAATCAAAGGGCTAAAAAGATTCAAGACCAATGCCTCAGAACATGTAGATGATGAATTCTTGAAGAGGATTGGCTACAACAACAGAAACAAAGCAGCACTTAAATGCATTGAAGGGACTCAATTCACATACCCAATCACTGAATGGGGATATGTTGAGAAGACAAAAGAGTTGGTCCTACTGAGAAATGCTGAGAACAAGAAAGCTGAAAAGATCAGAATCTTTGATCCTGTGGAAATCAAACTGCTCCATCCCAGCTACACCTCATATCTTAATGACAAATTCTTTCCCAAGCTGTCTGATGAAAAAGCACAAAATGATCTGTTCCTACATGTCCATATGATT
This sequence comes from Flaveria ramosissima, assembly GCA_025215565.1. Taxonomy (NCBI): domain Eukaryota; kingdom Viridiplantae; phylum Streptophyta; class Magnoliopsida; order Asterales; family Asteraceae; genus Flaveria; species Flaveria ramosissima. Next base: position 33,364,961 of record CM046046.1, on the reverse strand, counting down.
CAAGTAGTAGACAAACTACATGCCAAAGCCTATAAAAGAAGAAGATTTAATGCTGGACTACTGAAGGGAACAACTTTTGATGAAGTAACAGAACTAAGAATGACAGAACAAGATGAGCTAGAAGTGGTGAATAACAACAAGGTGTTAGACACACTCACTACAGAGGAAGATGTTCTGGGAATTAGTTATGAGACTCTGAAGAAGATCAGCAAGATGAAGATCAACTATAAGTATGATGATCAGAAGACTGCTGTCTCCTACTTCTACAACAAGATGATTGCAAGAATCAAAGATCTTGCAGTTTTGAAGGACTGATTGCAAGTAGCTAAGCCTAAGGGGGAGTATTGTTAGGTCTAGAATCAGTAGATCTAGTCATTATGTATAGGCTTAGTACTTGAATTAATATCTGTAATGAACTTTTGTATTTCATTATTGTGTATGCATTAAATATATAGGTTAACCCATTTATATATGTGTTGATGTATGTATGGCTGCAGGTACAAACATAATACTTGATCAATTATTGAAATTGACCGTGTAAGAAACATCTACGGATGAACATTTTGTTCTTCCGTAGATATATATTGTACAAGTAACAAAACATCCGAAGATCATCTACGGATGAACAAAGTCAACTGGAGTTCCAAGTGTTCAAGAAATGCTGCGGAAGAACAAGAATACTGAGGAAGAACAAAACATCTGCGGAAGAACAAAATATCTACGGAAGACAATATTTCTGCGGAGTCCAAACACTTGTATAATACAAGTGTTACAAGTCAACAAGTCAACAAGGCGGTTACACGAATCCCGAGAAATCCGATGATTCCTTATCATAAACAAATCAAATCCCAAGAGATCCGGTGTTTCCTATAACTGAAACATCTTTGTCTATAAATATGGATCCTAGGTTTCGATTCAAGGACGATTGGGTCAGACGATTGATTGATTGAGAACAGCAATAGCAATACAACAATCATCAAAAGTCTTTCGATCATCAAAACATATACAACATCATAGCATTCATTGATATCGTTCATTCATTCTTTGTATTCATCAACCCATTATAATAAAATATTAATTAATCATTAATTGTGTTTTGTTTCGTGTGTTCTTGATATTTCATTGATATTTAAAATTGCTTGAATACAATTAAACCAAATCAACGTTAATTCCGCTAACGTTGACTTGACATCGATTCACACTGATAATTCCTGTCGACGATCCTTGGATTCACATAGGTAGACCCAAAACAGCTTATCAATAAACTGCATGTACATCAATTTTAAAGAAGAGACGGGTCAAATGATCTTTAACTTTTTATTAACTTAAACTTGAATTTGAGTATGTTGAGTCTTTCATCTTGGATCTAACGTAATTTTTCACATAATCAAGTAAGAAGTTGTGAACATAGTGGAGATGGCAAAATGGGCGGGTCGTACAGGTGAGGTAGCGGGTCAGCAGGTCAAATGAGTTCTTGCTGAAACATGCCACTTCTGAGTATGGGTCAAAAAAGGGTCAACGTCAGGTCAACACTTCTCTATCCATCTAAAGCATTAAACAAAATAATTTAGTGGGCTGTGATTAAATATAGAATTTGGACAACTTTCAGTTTAACCCATTTGACCCGCTTGAGATTACACACAACCCAAATCAACCCATACACAAATAAATAGAATGAAATAGCCACTCTTCTATTTGTATTATTTATATGTTTTTTATTTATGGCAACTGTAAAGTCTACTTTAGTTTCAATATTAAATATGCTTGTAAAAGCTTTCTTGAACCCTGGATCATTGTTTGCAAGTAGCAAGATTAATTGTTCTTGCTAATTTGCAACATTTTCTTTTTTCATTAGTAAACAATACGACTCAACTAAAAATTCCGGAAACCTATCATTTATTCTTAACGTCATTTTTCCTATCACCAATTGCTAAAGTTACCTATGCTTTCCTTCTTTTACCATCTTACTAACCTTTATGGGTATCAGCAATTGCTAAGTTGTGTTTTCCTTCTCTTCTTTTATCATCTTACTAACCTGCATGAGTTTAAAATTTAGATAAGTTTATATTAACATGATGAATCTTAAGATAATATCTGCAAGAGTAAGCTATCATTATCCTTTTGAATCAAAAAATCAACAACCAGAAAAAAATATGCAGCAGCAGCTAGCAAATTACCTAAAATCATTGAGCATAAAAACAATATGTACTTAAAATGAAATGATTACCAAAATTTTACACATGTAACTCTAAAAACCATTAAAAGTATATGATTTTCTTAGTAGAAGTTTCTTTCAAATGTTCACACCCAAGTCCATACCAAACTGATTTTATATTCTCCGTTATGGCTTATGATTTGTAATTAAAAAAGTAAACAATTTTGAATTCTTAAACAAAAGAGTTGTAAACAAAGTTTTATATTCAAACAATTCAAGGAGTTTCAAAATCAGACAATTCTCATGAGTGAGTAAACAAAGTTTCATAAGAATCCAATTGCTTCTATTTGTGTTTGGACCTATGAACAGGTTACTTACAGATTCATTAACAGAAGGATTTGTTTTAAACTTAGATTTATCTTTCTGTGACCAAGGCTTAAAATCAGAAAAACAAGCTATGAGAGTTGGTTGAGTTGCAGAAGTTACCAGATCAATGTTCTTGCGTCTTATCTTACACATGATATGGAAACAAGAGCTTGTAAACATTGAAAAGACTATAACAAATTTTATGTTATATTTAGACCCTCTCAAGAAAATATGAATTTATTTCATCATGAGCTTGACTATTTAAGGCTCGTGTTGTTGGTCAACGACATTTTTAGCATGACGAAACCTACAAAAACATTCGTTAATGCCCCTACTTTTTTGCAAAGAGATCAAAAACAAGAGTTTAGCGTTTGTTTCCTTCATTCATTTCGATTTTAGATGAGAAACTTCAATGTCTTAATAGGGGAGCATTAACCTCCGATCTAAGAAAGCCTAAAAGATAATAGTACCTGATTCTACAAAAACCAAAGCCGCTAAAACGTTAAAATCTTTGTTAACAGATACTCAGAATTGTATGTGCCAAAACATGAGTGCACATGGGTTCGTTGATGGTGCATCATTCACATCCTTTATGTTCATCTATGTAGTTCCTCAAAGTGTGAAACTTTGTCACCATTAGATATGAAACTTTATCACCATCAGATATAATATTTTCTATCCCTACAAGGGTCCATAATGTATCTATTATTAGCAATCAAAGTCGAAATTCATGATCCCCAACAACCCTGCTATTCCTATAATATTTTATGAAATCTTTGTAATATTTTAGGCAATAGAAAATAAACAACTGCCCTTGTAGTTAATGGATCAACCAACACAAGCTTTAGAAGTCCCCAATTTGCAGACAACCCCTCAATTTGCAATCCTTCATCATGTTATATAACAAAATATAACCCTTATCAATAGCATCATTGATTTGTTTCTTGATTATAGCCCCTTTAGAGTAATGTCCTGCAAAAAGCAAATCAAACATTCAAAGTTTCAAACCAATAAAATACACCTCTTACATGACTCATGTAATATAAATTCAGATATATTCAAGAAAACAAACAAAGGAGCATAACCAAATCTAATCAATTATATTTCTCTGAATCGATTAAATTCTTTACAGTTATTGATGGCTTCTCTTCATCATCAAATTCATGTTAGCTAAATGAAAAATAATAATCTTAGCTAAATGAAAAAACTAACAAAAAAACTAACATGATGTTGTAGAGTAAATCGAAATCTTCCACTGAAAGTAAAGAAGGTTTCGAAGTGGAACCTGAGAATGCAGAGAGCATAATTTCACTGATTGAAACCCTTCGATGTAACCAAATGTGAGAAGGTAACAGGCATTCATATACGTGAGGGTAGGGATTGGAAGCGGGCAGTGACATTGAATCCGGGATTTCGGAAACGGCTTGTAGGGAAGGTAACAGGCGTGGAGGGTAATGAAAGGGCGTGGAGGTGAGACGGACCTCCGGCGAGGGAGGCAGCGGACGATCGGAAACGGCTTGTAGGGAAGGGAACGGGCGCGTCTTACAATAATGGTGAAATTACCATACTGTCCATTGGTTATGTATTATATAGTAGTAGAGATTACTAACGATCAACTTTATGCTTCATGCTTTGTATTTTAAGTTTAATGGGTTGTACCTACTTTTTTATTTTTTTATTTTTTACTTTTAACCATAATATTTTTACATTACAATTTAACTCTTATAGTTTTTTACTTTCAACTTTGGTCACCTATATTTTTTATTTTGTACAATTTTTTTGTTTTACGTTTCGTTCTAAATTTTACGAGTTAACACGTCGCAACGTGCGCGTGTGGTTTCAATGTTTGTACGTATATTTTTTTCCCATTTAATGGCCATGTCACAAGGTGGGTGTTATATCGACTTAGTTATTATTGGTAATATTTTACGTTTCACATGCGTTGTTTAACTTTTTTATGTCTATTTTTCATTTGGTTTATATATTTTGTTTTTATTTTATAATACGAGTTTTTGTAGTGTTGATGGTCGTTGGAGATGGTGTGTGATATTGGTGTTATTTAACATGGTTTTACGCCTCCAATTTAACGCTGTGGGTTTAACACTGGTTTAATAAAAAAGTATACGCAGGAGACGTGATGAATGACTAGAGCCATTGCGCTTTCGTTTTCCCACCCGTTTGTGTCATTTATTACGTGACTGACTAAATTAGGATTACCGTGTTTAATGCTTTTACTTTGAAAATGAGTGGGTTTTTACTTACTTTAATTAGTATTAAAAGCATTTAATGTTTTTTTCTGTATTTTCAATAGATAATGGATATTTACACACCCTAGAATTATAAATCAATACCCCAAATTTCTATACGTGTCGTATAGCTCCATGCGCGTTGTATAGCCATATACGTGGCGTATAACCCTTCTGCTGCCCCCCTGAATTTTTTCTCGTAATCAGTGTCGAAATTCGCTATACGCGTCGTGTGGTCCTATATGTGTCATATAAGGGTCGTATAGGGCTATATATGACGTATAGTCATCTGACAGCTCTCCCTGAATTTTTCTCGTTTTACACTTTCTATTTCTATGGTTAGAGTTATTTAAAATCAATAAACATTTAAATGCATTAAATACGGTCAATATTTCAAACACGTTTACATCAATTATTTACATTATATACAAGTCAAATTGGATATTAATAATCATAACTTTAACTCATTGAGTGATAATAATGAATGATAATGATTTGGCACGTGACAATCCTAACTTTTGTTTTTATTACCAGTGACAAACCAATAGCGTAATTATCATAAATTCACACTCGGTTTGTATTTATTGTATGCTCGATTTCGCTTATATGTTACTTGATTCCATTCATAATCATTATTGTGAGTGAAATTAAATGCAAATTGAGCATAAATCTTTGATAATTATGTTACCGGGACTAATACTAGTAACAAAAGTGAAAGTTACAAGTGTTACTGAGCAAATTAATAGTATAAATTATTATTCGACAATGCATAATAGTTTGGATTACTAAAATAAAATTTTTCTTTATATTAGTTACCTTAATCGTAAAAACAAATACAAATTAGTTTCCAAAAGTGATTGACTTTTACATCTAAATAGTAGTATGTGTATTTAGTTTTCTTTTCTAGCCTAGTAACTTTTAAAGTTTCCATTGTTAGATTTCTTTCTAACCGATGATAATTAACTTTTATTAATATGTAAAAGTTGCTCTACTTTAAATCTTATACTTGATTACTAAAGACGTAGTGACTTCTGGTGTCATGTATTAGTTTAACTTTACCGTCTTTTAATTCATTGTGGATTATGCTCTGTCTGATTACGAGAGTATAGGTTTGTTGAAGTTTTAATTTTCATCTTCATATCCTAATAATCAATTAGGATACCACATGACACTCTCATATTACTACATAAACAAATTTTCCCCCCTAAACTAATATATTATTTTAGTCAGGTTTTTATTATAAGAAATTAAATTAACGGTAATAATTCATTTTATTTTTAATTTAAATTTTTATATTATCAATTTAGTTGTGTGATCATATTATTTTGATGTTTTGAACTATACATATTTTTATAGCCAAATAAGATTCAAATAAAAAAACTCAAAGAAAAAGTTATTTATTGATATATTTATATATTTTAGGTTAGTGTGATTTTAAGACAACTGGTTTTTAATTTTATATGGGTCAATTGTATGTTATATTATTCAAAACATTATTAAAATATTTTTAGCTTATAAATGTAACTGTTTATTTTTTATTTTTATAGTAATATGACTTAATCATGCGAAATATCTATACGTTTATGAATTATGTTGTTTTCATATTTTCAACTCGTGTATTACATGAGTTTACTAAAACTAGTATATCCTAATAAAATGGTAACTATAAGCGACATGTGGCAGCATAATATTTATCCACACTAATTTTTTCCATTATTCTTTTCTTTTAGATGATCACATTAACTACTAATAATATTATAAACTTCTTGTATAGATTAAAATAGTTTTTTGATAAATTTAAAATATATATTTTAATGATATTTCCAAATAAATAATTTTTATAAAATAAGAAAGTTTTTTAAAACATCAAATGTTTTTTTAAAACTTGAAATATTTAAAACTGGCCTTTTTAAAAAAATAAAAGTTGTATAAACTAAAAATAATTAAACTGAAGTTATTATAATAAAGTTTTTAAAAATGATATTTTTTGAAACAAAATTTTAATTAAATCACCCTCGTGAAGAGTCGCATAATAAGAAATATTTCCATTCTATATTATCTTAAATTATTATTTTATAATTAATAAAATTTTATCTTATTTAATATTGTACTTATTCAGTCCATGTATTACACGTATTTACTATAGTTAGTATCGTATATTAAAATTTTTATAAGACAAAACAAAATCATAATAGGACAATACCTAAATATGCTACACTAACATTTTCGGTTTTATAGATGTGTATATCCGATTGGTGTCATTTCTTAATATAGAAAGTGTCACCACGGAAAAGACCCAAACTAAATTGACATTTCATATTGAAAATTTACTCTTTGTGTTTTTTTAACATTGAAAACACCAACTATACAATGATAATTATCAGAACAGATTTTCGTTTTGTCCATATTTTATTTCAATAATTACAAGTATAAACATGTTTATGATTCAAAATTTTGTAACACTAAACATGTGTAAATATACGGGTTATTAAAGCCAGTAAGAAATAATAATAGAGTATGTATTAATTGGTAAATTTATTTTCTTTGGTAATGATTTAACATTTGATACATAAGTTTACAACACGGGTGTGCATAAAACTGACATAATCGAACCGTGATCGAAATAATCGAAAAAACATAAATCAACAAACAATAACGGTTTCTGTTTGATGTTTTAAAATTATCCAATGGTGTCGGTGACCAATGAAATTTAATTATTTATGCTTTCTTATTCCAGGATAATTCTTTTGTTCAAAATTTAATAATTTAATTTTAAGTTCTTGTATGATTGTATATGTAAAGTCTATACATTGTTTTCTTTGTAAAATGCATGTGAGAAATATGTGATAACTTAATTAAAAAAATATTAAAAAAACATTTATTTAACCCGTATAATATACGGGTTACTAACCTGGTATTAATATATAATTTATAACCAAAGTTGGTGACCAATGAAATTGTGCCGCAAGACTCTAGTCTTGAATATAGTCAAGATAAGTGATAATAAAACAAATCATTTGTTGGTTAAAGCACTACGACTTGAGGTAGGGGTGTTCATCGGTTTGGTTATCGGTTTGTTCGGTTTATTTGGTTTTGAAATATTTTATGGCATAACCGAAAAGGAACCGAACCAAATTCGGAATATGGCTAACCGGACCGAATTCAGTTCGGTTTTGGTTAAAAACCGAAAAAACCAAATTTACCATTTGTTTATTTTTTAAGACGTTGTTAAATTTAGATCGCTTGTACGAGAATCACTCTTCATATATATTTCGTCAAAAATATATATCAAATAATTAAACTTTTGAATTGTTAACAACCTCATTTTCTAAAAATATAAATAGTCGACTTTGACTCTTTAAAAAATAAAATTTGACACTCAATTTTGGTAATTGGAGTTGAGCTAGCATATAAATTATTAGTTATCTAGTTTAAATAAATACCTTGAAAATTTAGGCCTTAAGAAGTTGGACTAAGCTTACAATTATAAAAAATATAAATAAAGTATACATATTGAATTCGGTTAAATCAGTTAAACCGAACAAACCGAATTTAAAATTTACACCGAACCGAAAACCGAATTCCCAATTCGGTTTTGGTTACAAACCACACCGAAAACGGAATTTATAATTCGATTTGGTTTTTTCGAGTTACTAATACGGATCGATTTTTGGTTTTTTGCACACTCTTAACTTCACTTCAGGGATGCAACCCATGTTCAGGTCTTGCAATCATTACTCTTTTTTTCTAATTGATTATTTTGCCTTTTTTTTACTCTATGTATTTGCTATTCTAAAATTTTCATTTTCTTAAATGAATTCTTTCGATGCAATTCTTTAGCAATTTCTTATTCTTATTATAACTTTATAAACGTTAAAGATTCTTTTTAGTGTTGGTTTTTACAACGGTCTTGACTTTTGTTGACGTTTCAATGTTATTTAACGAGATGTTTTGTTTTTTATATAATGTGTTGAATCATATTAACCTAAATTTACATATATATTTTTTACTTGAATACAAATTTGTATTTTAAACTAAGCATGTTTACATGACAACACACGAGAAAGGAGCCAGCAAGTCCTACATACACCGTAACACACGAAGCAAGTCTTAACGTGCGACAAATCAACATATTAATTTTAATCACATGTTAACGACATATAAATTATAATCAACATTTTGACGTAAACTTTTTTATGGTTCAACGTCCGTCGCCGCAACACACGCCTCATATCAACAACACTTTCAAGAATGCAACCGGACCCACACCCCACCAAAACCCCCTTTCGCTATTTCCACCAACATCAGGCTCGCAACAACCACAAGCCCCCAACCCCAAAACGATTATCATTTCATCAATGGCGGCTTCATCTGCAATCTCCTCATCATCTTCCCCTTTCTTCACCCAGGTAACAACACACCACCAATTTTCAATCTTTATGGTGTTTTCATCTTTCTTGATTTCATCCCTGTTGTGGGTTTTCAATTTCTTGCGAATTTGACCCCTTTTTCATGTTTCAAATCCCTCAGAAAGATGTGGGTGTGTCCCCAATCTTCGCACACCCTTCGAATTCGATCAGAGTATCGCAAAAGAAAGTGTCGACGAAGATCGTATCGGTGATGACTCCGCAGCAGTCGGAACGGAAGCCGTCGGCCACTGGCTCAGTTGGGGGTTTTTCTTTATCTGTTGTTGGTTTGATGTTGTTATTGTTATAGATTCATGAATGGTTTTGCTTTTTGAAATTGTATATGTGACAACGATGGTAAGCTGTTGATTGATGGTTTATCGAACACCTTTGATTTGATAACTTAGAAAACTGATGTATGTTGGAGAAACTTGCTAGAAGCATGCTGTTAGTTGATGCTTTAACACCAGAAGTTTATTATTTTGTTATTTTTTAGAACGGCTAACTCACACACGCTTTAAATCCTACTCTTGAATTTACACCTTTTCGATACAATTTGGTGCGGCTAGGCTGCAAGCCCTTTGGTCCATAGGTTAGGTAATTTAGCATTCACCTGGAAAAAGCAGTTTTGTTCTTTCTGAAGCTAATGATTTTGCGTCAAAGTTGTTTATTCTTTGAAGTTAATGTTTTCAGAGAAGGTTTGAAGTACATCAAATATTCCTATTGTGAGTTGTGGATTATTTTTTTATTCTTAAGTTGATGTGTTCATATAAAAGATATGAGAACTTGAAGAAAATCGACTGTGAATATAGGTTAATTATGCCCAGTTTTGCTTAGCAGATGACTTTTTATATAAATTTACTGTCCTGACATTATAAAGTTTAGAACTTGATGCAAACTAATTGTGGGTTTGCGTAAGAAGTTTGAGAGAGAAGGTGGGGCTAATTGTGTGATTTTAACTGATTGGATTTTGGATTTCTTAGGTAAAGACCGGAATGACAATGACAGAGAAAATATTTTCTAGGGCGTCCGAGAAATCCCAGTTGAGCCCAGGTGAGAATGTTTGGGTCAATGTTGATGTCTTGATGACTCATGATGTTTGTGGCCCGGGTTCAATTGGAATCTTCAAGAAAGAATTCGGGAATGATGCAAAGGTACTTAATTTAGGTTATACTTACTGCTTGATTTAAATAATCGACACTTTGTACGTAAAAAACTAGAAACTTCAAAGTTCAAGTGTCATTGTCATAAGAAGTATAATTATTTTTTAAGTGGTTACTTTCAGTGTATGGTATGAAGGTTAATATCATAAGCAACAAAAGAAGTATTAAATTGATTTGTTTGTGATTTATTGTGATCATATGTGAATTATGTGGTTATTGTTTTAGGTTTGGGACCGTGAAAAGGTTGTCATCATACCTGACCACTATATTTTCACAACCGATGAAAGAGCAAATAGAAATGTTGATATCCTCAGGGATTTCTCGCACGAGCAAGGGATTAAATATTTTTATGATATCAAAGATCTTAGCAACTTCAAGGTATCATCTTTATACTTTTGGAATCTTGGTATATATATTATTTATAATTCCATGTTCTATGGATGTTAAAACAAAATTAATTGTGTTTTTTTCTAGGCTAATCCTGATTACAAAGGTGTATGCCATGTTGCTCTTGCACAAGAAGGTCATTGTAGACCTGGAGAGGTACTTCTGAATTTATTACTAAACCTATAGAGTGGCTAAATGGACAAGTCGGGATGACCTGAAACCTTTTTTTTCAAGAATATTATTTTTTAATAAGCCATTAGTTTGTAAGTATGATAATGAAGCTATATTTCAACGGGTTTAAACTATACAATATTTTGTATTTGATTCTCTGCAAATTATTTTACCTTTAGGTATTGCTTGGTACGGATTCCCACACCTGTACTGCTGGAGCATTTGGTCAGTTTGCAACTGGAATTGGAAACACGGATGCTGGCTTTGTGTTAGGGACCGGAAAAGCTTTGCTTAAGGTTTGAAAACATGTTTTACACTAATTGTTGGGCTCTAGTTATTTCTTGTAGCTTTTATTTTAGGAATAAAGACGGACATGCTAGTTTTGAAGTAACGTTGATCTCCTTAGAAGATCAGTGTTTAAGATAATTGATGTCTCTTAACTAATGCAAATCCTTACTATATAACTCAATTTCTACTTTTCTGTGATTAGGGTAAGAAAATGAAATTCTGAGATCAAATGTGAAGTTACCAAACTATCCCCAACTTTAATCAATTAAATATTTACCTCCTTTTGATTCTTCAAGTTACCATAAGCACTTGAAACGCACATCCTAACACCTGTTAATTTAGATATAATTTTGTTTGTTTTAAATTGACCAGGAAAAAAAAGAATTCATTGAGTGTCTCATTTTCTTTTCCTGTCAACTTTGTTTTGCAGGTGCCTCCAACCTTAAGATTTGTATTGGATGGAGAAATGCCTGATTATCTGCTTGCAAAGGATTTGATCTTACAAGTAAGTTTGCCCATCCCTGTTTAATCCATATAACAAGTAATCTTTACAACACTCTTTTGCATATTGTTTTTAAAGCATTGCATGTGCAACAATCATAAAACTATTTGTTTTGATTTGTTGGCAGATTATGTTTTATGTCTTTGTTTGAAAATATCTTAGATCTAAGTTTCTGTTTCACTGATTATTTTCACATTTTTAGATAATTGGTGAGATATCTGTATCTGGTGCAACTTATAAAGCAATGGAGTTTGTTGGTTCGACTATTGAGAGTCTTACTGTAAGTTTTTTTCTTCCTTATTTCGTCTAAAGCGAGCAATTAAGTTTTTAATATATTCTAGCTTTAGGTGATTATTTTGGCCTATTTAGGGATAGATTTGAATTCTACTTTTTTTTAACAAGTCAAATAGGTAAACCCACAAAATTATAGAAAAAAATGAGTCTAAAGTGCATTTAAAATGCAAAAGCGTCCTACATATGTGTGTGTGTGTGTGAAATAAGTAGATTATTATTATAACAACAGAGTAAATAAAGTATAATTCCGAAAGTGACGACAAAAGTGTTTGTGGGGCGGCCCAGCCAATGTGGCATCTTTCTAAAATGCTTGAAGATTGCAACTTTTGGCTTTGGAGTAACATGCTTGAATCTGTTATATCTTTAAAATACGTTTGACTTCTTGAGTAAAGACAAATAAGTAAATAACCCAAACATTACCACCAATAGTTTATTTCTAAGGATGATAACCGGTTAATTGGTGCTGGGTATCCTACTATCATATAAAAAATGTAGCAACTTTTACGGGACACGACGAACAAGTCTGGTCACATATTTTTATCATATCATTTATATAACTACACGCATGCTCTCATTTCGGTTGCATAGATGGAAGAAAGAATGACACTATGCAACATGGTTGTCGAAGCTGGAGGGAAGAATGGCATTATTCCAGCTGATGCTACTACATTTAAGTACCTTGAGGTCCGTTCAATTTTTATTTTGGGGAACTTTTATTCGAAATCAGCGATTAAGTGTCTATGTTACAGTTTATAATCATATTTGGGGACCCTTTTTGATGAACTTATAAGATTTCAATATCATGCAGGACAAAACATCTGTGCCTTATGAACCGGTCTACAGTGATGATCAAGCAAGGTGAGTCCATTTCCATTTTGTTATTGTCTTGATCTAATACGCAAGAATTTCATCATCAACATGCATGCTGATTACATAATTAGAAGCTTTAAGTTCACATTTTGCATCCATGTATATTTCTTTGCATTTCAGGTATCTTGCTGAGTATAGAATCGATGTCTCCAAATTGGAGCCCCTAGTAGCAAAGGTTTGATATCTTACTTTCCATCAGACTTTGTGGCTTTCAGTAGAGGTTGCAATTTCAACCAATTTACTTTTGGATGCGTCAATTTGGGTTGTGTTTTATCTCAAATCAATCAGGTCAAAAGATTTAAGATAAAAGTGGAAGTCCAAATTGTTTTATTCAATGATCAAGATTATAATTGTAATAACATTGCTTCTGTAAATATAATTAATGCGTTAATCATGCATAATTTTTTTTAAAGTGATCAAAATTGTTTGTGGGTTGATTCTACCCTGCTGCTTGTTCTACCAGTACTAAATATAACCTTATTTTGACCCCTCACCCAATCTGCCTGAGACACCCATCTTGCCTCCTCTAGTTTGAAGAAACAGTTGCAAGAAACTAAGGCGAATACAAATGCCTGAAATTAGCCTGCTGAGATTCATGTAATCCTGATATTTTTTTAACATCTTGCAGCCTCATTCTCCTGATAATCGTGCTTTAGCAAGAGAATGCAAAGATGTCAAAATAGACAGAGTATATATCGGATCTTGTACCGGTGGCAAAACCGAAGATTTTCTAGCAGCTGCCAAAGTTTTCTTAGCTTCAGTAAGTTAGACTTGCTGCTTATTTCCCCTTGATTTTATCATTACACCCTTTCTCATTTTCATGAATCTCATGTTTTGTAAACTATTGATTTGAACTTGCAGGGTGAAAAGGTCAAAGTACCCACTTTTCTTGTTCCTGCTACTCAAAAGGTTTGTAATCTTGTGCTAACTACTGCAAATTGGCGATTTCCGAATTTGCATAGTGTATAACGTATGCTAATTACAATAAATATTGGTAGGTGTGGATGGACATTTATACCCTCCCGGTCCCAGGGTCTGGTGGAAAGACTTGTTCCCAGATATTTGAAGCTGCTGGATGTGATACACCTACTAGTCCTAGTTGTGGTGCCTGTTTGGGTGGTCCAAAAGATACTTATGCACGCATTAACGAACCTCAGGCTAGTATATTTTTACAAGTACATCATATATGGCAAAATGGGTGGGTGAATTTGGTACGGGTCAGGTCGGGATGACTCGACAAAATTTTTGCCCGATTTTTCATTTCTATATATAGTACTGTGTTTCGAGTACGAAAAATGAATTCATAACAATAACAATCTAAACTTTGGAATTATACGCTGGCTACTTGGATCAGTCAAACCTGTTTCCTTGTTAGCTATATTTTTAGTTCATCTGTATGAGCAATTGGAAATAAAACATAACTTGAAGCGGTCCATTCATAAGTAAATGGGTAGCAATAGCCACATGGGGAAGATCATATGGTTTAACTTTTGCCATGAAATGAACTTATTTTCAACCTCAAAACCACTAAAAGGCTGTTAATTTTCAAATAAAATGTGATACCCACATCTACCTGACTGCATCTAGAAAAGGGTTGGTGTTTTTATCTTTACAAATGCGATCTTTAATCCCATTCAAATTGCATTTAGCATGAATTAACATTGTTAATGATGCAGGTGTGTGTCTCGACTACAAATAGGAACTTCCCGGGTCGTATGGGCCACAAAGATGGTCAAATCTATCTAGCTTCTCCTTACACTGCTGCAGCTTCCGCTTTGACTGGTTTTGTAAGCGATCCAAGAGACTTTTTGCGCTGATTTCGTTGCTGTTTTTGTTAGTTCGGCGACACAACCTTGTTGTATGGGACTTGTTGCGCGATCACATCTAAAATACCATCTTTTATGTTGCACTTATGACTCTAAAATAAACATCCCTGGGGTTTGCATCTAAACACATTGTCTTATTTCATATGTTGTTTTCAGCTTTTATAGTTGATTTCATATTTGGATGTATGATTATTGCTGTTTTAGTAGGTTGGCAAAATTAGAGGTCAGACAAATGGGTAAATAGGCCAAATTAAGTCACCTTGGTTTGATATTGCTGAACTTCAACTTTTAGTTGCTTTTTTCAGAACTAATATATTAAGAACACTTTTATCATCCATACTCTACATCTGCATATTGTAGGATTTTAACTCTCGATTTGTTGGGTAGAGGGATGCATGTTATAATTTTTAAGGCAAATTTAACGATTTTAGTTGACTTGTGACAGAAGAACATTCTTTGAAAACATGCTGAACACTAAAGATTTTGAAGAACCAATCTGGTCACACAAATACACTTCTTAACATACAAGAATCATTTGCAAACAAGATAAACAAAAAAAAGTACTGATCGAAATATGAGCGACATATAATACGTTTACGAAACATGTAAATAACATAATCAAACCATCCAAGTTGGGTATGGAACTATAATAATATTACGACAACGAAAAGACGGAAAAAGAATCGAATGGACAAAAAGAACCAAAAAAACCGGTGAGCGAACCGAAAAGAGTAAACATATATAGTAAAGCAGCCAAGATTATCAAACAAAAGCTTCAAACTTTTCTAGTCTGTGGTGGTACTTTATAACTGTTTTTCTTCATCTTTTTGAGTCAATGTGCTTGTTTTTCGGCTTTTGATTCTTTTCCTGGAATCTCGGAGCTGCATATAGGAACATATTACACGTTCGTAAGTAGAGGTGACAGATTAAGTCGTTCATTTATGACATGTTCTATTCCTAGCAGGCAGACCGGTAAAAAGTTAAAAGTGAAAAACTTAAAGGTAAACGGGTCAAATATATCCTAAAGTGTGTTTTTAATGCGCTAAGCTTTCAGCTTGCGCTGGACAAATACTGTTCAAGACTCTCCAGTATTGTCATTAGTTTTTAAATATATCTATGGAACGTACCAAGTCCGTTGGCATCCGAGGTTTTCATGATTCGTAGCCTTTTCACCGTTGCCAAAAACATCCTGGTTAAACCATAAAACACATGTAAGCAAGATGTAAAACAGAGAATTCAGGTCAAGTGATGCACATATCGGTCAAACCGACTCTTCTAATGACAAAGGTTGACTATATAACATAGTACCTCCACGGCACATCACCCACGAGCATCCAATCTCCTTCTTTATCTTCATATGTTAGCACAAACTCAGAAGATCCATCCAAAAGCCGAGAGCGTTGATGCTTTTCTGTACCTGAATTAGATCGACATAAGAGCATATCAACATATACTCTTTTTGTGTTTCTATGTTCTTAAAGCGGATCAAACGGGTCAAAAATACTCGTTTTGTTTGTAAAGATACTTCTTTTTTGGAGAAAAATGTTTTAGTTTTACCCAACCCATTTAGACTTATACCAAAATTACCTGTTTTGACCCGTTACCAAGCTCTCTTGACCCACCCGTTTTGACCCGTCAAAAAACTGCACTTACGGATAAAACTAGCACTTGTGGAAGCTTTCAAGAACATGATCTCAAGAGCTTGAGCTAAAGTTTCATAGCACTCATGTGCATTCAAATCAACTTTCCTTCCGATAGGTAAACCATCCATATTCACTTTCACAAAACCAGAATGCGTGGTTTCTTTACTGACAGTTTCATCATTCTTGTTTTCGCGGTTAATGTTTTTCTTTTTCTTTGAATTATCATTCCCGCTCGCTCCCTTTTCTCCTTCATTCTTGGTAAATTTTGCTTGGTTTACCAAGCTGTTCATCCTATAAGTCTTCACAGGTGGCCATCCCACCACTTGATTGCTGTAAAAGCATAAGAAAATCTTATCAAGATTCAAGATTTAGGCTCATTTCAAATCCAAATTCTAATAAATTTCCTTAAAGAAAGATAAATGAAAGATCCCATGATCCAAATTGTGTTTAAAACAAGGTCCAATTTTAAAGATAAATGAGAGAACCCGTTACCAGAAAACTCACAAGACTCGCCCCATACCCTGCTGACCAACTAGATCAGGTAAAACAACGTTTATGGTAGACAGACGGCCTTTAAGGGTGCTAAAGGCACGGAACTCTAGGAGCTCGATTGAAACTTGAGACCTCAGCTAGATGGACTCTGTTAGCCGAGTTTATTATCTGTTATAATTATTATTATTATTCGATTTGTTATCTATCTTTAAGTTTGTTTGTTACTCATTATTCTATCTATACTATGGAGATTAAGATCGTTGCTGATCAATGGAGCTTCATAACTCATTACGTTATAAGAACTTTTCTTAGCTCATCAAAATTCACATAACCCTTTAAGGTGATTAGCACCTTTTCTCATACATCTATATTAAAAGAGGCGAATCATGGTTGATCAATATATAAAAAGCCCTAAATTTTTTAGACTCAATTGTTTACCACTACGCCACATGGTCGAAAAAGACTTTTCATGTTCTAAAAGCAATCCTCTGATCCTAATCAGATCAAGCTTTAAAGAGGTCAAGGAGTGATTTTTCTTGGTATACAACTTCAAATGCATATCGTACAACCCACAAATGGAATGAAGTTAAACCATGTAATGAAATCAAACTATGGATCATCTAAAGCTAGTTCCAAACTTTGAAAGAACAATTTATATTAATGTTTTAAAAAACATCTTTTATGGTTCAAATCAGCTTAAGGTTTTGTAGACACATCAAGCAATGATCTTTCTTGATGTACAACATAAAATGCACAAGATACTACCTTAAATGCAATGAAACCAAACTAAGAATCATCTAAAGCAACTTCCAATTTCAAAAGAACTATTTTTTTTTTATCTTCTAAAAGCAGCCTTCTTTGGTTACAATAACCTTTTAAAGAACCTCAATCACTAACTAATAACTATAAATGCATATGGTACTACCATTCAATGCATGAAACCAAACTAAGAATCATCCAAAACAAGCCCAAATATTAAATGAACCATGTTTTGTCAATTTTAAAGAACCCTGCAAGCAATCATCTTTTTTCTTGGTATGCAACTATTAATGCATGTGGTAGACATAAATGCAATGACACCAAACTAGGAATCTTGTTGGACCCTCCACCCCAACCAAGTACCCTAGAAAAATCAAATAATCAAACCATAATCAAAATAACCGATTTAAAATTATAGAATCGATTGAGAAACAAATAGTCTGATTATAACTTTTTTAATAACGAAATTTGTATGGTTCAGAAATATGTGTATAATCAGCTAAACCATAATGATCATAAACCAAACATTTGTAACTTTTTATTTTTTTATAAATAATATGTTATCAAAAAAGTTTTGTTATTTCCACTGTAAATTAAAACAATTGCTAATATTTCTTTGACCAGTATAATTGAATTTACTAATTATTGATTGAAACAAACTTAAATCCACCTTTTACATAGGTTATAGCCAAATTTAATAAAACCATCTTTACCAACAATCAAATAAAGCTTAAAACTTTCTATAACTGAAACTAATTGGTTATAAAATTCCAGAAACCAAAACATCTATTATAATTTCAATTTTAACCATAATCAAACACAAGTGAAAGATCATGTCACATAACTTTTAACCCATCCCAAACACACAAAAGCACAAGTGAAAGATCACATGACATAAACTTCCAAGTGTTGGGATAAAAAATCAACCTGAGAGCACCATTGTTGGATGGAGAATAACCACCAGAAGTAAGACTCAACCCCAACCCAAGTTCAAGCTCATCATCATCATCATCATCTCCATAACCACCACCACCACCACCACATAGCCTGAAAGTTGTGTCCATAGGAAGAAGAAGAAGAAAGAAAGAATGATGCAGAAATGGTTATAGAAGAAGTTGAAAAAGATTGAATGTTTTGAAGAAGTGAAAAAGGAAGAAATGAAGAAGAAAAAGGGAAAAGAGGTCACCTTAGAGGAAACAGAGTAGGAGTGTGTGGTTATAGCTATGGCCCATTTGTCTGCTGATAGTGCTCTTGGTATCACCACTTCTTCTGCACTTTAGTTTTCATCATGTCTCCACAAAACTAACAATTTTCCATAACTGCCCCTCTAAAGTTGCTAATTTTTATTTTTCACCTAGTAGTTTTCTAGTCACTTTTCTTTTTATATCAAGAATTATAAAAAGAAATGTAATTAGAGAGTTGAAAACAAAATAAACCTCACATCCTTTATTAAACAAAAAATAATAATAATAATAACAATAAACCATGCCGTCTTTCATGCAAAGAAAACTATTGGACTAAAACTGTATATTTGATCAAATCACAAGGATGATAGTAGTAAGGTTATTTTTTAGTTTATATTTAAAAAAAAATCTAATTTAGATATATTCAAGTCATAAAATTGTATTAAAATTCACTCAAGCTAATATGTATATTCAAAGCTTCTAGTTATATCTAATATATAATTAAAGACTTTAGTATAACAAAATTAAGTTAATATAATTTAAAAATGTTGAGTTGGTGAATAAAACATAAATTATTGAGATATATACATTCTTTATCGCACTTATCTTTTCCTATCAAACATAATTCTGTAAATTGGGTATTAGTTTATAAATTATTATGACGATTATATCTAATTCATAGGTTATTGTTTTGAAAGCAGAAAGAAAGCTGGTTAAGCATTATCATGTTTGTAACACTCTTAGAAATGTTTTTATCTTGAATATAATTAATTAAAAGGTTATTTTCTTAGCATCTTATAAAAGGTACTTTTATTTTATTAAATTCCGTAAGTATTTACATGAGTTATTTTATAAAATTCCGTAGGTTATTGTTCAAGTTCATAAGAATAAGAATAAGATCATGTTTATTCTGCGGGTTGACGGATGAATGTGTTAATCACCTCTTTATCTCGTGTGGTATAGCGGAGCAGGTGTGGGAAAACATAAGCTCGTGGTGCAATATAAGGCCGGTGGTTGCTTTTTCATATAGAGATCTCATGGACTATCCTTACTCGTTAAGGGGAGATGAAGCTTTCAAAAAGGCGATACATGCTATATTCATGCTCACAACGTGGAGCTTATGGAATCACAGAAACGAAGTGGCATTTGAGCATGTTCAACCTTCGGTAATCAGGATTATTTATAAAATAAAGGCGGCGGTCAACGTGGGAGTACTCGCAAGAAGCAAAGGGAAGTTTCCTATAGCTTTAGGTAACTTTTCTTTCGGGTAGAAACTGTTCTGTTTTGTTATGTTCTTCCTTGTAATTCTTGTTCTTTTTCTATGTTTTGTACTTCTCGGGGTTTTTAGTCTCTTGCTAGCCCCTCTAATAAATTTGGCCGTTCAAAAAAAATATGTTATTCTCTTACAAAATATTATAATGTAGAATTAAATTTTGATAATAATTATTATTCTCTTTTTACTTTACTTTTTAGTATTACATTATTACTTTTTTTTAATGTTTCATCATCTACGTTACCCTTTTAGTTTGTCTCAAAAGAATTATATGCTTACAGAGTTTAGTATCACAATTTATTATTTGTTTCATTTTCCCCATACAAATTTATCACAAATGTCGTGTTTAAGTTTTTAAATATATAATTTTAACATTTTAATTGCATTCGATAGTAAAAATGAGGTCCTGCTTCTATCACTATTTATACGTGATAGAATTAAAGTTTTTTTGTAAAGACAATAACATTGAAAAGGAAGAAATATAAATAACTATATATTAAATGATGAAACACCATCATAACCTTCTCCAATCCATAGCATACTTTATTTTATTTATATGTACTGAACATACTTTAAAATTAAATATATAAAACTTTTATATAAAACAATGTTTGAGGATCTAAAATAAGATTTAGCATGTCCTATCTTTAAGGATTAAAGACTGAAAAGCTAGTCTTTATAGTATTATTAACATATTTATTATTTATAATCACCATATTAAACCATGTTTATTATATCATCAGTAAATAAATAACATGAATCTAACTCTGGCTAAAAAAATAAAGAGATCAACAAGGGAAAAATCTTAATTCATTGTAATAATTATAAATGATCTATATTCTTTTAATTTGATTAAGATTTAAAAGATAAATAAAATAAAATAACTTTAATATAATAAAAATATATAATCCATATTACATGTTATTATTAAATAAAATATGATATAATATTACTTATACAAGTTTATTGACCTCTGTCTAAAAATCAAAAGAATCCTTTATAAATAATAACTTTACCTTATTTCACGAATTAAATAAACTAATTATCCGATACATAAAAGTTTTAGTTATACTTTTAATAACCCTCATGTTTACTAATAATATGATTAAATTGTTAAATTACCACTTTAGACGGATAATGTGTATATTTAATTTAATATATTATTATTATTATTATTATTATTATTATTATTAGTATTATTATTATTATTATTATTATTATTATTATTATTATTATTATTATTATTATTATTATTATTATTATTATTAGTATTATTATTAATATTATTATTATATTTAACAATAATCAATGAAAAGCACTTATAATTTATTTTCTTTTGTCCAGCGTTCTCAAGACATTCGCCATAAAACTGTGCTTGTGAAAGTAGACTCCTACTCATTTCTTAACAGCTGTCTCCATCGATAACATCGTTCGTAGGCCCCACAACCTATATAAATATATTGATTAATGAAAATGTAATTAAATTATTTTTCAATTTAATAACTCGAGATTACGGCTATTAAAAAAGTTGACAGACTCACGGTAAGCTTGCTAAAAATAAAAATATAAAACCCGTTCTTATGTAAAAAAATTTTTTTTATGGTTTTACGTTACCTCTGAGAAAATATTATGTTACCCCTAAAAAAAATTTAAACTCAAAACTTTATAGAAAATTTTAAAATTTTATAATTATTAGTCTAACATTTTATAAAAAATATAACCTTTTATGAAAACATTATAAAACCCGATTACCCAATTTATTAAAAATCCAATTAATTTAAAAGGACATTTTAATTTTGAAACCCAATTAATCTTTAAAAGCTCAATTATTATAAAACCAATTTACCAATTTAATTAACAAAATCGGACCCCCCCCCAAAAAAAAACCGCTGCTCCCTTCCCCTACGCCACTGCCTGAGTGCATGCGATCTTGTTGCTGCGAGTCTGCCGCTGCTCAGCCACCGCTCGGCCGCCGCTCTGCTGCCTGCTGGTCCGGACGTTGCTGCAGTGTTGCTGCCGCCGTTGCTGGCTGCTGCTCCGAAGAGTTTAAGATTAGGGATTTGAAAGAATTGAAGCCTTGAATCTTTAAAGATATTTTTTCTATATTCTAGGTTTAAGTGTTATTTACAAGATTTTTAGAGTAGAAGATTGATTATTTGTTATTTGATTTAATTTTTAGGTTTTATTGACAATTAGGGATTTGTATTGAAATTAGGGATTTTATGAATTTGAATTGTGTTATTTGTAATTGCAATTTGTAATCTTATTGTGTTATTTGAAATTGAATTAGGGATTTGGAAGATGAAAAAACAAGTATAAAAAAATAAGAAAATTTAAAAGAAAACCGCCCCCCCCCCTAAAAAACCCCTTCGACCGTTGCTGCTTTGCCTTCTTGAGTTTCGAGTTCTGCTATTGGCCTGATGCTTGAAGGTATTCTTTTTTACTTTTTAAGTTTTTTTTTGCAAGATTTTAGTGTTATTTGCAGGATTTGAAGAGTAGGAGATTGGTTAATGGTTATTTGATTTAATTTTTAGGTTTTATTGGCAGTTAGGGATTTGTATTAAAATTAGGGATTTGTAATGTTTAGGTTTTATGAATTTGTAATTTTTAGGTTTTATTGGCAACTAACAAACCCAAAATACCAAATAACATTAATAACTTAATAAGTTAATAACTAAACAAATAACATGACCAAAATTATAATAAGCCCAAAATCTAAATTACTAAACAACTAACAAACCCAAAATACCAAATAACATTTTGTAGAAACATAGATAACTTAACAACTAACAAACCCAAAATACCAAATAACATGACCAAAATTATAATAAGCCCAAAATTTTAATAACTTAAAAACCTAACAAGTTTACAAGCTCAAATACCCATTACCCAAACTAAACAAATTAAAAAAAATAACTAGTTATACCCATAACCCTCATCGCCTCACCCTGTCGCCGATCACCCAACAACCTTTGTCCCTGTCGCCAATGATAATGATATGCAACCAGCTGATTCTGATATCAAGTCAACAACTCCTTCAAGTTCAATTCGTTCGAGTTTAATTCCTTTGGATTTTGTATTGAATGATCTTCATCCAACCCTTTATTATCGTATCTTTTTCTTTTATTTATATAAATGTACGGTAAAAAAATTTTCTTACGTTACCCCTGAACTTTTCTTCTAGATCCGCCACTGCTTGTGACTCGCTTATTGTCTAGTTTATTTAAATTATAATTTATATATATTATAGAGATAATTTGTAAAATAATAATAACTTCTATGATTATTTAAATTGGTTACTCATAAATTATTTTGTCTCAATCAAGTCATTAAAGTTTCAAGATTTTAATTAAAAAAACTTCACATGATAGCAAACAAATTTTATGAGTGTTTCAATTAAATCACTCATATTTTTATTTATTTCAATTTAGTTATTAATAGTTTAATTTATTCTAGTCAGACCACTAAAGATTTAGGAGTGTTCTAATTAGGTTATTTATATTTTTCTTTTAAAATATTAAAATTATTAGCAAAATTTTTAAATAATTTATATTTATATATATATATATATATATATGTATGTATATATATATATATATTTATATATTATATATATATATATATATATATATATATATATATGTATGTATATATATATATTTCTAAATTTTTAATATTTATTTTTTTAAATACTTTATCATTTTTAAATGTACTAACTTGAATAATCCTGAAACTTTAATGATTTAATTAGTACAAAGGAATTAAATGATATAATTAGGACAAATAAAATTTATGAGCGACCTAATTAAAACAATCCTGAAACTTGATTACCATGTTATAAAGTTATTTCATTGTTTTAATTAGGTCATTCATAAATGCAGGACCGGTTAAGGGCTTAACAATTACAACACAACAACACAAAGAGGAGATTAACTAAACTTGATCAAACAGTAAACTGGATTAACCAAGATAATGATACAAAGAACACAAGTAATGATAAAGAGACAGAACAAGAGATTTGGGTTTCAAGGAGGCAGTATATTGCTTTATCAAGTTCTATTACAAGTGTTACAAAGCATAAAGAAAGATACTAGAACTTGGAATACTTATACTACAACCTACAGCCGGCTATAATTTGAAAGCCAGCTGGATACAATTGACTAGACACAAACAAAATCAATTATAGAATCAAAAGGCATATCTGCCTTTTGACCTTATGACTATGACATGCCATAGCTCACATCCTTATCTATTACAAAAAGGATAAAATACATAAAGTAGAAAGTTACAGACTCAATACCTCAATGTACAGTTACCAAAAGCATGGACCTTTTCACCAACTCATGTAAGTTGGTGACTTTACAGAGATGCAGCGGAAATGTGTCCAGCTTTATGGAACAGTACATCAGATAAAGCATGTTACTAAAAGTTTTCGGAAGAAATCTGTCTTCATAGGATGAAGCTTCGGAAGACTTTGTCTCTGAGGCTTCGGAAGACTTCATATTTGGCTTTGGAAGATATTGGTCTTGGCTTCAGAAGATTTTACACTTAGAATATTTCTAGTGTATGGTGTAAAACTTTCAAAGCAATTCTTCTTCAGTACTTAATGCATTACTTGCAGAGAGACATTGGATGTTTTGGTTTGCATCAGACTTAAAGGAATCCTTACAATAAATTGTAAAATATTTTAAAAAATAAAATTAATAATATCTATAAAGAACTTAATTATTTAATTTTTTTGGATTTTTTCAATTAAAAAAATATGAATAACTTAATTAGAACACTCCTACAACTTAAATAACCTGATTGTAACAAATAAAAATATGAGTGATATAATTGGCACACTCTCGAAACTTGCTTATTATTCTGTGAACTTTTCCTTAACCAAAAATTATAATATATTATGTAACAGAGAATTGTTGTTTTTCTTCATTTGTTTTGATCACACTTGCTATTTTCATCTAAACAATATTTTTTTTGGATTTGGCTCTCCTAAAAAGTTGTCATTTCATCCAAAATATTAACTTCATTAATTTCAAATGTTAAACCATCTATCATAAAAAGGTTAATTATACATTTTGCATTTAAAATAAAATCCTATTTTGTGTTAACGTATTGTTGTTAAAACTTCATTCACGAAAGCTATATTAGTCATTTTATTTTTTTAATGTCTGAATATTTCATCACGACTGAATCATGAGATTGTCGCTTCATCGGTGGGGGGAGAAGAATGGACCTGGTTTCTAGTGGTGGTCAAGAACCCATTGCGAATGTGTTATATAATAGAGACCATGCTTCTAGTCGTCATCTCTCGTATATCATGATTAAGTTCCACTAGATTATGGTTATGTAATTAAGGGATTTTGTTTTGTATTTTAAAGGGTAATTTTATCAATTTACACATCTTAATAAATTAAATTAACAGAGTTTGCATTTTTGGACGAAAATAACAATTTTTTAAAACCTTAGAGAGCTAAATGAAAAAAAATCTTATTTGGAGATAATAACAAATGTGACCAAACCACAATGAGAAAAACGACAATTCACTCATTATTTAAACTTAAACTTTAGCGTCATTTTAAAAGAATTATTAGTTCAACCAGTTAAGATAAACAAATTCAAACAATATTATTATTTGTTTATATATATATATATATATATATATGTGTGTGTGTGTTGTGTGTTGTGTGTGTGTGTGTGTGTGAGAGAGAGAGAGAGAGAGAGAGAGAGAGAGGAGAGAGAGAGAGAGAGAATAACAAATTGTAATTTTTTATATAAATAATCTAGCCAGCTCGACGAGACGACTCGACTCGGCTCGATTTTTTACGAGATGTCTCAAGTGCTACATTTCATCTCGTTAAAATAAGTTAGTCCTGGCTTGGTTTGAAAATGAGCCAAGCTAGAGCGTACCGTTAAATCGTTACATTCATAAAAAACAAACCGTTTAACCATCAACCGGTTTGGTTTATGTTTATACAAACCGTCATATCGTCGGTTTGCTCAAAAAACTTTACCAAACTGAACTATAAACACCTCTACTTTTTGTGACTTTAGTATACCAAAGATACTAAGGTTAGCTTATGCATTCTTGCTATTTTGAATATGATGAAAAAGACAAACCTAAGTATGAACTTGGTAACTACATGGGTAATTTGAGAGAAGATACATGGTTTGACAATATGAATGATATATATATATATATATATATATATATATATATATATATATATATATATATATATATATATATATATATATATATATATATATATATATATATATATATATATATATATATATAATGTTGCAAAAAGATGATGGAAACAAGAAACTATATTATTTATCCTTTGATCATATTTATTGTTTATTAAAGTTATCACTAGTTTTATTGGTTGCAACAACAAATATTAAGAGATGGTTTCCTTCAATGAAACACGTGAAAACAGAATTGCATTAAATAGATGGCTGGTGATTCTTACATTTGTTACAAGTAAAGAGTGATCTGAGAATGTTTTGATCGAGGATGTGATATATGTTATTTTTCAAAAGATGAGAACCTTGAGTAATAGAGATAATCAGATGAGTCAGTGATCCGTTAGTAATCCAATTAATCTTTAAAAAAAGCTCCTTCAAACACTAATGAATCTCATGGCAGTCGCACCTCTCTTCTATCTTACCCTGGACTTTCTGCCAACTATTGGATTTTGCATGTTTATCTTCATTTTTTCGCTAAAAGGTTTCAAATCTATGAAAAGCATTATCAAATGTAATAAGTAAAAATAATGTCAAATTACTAATATTTGGTAGGAATGATAAAGTTTAGGATCTTAGCATTTGGCCACTGATTTATTTTTTTTAATCTTTGAGCACTAAAATAGATCTTAGAGTTTGGCAACTAAATTATTTATAATAAAGTTTTATTTTTTGAGCTTGGCTAAAGTTAAGTGTTTTTGACTTTTGCCACTAAACTTTGATTTTTTCGCTTTTGACGAGCCGGACAATAACGACCAAAGTAACATACTGTTATGTATGAGAAAATTGACCGGACTCTCGTCGCGTAACGCAGGGAGAAAAAACTAGTTTATAGATAATTTTAACCACGTATAAGAATGAACTAAATATAAAAATAGAATTAATCTGAATAACTATTTAAAATCGAACTTGTAAATGCTCATAATTCATGAATATTTAAATCCCTCAAATGTTTATTCAAGTTATTGGAATCAAATCAGTTCGAGATGACTAATCCAATATAAATAAAATTTTAGTTTGATTCTTAGCCGAATTAATTATTTGATGCAAATAAGATTCAATCCAATTTCAATTCAAATTCAGGTCAATACGAATTTCAGGTTATTTGTTTACAACACGTATAATAAACATCACCTATAGTCCAAACATATAAAGATTAAAGTATGTCATATACTGTTTGGTGTTTAATAATAACACACCGAATGCAATGATTATATATGCATCAATATGGAGAACTTCATAAGCTTTTTGAAGACTTAAAACAAGACTTATAGTGAGTACAAGTTTCCTAGATGAGTCACACATCAATATACAATTTTTATTTATAAATAGGTTTTATTTAAAATGTTTTATGTTGAAGATTCATTAATAAACACACATATTATATTAGTTGTTGATATTAGTATTAGTGTAGAGTGTAGACTTATTTTTTATAATTACATTGTTGTTTAAAAGTATTGTATTTGCTTATGATGAAATTAGCCCAAGCTAAGAGTCATTAATCAAAATTGTAGCATGCATTATCTTCTTGAAAGTTGACATTATTGTGAGGATATAGGTGTCACCCAACATATGGGGTGCATATAGCACATTGTTATCCATATGAAAATTGTTAGTGTGGATCCATACTTAAGGAAGTTTGTTGTGTGAGGTGATGGGCAATTTGTGGGGCACACATAATCACTTTGTTTTGTTGGTTGGTAACTTTTGTATGGAGGAAACCACTTAGCAAATGTATAGATATTTTCTCTATTGTTTAATTATCTAATTTTTTATGATATTGTTATTGTGGATTTTTATACAAACTCATATTTGTACTCATAAATGATAGATGACATGTGTGTGATGTGTGTTTTAAGGTGGTAAACTTCGATCCAAGCGGAAAACTGAGTTTGTAGTTGACTCATTCAACTCGGACAATCTTGTGAATGAGTAATTTGACTTGTTTTAATAAACATTTTTAGTGATTTTCAATGGATTTTTTGAATAGGCCTATATAACAAGTTAACAACAACATAAATTTATATAAGTGTAAGCACACAGTATCAGACTATCAACATACAAAAATAATGAATACGTAATTTGTTTTTAGGCGATCTAACTTCTCTTTTCCATACAATTTGATGACTTTGTATGTTTTTTTACATGTGTGAATTCCTTATTAGACTACATTTTAGTAGATAATGTGTTGATTAATTGTTCGTTTTCTTTTCTTTTTCCAGAATGACTGACGGTAATAACATAATAAAAAAGTTTCTAGTAAGGAGCCAGCAAAAGTACCACAATATTAAATATTAAATAATAGAGTAAAACTTGATATTTTCCACTCTGTTTCAAGGGGAATATGTGTTCCATAGCCTTCCACATTCACCAAAAGATTGTTGTTGTTATGAATTGGATTTTTCAATCGTTAGAAATAAAACAAAAGATTTAATACACCTCGTATTCAGAAATTTATTGTTTTATGTTATCTTACTCGTTGACTTTCTTAAGCCATTGGCATATCGATCATATGAATAGATAAAAAAAAAAATATGTTATTCCACTAAGTATTTACATTTCAATGAAATTTATTTTAATTTCTGTAATATTTATTAACATATTCTTTTATTACCAAAAGAAAATGCAACTTTATCACTACATACACCGTTTCTAATTTAATATTAACATGTTTTCACTTATTACACATCGTGTTTCATTAAAAAAAAACAAGCTCAAATACAAGAAAACTATATATAGCCCACCTTAACTCATGGTCCATATGTTCACCAGGTTGACACAAACACATTGGAAGTTTGGAACCAAATTCCACACACTCTACCAAAGCATGAAAACAAGTCCGTCCATTGGTCGCCGTATACTCAACCCGTATCATCGGTTGTACAAAGTGTCGCCTCCACTCGCTACCTTTCGAGTTTTGACATTGAGCCTTCCTCGTCACTGTCCAAGTTATACACATCCTAATGGTAAAGTGTCCACCTTTATCTAATTATGGGGTAAAGGGTTCAAATCGTGTAAAATGTAGGTATAAGTGATTAGTAGGAATAAACTGGAGGTTGCCTTATAAACCCATCCAAAATGGAGCTTTGCGCGTCTCCTTACATGTTCTTTCTCTCTATTATCGCAATATTCATCTTGAAAGCTCCTGGACCCAACCAAATCAATTCCGGCCTATTTGGGAAGGATGCACTAGGTTTTAGGTAGTGCTTCCCAACATTCAGACCACAAGTTTTAGGGACGGACTTTGAAACAATTTAGGGTTCGGGTCTGTGTTAGTCCGGTTCTGGACCAACCAAAAATATAAACGAAAAACTAGAACATTTCTTGAGGCCACTACAAGCGAGTCCCGGTTTCTCTTTTTACTTTGTTCTTCCCCGAAAAAGGGTATTGCCTCTCATTTAATTCTGATGGGAAAAGAGAATTGTTAGCTAACACATATTTTAATCATGCTTTTAAATTTTAACATATGTGTATCATGAGACTTAAACTTCTAATTTATTTAAACAAATAAACAAATTATATATATACGTTGATACCACTAAACTACAACTACTATAATAAATTCAACTTAAACAAATATGCAAACAAGCTTTACAGACAAAAATATACAAATGAACAAAAACGATCTTTGAACGTAAATTCATATTTTTTTCTTGCAATAAATAAGCTTTCAAAACAGTTGACTAACATTTCATTCAACCATTACAAGGTCAACATCTCTCATCTTTCTCTTAAATAAGTTAAAATATAAAATTGGTAAAGTCTTCATTCTTTAGCTTTTTTTCTGGATCTTACCCTTTCTTTATTATCTTGGAAATAAAAAAATTTACTTACAAAATAATAATCAAAGATCAGTATTCACTTCTCACAAGCCATCAACAGTCATCCTTCTCCGAACCACCACCACCACATATCCATTCAAACCACCACCGCCACCAGTCACCACCACCACCACCACCACCACTCACCGCCACCTATATATATAACACAATCTTTATCCTCAATATACAAACCCACAAACTCCATTACTCAAAAGAGTCTTCAACTCTTCATTACACAAAATCTTGATTCTTGATCACCACCACCGTCGCCACCGCCACCGCCACCACCGGCGCCACCACCACCATCACTTTCTTTCAATTCAAGTTGTGGGTATTCTGATTCAACCAAATTCTTGAACTCTAAGATCCCAATTTGATACCTTTGGTTTCATCCCCTGTTTCTTGATCTTTGTTGTTGAGAAGAACACCTGATGTTGCATACAGAGCCATCTTTCTCTGTGTATGCTGATGAAGAGGGGTTGATAAAGGTTGAGAAAGTGGATTTGGAGGTGAAAGAAGAGAGTGATGAGTTCAGTTTTGTGAAGGATTTGAGTGAGTTTGAGAATTTGGGTGTGAAAGAAGATGAAGGTGTTGAACCAGTGGGTGTTAATGGTGGTGAATTGAAACAGAGGAGCTTTGATGAGAGTGGTGATGTTGAAGATTGTAAGAAGATGGTGGATGAAGATCCTTCAAACCCTGTGTTCTTGAAGAAGTATGCTCATCTTTTGCAGGTAATAAATATACATATATATTTCTCATTAGTTTGAGATTACAATATTACATAGTCGAGGTGGTGACGGACCTAGAATTTTTTTCCATAGGGTTATTGTATAATTTTAGAGGGGTGTTCGGGATTTTTACATAAAGAAAAATAAAGTTTTAACGGGTGGTTGCCCGCCCGTCCATCTACTTGGGTCGGCCCATGAGTCGAGGGCGTTAGGTGCATCCAAAGTATAGAGAGTGAGCCTTGGGTCTAGGCGTAAGTTGCTTAAAAAATGAGAGCCTTTTTAAGTAAGACGTATTGTATAAACAATACAACATGATGTTTTGGGGGTTTTAGGCGTGTTTTAGGATTGTTTTTACTTTTTAGCCATTTTTAGATATTTCATACCAGTTTTGGCCGCATTTGGATGGACACAAGGCGGTATGGCTACGTCGCGCCTTGCTAGGGTGCATGTGTCTCGTTGGAGTTAGTTCGGGTTGTATAGTTTAATATAGTTGTTAACTTGTTTGTTTTATGTTAGTTAAAATAAACATACAAAATCATCAAAATTCAAAAAGACTAGTTAATTTACAGACTTACGAGTTGGCTCGAGTTAAATACAACCGAATATGACTTGAGCTTCCGGCTCGGATCAGAGAATACAAGTCGAGCCAACCCGGCTCTTGTTGTTATGTGCTCGAGTCCTAGTTAATGTCGGCTCAGCTCATCTTGTTTGTTAACCACGTTGATACGTACCCTTTTGGTTGTTTTCAAAGTGACAATTGCGGTATCAAGAATTATGTTAAGATGATTAGATAATTGTATGATTAGAGTTGGAGAAAGTAAAGTAATTACATTAGGAATTGGTTTTCAGTATATGAATTTATATGCATATATCACATGAAGTGCATAACAATAGATGTTATTTTTACAAGTTATATTGAAGTGATTTTAAGCATTTATATTCATGGCATGACAGTCGAACGGAGACCTCAATGGGGCTGAAGAATACTACTTTCGTGCTACACAGGCGGATCCGAAAGATGGTGAAACTCTGATGCAATATGCTAAGTTGGTATGGGAGCTTCATCGTGATCAAGATAGAGCATTGGGTTACTTTGAGGCTGCTGTTCTTGCTGCGCCTGAAGATACGTGAGTAGTTTCGTTCAAATGGACTGTGTTAGACTTAGAGGGGTTAGATAACGAGTCAAAACAAGTTTCTTAACACGGGTCGGGTCGAGCTGGGTTGACCCACAAACACATATTATTCTTTTTATAGAGAATTTGAATAGTTTGCTAAAAAAATTGTGTTATTATGATAAAATGTAAGTTTTTAATAAAAATATTTAAAATGTATTCATTAAGAATACATGTATGCTTCAGATGGAACATAATGCAAGCTGACTGTTTTGGTATGTGCTCAAAAGCGAAGTTTTGTACTGTTAAAGTACTTTTGAACCAATCATATTCGTTTCTAAACTAAAATGGGTCGGGTCGGGTTGGTTTGTTTGCAGTTACATCCATGCAGCATATGCACGCTTCATGTGGGAAATAGATGCAAATGATGACGAGAACAATGAAACATCACCCGTTCAGGTATTTTCACACATCGTACACGCAAAATGAATATCAACAGATATTAGTGTTCTTGTTTGAATGATGGATTAACATTTTAAATGCAACAAAAACAAGGAATCTTTGGAGGTAGATGAAAAATGTTGTGACCCGTTGGTTCTTAAAAACCATGCCCGAATCCTTCGAGAGGTTATAAATCTTTGCATAATCTGATAAATAGTAATCAATTTACCAAAAAAGGGACAGATTTTTATAGATATGTTGATGTATGTTTGGTTTATGATTTGACAGGCCAAGGGAGACCTCGAAGGAGCCGAAGAGTATTACTTGCGTGCATTACAAGCGGACCCGGGGGACGGTGAAGTCGCTTCACAATGCGCGCAATTGGCATGGGAACTTCATCATGATAAAGACAAAGCATCTGGTTACTTTGAGCAAGCCCTCAAAGCAGCTCCGACAGATAGGTAAACCGTAAACAGATCTATTTTGTGCTACATTTTGTTGTTTAACGGGTCAAATGGGTTAAATTTCAAAAAAGAAAATTTGTTTGAAATGGATGTATAAAACCTCTTATAATCACAGAAAAAAGAAAAAAAGTTTAATTTCCATCAGTTGTCACAACCCGACCCGTTTGACCCAAATTTCCTTTGCGTTCAACCAGTATCTTATTGATTATCGTTTTGTTTTACAGTCATGTTCTTGCAGCACATGCCAAGTTCCTTTGGGAAGCTGATGATGAAGACTAACATTAGGAAAGATGATGACAAACGTTTCGGTATAAGTTTTAGCCGGTTATGGATTGATGCTCGATTTATACCTCTGTGTTATCTTGTATCAAATATAAAATTCACTATTCTGATGAACATGTAACAGTATTTAATACATAACAAAGGGTAAAAGAAGCTAAACTGCATAAACCATTGTGTCTGATATTTGAATATTATTTCTGTAAGTCAAAAATTTTAACCGAGAATCGCACCCCAAAGTAAATATATCAGGATGCATATACCCAGCACAACCATACTTTAAGAAAAAACCTCACTACATGTTGCTTTCTTCCAAGACCACTATATAATGAACCAGTACAAACATAATAACCCAAAGGTGGCGGATCAATCAGATGAGATGTGACCGTTTTTAGGAACCTGGTGTGAGTTGGAATGAGCCCGGTGGTCTTGACGACGATAGTAGCCATTGCCTCTCGGTCTGGTGTAATCGTTGCCATCATGACCATGCCCGTTTCCTTTGTTGTTGTTATAGTTTCGGCCTCCAAAACGCCCTCCTCTTCCATTTGCATCCATTTGATACCCGCCCCTGCCTCTACCTCTTCCGTTTCCTCCTACATTAATTGCATGTGCTTCAAAACAGTGCACGTTTTAAAAACAGGTCGGTTTAGTAGAGCTTAAGGGTCAAACAGTTTACCCAAAACAATTTCTGTTCTAAAAAATTAACGTGTTAGTCATGATTGCAAAACATAATCATTCCCAAAATAATCTAATGATTTTAGTAACTAAAATTTAAGAGGTTGTACACGTTAAAAAAGTATTATGTGACTTCCAACCCGCCTAACCCATTTGACCCGTTTCCCCTTTAGCTTTCTTTATTCTCCACATGTTTGAGATAAAACAGAACACAAATCAACCTAAAATGGGTTGGAATTGTCAGCCTCTAATTTTCAGACTTACCCAACCAACATATAACCTAAAGTCCTAAAGATTAGATACATGATGTTGGGCATAGTGACAAAGGTATAAGCTATTTTAATGCGATGGTGTATTAATAAATGAGCAAAAGTATCTCATTAAATGATCAAATATTAATAAAAAGTATAGACACATACTTCCACCTCGATATATATTGCTTCTATTTGCTCGCCTTCCTTCAATGCTGACCTGCTGCCCACCAATCTCAACAGTAGCCGCCTACACAATTGATGGTATTTGTCAAGCAATATTAAGTACGGAATTTAGTAAATAAATCCAACAGTAACTTGATGTATAACATAATCATTTTCCAATAATAATTGACAGTGTAGAGCCCAACCCTATTTCAAAGTAATATTACTAGATTTAAATGTAAAAAGTCAAACCTTAATTGCATTGTGAACACCAGAGATGTCTTCAAACTCAACAAATGCATAGCACACATCTAGATCCTGAGTTCAGATGTATTATTCATCATTTGAGTCTTTGGTGGCTAAAAAGGCAGGCTATTATTAAAGATGTCAAAAGAACTAACCTTACGGGTTCTGATTGCAACACCATCTTGCCTGATTTTACCAAATTTCTTGAAAACTTCCTCAATTTCAGAAGCAGTTGCAGTGGATGGCACATTTTTCACATAAACAGATTTCACCTCTGCTACAGAAGTCATTATAGAAGTAAATAAAAGGAAGACCAAATGAAAACGCAGACACTTTTTTGAGCTAAGAAAGAACGTGCTGGAAGCATTACAATTCTACATTAGGATGTATGCAAAAGCACCAGCAATTGCACAAAGCAACACTCATCAGGTGTTAATAAAGCTTTTAATGCACCAAAACTGACCAAGTGTATGTTTGGATGCGTGTCTTGGAAGTAATTAGGTGATATTGGAAAAATATAGCCAGAATGTCACATGGAACTAAAGTTACTGTAGAAGATAATCTTTGATGTGTTTTAATGTTTCAAGTAGTAGTTATCAGATAATCAGTTGCTTAAGCGTTTGGCAAATTCCAATTATCTAACAAGCAAATACATAAATAATTAGAAAACATTCTTGTGTCAAAAAAATTCTGGTCTAACTGAAGCAGCAACCTCTCAAATAGGTTAAAGGAACACAATTTTTTATAATAAAATAGAAATGATAGATGTGTTCAATTATATGCCTAACAAAGAGATTGAAACCCGTGACAAACCAAAAGTATATGGGAGAAAGATAATGCTACACCATGTGTCAATCATAAATGGGTCAGGCATATAACTTGCCTTATGAATCAGGCAAGGCACCCATTTCCCAAACATAATACTCGGTATTGTTGCAGCCGGTATAAAATTGTTTAGCCAAAACTGATAATTTGACCCCTAGATTATCAGATAACCAATTTCAAAACCACACTAAAGAGCAGATAAAAATTATAAAAAGGTACCTTCGTCATCGACGACGGATGGGTCCTCCACCACTTCAGTTGGAGTTCCAGCAGGCTGTTGTGCAGGGGACTCAGACACATGGTTCAACTCTGAAAGAGATGCATTCTTTGTAATAGACTGTTCTCTAGGTGCTGATGGTGCAGAGTGCCCTTTGGCCACTTGCAGCTTCCAGTAACAATAATGGAGAAAAGTCAGCTTACGGACAATTACATATGTAAAAAATGCATTAATGATAGGTGACAAGTATGAAATGCGTACAATGGAAGCATAAGTATGCTTTTGGGGCTCTCCAACAACTTCCTCAACAGGAGTCGTATGGTCTTGTAGTGCCTTCACCGAGTTCTGGACTGAACCATTTGTCTGCACAGCATAACTGTCTTCTAGAACACTTTCAGCCACAGGGGCTTGCAACTGTTGCTCTTGGAAACTGTAGCCATTTGCAGTACCATTTTCTACAACTGTGGCAGGTGGCACAAAATCCCTGGCATGGATGTCACTGCCGGACATGTAGCTTGTTGCTAAATAATTTTTATTAATTCGTTAGTTATATATAGTCATATAAACTTCTTTCCCTAAAAGTGATTGACCAGTTAATAGTGCATGATACTGCAACAAAACAAGCCACTATATACCTTGCTCCCGGAGTGCATTCGTGGCATTCAATTTGGATACCAGATCATTCTGGGTCAAATAGGCAACAGGAAGATGATGATGAATTGGCTGTTCATCAATGAAGTGAAAGATATCATTTAGAACAAAGAATCCCTTCTCCTGAGGTGCAAGGAAAAATGTCTGCACAAAATTCCTCTTGACACTGAAATCTTTTACATGCACAGAACCTGAAACCAACACAAGGACACCTCTATCCCAGGATTCGAGGGCGTGCACTGTCTTGATTTCTATTCCAGTATAGTTGAGAGACATGACAAGTGCATGGATTTGCTGCAATATTCATAATGAAGAAACATAAGAGCACAAACACAAGACAAATCCCACCTCTAGAGTTGCACTACATGAATATAATTACAACTTACAATACAGATTCAAAAATAATCTTAAGAGTTACAAACCAACAATCAAACAAAATTAAATATAACTGATAACTACCTATTGTAACACATTCGCATCCAGATGCAATGCAGCACTTATCAATAAACTCATGAATGCAGCCTCAAACAAAAGGATAATCAAGTTGTACTGTAACTGACGGAATGCTAAGAGCAATCAAAAAACCAATCAATTCTATAAACTAGTATCTAGTTATACCTAATATAACCATGCCAGTGGAATGCTAGCAACAATTGAAAAAAAAACATATCGCTCAAATGTCCTCACATAGTCACATGTTTTGTTCAGTAACTGATTAAGCATATCAAATATCGCTCAAATTCTTACTAATTATATACCTATTCTAATGACCGTCAGTAAAGCAGACTTTCATAGGCAAAAGAGACGATTCCTAAACACCAACAGAGTCGAAAATACACAAAATATGAGCTCAAATGCATTCAAAACCAAGACATTACCAGCATTGAGGTAGCGGTTTCTCTATTATGCCCATCAACACGAAGCAACGTGCTCCTATCACTGTAAAACTGATGCACATAATCCGGTTGCGTCTGAAGCACCTGATAATAATGCCCTACGAAGTACGTTCCCACCTACAACACCACCAAAACCCTAATCAACATCAATCTCCGCATAAAACACCAATATACGATCAACACATGCATACCTGAGCAGCAGTGACGGGTAAATGAGACGGCGTCGCCATCGGAACCGAAACCCTAGCAAAACCCTAGATCTGCAATGCTGCTGAAGATCTGAAAGCAAACGATTCAAAAACTTCGATTGAGATTACAATCACAGCAGAGATGAAATCATTTATGGAGATTATGGTGTGAGATTTAACTATTAATGATTAATTAACCTGATGAAAATGTATTGAGGAGATGAAGCACAAGGGTTTTGTGTGTGTGCTAGTGTGTGTGTATCGTTGCGGCTTTGTGTAGCCGACACAAATATTTAGGCGTTGGCGCGTCATATATTGAGGTCACGTGCGATATGGGGATGCATTAACCCGAATAAACAATTTCGTTGGTAACATTCGTAATTTTATAAAAACTAGTTGTGATTCAGTCATATGTTACGCGAGTTCTGTTTAATGAAAAAGTTCGTGTTAACAGGTGAAAGTTTAGTTGTATCTTCCTTGTGCTATGTGGCGTGATATTGTTTGTTATCGATGTTGGTTCGGCTCGGCACTGTATTATAAAAGTGAATGGCGATATTGGTTCTGGTAATATCAATGCCAACATCGATGGTGTTTCGCTCATAACTAGTTCGGCTCAGCACATTACAACAATGGTAACCGCACTTGCCGGGACTTGAGTTCGGGCGTTATCGCTATCGTAGGCAATAAAAACGAATATTAAAATCGGTGACTATGCTCGCTCATAGTCGATTTGGTTCGGTTTAGCACAATACCATAATTGTAACCACACTCGCTACAACCTGAGTTTCGTAGTTATCGTCTAGGCTTGTTGAAAACCACAAAACGAATACTGATATTGATATTGGCAATCACTCATAATCGGTTTGATTAATCACGGTACCACCGCAGTAACTGCAATTGAACACAACTCGGTTTTCAAAAAAGTTTATATTGAAGCGCAATTAAAAAAATAAAACGGGTTTTATGCGTAAATTACATCCAATAAGAGGGAGTGAGAATGAAAAAAAAAAAAGCTAAACCCACTTAAAAAAAAGTTTTGTTCCAAATCTGTAAGAAAATAAACTTAAAAAAAACACCATAAACACAAAAAAAACACCTTAAAAAACAAAACTAAACTAAACCCACATAAAAGCAAATTCCTTTGAAAAATGTGTAAAATGACACATTATGTGACAAAGATAAAATAAAAAAAATACCACAATATATACCACTAAACCTCATGCTCAATAAATAATATATAACACTTAAAAAAATCAAAGGCAACCAAAAGATCCCACACGACTAAATCACTGTTCATTTCTTTGCAAAAACTATTAGATAGATAGAGATAATAAATATGACACTTCAACCAAACTTTTATTTATTAACTAAACTTTTATTTATCACGCACAATAATAAAAAAAAACCGTTTGTGTGTAACACCCGACCCCTCATTCTCTACTTGTATTAATTTCCGAAACCTAGCTTTTACACTATCTAGAAAAAAATTACTAAACAATTACTTTAACATAATAAATAAAACGGGTTTGTAACCGCGAATAGAGGGTTGGGCGGAAGGATTCTTGAGAAAGGTAGGCTGTTTTGGCTTGGGGCGGTAGCGATGACCGAACTATTTAGAATCATATTTGTGATTGAACCAATTGTTTCTCCAGTTATTGTTAATATTATAATTTTGTAAAGTATAGCTGGTTATTTATAATATACTAATTTTCAACTTCTCTATGCATAAGATGTTGTGCCCTATGCATAGAGTGTTTT
Source organism: Flaveria ramosissima (assembly GCA_025215565.1). Classification (NCBI taxonomy): domain Eukaryota; kingdom Viridiplantae; phylum Streptophyta; class Magnoliopsida; order Asterales; family Asteraceae; genus Flaveria; species Flaveria ramosissima. The sequence goes on along the minus strand of CM046046.1, from coordinate 33,325,967 downwards.
ATAACAATTGTTGTTTATTTTTAACCCAAAACTTTTTTTATCTTTGCAATGTAATCTCACAAAAATTTTAGTTTTCACTTTTGGCCCAAAATCTTTTTATTTTTGGTAATTTGACCTTACAATTTTTTTACTTTCAAATTTATTCATTATACTTTTCATCTTTTTTAAATTTTTGTTTTACGTTTCATTCTGAGTTTTTTAAGTTAACACGGTGCAACATGCATGTATGGTTTAACATTTTTACGTTTCGTTCTAAATTTTGTAACTTAACACGACGCAACATGCATGTGTGGTTCAAGGTTTTACTTCTATTTTCACCTGTTTGACAAGTTCATCTTATACGCGGGTCCTAGATCGACTTAGTTAATTTTTTATATGTTTTACGTCTCATTCAAAATTTCTTTGCATTAACACACCACAACTTTAGTGTTGGTGATCGCTACCAGTGGTGTGACATTGGTGCTATTTGGTATGGTTTTACGCCCCTGCCGCAACGCGTGAGCTTAATTCTAGTTTATTAACTATATATTAAGTTAATTGTCTAGTAGTTATTAGGTAGTAGGTTAGAAACTCATGTATTATTTTGGGTGGAATAAATTCAACATGTTAAAACAATTAGTTTTTATGAATGTTTTGCATGTTACGTGTCATTTGTCATTAATTAAATAAAAATAATGAATACTAGAAATTATAAATAAAGATAATTAAAGTTATGAATTATGAATTATATATAAAATAAAATATAATAGAAAGTATTTTTAATAAATTTATCAAGAATAGGAAGATTTATAATTTAAATTTTTATTGTTTAGTTTACATATTAAAATCATTATCATTTAATAGTAGAGAGAGACGGTAAACACAAATTTAGAGTTAACTATAAGGGGTTGTTTGTTAATTTCTGAATGATTAAGTGTTTAACCAATAAGAAGTCTGAACCATTAAGATGTTTGAATCATTAAGCGTTGAACCATTAAGAGGTCTAAACCATTAAGAACTAGTATTTCGTTTAATTATTCAAAGACAAATGTCTGATCAATTCAGATAAGAGGTCTTAACCATTCATCATTAGACCTTTTAACCATTCAGTATTAGTATAATGTTTAACCATTTAGAGGCAAATGTTTGAACCATTCAGACATTTGCTCGCGAAACAAACAGTATGAACTATTAAGTGCTGAACCATTTAGACATCTGAACCATTAAAGGATGATTCATATGTTGCTAAACAACCCCTAAGTCGTCATTTGTACGCTCTAATCTTTTATTTATTATATACTATAAATTTGAATGATCGGATTTATAAGAATTGATTGAGTAACGAATTTAACAATTTGAACCGTTATTAGGTTTATATGGAATATATATATATATATATATATATATATATATATATATATATATATATATATATATGTGTGTGTGTGTGTGTGTGTGTGTGTGTGTGTGTATTAATAATTTTATAATAGGTTAAATTTTGTAAAATTCAAAATCTTAATTTGAGTTTTCTAGAAGTAGGTGTTAAAACTTATTAAAGGTTAATGACAAACCCCGTAGATGCCAGTGTGAAAAGTTACTCGGTACAAAAATCTTAAGGACCAATAAAGATTAACTTACATATATCAAAGAGCTAAAAACTTCATAGGGTGCGGCAATTTTCAAGGGTTATATGTATGCGGAAATCCTAGCGTCCCATTTTAAAGCTACGCAATCATATCATTTTTACCCCAGATAAATAATTTCTTCGGTCACCATTAGAATACAGTCCGTAAAGACGACCCCACCCCTACCATCCAGGTCCGCCGTTACGTACTTACGTATGATATAAATTCCAATCAGAACCAAAAGGAACAAATTCACAAAGTCAATAACCGTAGATTAACGTATGTTATGGATTCAAAGATGCCACAAAACAATAAATTTGAAGAAAAGTAGCTATATTTTTATTATTATTATTACTTTTGAATAAAAATTGTATTGAAACTTGAAAAGTAGATATAGATATTGCTTTTGTGTTAAATAATATACAGCTGTCATATCAATTCATGTGGTCTCTTTTCGGTGTTCACCGACGAAACGCATTCTCCCCGAATCATCATCACCTACATTCTCTCCGTAATTTCTAGGGTTTCAAATTTCAATTTCACCATTAACATTCAATCGATTCACATCACATTTTCATACATTCATCTTCCTCCAATCAATGTATTCATGGAAAGACAGAGTTACAGACAAACTAACAAACCTCTTCTCCGATTCTCCTTCGTCCTCACCTTCATCGCCCACCAATGGATCTCATAAGGTACATTCTTTGTTCTGTGTGTCCTACAATCGTATCGGATGCATGCATGCGTTGTTTGGTTCGGATTTGGGAGCTTGAAAGCTCTGATCTGTTTGTTTGTTGTATTGTATGGTGGTTGAGATGGTGATTGGTGATCTCGTGTTGTTGTTTGAGTTTCTGTGGGTTTGGTGGTTGTTTGGGGTGGTTAGATGATTTAGATTCATGTGGTTTAGCCATTGGTTAGTTCTCTGAACTGTTGGCTGATGTTGCATTTGGCATTTTGGTGTTGTTAATTGAGTTTGATGATCTTTGGTTTTTAGTTTTGATTTTGTGGAGAAGAGGGGCAAATGTTTTGTTTGTTAGTTGGCACTAGCTAATTCACTCAACAGCAGATTTTTCAAATTCTATTGAGAAAAGTTTTATTTTTTGGTTGTTTTCTTTCAAAGTGGTTAGGGGCTTTCTGAATCAAGATTGATCTCTAGGATAATAACACAGTTGTGCTGTTGTAAAGAGTAACGAGTATGGCGTCTGTATACATTGTTAGTGACGAGGTGGATTGATCAACTTCTGCAAACCAATGGATTACTTTTCTGGTCCGTAAGAGTAGTTGTGTGATAGGAACAATCCAGACGATGAAAATAATCTTTTAGAAGAGTGGATATATTAGAACATGTAGTATAAAAATTTTGGTTTTTTTATGCACATATATTTGAAGGTAGATCATGTGTCTTTGGACTAATGCTTGATCTGTGCTTGGGATTGTTAATATGCAGGGCAGGTCACCTGCAAAAGATGGCAGTTATTTCTCATCAGTGCTTTCTTTCATGCGTTCTTCAAGTGAACCCAATTCAAACAGGCATGATAATCATCTTAAGCCAGTTCAATCACTTCCATCGAGATGGAATAGTAAAGATGTTTCATGGCAACACATGCCCTTAGATACATATGATGAAGATGATGAGGATGATGATGATGATGACGACGAACCTGATCCTAATGAACGTAGTGTGACCCAGAGCTCTTTAAGGGAAGTTTCAAGTGCTAGAGAAGAGAATGGAGACCCGAGTTCTGCAGGGAGCACCAGCAGCAGCTCTGAAGCGTTTGAAGATGCAACTGAACCAAATACACCAATGAGAGCTCTTATCGATCTCACAATTGATTCTTTTTTCATTTCTCCAGATTTATACCATTTTTTTCAGTCTTCACTTCCTAATATAGTGAAAGGTTGCCGATGGGTTTTGTTGTATAGGTAATATCTTTAAAATGTTACAAATTGAAGTTTGAAATCTTTTAAATTTGTGTGTTGACATGCATACTTGTATTTACTTTTTTCTTTCAAATTAAGGGCAGTACGTTGAGACATGGCATATCACTTCGCACACTTATTAGGAAGAGCTCTGATCTTTCCGGTCCTTGTTTGCTGGTAAGTTTATGCTTACAAATTCAACAAGCTTATGCATCTTCAGAAACTTATGGTGTCTCGAATTACTATTAGGGGTGACAAAATGGGTCAATATGGTCCGGGTCAAATAAATAATTTTTTTATTGTATGGTTCAGATTGTTGACCCACAAACAATTTTGTTATCCGTATTTTGTTTTCTTATAAATAAACTATATGAATGCAATGGGCCAGTCGGAGTTGTTGAATTAGGAGACTTAGGAGCTTAAATGCATTATAGATACACTTTAGGCTACACTTGACCGGTTTACTTTTCAAGTTAAGTATTTTATCAGTTAGACATATAGCATTACCCAAATACATTTGTACTGTTTTGTCTATATGAATGCAATGACCTGTACACTGCTCATAGGTAACTGGTGATACTCAAGGTGCTGTATTTGGTGGGCTGCTAAATGGGCCGTTGACACCTACTCCCAAGAGGAAATATCAAGTAAGCTAGCTTTTTCATAGCTGGTCCAGTACATTTGTACTGTTTTGCATATCTTTTCTTTCTTTTAACAGTTTATGCAAAAACTGAAAATGTAATTGTGTTTGCAGGGGACTCATGAAACCTTTGTTTTCACAACATTATATGGTGCACCAAGGCTGTTTAGACCAACTGGTAAGCATTTTATGTACACATGCAATAAAGAATACCTATTGACTAAATCATTATCTGTAACCTGTTAAAGGACTGAGCAATCGGTTAAATCCTGTATGGCTGTATGTTCAGTTTGTAATTGAACATTGGATACTCTTTTCAGGAGCCACTTGCAGTGCTTTTTTATCTAGAAGTGGCCAGATGGGTGGGTCAGGTGGGTTTGGGAAATGAGTCAAAAGGGTTGACCACACACGTTTTTGTCCAATTTCTAAATTATTTGAAATAGTTATTGTGTTAGTCATTATAAAAAACAATTGTATTACGTTGATTATTCATCTCTTTGAATAGAACAATTTAGGAGGCTCTATGTATTAAAAATAGACTTCAAATGACTTTCAACCTGTTTGACCCATCCTATTCATTCTCCTTTTAGTTATTCTTTTACCTGTTTGAACTACTAATACACAACCCTAATCCACCCTTGCTTACGTATATTAATTAAGAATTGCGATCTCTACCTAGTTCTTGCAAAACCATAGCCCAAACGTTATCTTTACAATGCTCTATCGGGTTATCATGCTTACAAGCTAATTATTTCCATCTTTTGTTTTAAAAAGGAGCAAACCGATACTTTTACATGTGTTTAAATGACCTGCTAGCACTCGGAGGAGGTGGGGATTTTGCCTTACGCTTAGATGGAGATTTGTAAGTTCTTTTTTGATACATTTACAATAATTCTCTTTGCTAGAGTGTTCATAATGATATCATTAGATTCCACACTCCTAATTATGTCTTTCATATAAAAGGTTAACTGGAACAAGTGGACGTTGTGATACATTTGGAAACCAATGCTTGGCTCACAATGAATCATTCACCGTAAAGAACGTTGAGGTAATACTTCTACTCCTACTTCACAAATCACCAAAAATGAACTGTTCTATAAACGAGCTCCAAGTCCCTGAATGTTGATTAATCTTGATATGTGATTTGTTTGCATGAAACAAAATTTTCACATTTTGTTAAAACTTTAAATAATCAAAATTACTGATGACAAATCAAGTTGGGCTTAAAACTTGTTAGCATACTACATTCCTAATTTTGCTTTGATTGTTCTCAAGAATCGATATATGTTTTCTTTCATCACACCATATGTTGTCTTTTTTATTTTCGATAGTATTTAACGATCATTTTTTTCTCTCCTTGTAGTTGTGGGGTTTCGCACATTCTTCTCGGTATCCTTAAACTAGAATACAATCTATAGTTGAAGAGAAATTTGATTCATGGTTGATTCATTTGAAAGACGAAACAGACTCCAAGAGGAATTCGTCTTGTAAGTTGAGTGTGTAGTAGAGTGCTTCAATTGTTCCATTCATTGTATTATATAAAATATATAATACCATCATTGAGATTTGACTATAGGCAGGATTTAGTACTATATCTACAGTTTTTTTGTTGTTATTACTATCCATTCATATAACTTTATCATAAAGTTTTTAAAGGAATGAGTTCTATTTGTTTTTATTCTAACCTTCTTTACAGAAATAGGTTTTATGTGCAACTGTGAGAACATGTTACCAAAGAACAATCATGTTTAGCCGTCGTTTGTTTAAAATAACAACTGACTAGTTGAAATTATGCACCTTATTTACTATCATGGAAATAAGATTATACGGCCATTAAATGATCTAAGTAACAAAAATTAAAATTCGCTTTAATAATGTTATCATAAATAAAATCTTATAAGCAAAGCTATTGTTTAGGTAAGGAATATAAAAATGGGAGCAATCTTTTCTCTTATCACAAAATGACAAATGATAGAGGTTGCTTTGAGCATGACCTTCGGCTTAAGAAAATATAAAACATTATTATAATAATCAAGGTTGGTTTGAGCAGGATCTCTGTTCTGGAAAAAGTATAAAAAACATTTTTATAATTATTAGAAACGTTTAAAGACCCATATTGTTTGCCTTAAATTAGTATCTACTAATATTTTATTAAAGCCACTCAAAACTTTTAGACTATAAGTGTAGTTTTAAATTAAAATTCTATTTTGATCTTTGTTTTCAAAAGTTTGCAAAAGTTGTTTTTTTTAAAAGAAATTCACTTGATTTTCATTTAAACCAGGCCCTAATAACCAACACCAAAATTTACTCTTAAAACTTAATAAACATTAAATTCTTTTAAGTTTAAGCCAAACAAAACAAATAAAAAAACTTGATTACTACGACTTATTTTTCAGGTTCTATTTAAATTAAGAGGTAGTCAGTGGAGAAAAAAAATCATTAAACAATAATCATATATAATAATTGCTTGATTCAGGCCATTCACTTTTAAAAGTTTTGAAAAATTTTTGTTTTTATTAAAAAAAGATATGTTCTGTTGACCGTTGTAATGCACATAAGCAGTTTAGAGCATACAACGTAATAAAAAAGAAAAGCAGCTTGTTAATTTGTATAGAGTATAAACATGATTCTTGCAAAATTAAGCAAAGATTCTAATAACCAATCTCATCAACATAAGATGCATAAACATCTTAAAATTCTACATTCATAATACAAAACAACGTTAACTCTGAAACAATCCACGACACTGACAGCGAGAGAAAAGAACCATCTTCAAGATTCTTGCTCTGTTGCACCATCTTCTCCAGGCAACCCGAACAATCTAAGGTTCCGATCCATTGACCCGACTGCTATGTATTTTGCATCAGGGCCAAATCTTACAGAGTTGATCTTACCTGCATACATGATTATACATGAATTTTTTTATAGCCAAAATGAAATTAGGAACAAAAATAAACATTTCAATGAGATTTATACAACAGAAAGGAGCATAACCTGTGCCAGACAAATCAGGGAATGTTTTAATACAGTTCCAATCAGACTTCACACTTGCAACTTGGAAAACTCTGTAGCAAGTATACAGTAAAGAAATTGTCATTATGAATGACCAAAATATGCAGCGGTGGAACTTACACACACACACGCACGTCACATGCTTTAACCAAAAATCAGGACCCAGAAACGTGTAGTAATTCGGGATCATATATATGTAACCCACCATTGAAATGACATTGAAAAGACAAATACATAATACAATCTAAAATCTGATGTGCCAAGATGGGTGGGTCAGACAGGTTGGTTAACGGGCAAAAATAGGTTGGGGTTGAAATAAGTCGTTTTTAAGACGAGTCAAAACAGCCCAACTTGGGTTGTCGTGCAAAACCTTTTTGCCATTTTTCAAAATGTTGCACGATATTTCTAAATCTCAGAATAAAAACAAATAAGAGAATTGTGTGTTAAAAGACTTTGAGTGACTTTTAAGTTGTTTCCCCGAAATTTTGATTTGACCCATTTATTGCCATATGTTTAACATAAACTACTAACCTTATGTCTGAACCTCCTATAGCTAAGTAGCTTCCGCTGTGATCAAATTCCACTGCAAATAAAACAAGAATATAATATACATTAAAATGTATCTAAACATTAAGAAACTAAAGTAGAACCAGCAACCAAAATAAAAAAACTAATATTTCAGAAATTGATTTTACAAAAGCTAGCAGATTGCCAGAGGTTTTGGACTATAATATTCGTATCATATAAGCTAACTACGATAACATTGTGCAGAACCATTAGCAAGAACGTGAATATAATATCTAAGTTGTATCCAGGATGCAAAATTTGATGTGATTTTTTAAGTGCAATGTGTACAAAAAAGATTGCCAACACAACCATGATGAGTCAAAAAGTTCCCCGGCAGGACTGGTATCAACTAGTCAAAAAGCCAAAACACTATATGCAGCAAAATAGATAAGCACGGGTAACTAGACAAACAGCTGGTTTGGGTTGACACACTACCCTTTGTTCTCTTATTCTAAACTTCATATACAGATATAAAATACAATTACAGAAACTGTAATTATTATAGTGTAAATATTTTATTTTGTCATTGGCTACTTTCACCCACCAATCCCATTTAATCTGTTTCCCTTTCCGTTGAGTTTTTAAATTATTTGACCCATTAGGCCATTAGCATTAAATTCAAGCCCACTCAACACATTTGCACATAGACAAGTTGAATTGCCATCCCTCCATTCACCAATTAAACCTCAAGTCTCAAGGACTCTGTTTTCAAGTATGTCTTCTAAACATAAAATTAAAGGAGCCTAGATTTTACCAGATTGTGTAGGGGTATTCTCATCATATAGTGAAAAAGTCCTGAAGTTTCTCAGTTTACGAAGATCCCACAACTTAACACCATCTTGAGCAGCAGTCTGACAAAACAAATCAATTTTTAGTGCTTATCCAGCTAAGCAACAACTTCCATGAGGCTTATTACAAGAGGTGCACTTACAGCAAGGAAGTAACCATTCTCTGAAAAAGATATTGCTGTAACTGCCCCAACATGCCCATCAAACCTTGCAACGTTCGCCTGCAATAGAAATGAAATATGATGACTCGTGTGTAGAGATAGCAATGATGATCCATTTACTTGTAAGTTGTGACTGGGTCAGATTAAAGTAAGATGAAACCAGTTAAAAAACTTTTTTTGGCTAAAACAGTTCGAAGTTACCCAAAGTGTATTTTTAACACACAAAACCACCTTAGATCATTTTATTAAAAAACTAGATTACAAATGAAAAAATATAACTTATTTAATCAAAGGTAATACACCACAATTATTGAGAAATCTTTAAAATAGAGAAGAATTTTGACTAATCTCAACCGACTCGTTTCAACATGTACCAAAAATCACCAGTATGACCCAAGCCAGCCACCTGAAAAGTACAAACCCACCCGTTTGTGCCCGTTATACCTGACTCTTGACATCCCAAATTTTAACGATAGCCCCAGAGGTGCCAGTTCCAAGAATGAGACCATCAGGATGAAAGGCTGCAGATGTATAACCCTCAGACGGAGACAAATCCTCAACCTACAGATTAAACCCCAAATAAATAATAATCTTAACTGACAGATTAACCCAAACAAATAATAATTTTAGTAAAAGACCATTAATTATTGAACAATGTGTTCCATGTTGGGAAAGGAAAAAAAGAAAAAACCTGTGCAAGGCATAAGCCTGATGATAACTCATAGAAGCACCATGAATTGTCAAGAGAAGCTGTCACAAAATAGTTATTTGTAGCATGAACAGTCACAGCTTGCACCTGGCCAATAAATACATGCATTATATTTAAATTTCAAGATACTCAAAGGGGGAGTCGGGTTGCCATTAACAACTCTTTGCAAAATCTAAATATTTGTCAACGACACTCAATTAGATAAATAAAATACTTGTACTTTTTTACTAACCTATTGAAAAAAATCAAATGGCAGAGTTGTCTAAGGCGCGCATATGTAACACAGTATAAGATTACTTTTTCACAAATTACAACCGAAAAACATTGTAAACTACAGCAAAACCTTGATACATGAGTACCCATAAAACAAAAAAAAAATTCGTTTATTGAGGTTATTTATTTATCGATCATGATACAAGTATTAGTAAGCTAACAACAATTCAGGACTGGAGAAAATTATTCAATTGACATGGTTGATTAATTAATTGAGGTTTACACTGAATATACAATACTAAATGTACATTCCACAGAGAAACTCATATAATTATATATATTATTAAACTTCTTAGTTTACTAAACACCTTGGGATCATACATAACAACCATAGTTGTCAAAGGCGCGAGGCGCACTTACGGCGCAAAGGGTGAGCCTTTGGCCTAGGCGCAAAATAAGGGCACGCCTGAGAAAGCAAGGCGCGATAATGAAAATAATAAAAATATATAAAATAGGTATATAATATTAATATTACTACCCAAATATACTTATAAAGCTATATTATAATTAGACATTTAAATTACTTTAACCAATATAAAAAGTTTTGAAAATCTTTTAAATAATCAGATTTAAAAAAAAGTGTAACACGTTGGCAGACTGGTAGCTTTTAAAAAAATATTTCTAGAAAACTAGTAATATCTAGCAATACCTAACCTCAAGAAAAATAACAATAAAAAGTAGAAAAAATCAAGTGAAATCTACAGAGCTTCTGTCAAAATTTATAGACCAATGGACTCTAAACATAGTACATATTACTCCTCTCTTCGTCGTCTTCTTTCTCTTTTTCTTCTTCTTTCACTCTTCTTCATCCTTAACTACATAGGCTGGTAACTGGTTCAAAGATGTTTTAAGCAGGCCCATTTTTTATATCAAGACATGCTTTGACCAGAACTTTGCCGGAAATTACAGGTTCTGGCCGGAATCTGTCCAGAACCTCGCCAGAACCGCACCAGGACTGCCATGAGGCATTTTTCATGCGATGTGCCTTGCCTGAACGCCTAGGCGTGCGCCTAATGCGCCTTTGACAACACAGACAATAACCTTCTTCAATATCACATTTAGTAATACCATACAAGCATCACCTTTTACCACAAGGTTACATGCTATGTGCCATTATGTCTTACCCTATCCTTGATAGGGTTGCATAACATCTAGCATTGTTTATTTTAAATGGTTTGTTATGATTTTATGCTGTGTTATACATTTTAATATTTCATATGGTGATATCTTATAATACAATTTTACACTAATGTACTATTCCAATAATAACACATTTGACTATAAGCAAAAGATTATATGTAAGAGGTTTCCATTATATAAAAGAGGGTGACAACTTAGAAACTACATTTCTCAGGAGTAATTTTGTAGATGTATAAAAAAAACTACAGACAAAAGACTACTGAAACCAATTTAAGAAATAAGTCATAGTAATTTACTAAATAGAGGTAAAACCACTCCATCTATGTAGAGAAAAAACACCCATGGTACACATTGTAGAACTGGTGCACCTACCAACAATGGGTAGTTAAAAGCTGTATTTACATCATATGATTGTATATACCTTACTATGTTGGTATCTGAATTAGAATAAAAAAAAAGCACTTTAAGTAAAATGGCCTAATTACCTCAGCTGTATGATCCCTTAAGACATGCTTACAATCATAATTTCCATTTTCAGATCCTTGCCACACACGAACTGTCTGCACACACAAAAGAAGAAACTTCAATGCCAAAAATAATAACAGATCCACTAAGCATCTCAGTTTTAGTCATCAAGCAAACTCAGAAGAAGTATGTAGTTGAAAGTTGCTCTTATAGTTTGTCCCACCTCCTAAATTTTTATAGAATCCAGGTAGCAACGAGGCAAATAAAAGAGCGGGAGAAAAGTTTACTAAAAATATGTAATAACCTTTAAGTTTCCAAGCCAAGAAAGTTAAATTAAAACTCCTAGAGAACCAAAACTAACTTCTAGAGGGCAGAAACTAGTTCAAAAGAATAAAGAATGGTGAATAAGCTTACCTTGTCAGCTGAGCCAGAAACAACCAACTCACCATCAGCCACAAATTTGACACTTGTAACCTAATAAGCAAAGGGCAACAAAAATTCAAAAAATTAAGTTAACAAGATCTAAACATGACATTAAATTTTACTTTTTACCAAATAGTGAACAACACCTTCTTTGAGTGGCCACTGAGTGTAGATGAGATCTCCCCTGAAGATCGATTGAAGACTACAGCATTCGTGTCAACTCCACCAGTAACAATAAGATCCTGATGTGCAAAAAATATTATTCTTCATGCAAAGGTTTCATATTCTAATGGAAGGATGCCTGGAACAGACTTTTTCAACTAAAAATATAAAAAAAGACTCCAAAAACTAAAAAAGAAACTAACAGTTCTAGTTGAAACATACTAAAGATTAGCAAGCTTAATGACTAAAAAGTTCCAAGGAGATTTGGAACTTAAATTTAGAGTCTTCTAGTAGTGCTGCGTGCACACGGATAAACTTCAAGCATGTGAGTTGTGACTAAAAAGTAAGTAGCCCACTCTTTATACACTTCAAAAAGAACCAACAAGAACTAGAACTACAATAAAGCTGAGAACAGCAATCAACCAAAAGTATTGGTATTTATCATCCCTCGCAATCACTACTAAGATTCTAAGGAGCATAATGACCAGTGGATGCTCAATTCTATGCAAAACAAGATATGTCCAAAAATGAAGTGGACCCTTCAAGATAAGACAATAAAGAAGAGATGCAATAAATGCAATTCAAACTAAAAAACAGATACCTTGGATTGATGGATATCAATAGATAAAATGCCAGCTTTGTTTGTTTTGTGAAGAGGGTAACTGTTAAGCTGGGTAAACCTCTCAATTGCATCCAAGGGAGCCAATGAAGAAGGAATCTGAAAAAAAAATTTAAAAATGCCAACTTATCTTCAAGCTTCTAAATTCCATGTTGGTACTTCAACCACCCCCATATTGTAAAATGCAACAACCTAACAACCTTTCTCAGTAGAAATATATCAACTTCATACCTGTCTTTTCTTCCTTTGCTGTGAAAGTGCGGCATTGCATTCGGTTAATTCAGTAATAATATTGGCTGATATTCCTGGCCGAATTTTCTTACCATCAGGACCCAACTCATCCTCAGCACCTGCCAAACCAAATGGTTGATTAAATTAATCCTTAAAAGAAAATAGAAAAAAAAATACAATAACCAAAATCACAGTAAAAAAACCTCGTTTCCCATTGCTTAAAGCAGATGCATTTGCTGTCACTGCTGTTGCTGCTGGCATTGGTGCTTGCCTTTCTAAATGTGCCAACATTGCCCTGGCTTCATCAAGTTCTTTCTTTAATCTTGCAATTACACGGCAAGCTGAATCGTGCTGCCAATACAGGTGTAAAGTAGTGGTAAACACAAGACTAAAAAACTGGGGAAAAACTGTAAACACAAGACTCAAAAACTGGGGGAAAACTACAAAGTGCATCAAAAACTTTGATTTATATTTGTTAGCAATTTGGTTTCAATGGTTGACAATACAGGTGTGAGGTAGTGGTAAACAGAAGACTCAAAAACTACACACCGCATTAAAAACTCTGATTTAAAGTAGTAGTAAGAAAGTGGGTTGTCCAGTTATGGGTTAGCAAGTCCTAAACCAAAACCAAAACCAAAACCAAAACCAAAACCAAAAACCAAACTCATGGCATATGTGTACATTAATATTTCTACAAGCAAGTTGTTTTTTTCTCTGCAAAATGCAAAACTTCGACTCTTTTCTTTATTCTCTCTCCATACACACACATATCCTACAAAAGACCTCTTTTTGCGTACAAAGTATGCAGTGTGTGCATGAATGTAATGTATATCATCATATAGACTGAACGCACTGGACAGAACATGATGCGAATGTAATATATATCATCATATAGACTGAACGCACTGGAAGGAACATGATGTGCTGTCGTGAGATATGTCACACATCCTAGTTTCAGAAATACTAAATATGAAACCAAGGCTTGCCAAAAGAATTTTAACAGTTAAAACTTAAAAAGAAAATAAGATTTGAAAATTTTAATGTGAACAAGTGGTTACAAACGCTACCTGGTATAAACAATGACTAAGCTCTTGCCTTGTCGTATGTAGTTGTTGCTCTGATGCAAAAGCAGATAACACCAAAGCATCCCATTCCTGTTGTCAAATACAAAGAACAACAAAACACATGATAGCTACACTTACAACAAGTTAATTAAAAACAAGATTCTTAATAACATGTTTCAGTTAGCCCATCAAAACAACGCAGAAATACAGATACCGCACCAGTCATAAAAACTAACACATAATGCAAGCTCAAGTGATGAACCAAATACATCTAACACATACATTCTGGAACATTCCAAGCATCCCAGGAATACTCGCAGCCTGCACTGGTCTTGGTTTCACCACCTGCATATAAATCAGTTTAAAACATAACCTTCCATGAACAAGTAATGATCAAATAACCAAATAAAGAATACAAAGTTAAGCTATAAAAGTCATAAGAGACAAACCTTCCCAGTTTTAACCGGAACAAGGTCATCCATACTCAAAGCTTCCCCAGTTACCGGACACTTCCCATAATCCTAAGTCAAAACCAAATTAAAAACGTCAAAGCAATCTTCATACAAACTTCACCACAAATTTAAAACCAAAAATTTCCTGTTCTATGTTCCATACGAATTGCATACTTGAGACTATCTACACCAAAATCTGAAACCGAAAGTCTATCTGTATCCATATTTTCGTTTCAACAGTTCAATTTTGAATTTCTACAACAACTATCCATATCCATATTTCGTCTCAAATAGACAACAGGAACACAATCAGAGACTACCAAATATTCATCGCGATTGCAACATAAACCCTAGCAACGAAAACGAACTCACGAGTATGTGTCTTTCGATCAACCGCTTCTCGAACAGCAGTCCGGACGTCTTCGAAACAACAGGCTCTTCCGGCGCCTCGCCAGAAACTGTGGCGACAACATAGAGCAACAAAACGATAAACAGATCGGATAAACAGCAGCTAAAATGATAATGATGAGATTATGAGTGATGTGTATACGATTAGATGCAAGTGATAGAAGCTTACTTGAACAAATCATGGTGCAATGGGAGCTAGGGTTTTACAGTCGATAATCGCCGCAGTGGAGAAAGTGGTGATGAGGGAGCGGGAGATTTAATGGATCGGATGTGGTTCTTCAGGGTGGACAAAACACACGATCACTTGTGGTAAAAATGACACTATAAAACCCTAGAATTTTAAGAAAAATAATTTTTTTTTTGTTCTTTATCACTAGACTAGCTTTAGTAAACCCGTGTATTACACGGTTTAAATAAATAAAATATTAATATAATAAATTTATTAATTAAACAATGATATTCTAAGATATGATATGACTGAAATAAAAAACGGTAATATCAACTTTTCAGAATTTTGTTTTTAAATTTCTTTTATTGAAAATAAATATTTTGTTTTAAACAAACCTTATAAAATGTCATTTTTGAAAGTTTTCTTATTACAACTCCAAAATTTGATAATTTCAAACTATTAATTTATTTAGAAATAACCTTAATAAATAGATTTCTTTCTTAATTTATTAATTATTAAAAAGTATTAAAATAGTATTATTAGTAATTAAGGTAATTATTTTAATAGGAGAGAGAGGCGGGAAAATTTTGATGAGGATGATTGTGGTGCTGACATGTGTCACCCCAATGATTGTGGTGCTAACACGTGGCACCCCATTTACCCTTTTATTAGAATAGGAAGATTTTATTATTTTTTCTATCTAAAAGGGTTGTTTTTGTAGATTACTAAGATTGTATAGTAATTAGGGTTATTTGTGTACACTAGTTAAAATGATTAAAAGTTAAAATGCATGCACTTCATCCATCTCTTGAAGAATCATCGACCAAAAAAAATTTACCTCCATCGACCAAATGTTTTTACGATGAAATTTGTTACCTAGTGCCACTGATAGAATTGTCGCCCAAAGCCATGATGCGGTTGAAAATGTCATGTGAATCCACATGTTTAATCCATCTTAAAGCAACAAACATGTATCATGATTTAATCACTGGTGTTCTTCAAAAAAAAAGCACCTATTTAGTGGAATGGGGAGAAACGAACCCATGAAACTTATGCTGTTATGGTTTTGCCTTCCGATGAAGTCAAGGAACGACTGGAATGTATGACTCAAAAATTCTGCCAAAGGAATGAAATCAAGAAGCTGGAAACTGAGTTTTAAGATTTTTGGCTCAAGAAAGTGAAGAGAACTTAGTCTACACCAACAAGTTCCATGAGATAAGTATGTTGGTTCCCTCATGTGGTCACTTTTCTCTCTCGGGCTTTCGAGAAATATACCGGTGGTCTGCCAATGCAAATCCAAGATACAGTTTTAGGAAGAAAACCGTACAACTCTGGAGGACATTATCCAACTAACTGCTCGGTTAACCGATAATCATGTGAAGGTTGGGTTATTGACCAGAAAGGGTGGTGAAGAAAACAACTGATAAGACAAACCAAACAACCAAGGAGCATAAGCCTGAATCCTCTACAAACAAGAAGAGGAAAGCTAAGTCCCATAACTTTGTTGTGGTTACCCTTGATGTGGCGGTTAACCAAGTCGCTTCGACATACCAACCACCTTTTGTTAATCAAGCCCCAACAAAGAAAATGTATACGGGAACCTTCCCGCGGTGTAACATATGTAACTATCACCATCCTGCCAACACATAGTGTCGTTAGTACACCAACTGTGGTCATTTTGGCCATACATTTAACGTGTGCAGGAATTAGGGGTGCTAAAATTCGGATATCCGAAAATTCAGACAGTGGATTTCACTATCGGAATCCGAAAATATCCGAATTTCAGATATCTGAATTCCAAAAAACATTTTATTATTTAATAAAATTTATAAATATATAATGATTTTTTTTCGGATATCTAAAGTTTTTATTAAAATACCCAAAATATTTGAAAATATCCTAAATTTCTAATTGATATTTATTATTTATATATATTTATAAAATATTTCAGATATCCGAATATTCAAAATTCTCAAAATCACTATCCGAATCCAAAATTTAGGATATCCGAATTTGGATTTTCGGATATTTCGGATTTGGTTTCGGATTCGAATATTTTTTTAACAACCCTAGCAGGAATGTTGCTATGGGTCTGATCAACGCACATGTTGCTTAACCTCCTCCTGCTATTGCTCAACGCACATGTTACTAATGCGGTGATTCAAATCATTTTCGCAACAATTCTCTCAACTTGCCAACACTAAGGTCTGAACTCATATCTTTCACCAAAGCTCAAAAGTACGTCTGCAATCATTATGCAGCTTTCTTAGCTCATGTTGTGAAAAATGGACGGGGAATTAAAGAATATTAAAGACATTTCGATTATTCATAATTTTCCTGAAGTTTTTCCCGATGTCTTAACTCGCGTTCCTCATGTTTGTCAAGTCAAGTTTAGAATTGATATCATGCCTGGTGCAACATATGTGATAAAATCTCCCTATCGTCTTGCACCGTTTGAGATGCAAGAGCTTGCAGCCAACTCCAAGAGCTTTCCGACAAAGGTTTCATTCGTCAAAGTCCCTCACCTTGGGGAGCTCCAGTTCTTTTTATGAAGAAAAATAATGGTTCCATTCGGATATGCATCGATTATTGGGAGCTCAACAAGCTTATCGTAAAGAATCGATACCCCTTACCGAGAATTGACGATTTATGATGTTCTTATTTCTCCAAGATCGATCTTCATTCGAGTTATCATCAACTTCAAGTGCACGATGATAACATTCCCAATACAACTTTCCATATAAGATATGGTCATTTATGAATTCATGTTTAATCCTCTTGTTTTGACCAAGACCAATGCACCTGTTCTTTTCATGGATTTGATGAACCGCGTGTGCAATAAATTCGTGATTGTTTTCATCGATGATATTCTGATTTATTGAAAGTCCAAATTTGATCATGAACAACATCTCCATTTGATTCTTGAACTTTTGAATAAGGATAAACTCTGCTAAAATTTTCAAGTGTGAATTATGGCTTAAGAAAGTCCAATTCCTTGATCACATTGTAAATGATAAAGGAATTCACACGGATCATGCAAATATTAAGGCGGTGAAGAAGCGGGTAGAACCTAAAATTCGTTCATTCGTCAATTTAGCCGGTTATATATGTATGTATATGTAAATATATATACAACTTGTTCATGTATATGAACCTGCATATACGATTACCCGACCTAAACTATATCTTAATCAAGATTTAAATCTAATGATTTATAATTTAATAATTATAAATATAGGTAATGAATTTATATAATTTGATAAATATGCTTAATTATCCACAATGTATTAATACATATACATACACAAACTATTACTAACAAATATTGTTCGAGATAATATTAGTTTCGAACTATTCTTATAAATTATTATAACCACTATTGTTATATGTCACGACTATCATTACTATTGCTAATATCATTATTTTAGTTTATTTAATATACATATGAGTATACAACATATGTTAATAATTTATAAGAAGTGATAGCTATATAATATTATTACTAGTATCATTATTATTTTTCTTTCAATGTCTTGATGACCTATGCGGCTATGCTAATATTAAATATTCATATGTGTTATAATAATTCTAATAATAGTACGAATATCATTATTAAATACAACACTACCTACATATACTATCCATATTATTTTATTATCTTTTGGGCTATAGATATATTAATAGAGTACATGCATTTTCAAGAGCTACATATATACATTGTCTTGATATAACATACACATATATCCATCTATGTATATACATACACCATTTTATACAAGTAAATATGAATAAGCACATATATATAGACAACTAAAGTTTCAAAAGATTAACTATAAAAACAAATACAAATTTTATAAATCCTAATATTGATCTAAATAATTTATATAACATTATCCAACTTGCAACACATAAATAATCATCATCGATTAATATACTTCAACAAATCAATAAAGCTCAACCACACAAGCGATAATATGATTGTATTGTTAAGGACTGGCGATAGGTATGTAATTTGGGTCACAGTGGTGAATTCCTACACATACTTATGAGGTTTCAACGTTAATATACAGATATTTTTAAGAGAAATCAAGTGACTTTTTGCAACCCTTTTTTATTTACATTTTGGGGTAAAAGTATGCTCGTTTTATGCGACGCACAAATATTTAAAACTTTTTTTTATTATTATGCACAAGCACCGACTGTTAGTATTACATAAGCACTAAGTCTGTATAAATCACCGGATTGTATGGGTAGTACTACTTAGGGAATTCCTCACACATACTGTGTCATATTGATAAGCAAACAAACACAGATACATGCAGTGTTGCGGAGCCTGTATTGTCGAAACGATATATTATCTGCACATATTTATTCTTTGATAGTTCGGGTGTTGCTATTTGTCACACTCTGACGACAGCGAAATCATCAAAGCGAATGAATGTAAATCGATTATTCATAACACATGATATTGAATAAGTAGAAATAATACTAAATGAAAGTTCTATTGATAGATATAGTCAAACATTTCATTACAACCAAACAATAACTCAGATAATCATAATAAATTGTCTTTATTTTTCTAAGTCTAAGTCATAAGGTTAGCATGTAAAAGTCCATTAAACTACATTTTCTGAAATCAATAAAAAGTAACGGGTTAACTAATTAGTCGGTGAGTAAACACAGTTTTGCATACATACACATATACATATATATATGTATATATTTAAAATAAAATGTTAGAAACAATTTTATTCATATGGTGTTGCGATGGTTGCGGTGGTGTGGTCTTGGGATGGTTGCGGTGGTGGTGGTGCTGGGATGGTTGCGGTGGTGGTGGTTGTGGGATGGTTGTGGTGGTGCTGGTGCTGGGACGGTGGCGGTGGTGGTGATGCTGGGACGGTTGCGGTGGTCGTGTTGCTGCGGTGGTGGTGGTGTTGTGATGGTTGTCATGGTAGTGGTGTTGTAATGGTTGCGGTGCTAGTGGTGTTGCGATGGTTGCGGTGGTGGTGGTGCTGTGATGGTTGCGGTGGTGGTGGGGCTGTGATGGTTGTTGTAGTGATGGTGGTGCAATGTGCGGAGAGAGAGATATGGAAAATGGGTTCTATGGTAGATCTGTGATGGCTTTATGTTGGTTGCGGTGGTGGTGGGTGATGATGGTTAAGCCGGTTGGAGATAGGTGGTTGTGGTGGCTGGACATTGAGAGAGGGAGAAAGATGTGTGTGTGGGTTTTGTCAATGGATTTTAAAAAAATTAAATGTATTTGAATATTTGGTGGAGTCCAGCTAATGTTAGTAAAAAAATAATTTATATATTTAAAATAATCTTACTATTTTAAATTGGAAATGAAAATATCATTAAAAAGTTAATTAATTACTTAATATAATATTGAAATTAAGTTATTTGTTTAAAATTTGACATATAATTGGTGAGATCTATATTATCTTTTATAAAAAAGTTATTCTTTTATTTTTTATTTATTCTGTACAAACTTTTCGCTGCTCTAAAGGTTGTTTTTGTGTTAAAGTGTGTTTATGTTGACTGATATTTAAACATTTAATGATTCATCTGAAACGTTAACTCTTTCTTTCTTTAACAGTCTTTTTTATTTCCGTCAACACGAGGATCATAGTTTGAAAAAGAACATCTCAACCCCAAAAGAGCCAGCAGCAACGCGCGATCTCAATATCTAGTTTAATTTATTCTAAAAACAGTTTAAAAAGGGTTTGAGGGTGCTTGGGGTCGAACCCGGGTTCCCTATGTGATAGTCAAATGTAGTAACCGGTGACTTGAAAGCCCAATTCTTGTTTAAATACACCTGCGTTCTTTAAAAACATTGGTTAAATAGTTTCCCTAATTCTATAAACCCTAGCTTTCAAAATTGATCCAAATTGAACATATACTAGATACAGTTAACTTAAATAAACATAGGAGTTGAATTCCCCATGTTTAAACGAACGTACGTGTGTGCAATTTACCTTTTTGAAGATCGATTTTATGATGAACAACAAAAAGATAGTCGCAACTTATGTGAATTTGATTCGAGGTGATGGAGATGATAATAATCTAATTATTTGGGTATGTAGCTTTCTTAAATGATGATGATGAGAAGCCATTGATCAATTGAGAGTTATGATGCTCAGAAGATGGTTGTCGACTAGGTTACAGGTCATGATGAAATGTAAGAATCACATGTGATGTATGTGTGTTGTAAGCGAAATTATATGTTAAGAGAGATTTAAAGGATCAGTTAGAGCATTTACCCTCTGTTAAATAGTTTTAATTTCACTTGTTTCATACTACTTTAGTTATGTGTTGGATCAAGTAAGGCTGATACAACAAAAACAAACACCTAAAACAATTTTGGTACAACTGTGAAAGAGCTTCTGAAGGCAAAAGTTGAACTTCCGAAGGTCAAGGCTGAAAGAGCTTCCGAAGAGGAACTCTAACTTCCGAAGACAAAGCCTTCCTTCTTCCGAAGTTCAACACTTAGAAGAATTCAAGACAATGACTTCCGAAGCATGAAGTCCTGAAGATCAAGTCAAGCCTCGGAAGAAGTAGACTCTTCCGAAGTATAAGTGCCTTCGGAAGAACTTGTTCTTTCGAAGCCAGTTAACCTTCGGAAGAACCTACTATGAACCAGTGGACATAAGTATGGTCCCTCTAACACACCGATGCAACCTCTGATATACTGCATGCTGCTTTCCCACGCCTATGTAATTGACCATACCTTTATTCCACTGTTCATCCCTTTATCAGTTAGTACAGTTACCAACTTTAGTTGGTGACAAAAGGTAAATCATGGACATGTCATGAATACAAAAGCTTAAATAATATTTTATCTTAGATACCTAACTCTTAAAAATATAGTATTTGTTTAGTAGTAAGTTTCCAGCTGGTATCAAAGTATAACCGGCTGTAGATGGTAGTATATATAGTTTCTCATTGTACACTTAGTAAACATGCTTGTAGAGTCTTGTGATACTTTGAGTTGAGAAATAATATATACAAGTATCTTGAAACCTTTCTCTTGTGTTTGTTAATTATTATATTATTATAAACTCTTAAGAGATTCTACATCATCAAACCGAGTGTGACTTAGTGAGTTTGAGAGATAATAATTGTGTTGAGTGACAAAACTCTATCATGCATTATGACATTTGATTCGGGCGTCTCTACTTGAATTGTTGAATGATTAGGTTGTTACGAGTGTAATTGATTGTGTGCTTGAATCAGATTTGATTAATAATACGTTTTTGGTCAATTGATTTGAATTACTTGATAAGAATTAGGTTGAAACAGATTTGAGGTTTGAATACATTTCAGTATCGAGATGAAACATCAATAACAGAAGATAATTTTGAATTTGAATGAGCCTTAATATCGAATCTGGTTCGTGAACGGATATACATGGTTTAATTAAGTTTAAATCGATTAATTTTGTGGTTTTGGGGTCACCGGATTTTGGTCTTGGGTTTGGCCGGAAAAAATCGACGCGGGAGGGGGGAACATTGGGTTTTCTTTGAAGTAAATTACACTTTGGTCCCTTAGATTTTAAGCGTCAACATTTTATGTATGAAACTCTTTAAATCAAGTTTCTAAAATTACCTTTTAAACCCAAACTTTATAAAACTATTGATTTTATTAATTGTCAAATTATTAACTTATAAAACTTTATAAACATTATATATTTTGTGTAGCTTTGAAATTTTGTTATTTATTTTAAATGGATAATTAAATCTCTTAAATATTATAAACTTCCTATAATCTATAATTATTTATTTTAAAATTATAAAGTTATATTGAATTGAATAAATAATATAATTATTGAATTTGAAAACCAAAATAAGTAAAATGACTAAAAAAAGAATTTGATTTATAGAATTGTGTCAAACGTGTTCGGGTTTACATTTCAAAATGGGTCAAATATCAAACTATTTGGGAATTCAATCCATATTAGTTGGGGATTGGATAACCGGGTATGGGGTTGGTTGTGGACTTATTTAATTGAAATCATACGTGTTAAACTCTGTTTTCTATAAACATACAAACTTACCAAGTATTTTTAATTGACACTTTTAGTATGTTTTTCAAGTACTGGAAACCAAAAGTAGCTTGGCAAGTTTACATTTTGAAAAATTTCACGTAACAGTTGTACCAAGTTCTAGAAGTCCGGATTATGAAGCATTTAAGAATATATCTAATTTCTTTCTTATAAATAATGTTGTTCTTGATATTCAGTCTCATCGCATCACCAGGTTTCCGCTACCTTTTAGGTGGGGGTGTGACATAACAATCTTGAACACCTCAAGTAAGTCTAAGACTGGAAACCTACGAAATTCAAAGCTTCATGTGATTTTTGTCTCAAACTTTCTATTTATATAGTCAATATTAATTTAATGGTAAGTATTGGAAATGTTAGATATTATATGAGAGACGAAAGATGAATATGAGAACCCTATCCTAGTTTATTCAACATGTAGGCTGGCTTTGGGGATGAACCCTATTCAAGCAGTGTGGACCTTTAACATTCTAATAAACTTAATGATGTTGATTTGTCGGTTTTAGTAGATAATGTGAAATTTTTATTGTTTTCATATAGGGGTGACATGTATCTTCAACATCAAAGGATCGTACCAGAGAAAAATAGACTGAAATACCCCTCAAGTTAGAAAAAAATAAACAAGTAAATTATTTAACAAACTTAGCATAAGGACTCAATGGTTAAACAAATACAACCTCAAGACATTTAATGTTGAAATAGTTCTTTTAAATTGAAAAACCTAAACAAATCAAATCTCGAATGCCAAGAGCGTATTATGTTATACTAGAAACCTATAACTTTATTAAGATTTTAATTTTGACTAATACACCTAGAAGTTCCAAATGATCATTTAAGGGTTTTTTTGTGTTCATTTATATTTATTCAGTTATGTTTGTTTATTGTTGTTCATTTATGTTCGTTTATTATTGTTCATTTGTGTTTGTTTATGTTATTGAAGTGTTCATTTAGTTTTTTAACGAACAAACATGAACGAATACATACATTTTTATTTACTTGATGAGCGAACATGAACAAAAAATCATGTTCGATTGTGTGTTCATGTTTGATAAAAGTTAAATGAACGAACACGAACATACTGATGTTTATGTTCGTTCGATTTATTTACATATCTAATCAAATGACTTTAATACATTCATTTGAATGAAATACCATCCATATTAAACACAACAAATTTACGATAAATAAAATAGTCAAAATTTATGATTGCTTGAATTTATTGTTATAATCGTGATACATATGATACGATGGTTATATAACCGCATAATTACTCTCATAATCTCTCGTGGTTGACACCATGTAGAAATGGTTATGTTGTAATCATGATTCTCTAACTAAAACCGATTATGTATTAAACATACACCTAATAACCATTATGACGATTTTATAGCTTTTTTATTTTATACATATGTGTATATCCTATCTCACATAGGGTTCATCATCATCTTTTATGGATTTAAATCCATGACTCAATCGAATAATTACATTTGAATGAATTTACTCCAATTATATCTGCCAAGATATCCGATGATTCGAAACTCTCTTCTTCTTCCTTCACCACTTGCTGTTAATTCATAAACAAAGGTTGATTATTAGTATTAACATTTGTTAGCTGATGTAGTGATCAATATGGATTGGTGTACATATTTGTCAAGTTTATGAATGGTATACATACGTGGAAATTACGTTCATCTTCATCCGTGTCTTCTTCATGGTTGTTAGTTGTGTTGTTCTCCCCAAACTCGTCGTGCTTAGCAAACCTTCCTCTTACTCGCGGTCGACTATCTGCAAGAGTTTTTCGACATGCATACTGTAATAGATCCAAAAGCACGATGGTTAGAACAAAATAGGTAACTTTGAAACAATTTATTTAACTCATATGTAATTCTAACATTTTTAGAGGGGTCTAAATTTCTAATATGACATGAACTAAATATGAAAATTATGAGATTGGGTTTAGTCTAAACATGTTTGGTTCAATTTTGGGTCAAATACACAAAAATGTTTAGCTAAACGGATCGTCTTCGGGCTGACATCACTAGGTTGACATCATGGGATGGCCTGTGTATTCCCATTTTAAATATGTTTTATGTCATAACTTAAACTGATTATATATTTATTCTAAAAGTAGAAGATGAAAAATTAAATAAAATCATAATGCATTTATATTTTATGCTATATGTTTTCAAATTTGTAGGTTTTAATACGCAAAAAATAAAGAAATATAACTATGGGTTAAAAGGGTTGTTTTCCTATCAACATGGGAGTATGCTTGTTGTGTTTGATTCATGTTCCTGACACAATTTTTGGGTCCGGATCATGCATGTTTAACTTGTGAACACGATCATTTAAAACCATATACTTGTAGTTTTTGGTATATCTTACCTTGATTTTTTTGTTGAAATTCCTTTCATTTCGTTTCTTGATGTATTTGTTGATCTTCTCTTTCCTTTCTTCGTTTGTGAGTTTGCTTGTAACTCTTAAGGGTTCCGACTCGAAGTTTGTGATCTCAGATGCCAACGGAGTTATAGAACTCCCGCATCCATTCACAAGTTGTTGACTTTCACTGCTAAACGCCTTAATTTGGAAGAAACAACAACAAATTTACAATAAAAAGTTATGAACAAACCCACATTGTTAGAAACCATGAAATACAAAGACTACATGTTTTAAAAACATCAAATGATCTTTATAAAATTACCTCAAGATCGTTTGAGTTGAAAGAATGTGGTAGGTGATCACCGCAAAAAAGTCCATTGTTGCCTCCATGATATTCAAGGTCATGAATTTGCACCTCATTTCCTGAAAATAAGTTCCCACCTTCGTTTGATGCGGGTAGATTGGCATTTATCAAGGGATCGATGAAAGAGTAGGTGGAAGATAACATGTTACTCGATAGGGTGAACTCGGAAGGGGACGTAGGAGATATGATGTTCTTGTCACAAGTGTTTAGCAATGTTTTGGGTTTGATGATAGGTATAATAGGATCATTTGAAGGGGCATGAGAGAATGAAAAGATAGTTCCATTAACTTGGTTTTGGTTTTGGAGCAAAGAGATGTCGAATTGATCTTGATTTCTAAGGGTATATTGATTGCTAGTGAAATGGGAAGTGTTTGTGAGGTCAAGAGGAGTGACTACGTCTTTAAACATTAAAGAAAATTCGTTGGTAGAGGCACTATCACTGGTAATGGTAGTGGTGGTGGTGGTATCCACTAGAGTCGGACAGTTAGTTATAGATGGTTGAATGGAGGGGTTTACGACATTTGAGGTTAGCTCTTCGTAACAAGGATTAGAGCTAGAAGCAACTTCAGAGTCTTGTAAGCTTGTTTGAAACAAATCCGATTCACAAAACTCTAGTAGTTGAGCACTTAATGGGCTCAACACTTGTTCCTGAAAAGATAAAAAAAAATAATAATATCAGAGCTGATATGTTGATATAACCTTAAACATAGGTTTTGTAATATAAACTAAACCTCAATAAATTGAAAAGTTTTTGCAAATGTCATATGGTGGTTGTTCATGAGCACTCAAGTTTTGTACCAAACTTTAGTCCTTTTGTACCAAGCAATAAAAAGAGAAAAAGGTTCCAGTCAAATGGTGTGACCATATGAAAGCTAAGTGTACCAACTTAAACCAAAATTCGATGGGAAATAAGCATTTTTGATCCATTTTCAAGTGATGAGACTATTCATGACAATCATACTTGTAGGGGTCAGATTCTATATACATATTTGTAAATATAATTCTCATAGAAGAACATGATATGAGAAAAAAGTTTGACCACAAGAATAACTTAGGACATGGGTATGATGTATTGGATTTTAAATATCAATAAAAAAAACTCATGTATTGATTTACCCTCCTATAAGGTTAAGAATTCAAATCTCACAATAAAAAATGATATAGATTTTTGAAGCTTGATTCGATAGTTATGTATTTACTGTTATAAACCAAAAAGAACTTATGTAATCATTTGTATGTATTACTATTTATAGTTTTCTCCTAAAATTAGATTTAATATAAAAAGAACGTTGTGACCAAACGGGCCCCAACTATTATTGAGCTATGGAGAATGAGATATAGGAGTAAACAAGTTGAGCACACCACTCATAAGTTACTCCATATCGACATGTTAAAAGCTTAATACAAACAGAGTAAAAACACGCTTAAATCTATATTTGTGCGCATTTAATAAATGAGCTCTAGTGTAAGCCTAGCATACGCCTTGCCTAAACCCACAAGACTAAAAAGGTCCTACTAAATAATATAAATATATAATGCGCTTAACATAATAATATATATGTTATATTTTAAAAATAAGAAATATATATATATATATATATATATATGTGTGTGTTATATTTTAAATTAGAAATATATATATATATATATATATATATATATATATATATATATATATATATATATATATATATATATATATATAATGTATTTATACAAAAATAATAAAATAATTAAATAGATAAAAACAACACGGACCAAATTGAGCTTGTGCCTGAGTATTTTATTAAAGCTTGAAACAAGCTGAGCTTGAACTTTAACTCAAGGTCAGATTGACTCATTTACAACCCTAGTCAGTGACGAACCACAATTACCACAAACGGCCACATGGCGTCCATATGTGACCTGACATCGAGGTGAAAAACCGGTCACACAACCTTGATCGAATAAGCAAGAAGATTCACTCACGGAAATGCAAACACCTATTGATGGTTCCTTAGGGTCGTCATTGTCTTATAGACCCATATATCAAAATGTAGCATTTGTCAATGATAAAATTCACAGCATTTGAATCTTGTGCACTAAAATGACCCGTAGAAAACTAACTGCCACTCAAAACCAAATGCTTTGGGTCTCAATCTCAAGGAATCAAACAACTATACAAGTCTACTTAAACATCACGCGGGTGCCCATATTCTTCAAGTCATCGAAAGCCTACTCTTAAAAGCGCGATTGGAACATCAAAAGCGATTGTTATGATGGTGAAGTTATTTGAATAATTGACAGCACGCTCGGGTTTCTTTTTGGCGTCGAGAATCAAATCTAAGATAAGGATGAAAAAGGAGCCGGAATGGAATGTGACCAGGTTCGTGTTATCTTCGCTTGTTTACAACTTGACATGAACTTGTACCCCGAGCGGCTGAGCCCACATAATGTAACACATTTGGATTATTTAGCTATTATGTTTACTGTTAAACTTACATAAAAAAATAGTGCGAAAAAACTTTTTCTTTTATTGAAATAATTACAATGATTCTTTATACTGTTCGCCATATTTTTTACAATTGGCATTAATCCTTGATAGTTGCGCCCTAGGCCTTATAAAAGTAAAAGGTGCAAAGCCTCCCTAAATTGAAACAAAACAATTAAAACTAATATGTTACTCTACACGCGCAACATAATAAAAAGCAATATCTACCATGAGAGGTTGGTCGGGTGGCGGAACCTTGTCATGAAACATTGTTTTGGCCTTCAAACAACAAAAACGATCAGGGTTTTCAAAAGAAACGACAGTTAGCCTAAAGGAAGAAAGCAACATAAACTCGTAGGTTGTCGGGAACTTATGTTCTTGGCGTACACAAACCCGTCGAAGGAAGACGAACAACTTCCATGAGAAATTTTTTAGGTGGAAACTAACAAAATTGTTTCAAACAGACACTAGAAAGATGGAATTGAAAGATAGTTATGTAAGGATGTTTGTGTATATATATGGTATAATTATAGGATGTTTGCACGTTATTCTCGTTGTTCTGTTACATCACGGAGTCATAGGTTGACCATGTTTTGCATTACACATGTTTTATTATTAGATTACATAGTACCTGCAAATCAGTTAGTATAGGCTTATAGTTTTCTTAATTTTTAATTAAAAATACTAATCACTCAATCAAGCGAACAATAATGGTGCATTTTTGGGCATAGAAGCCAAAAACTTGAAGTTTATTGAATTTCAGAGGGTATCGAAATATAAAAGCCTATAGCGACCTTTAGACTGTATAAATACCATTAGAGAAGCTTGGAACCTGTGTTAGGCTAAAGCTTTAGTCGGGCCACCTTAAGAAAACCTTTTTTGAAAAAGGTGAATCACAGGTAAATAAAAACTAAGGTGTTGTTTGTTTTTATGCAGGAAAATAGGTGGACAAAACCTGTGCAGTTGGCAATAAGATGAGTGTCTGTTTTTTAACGTCTGCAGACTGCTAAAATCAACTGTTAGTGGTATACGGCGGTGCTGGACGGTGGTGGTGATGGTAGATGGTGGGTGATGGTGGACGGTGGGTGGTGGTGGCGGCGGACGGTGGTGGAGGCGGACGGTGGTGGTGGCGGACGGTGGTGGTGGCGGACGGTGGTGGTGCTGGACATGGGTGGTGGTGGGTGATGGTGTTTAATGCTCTGCAAACTTTAGAAAACTTTAGAAGTGGTTGTGTCAAGTCTGCACCATGCAGACCTGACACAGACCCCTTTTAATGAAAAGTCTTTCAAAAAACAAACGTTCTGCTGACCTTAACGTCTGTGTGTGACCTGCGCGACGCAGACAAAAATATCAGTAAGAGCTTTTTTGAAAAAACAAACAACCCCTAAGTGAATTCTCCTCTAGTTACTCAAATTCATCAAAAAACTTAGATAGTAATTTATACTAGTAATTTAATGAATAACCTAAGTACTAACTTTTATTTTCATTGCCATTGGCAATCCTGCTGCTTAGGGATGAGCTCGGTACCGTACCTGTACCGAACCGGTACCGGTACCGAAAGTACCCGGTCCCGAATTTTATAAAAAACGAGTACCGGTACCGATTTTGGTATATGGGTACAGGTATCGGTACCGGTACGGTACCGGTATTTCGGTACCCAATACCTCTTTGGTACCTGTTACATCCACAATATTTTTTTAAGCTTGTTGCATGAATCATGTTTAGTTACGGTACCTAGTACCTGTTTTTGTGCCCGTTACCCAATACATGTTTGGTACTCAATACCTCTAAAAGTTTATAATAACTAAACAAAAATAAAATATCAAAAAATGATTCACATGTCCAATAAAAATAGTACATAGATTTGACCATGCATTCTAAATATAAAAAATTCCACACATGCTTACTACTTATCAATTGTGAAACAACATTGACAAAAAATAGTAAATTGTTTTTGCTCATAGTGATGAGTTTCACCCAAAAATAATAAACACCAATACAATCAATACCAATACCAAAAGTTTTAAAATACCAAAGAAAGATAATCTTCGATTTGATCACTATGTTGTTCCTATTTTTCAAATAGACTATTCGTATTTAGGTACTTTTGGGTAAAGTACTGGTACCGGCGAGTACCGATCCCGAAATATAAGAAAATCAAGTACCGGTACCGGTACCTTATACATATTTTCGGTACCAACTGGGTACCGGTACCGGTACGGTATGGGTACCGGTACGGGTACTGGGCACAAAATGCTCATCTCTACCGCTGCTTAATCATCATATATGTATGATTGATTTTCACCCACATATGATTATCATGAGCAAAATAAATAAAGTCTCTTCCTTGTAAGCAAAATCGAGTCATGTATAACGTAAATTAAAATAAACATATAATGATTATTCTAGTTAAATTGTCAATTGGTAATAGAAGCGAAAGTTACCGGCGTCGATGACATAAATTGCCAATATTGATTATTATTAAGTTATAGTTAGTCTAATAGAGTTTGACGTGACTTGATTTAATGATAATCAGAAAATAAATGCAAGCTTTACCAAACTGATTTTGATGTTTAAATGCGGAGGAGGTTTGATTGATTCCCAGTCCAAAGGCGGTAAGTGTCATGACTCGTGTCAAAATTGGAATCAAGGTCCCACCACATCATACTATTAGATATTAAGGTTTATTATATTAACTCACGGGACTAAATAGATTTGTAGTCTCTCTTGCGATCTCTGTAAATTGTAACGTAACTATTTAATAATATTCATTCAGTATTTTATCATTTGACATAGTATCAGAGTTTTGAGATTTCCGTTACCTTTCCCCGTTTTTCCTCCGAGTTTTATGGTTTCCGTGAAGTATAAAATTATTATCGGTTAAAGACACAAGCTAATTATCCAAATCTATTTTTAGATATCCTTAGGTCTCATCGTTGTGGTCATTTAATTGGGCAATGAGGGTGGCAAGAAAAAGACAAGAAATTTTATAAAAATTGAATGTGTAGGTTAAGTTTTTATATAATTTAATGTACGGATGTTCTCGTGGTTTTTTCTCATCAAGGACCATTCACCCTTCTCCCAACCAAACATAGATAGAAGCTCTCATTCCCAGACACAACGACAATTTCAGGCAAAACAAATAGTTTATAGGTGATTCAATATCAATGAAATCTCTCCGTTTAATCTCTTAGTGACCTATTCTTTTATAGTGCACCCTTCGTCGAAAGAGTAGGTGGTTAAAATGCCCACATCTTAATAAAGCCTTTAGATTGAATTTGATTAGATCTTTTTTTTTTTTTTTGAATTATGGGTCTCGTCTCTTGATTTACAAATACAAGAGACCACCGCCAAGTCACTGTTAGTGCTTGTTACGTATAATAGAAAAGGCTATAAATGTTATGTTGCATATAACGTAAAGAAAAGGTAAAGTGGATTTTAATAATCCAAACAATTACTAATTGGCCGATAATAATCAATACTATTTATTTAGTCGGTAACACTTTCAATTTTTATTTTTATTACCAACAACAGTCCTACTAACAACTTATAAATATTTATGATTGGTTTGCACGTGATTTCGTTTACACTAACTACTATAAACGAAATGAAAAAACAAACAAGCTAAATTGAGCCTAAAATAAATATAAATCAATTGTAAATATGTGATAATTATATTATTGTGATTGTTATTGGTAAAGAAATGATAGTTAAAAGTGTTACTGGTCAAATTAATGGTACAGATTATTATCAACCAATAAATAATAGTTTGGATTATTAAAATTTAATCTGCCTAAAGAAAATTAAGATTTAAGACTAAACTACTTTAATATATTTTGTAGAAATATGAGTAATGAATTGTTTTTTGTTTACTTAAAATATAGGGAATAAATATTATACTAATATGTCACACTAAAATAACATGGAAATTAAAAAAATGAAAATTGACATGCAACCACTTAACTTCTCTAACAATGAGAGTAATTAGGGTTTTATAATATTTTTACTTTAAAACGTAAAATATAAAGAATACCAATTTTATATATATATATATATATATATATATATATATATATATATATATATATATATATATATATATATATGTATATACCCCAGTTCAAAAAGCTTGTATACTTGGGTCGAATGTATTTAAAGGATGATCTTTTTTTTGTAAGAAGACTATATGGAGGATTGCGAAATCCAAAGTGTACATACGAATAACATGGTTATTGGAAGATACTTTCCAACTCGACTACAACTTCTTTACTCTAAATATTTACTTATGTATGGAAAAACAAATCACCCAATTTTCAATAAGTTGCAGTGAGGCGTTACATAACTTCTAGAATTCGCCACAATCCATTCTGGTTGTTCTAATAACGATATATGTTGGCTCGTTTTCTTATCTTTCAAGCTCCATGGAACCAACTTGTATCGAACCCCATGCGAGACATCAAAGGAAGCAACTCTTAACATCCTCATATAAAATGTAATATTTTTCACATGTTTTCTCGAGTGTAGTAGGATTTTCCTGCCCTAGAATTACATGGATATCAGCGCATTCACAACCCGTTTCTATTTTTATATGAGTGGATGCCTTATATTATAGGGGATGATTGTGAGTGAAGGAGAAATGAAGTTTATGGGGGGTTGTACCGTGATTTCCCGTATTTTGGGAATCACGGTACAACCCTTGTAATTTTTTTAATATTTTTGAAAATGGTCGTGAGTGGATGAGAGAGGCAATATAATGAAGTATGAAAAAATAATATTTAATTAAAAAAAAGAAAGGAAAAATAAAAATTTTAATGTAATTATAAAAATAAAAATAAGGGATTCATGTTGATCATTGACTATTTATTTGTTAATAGAGATAAATGTTGATATTGTGATATTTAGTGATTTAAAGCTAGGTCCAAAAAATTGGTCTTTTGCTTGTTGAGCAAATTTTGTCGCCTTTACCATT
This sequence comes from Flaveria ramosissima, assembly GCA_025215565.1. Classification (NCBI taxonomy): domain Eukaryota; kingdom Viridiplantae; phylum Streptophyta; class Magnoliopsida; order Asterales; family Asteraceae; genus Flaveria; species Flaveria ramosissima. Next base: position 33,292,916 of record CM046046.1, on the reverse strand, counting down.
GGTGGAGTCAAAATTTTTGTCAGTGGGGACAAAATTCAGGTTGGTTAAAACTATTTGATTAAAACAAGTTGGTAATACGGGTCAAGACAATTACATTAATAGAGAAGATTACGGCACAAAGTGTTTTTCTGTGCGAAACGTATGAAGTTATCACACAAGAACGTATGTTAGGGTGGAATTATAACGCAAATGTAAAATTAATCGTGCAGAGTTGGAATTATCATGCAAAGGTAGACCTATCACGCAAGAAGGTATTATCACGTGATAATTCCATCTCTGCATGATAATACCACACGAGTGTAATCCACATTGCGTAGTTATTACTTGTTTTTGCGTGATAATTCCACCCAAAATTTCGTACGCTTTGCACGAAAAAGACACTTTGTATAGTAATCTCCCCCTCCGTTAATAACATATACAAACTTATGAACACCACGTTAAATTCAAGTATCTACATTCACCCCTCTAACTATCATTTGACATAGTATCAGAGTTTTGAGATTTCCGTTACCTTTCCCCGTTTTTCCTCCGAGTTTTATGGTTTCCGTGAAGTATAAAATTATTATCGGTTAAAGACACAAGCTAATTATCTAAATCTATTTTTAGATATCCTTAGGTCTCATCGTTGTGGTCATTTAATTGGGCAATGAGGGTGGCAAGAAAAAGACAAGAAATTTTATAAAAAATTGAATGTGTAGGTTAAGTTTTTATATAATTTAATGTATGGATGTTCTAGTGTTTTTTTCTCATCAAGGACCATTCACCCTTCTCCCAACCAAACATAGATAGAAGCTCTCATTCCCAGACACAACGACAATTTCAGGCAAAACAAATAGTTTATAGGTGATTCAATATCAATGAAATCTCTCCGTTTAATCTCTTAGTGACCTATTTTTTCATAGTGCACCCTTCGTCGAAAGAGTAGGTGGTCAAAAGACCCACATTTTAATAAAACCTTTTGGTTGGATTTGATTAGATCTTTTTTCTTTTTGGAATTATGGGTCTTGTTTCTTGATTTACAAATACAAGAGACCGCCGCCAAATCACTGTTAGTGTTTGTTACGTATAATAGAAAAGGCTATAAATGTTATGTTGCATATAACGTAAAGAAAAGGTAAAGTGGATTTTAATAATCCAAACAATTAGTAATTGTCCGATAATAATCAATACTATTTATTTAGCCGGTAACACTTTCAATTTTTATTTTTATTACCAACAACAGTCCTAGTAACAACTTATAAATGTTTATGCTTGATTTGCTCTCGATTTCGTTTACACTAACTACTATAAACAAAATGAAAAAACAAACAAGCTAAATTGAGCCTAAAATAAATATAAATCAATTGTAAATATGTGATAATTATATTATTGTGATTGTTATTGGTAAAAAAGTGATAGTTGAGAGTGTTACTGGTCAAATTAATGGTACAGATTATTATCAACCAATAAATAATAGTTTGGATTATTAAAATTTAATCTGCCTAAAGAAAATTAAGATTTAAGACTAAACTACTTTAATATATTTTGTAGAAATATGAGTAATGAATTGTTTTTTGTTTACTTAAAATATAGGGAATAAATAGTCTACTAATATGTCCCACTAAAATAACATGAAAAATTAGAAAAAATGAAAATTGACATGCAACCACTTAACTTCTCTAACAATGAGAGTAATTAGGGTTTTATAATATTTTTACTTTAAAACGTAAAATATAAAGAATACCAATTATATATATATATATATATATATATATATATATATATATATATATATATATATATATATATATATATATATATATATATATATATATATATATATATATATATATATATATATATATATATATATATATATATATATATATATATATATATATATACCCCAGTTCAAAAAGCTTGTATACTTGGGTCGAATGTATTTAAAGGATGATCTTTTTTGTAAGAAGACTATATGGAGGATTGCGAAATCCAAAGTGTACATACGAATAACATGGTTATTGGAAGATACTTTCCAACTCGACTACAACTTCTTTACTCTAAATATTTACTTATGTATGGAAAAACAAATCACCCAAAACATTGCAACCATAATCGCAAATTTCCCTAATTTTCAATAAGTTGTAGCGAGGCGTTACATAACTTCTAGATGTCACCACAGTCCATTCTGGTTGTTTTAAGTTGTTCTAATAACGATATACGTTGGCTCGTTTTCTTATCTTTCAAGCTCCATGGAACCAACTTGTATCGAACCCCATGTGAGACATCAAAGGAAGCAACTCTTAACATCCTCATATAAAATGTAATATTTTTCACATGTTTTCTCGAGTGTAGTAGGATTTTCCTGCCCTGAATTACATGGATATCAACGCATTCACAACCCGTTTCTATTTTTATATGAGTGGATGCCTTATATTATAGGGGATGATTGCGAGTGAAGGAGAAATGAAGTTTATGGGGGTTGTACCATGATTCCCCGTACTTGGGGAATCACGGTACAACCCTTATAATTTTTTTAATATTTTTGAAAGTGGTTATGAGTGGATGAGAGAGACAATGTAATGAAGTATGAAAAAAATATTATTTAATTGAAAAAAAGAGAAGAAAATAAAAAGTTTTAATGTAATTATAAAAATAAGAATGAGGGATGAATTGTGAATGCTCTCATGTTGATCATTGACTATTTATTTGTTAATAGAGATAAATGTTGATATTGTGATATTTAGTGATTTAAAGCTAGGTGCAAAAAAAATGGTCTTTTGCTTGTTGAGCAAATTTTGTCGCCTTTACCATTGGTGGATTCAAGATTTTTGTCGGTGGGGACAAATTCAGGTTGGTTAAAACTATTTGATTAAAACAAGTTGGTAATACGGGTCAAGACAATTACATTAATAGAGAAGATTACGACACAAAGTGTTTTTCTGTGCGAAACGTATGAAGTTATCACACAAGAACGTATGTTAGGGTGGAATTATAACGCAAATGTAAAATTAATCGCGCAGAGTTGAAATTATCATGCAAAGGTAGACCTATCACGCAAGAAGGTATTATCACGTGATAATTCCATCTCTGCATGATAATACCACACGAGTGTAATCCACATTGCGTAGTTATTACTTGTTTTTGCGTGATAATTCCACCCAAAATTTCGTACGCTTTGCACGAAAAAGACACTTTGTATAGTAATCTCCCCCTCCGTTAATAACATATACAAACTTATGAACACCACGTTAAATTCAAGTATCTACATTCACCCCTCTAACTATCTCATTTATATTCTTTTTGAAGACTTCAATTTAACCCTACATATCTCAATTATTCTATTCAATCCAACTAAATTCCATTGAAACTGATAAGTAAAATATTTTAGAACTGATAACTAAATCAAAAACAAATTCAGAATTCGAACGAAAACCGAATTCACAGTTCGATTTATTTTTCCGGATTACGCACACGCTTCATGAGGAACCAAAACTAAGTGTTCACAAATCCTAAAATCTATAAACAAAGTTATAGAAGATTAGATCTAACAAGGTTTTGATCAAACTTTATTAAGATGAAATTTAAGGTTGAATTGGCCCATATACCCATCAGGCCCATTTAGAGAAACAAAGGCCCGAAATACAATCACAATTCGCAAACCCTAAATCATCATAACTTCTATAAGTACACAGAAGCAATGTAAACTACTAAACCCTAATTAGATATTTTGCATTCCGTAGGTCTCAAATTCTCCTGTTAAATTCTTGCTAATTTGTATCGATTATGATTTACGCATACGTAATTTGTTTATTACGATTTGGTATTCGGTGATCGTCTGCTACATTGGCTAATTATACTCAATTTTTCTCCGATTAGCCAAACAGAAACCCTAATTTTTACCCCCTTTTTAGCATATCTGATGAATTGGATTTATGGGTTTGATTATTGTATCACCACCAGACATTAGTCAGATATCTGCTGCATACCCATGGTTGATATCGTTACTTGTCTGGAAGATGAAATGAACCTATCGTTACAGATATGTTGCTCTTCATGCTCACATCTGTTCCATTTAGGTTCTACATAAATAATCCCATATTATTATTATTGTTATTATTATTATTATTATTACAAGTGTAGCACCAGACATAATGCTATTGAAAAATTGAAAAATATATTAAGATTAATAATAATAATTCTACATTTGTCAACTTAATATATAAACTATTCCAAGTAAATATAGTTATTTTAACTTGTGAAGTATTCTTGTAAATATACACTTTCATGATAGATTTATTTGATATCAACAAGTTGATATGGGTAGCTTTAAACAACTTATTCCATCTATCTTCTAGTGACTTTATTCTAACACATTTCATGTCTCATAGTAGCTCTAAAATTAGAATCAAGAACCGAACTATATGTTTGTAAAATGAGTTAGGTTGGTTTGGCTTCTGGTTTTTGGGTCGGGTTTTTCAGGTCGACTTGAATTATGCTCACCTTAAGGCCAAACCAAGATCGGACTAGCTAGAAAAGAAGACTTGTGTTGTTTTTAGGTTGGGCTATTACATGACAAGTTGTTTCTACATAATTATTTTTGGATTTTTTTTTAAATATAGTAACCTATAGTCGTTTATATGTCACATCACGAAACACGTCACGTGATACGTTATAAAATATTAACGGAGTTAATGAACAACTAAACTCTGACTGTTATTAGTAACAAAATCTAAAGTTAAGATTAATACTGTTTAAACTGTTAGTTGTGATTAATATTGATCAATATATAATAGTTTAGAATTTAGATTAATAAAATCCAAATTTTCTTTTCTTGAAAAGCAATACTTTCTAGGATAAATTTATAACTTCCTAGGACTAGAAAACATAACATTTTAATTGATAAGTATGTGTCATTATGTGTGCACCTGTGAAAGTTCAAAGCATTTGAAACAATATAGCATTAACAATAGAGAAAAGTTCAAATAAAAAATCATTGAAAACTAGAGAGTGTAAGAAGGATTAAATGTTAATACGTGTCACAAAATTGGTAATGTTTCTTTTCTTATGTTTCATATTTTTCTTAAACACCCATAACTTTTACATACAACATTAACTTTTTTAAATTAATATCATTAAAACGAGTACTTTTTATCTTCAAAACACATATAGTATTGATATAAAAACCAAAAAAGAAAAATTCATGTTCTTTTAGCTCATTATGTAATTTCATAGGTAATTGTGTAATATTCTGAATTGACGAGTATTACACAATTAACTGATGGGAATTACACAATAAATTTGAAACGTAAAAAGTTTATATTTTTCAGCATTGTGTTATTTGAAAGTCATTATTTTAGAAAAACACAATGTGTAACACAATGCGTAACATAATGATCAACATTAGACACAATGAACAACACAATTACTAGCACTAGACTTGATGATTAGCATTAGACACAATGAGCTGTTTGATGAGAATTACACAATAATCTGATCATTATTTCATAATGAACTGGAAAACAAAAAAATATTTACAACATTATGTTATTTGAAAAATTATTATTTAAAAAAAACACAATAGAGAATACTATGATCAGCATTAGACACAATGATTTGACTAACATTGTACAATAACTTGATATTATTAAATGATCTGACAAATATTATACAATGATATTAAATAGCATGAAAAAGTTTCGATTCCTTATATATCAACATTATACGTGTTTTAAAGATAAAAAATGTTTGTTTTAATTGTTGTAATATTTTTATACAAATAATATTATATGTAAAAGTTACGAGTATTTAAAGAAATAGATGAAACTTGGAAACATGGGTAAGACTAAAATATCATTTGTCTATCCCTTAAAATCTCAATTATATAGCATTATGCCACTAAATTTTCTTAGCTATTAGTTTTAAGATCTGATGTTAATAATCGTTCTCTTACTTCTTATTTATTTCTCCTGTTTTAAAATTACTTCACCCTTAATGATATTAACAATAATAATTTATAGCTCAAATATCCAGTATTGTCAACTTTTTTTTTAAATGTAAATGGGTAATAACTTGAATCACGAAAGAAAAAAATTGTAAAATAAAACTTAGATTGGAGTTTGCTAATTTTAGAATTAATAGCATTTACTGTAGGTTTCTTATAAATATGTGAATGTGTTCTTTATATTATAAGAAAAAATTATGAGTAAAGAAGAGACAACATATTACTATTCATCTGTATATTTAAGGGAACACTGTTCAACATCTATAAAATTTTTAATAATTCTGTAAGTGGTTGTGGGTGAAAAAGATAGAAAATATAATAATAAATGTATAAACATGCATTTTTTAATTGAAAAAAATAATATTTATTAGTGTAATTATAAGTATACGCATATGAAAACCATTGAATGCTCTAAATCAACTTTATCCTTCCACAAAACACCCTCTTTTTTCGAAATATAAAACTAAAAGTTATTTGTTAGTCTCTTAATGCTGTTTGGTAGTCTCGTAATGCTCTTTAAGACGCTATCAAATAACCACCAAGAGCATACATTACTTTCATCTCTTTCTCTATGAGTCACGTGGGAGAGACACATAGAACCCCAATTTGACAATATCCCCATGCACTTCATAATTTATTAATTTAGATTACCATGCATTATGATTTTGAAAACTATAATAATATTTTATTTAAATAAAAGTAATTTCATAAATAAAATAAATAATATTTTATTTAACATGCAAGTAATTTCAGAAATAAATAATTATAATATACAAATATATGAAACACATGATGTGACATTCGACAGTACTTATATATTTGTTTTTTTATTATTTCGTTTCTTAGCTAAAGATGTTCCAAAACATTATATTATACTACATCTTAATTAGAAATGTCGGTGGATTTTTGTTTCTTTTAACTCTAAGTAGTATATAAATTATCAGACAAAAATGTGCAAAAGTTTGATAGCTTGCCTCAAAGGTTGAGTTCAAACAACACTAATCTCCTGCAGGTTCTAATCATGGAGCATCATTTCTTTAACCGTAGGTGATTTTCAGCTCTGCACCCGATAGTTTTAGTTAGTTTTAATTTATCACACATATATTATATATGGGTAGAGTTATCTTGAGAATCATATTTTTTGATGAAAACTCTAGTAATAAATTACATCACATGTAAGTCACATGTCATTTTCATCGTTTTTTTAAATACGTCCATAACTTTTTTTACGACATTATTTTTTCAAAAGAATTTCACCATTAAATTAAGTATTTTTTATCTTTCCAACGCCTACCATATTAATATACTTAAAAAAAATTATCCAGCTGTTATTTACACATGTGTAAATCTAGTTATACACATGTGTAATATTGGATTTACACATGTGTAAATCTAGTATTACACATATGTAAAATGAATTTCGTTAAAAAATGGAATTTTTATTTTTTATAAATTTTGTTTTATTTTATTTTTATGAAAGAGGGAAACAAAAGAAATATTTTTGTGGTTTTACTTTTTTTATTTTCATGTTATTTTTCGTTTTATAATTTTTTTTTACTATGTGTTTGTTAATTACAATTTTGTCAATGAAAAATAGTGGCTTACATTGGTTTCTAGAGTTCTCAAAAAAAAAATAAATTTTCATTTAAACCCTCTCATATTATATTATGTAGATGAATGATGTTATAATAAAAAGATATTTAATCTTTTCTTATTCTACTTTTGTAAAACTGTACGAAAAGCAAACCTTTTCTTTTACGTGTTACATTAGAATATCATGTGTACTGAAAAAGCAAATATTAGATGTCAAATAATACCATAAAAATCATCCACTTTCTATATATAAATAAAGAAATAACAATTTTTCAACGACCACATTACTTCTAGTCTTTTCATTTACTAGCATAATTGTTGCCTATTCAAATACGAGTGTCACAAGTGACAAAACATGATAATGATACATGTTACATTTTCTATGACATCTTCTTATCCATTGATGCATTCTTCTTTGCAAGATTATCGAAGAGACTCCCATCAAACAAGCCTCTCATGGCTTCTTTCGACAAGTAACCTTCGTCGTCTCTAGCGATGATGTATACGGCTCCCCACTCGAACTTGTTAATGATCCTGTTAATTAGAGGTTAATCAAATTTAGTTACATATTTCTTAGAATAAGATGCACTAGATTAGTTAGCTGGTGATTGGACATTTGAACTACAAACCATCCGATTAAGTCGAGTGCAACGCGGTTTCCTTCGGTCATGTTCCATAGCTCTCTCAGTGTCAGTTTATCTGGTGTTGTTTTCGCGTATTTGCTGAACATGCTCTCGAAGTTCACTGGCATGTACCTAAAGAAGTTAAATGATTATCACAAATTCATAATTTAAAATGTTACTGTTTAGTGATTTTAGTATTTGGCGAATCTAACATGTTAAGCAGGTTGAAAGTTGTTCTAAATTTATATTAAATCCCATATCTTTGTTTTTAGTCATATTTAACGCATTTATTACTTTTAAAAGTATTTAAAAATGAACAAAAATGTCTTATGATCTATATGTCTAGCCGATGCGTTTTGACATGTACTAAAAATGACCGTGAATTACCTTCCTTCGGTGTCATAAGTCCCGGAGTCGCTTGGATGCTTGCCTTTATGTATGTTGTTTATGTAAACCGGAAGCAAGAGGGAAGGTATATAACCCTACATCCGCACATAAATGTTCATGAACATAAACAAATAAAATATTCGTGAAGTGAAGTAATTCGACTTACTGGGAGGGTTGGATAGCTAAATGTTACATTGAACCCGAATGCTGCAATCAATGAAAATATTAAATTGAACCCGATTGCTCGAAGCCCTGAAACATAGAGTAAACATAATCAAATCACATATTCATAAAGTTAAATAATTGTTTGACTAGTGGAGCCATAGAGGCAGGGGAATGAATCTGATGATACGAGTTGGATAACAGGTCAAAACATTGTTGTGTTGATAATTAAAAATAAATAACTAGAGTTTAGTGTTCACCAGTGTAAGTCTCCCAAGGATAAACGATGCCATCGTTGTCTTGATCAAAGAAAGCAACGTGTTGTTGGAGCACGCTCATTCCTCGAGCCTGGTGGTCTGGTGTGCCATCGGGATGTTCCATGTCCGGTGCAGCCATGGCTCTAGCCATGTCTGTAAAAGAACACAAGAGTTAGTCTAGTTAACAAAACTTGGCTTGTGAACCATGAAGTTACAAGAACTTACAAGGCTTAGGAATGGATGACTCAAGGTCCGTCCGAACAGGTCGTTCGGACGTGACTGGTGCCATTGGGGCAACTGTCGCCAACGCAACTGGATCATCACTCATATTGATCTTTCTTATGAGTATGTAAGAGGTATGGAACTTAGAAATGAGAAAGGTATTTATAGAAACATAAATGGATTAGAGATGCCACAAGGTCTCACCTTCTTGTCAACGTATTAAAATGTCATTTTCTTATATAAGTTGGTAGTAACTTGAATCACTAAAGAATAAAATGATTAATTAAAAAAAAACTTGGTTGTTCATAGGGATGGCAAACTTGCGTATGTATTCGAGTATAAGACTCAGTATGTTATTAGTTTTAAATACTAACGTCTAATAGATTATACAATATGATACAAGACTATAACTATCAATACCGGTGGAAACCCATACGTTTTCATTGTGATATAGATCGAGAAGTTCAAGTGAAAAACGCAAAGTAGGAGTAGGTGAGTAATGCGGATGAAAACAAAAGGAAAATTAAAGACAATAGTCCTTTTCTATCACTTTGCTTCAACAACACACTCTTTTCTCTTTATAATAATACAAGTGTTATCCTGATTTGAATAATACAAAGTAGGACATATTACGGAAAATTTTCAAAACATTACTTCTGATTTGAAACTTTATTCAAATTGTCTTTTAACTTTAATCTCTACAAATATCTCCTCAAATACATTGGAGGAACCACCTCTATTTTGGCCAAACAAGAGTGGCACCACCCGTATCTAATTACGATCATTTAAAAAAGACAGATGATGAAAACAACAAACTTTTAGTTTATTTATGTCCGGATGTTCGCCTATAAGGCTATATGTTGTCAAGGAGCTATGAGGGGGTGCTACCCAGGTGTTTGCCAATCTGGGCACGCACACCGCAATAGGGTGGCGTGATTGGGAGCGCGATGGTTGGGGCATGAGCCTGGTCGCACATGAAAAGAGCTGTTGGGCTCATTAAAATTTTACATTTTACCCTGTAAATACTATCCCACACCTTATAAAAAAATCACAATATTACTATCGATTTTATATCCTTTCTCTCTAAAAGTTTTTATATATCCTTTCCACTACAAAATATCGGATAATTAGGATGATTCGTTTCATCAAATTTTTGATCTAATGGACGACGATGCTTTTACGAACTTTACGTTTAGTCTATTTGATTATCCCGACGACGCTATTCTGAAGACACAACCGTCTCAAAACGAACTGTATTAGAAGGGAATTGGAAGAGGAAGTTTCATTAGATTACTTTTTTAATTATGTGTTTTTATATTTTATGTTTTTGATGAATTTATTTGATTATAATGTTTATCTTTATATTAATATTTTACATTTAAAAAATAATTAAAATATATAAAAAAAAGTTTCATAAGAGCTTCTGATCACCCAATCCATAATAATGTCAGTTAGTGTCTAGTCAATATCCAATTAGCGTCACAAGTCGCATTATTACAAGATAACTCCACTTGGGTCTTAATCCCACAACACACACCCTAAAATATAGGTGTGTCTGTGAAGTCATCCGTGGATTCTACCGAACTTTTCATGGAGTGGTATGCCTATGATTAGCATGTCACAAATAAATTAAATTATTTGAATAATTATAACGACACACTTCAATTTTACCGTGATAATGTGTTTATTTTTATCTACGTGATAACATAAATTTGTGTCGGCATGTAGATAAAAATAAGCATGTCACAAATATATATTTCAAATTTTATAAAACGTTATATTTTAGAACTTTTAAGAGCAAAACAAAATATGAGTAAAATAAATTAAATTATTTGAATAATTATAACGAGAAACCTCACAAATTAAGCTGAATCGAAGTCGACTTTGTTTTGTGGACGGACGTCTCTATAATATGTGTGACATTTGGCTTTGTTTTGACCACAAACAAGTTTGGATACGCTATTAGGGGTGAGCAACTATCGGGAAATACCGACTATTACCGACAACCGACCCGATAAAGTACCGATTACCGAACCGATATTACAATGCAAGGTAGGTACTCGGTACCTATTTTTTTAATAAAGTCGGGATCGGGTCGGTATTGGGAACTAGGTCTCGGTTACCCGACATTGGACTAATCCCGAAATAATTTAAAATATAACAAACCTAGAAAAAATAGGAATCTATTTGCGGCAGAAGGTTTCCCGATCTAAAGCCCAAAAACACAATTTGTATATTATTGCTATATATATATATATATATATATATATATATATATATATATATATATATATATATATATATATATATATAATATTTCTTATCAAAAGTCAAAACATGTGCATTGTGCATTGTTAATTGGTCGAAGACAAGTAACCATCTTCAAAACTCAACAATCAGTATTTGTTATTCAAGTTCAATAGATTCATTAGGTGAGTTTTTCAAAAGATATATCTTTTTGCCTTTGCCGAAAGTGATACTTCATTATACTTCAACCAGCCACAAATCTTTTTGATTTCAATTATGACGAGGATTGGACAACGTTTGAAGACATTGGATCACGTAAGCTAACATACAATTAAATTTTTACATAGTTTGTTTACGTAACCTTATTAATAATTGTATATTATTCTTTGTAGAAGTTTTTAATAACTTGGAACCAAGTAACTCAAATGTTGATAAAGATTAATGATGGTTGCGGGTGCATATGGAGGAATGAATGAAGACATTGTTTTAGCAATTATTTATTATAAACATTTGGTTGGTTCATAAGCTATTATCTCATTGTTTTGATTATTAAGACGTTTGCATTGGATTTTAATTATATTTTGTTGGATAATTGTTGGGATGTTTGTTTGACATTTTTATGCAAATAAAGACTAATATTTATTTTGGTGTGATTATGATTTAATTTATATATTCATGTACTTTATAAAATCGGGAATCGGGTAGATGACCTTCTACCGACTACCCGACTTTGTTAAAGACCGATTCCCGAGTATGTTATATAGGTCACGGTATCGGTACCTAACTTTAAATCAAATCGGGAATCGGGTCGGGTCGGGAAATACCAACTAGGTCTCGGTTACCCGACAATGCTCACCCCTATACGCTATTCAAGATTGTGTCGTCCGTATTAATTGGGGACATAATGAGAAAATAATATTTCAAATAGACATTTTGAATAAGTTTTTGAATCAAAGAGACGGTACAAGAATTTTTATTATAATTTAACCTAATACTATAACATTTTTATAATCTTTGTAATATTTATTAATAAAAAAAAAAATTTAGTATGTTTCATGGAATCAAACAAACAATTAACTAACAAATGATCAAAATAAACCATATATAACTTCAAACGCTTGAAGATTACTAGTTTTTCTACATACCGGAACAACTTCAGTGAATTCGATCGATCTGATTTATTAAAGTCGAAGGACACAAGTATACATGACTTAAGAGAGCTTTAATAAATTAACATGCGAGTAAGTACGCCAATAGGCCGAGCTTCATTAGGACCGGGAGGGGCCACCACCCCCTTTATTTTCCGTAACTAATGCTAGTTTTAGTTCCGGTAATTTAAAACTTTTTTTTAATATATATTGAGTTTACCTTCTTAAAAAAATTATTTTACCTCCCGCCGCCATATAAATTAATTCAAGATTCGCCACTAAATACGCCTTCTCGAGTATTCAACTATGTGTCAGTAAGTGTTCACATATGAAGATCTGCTTGTGAAGTGAGCTTCACAATAATCAACTTATGAGATCACTTTCTTGTTTACTTAAATACCTACATTGAAATTACCAAAGGTTACTTACTAAGTAAAACTTGTCTAATGTCACGGATTCATCTCTCGAGATTTGTGCGACGCCCTTAGGTAATAAGGTTCACCGGTATTGTTTTACCTTAGACTCATAAAGGGACCAAAGGTGCCACACGACGTCTCAAGGAATGACTATGTGACATTAAGCTAACTTGTAACAAATAACAACTTTTACATGTTTGTGTAAATTTTAACATTCATATATTGTAAACCCTTATGTATATGTATTAATTCATATTTAACAGTTTCCCTAAATTTGGTCTTCCTCATTTAATATCTCACATAAGTCTATAAAGAGATTTACTGTTTACCACAAACAAGCTATTTAGTATTAAAATAAAAGTTTTTACTTTAGAAGTTAAAATGGGATCTAGACCTCCTGTTCAATTGTTCAATGTTTCACCATATAAAATTAACTGTTGCTAAACACTTGCATGAGTACTTAAACATGATAGAAACATTATGATATAATTCGTCAACTAATTTACGGACTTTAATACATGGGTCTATATAAAAACAAAAATAATTAGTACTATGATAATTGTTAATGATGGATGAATTATATGTTTAAAATTGGTATTAGGTTTTATCATGTTTATTGATTTATTAGGCCCCCTCTAAAACATATATATAATTACTAGTGAGTTTATATTCTTTGTATATATGTTAATCAAGCTACATGCCTAAACAATAAAGAAATAATTGGGCACTCTTTATAACATAGGCATTATGTAGTCGTCCACCCTGTACACTCTTAAATCCGTCCTGTTCGGTCTATATCATCCAAACCGCTAATTCAACAAAAAAAACTAATTATGAACATCGCACTCTGTCAAACAAACACATTTGAGTTAAATGGTAACCATTTTTTCTCGAGGAAAAAACCAAATAACAAAGTAGAAAGTTGCATATCGATAACAATCACTAGCTTAGTTTCAATGTCGATGCGTATTCATACGAGGGAGGCAATAAATTGCTATCATTTAAGGTAATTTGATGTTTAATCGTAATGTATTCTACGCATTATATTATATGAAAAATAACAATCGTGTAAATTGTAGAGTATACATTCAATGATTCAAGAAGATAACATCAACACAACATCTTTCAATTTATGGTAGCCCTCATAGAACTAACAAGTGAGAGGTGGGCAACTTTCATGCATTTTCATCTCTCAAGTTTATAATTCTGGACCCCATCTAAAACATAGGTCATTGATGTGTGAAAATATATATATTGAATTATTATAAAAACGTTTTTCACAAATTAGTTTTAAAAATTGAAAATTCCCAACTAAACTTCACACAAACGGCAAATGTACCGGTCATGATATAGTAAAGTTTAGGTAAATCCGGATATCGAATCCGTGGACACTAATGGCGGCTCTCGATAATAAACCTTTGTCGACTTCTAACCTAATTAATTTAATTATCTTAAGTAATTTTTTTAATAAACAAAATAAACAATTTAACTAAAATTAATTAATTTAAACGCGACGGATGAAATAAACAAATTAAGAATTCAAATTTGAAAACTTGAATACGATCAAATGTGTCAATTAATATGATGGATGACTATAGCAATGAATTGTTATGTAGTTTACTAATCATACTTATATTTTCTCGATTTGGATAACCTAACTAGATAAGAGTTTGGTGTTCGTTTTGGCAATGAAAATTAAAACATCAAAAGATGAAGTAAACCTTAAGAAAGCTGGACGTTGATGTCAAACATCCAAAGTTTAATTGTGGCAAAAATGTGAGAACATCTTACTTGAGTTCGACTCGAGCTAAAAGAGTTCTAACGAGTATGAGTAGAATTTGAACATAACTTGAATCTCATTTAGTAAACGAATGTAAACAAGGCCGGCCCCGAGAATCCTCGAAAAAATTTGGGCTCTGGGTGAGTAAAAAAATGGATCCCTATAATATAAAGTCAATAACTCGTATGTAATAAGTATATAATACGATAATAATTGTTATACTAATAAACAAAAGTATTGTAACAAAATAATATAATTTACTTATTCAAGCGAATAGTGAGACTCTCATAGCGTTTATAAAATTGGTTCAGATTTGAGTAAATGGTTGTGAGCATTCAAATGTTTACGGACCCTAACTAAGTTTCAATTAGTCAAAATAATTATATTGTTATTGGGTTTGTTAATGATTCATAGTTTTTTAAAATATATATATACATACATATATAATAAAAAAATTAAAAAAATTTGGGCCCTTGAGGAGATCGGGACATGGGCGGGTCGCCCACCCCGCACCCCCCTCCGAGCCGCCCATGAATGTAAACTCAAACGCGAAGTTGTTGGACAGGCGGATCATGGAACACAAAAAAGATGGTCCATCGGCTTATAAGGATCAACAAATGAGCCGAAAGAAGGAAACAATGGCATGAAGCAAGTAAACTTGGTATAACTTTTGGCTGTTAATATGTACTATGTGGTCAAATGGATTAGACACAAAAGTCAATTGTCATAGGTCAAACGGTGTTAAATCTCCGTTATTAGTTACTTAAATAGGTTAAATCTGCCATATGAGCGGTTGTGTCACGTTTAAGTATGATCATGGCCGGTTTAGTGTCTATAAATAGCCTCAATGTATCGAACAATGAGTATTTATGAATGATAAATATATTTGTAGCCTATATATGTTGTCAAATTATTTTATAATATGTGATTTAGTTTTGTCCCTCAAATGTCTTCAGGATAAGTACGTATGATAAATATATGCTCATGACTTTGTAGTCTACTGGTATTGATGATTGTTTCCAATAAAACTAATATGAGTTTAAATCTTCACAAGTATAATATTATATGATTTTAAAAATAAAAAAAAATTGATCTTTAAAAAAGTTATGGGTGTTGTGAAAGGAAGGAAAATCAATGGCATAAAGATGGAGTGTTGCCTAGTTTGCAACTTTAAGTAGGGTTATATTGGATTGTTTGAAATTGGGCTTGAGCAACAATGTTCATCTTGGGCTTTAATAATCGCTTCTTGAATTACACAAGCGAGAGTTTTTTTTAGTTGGGCCTTATTGTTATTTGTTTTGATGAGGGGTGTGCAACGGATTCGAACCGGCTCCATTTGTTTAAACTTTCACGCTAATCATCAAACAAGATATAAGTTTAGGTTCAGATGACATGTTAAGAGTATCAAAGCAGTTAGCACGGGTCGGTAGTTTTTACTAACAGTGGCGGAACCAGAAATTTTTTCCTACGTGTTACCGTTTATTCGGTGATTTGATTGTAAGGAAGCAACATAAAAATTTTCAAGTTGTCTAGTCGGGTCAGGTCGGAATATAATTAAATTGTATTGCAATTACTAAAACATATACAATACCAGAAGAAATCAAATAAAACTTGCATATTATCAAACAAATTAGGGCTTGAACACAATCTAGGTTCTAGATTTATTTAAGATTAGTTTATTTGTTGTGGTTCTATATAACATAATATATCATGACAATACCTTGAACACTAGTTAAATTGTCTTCTCTGTTTTAATTTCTTTATCAACCAATGTGTAAGCATCTAAGTAGTGCATTCAACTAATTCTTTTATTTATGGCAAATTGGCAATATTCGGTTTTTAAAACCAGTCCGATCAATAAACCAGTAGCGTGACAGGTTTGATGATAAAAACATTGGTCGACGACAGTTGAGCCCGTGCCTCTATCGTCAAGGCATTTCTCATCACTTTTCGGCCATCTCGTCTTCATCTTCTTTCACTACATATTATTCTTCATCCGGGCTAGTCATAATGCGTGCCTAGAAATAAATTCGATAAGTTTCTACCGTGGTCTATGACATGATATCGTGGTCACGCGATACGTTAAAGCTAAAAGATATGAAGTGAATGTGGTTAAGAATTAAGATACATGAATTTCATTTATATGTTCGATGGATACCAGATGAGTAATGTATATACATCTGGAAGATCTTCATACATACATACATACATGATACTATGAAGGTAAAAAATAAACTTTCTCATTAAACTTATAATCTTTAATCTGCAGACTGTAACACTAAGCTAAGAACCCGAGTCTTTCACCGTTCTTCTTCGCCAAACGAATCAACCCTTGTCGTTGTTTTGCATCCGCCCCGATCGATTTGCAGAACTCTGTGATTACCTGAAAATCATTATGTTAATTTCTTGATTAATCAAGAATTTTACCAAACAACATCCAGTTTTAACACAACAAGACATCAAAAACACTATCTTCAGACCTAGTTGTTTTATGCTAATTATTCTTGTTTTATGTTAATTATTCCAAGTGTGGTGGCGATCATAACCCATTCTTTAAAAAAATCAGGTTGATTCGAGTAATAAAATTACTAATATAAGAGATGAAGTATTAGTTAGTATTTATTGTTTTAATTTTTATCAAGATTTTTCAACTCCCATCTAACTAGAATATATAACGGGTCTAGTTAAATCTAACTAAATCCGTAAAGATTACTATAATAAACCCTAACTAATATATTATCTCTGACATACCCAAATCATACAACGGGTCAAAAACGACAACTAATATAAAATTTTCTAACTTAAAACGTGTTTAAATGGGTCAGCACCACCCACGACCACGTCATCACCTACTCATCATCACCGCTGCCACCACCACCACCGAAAAATAAAAAAGCTAGTAATTTTAATAAAACAATTATCTTTATGGTATGATCATATATACCTAGGGCTAATAATTCCCGACCTGTTTATGACACGATTAAACCTGTTTAATAAGAAATATATTTATTATCTTTTTACATTTTTAAAAATAATTAAAACCAGAAGGCTATTATCTATTATTTCACATTCTTGGTTCATAAAAAATATTAAAAAAAATTATAGGCATAATATACAAGTAGTTAAACAAGTCTTTTGTATGTTTGATACGTGAATTCTGCGCGTCATCTCTAACCTGTTAAACAAAATAAGACCTGTTTTGCCAGTAATATACCTGAGAGTGTAAAGCGATTGCTTTTCCTCTAAGCTGATTAAACCTCTTCTTCCCAATGATGTTTCGCGTAAAAACAACCAACGGCGCGAATATCCCTTTCCCTTCGTTGATGTTTCCCATCATCGGTCCGGACCGTAGCGGCTTCCCGACTCGAACCCGGGCAGGTGCGGTCTTAACCATCATGGTGGAATAATCTTCACCAGCAATGGATGTCCCCCAACTCCCATGGAAAGATGATGACAACCCTGTTGCAGGTAGTGATGATGCAGCCATTGGAATGATCAATCTGAAGCAAGAATTCTTGAGGTTTGTAATGAGAATAATAATAATTGGTTAATGTGTGTGTTGTGTGTGTGTGTTTGTGATGAGAGTTGGGTGTAAGTTTTAGAGCCTTTGGTTTGAAGGAGCATCATGAGCCACATGTGCTTTGTGGTTTGAAGATTGTGGTTAGTGTGATGAAATTACTATTTTACCCCTAGAGAGTGTATGGGTACGTCTACACTTATTATTTGGGGAAATCTGTTTGAGGGTTTTGATTGGTTGTGGGATTTACGTGGGTCCCACTAGTTGGATGAGGTGTAGGGTTCATTTTTGAACAAACAAAATGTTGCAACAAAATGTTATTTAAATCCTAACTATGCATTCGAATTGTGTCTGGTAGTTAAAGTTAAATTTTTTTTAGTTAAATCTGAGTTAAAACCTTGTAAAACGTAGTTTAGTGTGGTGTAGTTTAAAAGTAGTATATGTTATGGTCGCATATTGATTAATATAATAATAAAGATTTAAAACCTCTATACTAGATTATTACATGAATGAATAAAGGTTGTTGTTTATACAACAATATCCTATTTTACGATGTAGTTATTCAAATTGCTCGAAAGTAGCTCGCTAAAAGTTTGAAAAACTCGTTCGATAGCAGCTCGTGTACAAATCAAGTCAACTCGGCTTGAAAATTTTACCAAACCAAACCAACTCGGCTCGGCTCGAAACTTTTATCAAATCAAACCAACTCAGCTCGGCTTGTTTAAACTCAATCCAACTCAATTTTGTCTCGACTTGTTTACTTTTAATAATATATATATATAAGCATGCATAATTGTTTTGTGAATGATGCTTTTGGTTAGTTTACTCGTCCATTTGTCAAAACTAAGTCTATGGATGGTCAATAACTCATAGCTTGAATATTGCTCGAAAGTAGTTTGAAATCGGCTCGTGAGCCAGCATGGCACAAATCGTTGATAAATAAGCATACTTGAGTTTAAATGAGCCGAGGATAGATGATTCGATTTTGCATATGTTTCAAGCCGACTTGGCTCTATTTGTAATCAAACTGCTTTCGAGCAGATTGTTTCGAGCGAACATGATCTTCAAGCTATTCAAAAAGCCTTATATATCACTCATTGCATCATAGATTATATAATATTAATGGACAAACTAAATGATATTTAGTTTTGGTTTTGGTTTTAAGCACATTAGTGTTAATGTTTTCATATTTAGCTCTAACTTTTTGTTTTTTGACTTTACAATTAAAGTTTAGGATTTTAGAGTTTGATCAAACTATTCGTTATGTAGCGTATTTGCTATTTACCGTTATTTGCCATTGACAACTAGGATCAAGAATAAGAAGAGAAATAGAACACATTCAATTTCCATCGTTTAAAGGCGTAATTGAAATGGTTTTGCTCTCTCAGATGGATTCTTTCATGGCTTCATGAAGTTTGATGAAATCGAATCTCCTAACTAGTAAGTTTTGTTACAATATCTTGTAAACTTAAATATTTATAGTTGTGATACATCACATATCTACTCTGTTTAATGCATTTGTTTTGATATAATCAACATTCCTAATTAGTATCATTTAATTGCAACAATACGAATTATGGTGTTCACCTCATCGTTTTTACTTTTGGGTTCCACCGTTTCATGAGCATGTTTATTGCACAATTCCTGTATAAACTGTTATGTAAGTTCTACTAATTGCTTTTGTTATAAACTTATAATTAGTCCACAATTATGGATAAACTTATGCTAACTTATCCTCTTGCAGCATTTAGACAGATAGAACATTAGAATATTTGTATGCTTATCATACACCACTTAATCTCTAGGACTTTTCTAGCTTCTGATAGCTCATTACCGAAGATAAACTAGGAAGTTTCAACCAACGCCTTTGAAACCTTTTAAATCCGCGGATTCTTAGTCTCGAACGAATTCTCTTAATCTTTTTCGTCAAGTTCCATCTTCTCATTAGGATCTTACCTCTTGTAAATTTAATAAATTTCTTCATGCTTCTACGTCCTACAACAAAATGAAATCAAGTCGCGAGGATTATTTAAAGATAAAAAACTTTGATCTCTCACTACGTCGTATAAGAAGTTTGATTCAACATTTGTGAATACCTTTAACTTTCACAATATTAGGATCTTCTTCCATGCCTGTATTCTGCAGAGCCTGCAATTGACAACATAATCCATTAAAAACATGCAGAAAACAGGTTGAAAGATGTAATTACTAGAGGTGGAAATTTCGATACATTTATGTACAAATGGGTCGATTTGGGTTTTGTTTTATCGTAGTGGGAAAAATCAAAATAACTAGCATAAAAGGAAATGGGTCAAACGGGCCGAAAGTCACCCATTAATGTATTTTTTAATGCATTAAGCTTCCTAAGCAGATTTGTTAAAAAGAAAGTAGATTATTACTGAAATTATAAAACATTGTAATTGTACTTGAAACACTAGCTTTTTGTCCGTTTATGACGAATTCTAAAAGATTGAGCGAAAAGTGCTTCGAGTTGATTCAATCAAACAGGCCCGTTTTGAGCCGACCCATTAGCAAACCTTCAAGATCACTCAAATTTCCCTCTCACATGATTACTAATAATGTGTTTTTGTATTATAATGAAGGCTCTTTTACCTCAACTAAACTCTCCAAACGGCTTCTCATTCTTCGTTGCACAAACCCTTTAGTACACTGCTTGGAGAATCATTTCTGTTAAGATGTGTAAGTCTGTAAAGCTATCTGATTAATAATTACTCTAATGTTACCTTTACATGATATTTTACTAATGCATAGAAGTTGAGCAGGTTCCATACAGTCTTGTCTAGTTTCTTGCCTTCGATATGTCGTGCAGATATTTCTGTGAATATTAAGCGAATTTGTGAATGCGCAACTAGTTTTCTAGTGATATATAGTCATGAAAAGTATGATTATCATATCATTAAAAATGTCATTAGCAAGTTTGGTTAAATACCAAATGATACAAACCCTCCATTGGTGCTTAAATCTTTCATGGATTCGCCTCTTAGCTCGGGTGGTGGAATAGGCGACCAGCAGCAAGGAGGTGCTCTAGCACACACCCCTGAATTTCCAACATCCACAAGCTCCTGAGTTGCATAATTAACTCAAACCCGAAACAAATCATTTATTTTAAATACAAGTTGCAAGTTTGGCCCATTTTTAAACGAAAAGGATCGAATAGGGTTGTGTTTTATACTAATTATCACTTAAAGAATTCAAACCTGAAAGAAGGCCTTTGCGATAACTATATCCGAATACTCTTTAAACCGAATTGGGAAAACTGCAGTCATCTTTGCTGGCTGTAAAACAAATGCAATAAATCTCCTCAAGATATATACTTTTGTATATTTCTCAAATGGGTATTTAATTTTTTTGTTGAGAGCTTAAAATCACCTGCTTAACGACATAGAAAGGCTCGTTAGGATGATAAACAAGTTTGATCGGTTTGTATGCCCCCTGAGATATTTCTTGAGCATTAACAGTTGTCAGTAGCTCTCTTAACTGAGAGCTCAGTATTACAGCTTGCACAGATGAAATCTCAGTAATTATCTTCACTGCATCTAAATTACAAAACAATCTGTAATCTGTTACTATCAAATGAAATATGATTGTTTAGCAAGTGTTATGAAGCATTATTTACCTTTCTTGCGTGTAATTTTCGAGAAATCAAGTTTGAGAGTCATTTGGTATCCTGTTTTTGCTGGTTCAACAATCTGAATTACTTCAGGACAAATTCCCTTCACGGTTTCAATGGTGTAATGTGGAAATCCATATAATATTGAGGATCCCGTGGACAAAATAGGGGCCGAGATTGACAGATATGCATGATGTTCTTCTGAAGCATATGACTAGTAAATCTTGTATTAGATGAATCTGAATAGTTGTTAAATTCTAAAAGTTTCAATTTTTTTTGGTTACCTGAATGTGGTATTGCAGAGATCCAAATTCATGCAAGTGGTGTTCAACTGCCACAGGCTTATCAGCACTGTCATGTAAGAAACAATTTGTTTTTAAAATTTTATTACGGGTATTTTTATCCTTTACTGGTTTAGCTTAAAAAGAAAACAGGTCAAACGGGTCAAGTTGTTTGGTCGAAAGTTATCCAAACTGCTTCTCTAATGCATAAAACTTTCTAAATATATTGTTATGAACTATATAAATGTTATTAATATAATTTGCATAATCATGTTTGACATACTAAGTACTTTTTTGTAAAATAATTCTTTGGAGAAAAAGTGTATCGGCCTATCGGGTCAACTTGACCCGCGCCAAAACTACTTGTTTTGACCTCTAGCCCATTTACCACTTTTAATTTCCACTTTAAAACTTTATGCTACTAATGGTGGATTGTGGAAGATCTAAATTTCTCAAACTTCTTTTTGGGTATTTCCAATCAAAAGATTCTTGATGAATTTTGGAACATGATTGTTGACATCTTGCCACTTTGCAGGTACCTTTAATGATGTCAGAAAACCACCTAAATAGGGTGCACCACCATGGTCCATGGCTGGCAAATCTACATGGAAGACACTTAGAATTGTCCGCCAAAGAGCCAAATGTGTCTAGCCCTATCGAGCCATGTGTGAGTTTGAAATCGATTCAACCACAATTATGTAATCAAAGAAAACCTTTAACATGTGACACAATGTTAAGCACTCGCCTAATTTCCTATAACAAAGGTTTTAAGTTTGAATCTAGCTTCTATTGGTTTCCTGAGGTCACATGTGCAACATAAGCTGTGTTCTAACAGGTCCCACCAACTTACTAGGCACTGGTGGATCCCGTGAGTTTTTCCTAATAGGTTCTCATGGTTACAAAGAAATAAAAAGAAACGTTACCGATAGAGTTGAAGAAGAATATGTTTTAGCGCTGGTGACGCCCTCTCGAAACACGCCATTATTGTCACCTTCCTGATCTTCTTGTAGTATGTAAATATATGTTGTAGAGACAAATGCAGGTATGAAAAACTGGGCATTGCAGCATGTTTTATTTTACAGTTGAGTAAATAGGGACTTTGAGTGAAAATGAAGTCTTTTGTTGCAATCATTTTTAGTCAATTTTTAAGCAATATGTAGCTTTTGATTTGTATCTATCTTTAGTGCACTATCCATAGGGGGTTGGAGTTGTTGGTGGGTACACATCCAAAACCATTTAAAGAAGTAATGGAACCCTCACTATTGTGATGCTTACATTTTCCATCATATCACATGATTATGTGGCAGTCACGTATTGGCCACGAATCTTTGAAATAAAATAACGTATTTTATTTTTATAGTGCGGATCAAAAATGACATATCGGGTTGGGTTGGGTTGGGTTGTTCGACGTACAAAACATTTCTGCTATACGACTTTAATTTATATTATTTAGTTTCTTTTTGATAAAATGATTTGAGAGGTTTTATTCATTTGAATGACTTTTAATATTTCAAAATCTAGCCTCATTCTAGTTTTGATTTATTTTATTTTAATAATATAAATTATATTTTTAATAGTAAACACACACAACGTGTTTTACAGCCTTACATTATCATTTGATAAGAGATGAACGTACAAGCACTTTGAAACCAATATAATTTGATGCTCATACTAGAGTATTTTAAATCAATACTCTATAAACTTATGAACTCTAAAACAATAATTTTCATTACTTCCTACTTAGCTAGCGTTCAAAACTAAAAAGATCTATGTGATCTCATCAATAACTTAAATTATAAGTCATCAAATTCACAATCACATCTAATAATTGAAGATGTGACATACATGTGCTCTAATGAAACATAAGATTCTTTTTTATGTGGTGATTTTTCGAAACAATTATGAGCATGTGACCTACATGTTATATACGTGTGACGTCTATATGCATCGATGTGATAATAGAAATTGAAAGAACAAAAGAAGAAACGTGATAAATAAAAAAACAAAAAGATCCATCCTCCTAATAACCACCTTCCCGACCTTCATCATACCTTTCGCCATCGCTGCCCCCTTCACCTCAATGAAAGCAAAGATGAACGTTTGTGCACCATATACTAGAATTAAAATAGATATACTTATCATCTTAGTACATTTAAAAAAATAAATTATTAAATATCAAAGTTAACACATTTAACATTCTTCATAATTTTAATTATACTACTTTCAAGCACATTTCACCTTTCAAAATATTTTTATGCAAACTAGATTGTGGTTCGTACATACGTATCCGTTTTGATTTATCTTATATAAAAAGGTATGTAGTCAGACAATACCATAATATGTCATAAAATCATAAATACATATTCATCCTTAAATGGTTAAGGGTTTCGGTCTCATAACAAACATTAGTATAGATTTAGCAGCATACTTAAGGGCTGTTTGGCAACATCTAAATCAGCCTCTTAATGATTCAGATGTCTGAATGGTTCAGCACTTAATGGTTCAGACTGTTTGTTTCGTGAGCAAATGTCTGAATAGTTCAGACATTTGCCTCTGAATGGTTAAGCATTATACTAACACTGAATGGTTAAGAGGTCTAATGCTGAATGGTTAAGACCTCTTATCTGAATTGGTCAGACATTTGCCTTTAAATAGTTAAACGATATACTAGTTTTTATTGATTCCAACATCTTAATGGTTTAGCACTTAATGATTCAGACTTCTTATTGATTCAGCAGTTAAATCATTCAGACGTTGTCAAACAGCCTCTTAAACAGTGTGTTAGCTCATTTGAATTTATCGATCGATCAAACAGTCTACTTAAACCAACCCAATCGAATTCAAGCACTCAAATTTTCTAATCCACTTTACCACCGACCGATTCATCTGGTTCGAACCATCGAGTTGGAATCGGAATAAGAAACAAACCAAGGTCCCACCAACCCAACAAAACTCAATGGCGGGACTTGCGATGATAACGATATTAACCACCTGGATCTTTCCTATTTGCAGCAAATCTTGATACAACCATTGATCACTGATCATTGGGACCCATTGCTATATTCCACTTTTGTTTTGCAGCGATTTTATTATTATTAATAAACAATTATTATCCCATTTTTAATGGAGATCAAACTCCAAGCAAAAGTACTTCATCACACACTCCTTTGATCTTTTCCCCTAAATCAATTATCAACTTTGATTGATCTCTAGGGTTTCTGCAGGTTCTTTCTAACCCTAATTTTCAAGAGCCAAATTCTTGATTTTGCATCGTTTTTTGTTTGATTTGTGGATGAACCCTTGATTCTTTTTCGATTTGTTGATTAATCTGTTCTGGGGTTTGTTTGAAATCGGTGGAAGTTTGTGTTTTTGTTGACATTTGTTGGACTTTCTTGATATTGACGTATTGGGTTCAATTTGATTTGGGTAGTTCAGGGTTTCTTGATTAATTGGCGTTGACTTTTTGAGTAATTAATACTATTGATCATCAATAGTGTATTATACTCAAATCTTGAATTCTTGTTTTGGGGCAATTGGGTTTGAAGAGTTTTCTTTTGATTTTGACCTTTTGGAGTCAAATTCTTCAAGTTTTATCCATCAAGTTCAAATCTTGAATTCTTGTTTTGGGGCAATTGGGTTTGAAGAGTTTTCTGTTGATTTTGACCTTTTGAAGTCAAATATATCAAGTTTGATTCATCAAGTTCAAATCTTGGATTCTTCTTTTGGGGCAACGGTTTGAATAGTTTGTGATGATTTTGACCTTTTGGAGTCAAACTCAGCAAGTACAAATCCTGAATTCTTGATTTGGAGCAACTAGGTTTGAAGATTTTCTGATGATTTTGACCTTTGGGAGTCAAATTCATCAAGTTTGATTCATTTGTTTGATATTGTTTATGTGTAAATGGATGAACCTGGGCTGGAATCGAAGCTTGTAGCGAACGGGAATCAAGAAAAAAGTGCAGAAAATGATAGGAATGATAAGGTAGAAGATGAAGAAGATGAGTCAAAGAAACTGTTACTGCCTAACAAGGGCGGATTATCGAAGAAATCGGGAAATAAGCACAGAAAAGTGCAGTGGAATGATAGGAATGGATATAAACTTACTGAAGTTTTGGAATATCAACCAAGGTAAATTCAGTTTTTGATTAATTACTTCATTAATTTATAATTTGTTCGTGTTCTAGTTGTATATCACTGTTGAATTCCATTAGCTTTTAGATTTAGATCTTTATAAGCTAGATTTGTCCTTCATTATCTGTTTAATTTTTGTTAGATTAATTTCATCGTATGTTCATCGTTCTGATACAATTGTTAATCACACCTGCATATTATTATAAACATGATTTGAATGTTCTAATTTGATCTTGTTATGTTGATTTGTGTTTCTTACTGTGTTAAGATTGAAAATCTTGGATAAAAACATTGACTTTGTATTCTTGATGCTAATGTCATATCCTTTGATTACTTTTGTTTGGGGCTGCAGTGATGCAAGTGATTCAGAAGATGAAGATGAAGATGCTTGCATGTGTAACATACTGTAGATCTTACACACATCCGGCTTTTTTGGCTGGAAATACCACTAGGCTAATTGTATCGATATTGATCGAATTAAAGAGTTCTTGATCATGTTGTGAAACATTATTGTTACTATATATGATATGGAGGTTTTGATCATTTTATGGTTTATGGCTTCTAGTTTCAATGTTCTTAAGCTTCTTTCTTGTCAATTCTACTAAGGGGCTGTTTGATTACTGCTGACTGAGTAAGATCTGACTGAGTCAGAAGCTGACCCAGTAAGAAGTTCTGACTGGGTCTGTATCTGACTGAAACTTGGCTGTTTGATTTAATATCTGACTGACTCTGCTGAATGAGAAAAATAACCACCGTGTGTCTGTGTACACTTCTGTTAAATTTCTTTGCTAGTTGAGTGTGAAATGATAAATATACCTTTAATAATAATAATAATAATAATAATAATAATAGAAGAATAATAATAATAATAATAATAATATAATAAATAATAATTATTATTATTATTATTATAGGAGAGATATAGATATATATAGATATATATATATATATATATATATATCTATATATAATATATATATATATATATATATTCACAAACCTTGAACCTCATTCATCGCCACCCCCCCCTGCCTCTCAACCTCTCTGAAACCTTCCGCCCCTCCGCCACCGCCCCTCCGCCACCGCCCCTCCGCCACCGCCCCTCCGCAAACCGCCACCGCCTCTCAACCTCATTCATCAACTCTCCCGGTGGTCGCGGTCAGCCTCTCAGATCTGTGGTCGCGGTCAGCCTCTCAGGTGGTCGCGGTCGCGGTGGGTGGTCGCGCAGGTGGTCGCGGTCGCCGTCGGTGGTCGCGCAGGTGGTCGCGGTCGCCGTGGTCAGCCGGGTCAGAGGTTTTAATTTTCAGGTCTGGGTCAGCCATCTCGGACCCGGTCAGTAGAAATGAAGCGCGTATCAAACAGGCTGACCCGCTGACCGAGTCAGCCGGTCAGCCGGGTCAGCCGGGTCAGCCGATATCAAACACCCCCTAAGTTGTTATACAACCATCTTAATGGTCTTGTGGATCCCGGTATGTGTCGTGCTTCTAAGAGATTTTCAAAGACATTGGAGATTTTAAAGCTTTCTTGGTTTGGTTTGCGGTTTTACTTCTTTCTGTCCAAAATCAGAACCGGAACTAGCAATACTTCTAAAACCGTTAGACACCCGCCCAACCGAAACAAAATCTTTTAATTAAAGAATAAAGATACATACGATTGGTTTACAGTTTGGAAAACCGGCTTCAACGATTCAATTCGTGTTTATGGCTTCAAAACTAGATTTGACAGTCTAGTTCATTGTTTGAAACTTA
Source organism: Flaveria ramosissima (assembly GCA_025215565.1). Lineage (NCBI taxonomy): Eukaryota > Viridiplantae > Streptophyta > Magnoliopsida > Asterales > Asteraceae > Flaveria > Flaveria ramosissima. The sequence continues at coordinate 33,264,790 of CM046046.1, read as the reverse complement.
AAACAGACAAACGACAATTTAACTTTATTACTTGTATTCTTTTCGTATAAAGTTTTTAAAGACAGTTTTGATTCAAAATCGTGATACCAAACCATTTTACCCGGTCCAACCGACCCACACAACCCGACATATCCGATTCGTTTACGAAGTTTCACATGTGAATTTCAAACAATCTTGAGTAGTTGAGTGATCATGAACACCATCTCAAGATCAAACACCAATTCACAACCTCCTTCACACCAAAAGAATCACAAATCATCTTCAAGACTTCAACCTTACAAATCTTTAACGCAATCCCACCTCAATTTCATCCATCTACTTCCTTTTAGGCAACTGAAACATCTTCTTCAAGAACACACTTGCAGCACCTTCATTCCGATGACACAAAACCCTCAAAATCGTATTCGGATCGGAGCTACACCACTTTCCGGTTGTCGGAGGCATCGGCAGCCTCCCCACACCACCCACAACTCCGACGCCGTTGCCGTCGCAAACCGCCGCACCAAACTCCTCCACCAGCTGCTCCGTCGTCTTCCCCATCAACGCCACCACTCCTTCCACCGCCTCCGCCTCCCGATCCACCACATCCTCCACCATCAGCCCCTCACCGCACGTCAAAAACAGCTTCTTTAAGCTTCTAAAGTCTTCTTCTATCGTCTTATGATCAGATCTGATGAAATCCCTTGAGATCCCTCCGGCGAGCAAAACCCTAAGGTAAACATCGAATGTAGCTTTCATTAGTTCCTTAATCGCTAACGGTTGAGCTCGATCTGTAACGATTGCTGTTAGTAGTGTTAGATTGTGCTTCATGATCTTCAATGCTGGTGTGATTCGTGAAGATTCAACGTCTCCGGTGTATAAGCTACCGTAGAACACGGAGTTTGAATCGAGGTATGTTAGCTTGTATGCCGCGATTTCTGATACGTGTTTTGTTGCCCATTGGATTGTGGATCGGGTTTGGTCGAAGTATGATCCGCTCGTTTGTTTTCGGTTTCCCCCTAATCGGTTTCGTGGGGATAGTGCCATGGTTCGGGGGGAGAGTGTGAGGGTTTTGTCGATGGAGGTGAGTTGGGAGAGGATGTAGTGTAGGGAGTTGAGGCGGATGTAGAGGCGTTGTGTGCCGCGGCTTGTTGATGGTCTTGAGTAGTTGCTTTCCTCGAGGCTGGGTTCGTTTGGGTTCATGCCGCAAGGGGCGGCTATTCGCCATAGTTTGGTGAACTTTGAGCTCTGGCCGCATCGGGTTAGTGGGGGTAGTGCGGGGACATAGCTTTGTTTTGAACCTGGATTGTGATGAAGAATGTGAAGTGAATGTTTGATTGATGTGTTCGTATGGTGTTAGGTTTGTGTTCTTACCACATGACGCGACGAAAGCTGTGTAATCTTGTAGGAGTTGTTCAATTGAGTCTGCGAATTCACGAACCAGATCTTCTGATACACCAATTGGGATGTCGAAGAAGGATTCAACGGCTTCTTTGGTTTGTTTCATTAGCTCCATGGCTGATTGGGCGTATGGCTCGCTTTTCGACTTCGGGTTCCATGTCTTTAGGCAAAGAAAGAAACGATTAGAACCGTGAATGGTAACATAATGGGTCAAGCGGGTTGTTCTTAATACGTGTCAACTTTGAATAAAGCGATTTAGAATCTTGTAGGCACTAAAAATACCTCCGTCTCTTTGGCTGTCTCAACAACATCTTTAACTCTTTTCAAGCAATCTTGAATCCATTGTCTCAAATATCTCAACACGATCGAATCAACGTCGTAAGGAACCATCTCCCGCACGACAGTCCTACCTCCATCTTCACATTCTATTGAGTCTTCAACCACCATGTTAACCAAAACCTTTTCAAGCTTATCAGCATGTTGAAGAACAACAACGGTCTCATTGGAGATCGTCGGGTTAGCAGCTAAAAATCGCCTTAACAAGTTTCCATAGCATGTGTGTAATGTCACGGCTGCAACTCCGGCTGAGAACAAACGCCACTTTTTTAACACCGGACTAAACATTCCCTTTTCTCGAAGCCCTAATTCCTCCGTGCCTTTCGCTAGTTGGATTAGCATTTCGCTATCTTCTCGTAGCTTCATTGTTCCATTTATCGCGCTCACGTTATCCACCATCTGTTCACACATTGTATCATATTAGTAAACGAAATAGTTGTGTTAAGGTAATAAAAAGGCAATTATGCATGTTGGATAAATGGGTAAGCTCGCCAGGTCAATCTAAAGACAACTCGTTTAGCTAAATGTGTTCACGAGTTTGACCTGAAACTGACTTGACCCATAAATTTACTCTTCAGGTTCATGTCATGGCAAACTATCAAACCAACTATACAACATGTCAAATTTGGTTTTACCTTTGCAAAGGCATTCCTTAAAGAGGATCGAATATAACGATCAACCTTGTTCCCCGTTGAATCGGAAGCATCCTCATACTTTTCGATGCCAGATTCTTCCAAGATCTTGGTGGCAGAGAAAACTAGAGGAAGAATGTTCGCCATAAGGTCAACAGTCCCTTTGTTAAAGCTTTCATGGTAATCAAGCAAGCGGTTTTCCGACCATTTGATCATGGAATACAACATTGCTGACAACATGTGTGTATATATCGGATCTCGGGCGACTTTCTTGGCATCGTTAGCAACCTCCGTTAGCATTGTCAGTGAGGCCCGAAGCAAATCCTTCTCCACTTGTCCTGTCGGAATAATCTAATGAGATCATAACTGACATTAGTAGTATTAGTATTCAGTTACTTACCAGTCATAACATATTGTTCGAAAAGAACCCATGAGAAACACAAGTTGTGTATTGGCCTAGTGATACCTAAAGTAGGCCATGTTTTCTTCATGAGCTCTAAAAGCTCATCAACCTCATCAAGAACACAAGTTTCTTCTTTTAAGTCGAAAATGGACTGAAGAAGTGGGAGATAAAGGTTTACGTTGAGCGGGTAGCCATCAGCCCAATGGCAAATATCGGTCGGGGCTCCATTCGGGCTTCTCCATGATAAAGAAATCGCACAGTTGCATATTGTTTTCATGGTTTCTGAGTTCTTGTTTATGTCAATCGGCTTGACATTGCAACTATTAATGATGTCTTGAAGGCACTTTGCGAAAGTGTTAGGTTTCTCCAAGGGAATGGAAGGGTGATTCAGGAGCCCGACTTCAAGGGTCTTGAGTTGCCGTTTCTGCCAAGCATGATACTCGTTTGCATCATCGAACTCTGATGCCTTAAGCTGACGGAGGAGCTCTAGCGGCAAAATTATCGTGTTTGCGCGACGACCCGTCTGTTTTTTGTTTACAAGAAAACATGTAAATTTTGTTATTATAACATAAATCTCTAATGTTTATACAACAATGGTGATATACAATGGAGGTCACCTGGCCAACAAGGGTTCTCATGAGTGTTTTTCGTATACGGTTATCGTTATCCTCGGATACCTTCATTTGTTGTCGCATGATCTCGGCAGACGTCAATGGACGCTTCATCGTGCTACGAGATGGTAAAGTCGAGAACGGTCCTCTCGGGCTCATCGGACTATTATTATATCCACTAGGAGATAATGGGTTTGACCCGCAAGAGTTGCTCCTTCGCTTAGAAGGAGTCCGGTTCAACATTTTTAACCCAAGCGCCCTCTTTACTCGGCTTGTCAATGCCATACTGACCCCATTACGAGGGGAATTGGGCGAACAAGGTGATCCAGGTGACCCAGGAGATCTAGACCTATGTTCCCGAGTTTCAAATGGATGAACTTTAATAGCGGTACGACTTCCAAAGCCTTGCGAGGACCGACAGGACATAAAAAATATCTCGTAAGCGGTTTTGCGAAGGTCATCTTGGTCAAGGTCTTTAATGTTGCTGAAAGGGAATGAGAGTTCGTTGGCGACATCAATACAAACACGTCGATGGGCGGGAGGAGAGGGGATACATATGTGGTTGGTGGGATCTTGGAAGTATTCACGGCGGTTTAATAGCACCATGCTTGGTGCTATGGTGGGACGGGGTGAAGGAGGGCAGGTTGTCTTATTCCATCGAAATGCTGAGATGATTTCGATGGAACAGACAAAGGAAACTATGTCGAACATGTTTTCCCATATAACAACCGAAAAGAAATAATTTGAGAGAAAAAAGCGATATCATCCATTGTTGGCACCCTTTGTGCGACAAATACGGTAGATATAAATTCTAGATACTCTGTTACGTAGTCTTTTTAATTTTATATATATATATATATATATATATATATATATATATATATATATATATATATATATATATATATATATATATATATATATATATATATATATATATATATATATATATATATGTATGTATATGTATGTATGTTTGATTTTTAATAAGTTTAATAAGCAAAATGTAGCTCAATTTTTTGATATCTATTTTGTATATTATATAAAAATTAAATACTTAGGATCCCAAGATTATGATGTATTATTTTTACATTATGTGATCTTAAGATCAACAGCCAAAAAATTTTATATCATAAGAATCAACGGAGAATGGCAAAAAGATATAACTACACAAACATATAGCAAAATTTCTATATGTTTATAACATGCTATCATATCTAAACTTAGAAATCTTACTATATAAACTTCAGCATCCTGACTAGATATCATGATTCTTCTAGTCTAACTTAAGGTGTGAAGTCTAACTTTTATTAAAATAGAATAAGATTATATTATAACTGTTAGAAAAAATATATATAGGACTATATTAGAACCGTTAAAAAGAATATATAACAATCAGCTCTCATGAAAGCAAAAGTTATTATAAAAATTCTCATTGTAAATTCCAAGTATATTGTTTGAATGAATTTTTCAAGATTGTTATCAAAAGACTTTTGCACAATCAATTGGTATTCCATTGTTCTTTATTACTTTAGTATTAACACAAACATGACTATTATTACAATTTCTTTTACAAAATTAATACGGATTAATTATTATTTCCTTTTTAGCACAGGCAACCAACACACCCTTTAATCCTATTTTTACTTCTATACCTTCTATAAAACTTAAATTCTAAAAAAAGATATTATTTAACAACAACTGTTTACTAAAAATAACATATAATTTTGTATTTGCAAAGATTTAAATTCAAACCACTTTTATAAAGGACAATTAATAATGCTAAAGGTGTAAACGAGTCAAGCGGGTTCACAAACTAGGAATCGGCTCGAAAAAAGCTCGAATCAAGCCGCCGAGCCCGAGCTCATAGTATGACTTGTTTTTATTAGACGAGCTCTCACTTGATATCCAGCTTTAGAAATCGAGCTCGATCTAGCTTGTGAGGTAAAAGAAGCTTTTTGTTTATATGAAATTGATTTACATATTAAATATATATTTATACAAATAATATTATTATATATAAAATTTTGATAAAAATAATTAAATAGTATGTATTATGTTAAATATAAAAAAGTATGATTATAAATAAATATAAAAGTAATTATGAAAACACAAAAAAATAATAATTTATTAATAAGCAAGTTGGTTCCGAGCTTGAAAAATTTTTGACTAGCGAAGTTCGAGCTTTAGAAATAAAAGTACAAATGGGTCAAACCTGAGCTTTAAAATTTAACGGAGTCGATCCTTAATCACTTTGAGGAGAAACCTTTACTACAAATTTTGATATTGCCAGATCAAAAGCCCTTTAGTGGGTTTATTTACTTTCTTTTTAACAACATTTCATTTTTTAAGATTAATACATTACGACATACATTCTACATGATTTAAACCTTTAACTTTAATTACTAGGCATACTAATTCATCCAATTCAAAATGAAAGAACATGCATCAATAACTCAATTTTGATTCAAACATTGTTTTCTTAGGTGGAAACAAAAACGAAAACACCAAATTTACCTTGACAAGAGCAAAAGTAAACTTTTTTTAACATCAATTCAAACACACTTTAAATCTACTCTAATAACTATGTAAATTTAAACTAATCCTTCACAAACTGAACTCGAACCTTAACCTCAACATAACTATCACCATTACATGCAATAACCTTACTATTAAAACCAACCCAACCTAATTTTTTTTTAAACGGTAAATACCAACTTATTCGTTTCCAGCCGTAACCGCATCCTCAACCCTATTATAAAAAAACTGCTAGAAAAATCTCATCACTCAATTATGAGAATTTTGCTTATATTATACCAACTCTTAAAAACAAAGGTCGGTTGAAAGATTATATTATTTTATTACTTGTAATACAGTTTATATAGTATTGTTTGAAAATGAAACTCAAGTTGAAGTCTAGCACACTTGGTTAAAGCGGATAAGGTCCATGGTTCGACCTGCACCACGTCGATTACTTTTTAAATTCATGGTTGCTTGTATTATTGTATCATTTAACTATTCCGACTACCAAACTTAATAACCTCTTGATTTATTATATTATCATTACTAAAATTATCAGTATTATTCTTTTTGTTATATTACTCTTTATCCTCTCTTAAATCTCTATTTTTACACTTTCATCCCGACCAATTTTTAAAAACTTTATAAAATATCATTTTGACCCTCTAAAGTTTCAAAAGTTTCAATTTACACAGTATATTTTTTACTTTAGAAAAATAATTTGACGTGAATTTTGTTCATAAACGAGTCAAGTCACATATTAAACGTTTTCGTGCATATTTTAATATACATTGAAACTATCTACATTTTGATATGTGTCTGCCTTCTGACGTAAACTTTGTTCAGAAATAAGTCAGGTCAAACATTAAAAAAAACGATTCATGCTTATTTTTATATAGGCTTTGAGTTAATTTACGTTTCGACTTAAGATTTGTTTGGAAATGCGACGATATAAATCTAAGTAAACTCTATGTTTTGACGTAAAATTAATTTGGGAACAAGTCGGAGTTATTGTAATCTATACTTTATTACGCCAAATACGGTGCCACTACATGTGTTTTTTATGTATGTTTTGAGTTGGTATGCGTTTCAAAATAAACTTTAAAAAAAATCGAGTAAAATATAATATGTTTTTATTTAATGACATAAATTCGAGTTACTCTATGTATCGATATAAATTTTGTTCGCAAACGCATTACGTCAATTGTATTTTATATTTTATCATGCTATATACATTGTCGTCATAACACGCGACGGGTAAAAACATTTAAACTTAGAACCCAACCCGATTAACCACCAAAAATATCTTTTTAGACGGATTAATTATTTGGATTACATACTTTTGTCCCTTTCACAAAAAACAAACTTTGTTCCCAATACGGCGACGTTTCACACCAGAATCCCCCTGCAAGACAATACCAATTCGAGTTTGCCACTATCGACTGGCTTACAATCACCGAAATAATAATAATAATAATAATAATCATCATCATCATCATCATCATCATCATCATCATCATCAAATTCATCATCCACAAAACTCTTCAATTCCTCCACAAACTAGGGTTTTCAATCACTTCAAACCCTCAAAAATGGACTCACAAACGGCAACAAAAGCTCACATAGTGAGTTCACTGATGGCGGTGAAGCGAAACTCCGGCAAGACGTTCGGTCAGATAGCGTCGGAGACGGGGCTGACGAACGTGTACGTTGCTCAGCTGTTGAGACGTCAAGCGCAATTGAAGCCCGATACTGCCCCCAAACTCCGGGCAGCGCTGCCCGGATTGACGGAGACGCATGTTCAGCAGATGATGGAACCTCCGCTTCGATCGTATGATCCGTCTATTGTGCAAGATCCTACGATCTACAGGTTATGTTGGTTAACCCTAGTTTGTGGAAATTGTTGTTGTTCTTTGGTTGGATTTGGGGTTTTAGTAGTTGATTGATCGTTTATGGTAGTTTGGGGATTGTGATGATGGGGGGGAGTTGGTTGTAACTTGAGGCAACCAAATTGTTACGGTTTAAACACGAGAACTCAATATAAAAGACTAGTAAATAGCGAATAGCGGTATATAGCGACAAGCTAAATGAGCATAGCGGTTGGACTCAATAGCGAATAGCGGTAAATAGCAACAAACTAAATGGTACGTAGCAAATAGTAGTAATTCAGTGAATAGCGCCTGCCATTTCATGTATAGCGATAAGGTAGTAGAAAATTTACTAAATGTTTTAAACTCAATAAATAATCATGTTTAGCGATAAAGTAGTAGAAAATTTAAGCAAACACAACCAAAATAGCTAAGATACTCTATTTGGTCGATTTTATATTAAAAAAAATAGAAAAATAAAAAATAAAATCGCTATTGGTCGCTATTTGGTCGCAAAACACAAATATCGGGAAAATATCTTTACGCTATGTAGCACGCTATAACGGTTGCTATAGCCGCTATTGAGTATTGACAACAGGGTCGACAGGTCTCATACCTTGTAATGGTTCAGTCTATATAATCGTCCCTTCTTAAGGGCCAACTCCTCCTTGGTCACAGTTGGCTCCCTCCAGACTTTGTGGCTCACCACTCTGAGCTTGGCTCTTATATCATTTTTATGGATTAAATAGAAGAACCTAACTCAAAAGACTAGTATGACGGGTGAATGAGCCCATTTGGTGTATAAACCTCTTATTAATTGTCCATACTCCATACAAGTATAAAACCAATGTTGGACAAGTCTCATACCTTGTAATGGTTCATTTCATAACATATATTTGTAATTGATACAAAAGATTAACTGAAATCACGATTTGTTTGTTGGTATATGTATTGATACTAAATTGATGATCAAATCATTAGTTTTGAGTCATTGTCTGACAATGTTAGAAATGATGAAGGTTGAATGAAGCTGTTATGCATTTTGGTGAAAGCATTAAGGAGATCATCAATGAAGAGTTTGGTGATGGCATGTAAGTTACCATTGTAATACTCTATTTGTTTACTGTGCAGATATAAAACTATATATATAGTTGAATTGATTGAACTTTTATGTTTGTTGTTTAGAATGTCAGCTATAGACTTTTTCTGTTCTGTGGACAAAGTGAAAGGTGTGGATGGGAAGGATCGCGTGGTTCTGACCTTTGACGGGAAGTATTTGCCACACACTGAACATGTAAGTTGCATTACTAACATTGTTCGGTTATTACTGATGTTAGGATACAAATATATGTTATGATTACTATAATTAGAGGTGGCAATATGGGCGGGTACGAGTTGGGTAATGACAGTGTTTTTTATGCATACAATCTTCTAAATAGTTCTATTCAAGATCCATATTATTACTGTAACAATATTGTTTTTATATGGCATTTAACACATTCATCATGTATAAGAACAATTAAAAATAGATTTAGAAGGGATTTGCGTGTCAGGTTGCCTCATACTAAAGAATGACCCGTTAGTCGATTGACTTGTAGCCTATTTGCCATGTTCCCTTACAAATATATACACTTTTTGTTTGACATGTTTGAGATGACACAAACCAACTTGACCCATTCACAAGTATATTGGTTGAAATTGCCACCTATAAAGATATAACCATGATATGAATGATACTGGACCATAACATAATAAATATATAGCATTTTCTTGTGTCAACCATAACCAAGTGGAGCTATTCTCGTTCTAGATCATCTCTTTTAAGTATTCGTACTTTCTTAAAGGTGGCAAAATGGCCCGAAACCGTTTTTGTCCAAACCTTTTAAATCATTCTAAATAATATGATTATGTTATTTTAACGATAGCTATTTTTAAATAAAATAATTTAGGTGGTTTTGTGCATTACAAACATTTCGTATGTGACTTCTGGCATTTTCAACTCATTTATGTTTTAAGCTATTTCAATTTATCCATTTGTTCCCTTAAAAGCAAAACACCGGAACCAAACCAATCATATGAGTAAATGGGTTGAAAATCGCCACCTCTAAACATGTTGGTTTTAACATATCACTTTTTGCTAAGCTTCAACTTCAAACTAGTTTTTTTTTTTTTTTTTTTTTTTTCGCGCTTATTAGTCTCCATTACAACATATAGGCAGCAATGATCTTGCTTACCTAAACTATTTATTTTTTTTTGGTTGACTTTTAGATATTATATGACTAGTAGTCAAACACATGTAAACTACTTCCAGGTCCTCAATGTATTTTAACTTACTAACTAACTTGATTAACCATAACCATGGTTGATTTTGTTCAACTTTTGTCATCAAGAGTAGGTATCATCTATATTAAGTTATGGGTGGCAAAGAGGCGGGTTGGGTAAAGAGTCAAAATGGGTTCGTATCAATGCATGCAATTTTTAAGTGCCGATGAAAACTAGTTGGGTTGGCCAATTATCCCCTCAGGTGATCATATGATTTTTAATCTGTTTTTCTTTTTCAATTTTCGAAGACTATTAATGTAAACAAAATTTTAGGGAACTTTTGACCCATCTCAATTCCAACCCATTTCATTTCGCTTACAGCTAATGTTTTTATATTTTACATGTTTGACCCATTATCATTCTAAAACAACCCGAATCGACCCATTACTCTTATAAATAGGATGAAATTGTCACCTTTATATAACCCAACGCCTATTGAATCATACAACATATGGAATCATTAAGCCATCCATGGATCCATGATGATTATTAACAAACTAAGCTAGAAAGTGTGTTTTTGAGAATTTCTTGATAATCGTTCGAACTTGCAATTGTTCCTTTGCCTTTTTGAACCTGTTAAATTTCATATTTGAATTATGCAGAAGGTGGAGCATATGGTTTCAAGATTAAATCTGCAGAAAGATTAAACATGGGCTTTCAAGATTAAATCTGCCGATGTGTTATAATGGTCAAGTTGAATGTCTTTAATATGTAATGGCTTTTACCTGATGAGGCCTAAGACTGAGATATGCAATATATACCATGCATCTGCATGACAATTTGACATTTTTGTTTTTTGCTTTGGAACTTTTGTAATTTCTTTTTTCATCTATGCTTAACAAAATGATTTATAATTAAATTAAGACTAAATTGTCATTTTCCTTGAGGTCTGATGTATTTTGTCATTTTCGTCCAAAAACAAAATTTTCCTCTTTGCGTCCCTGACATTTTAAAAAACTTGCAAATTTTTTCCTCTGCGCGTCCCTGTTAAGTAGTCATCTTGTGCGCCTCAAGTGAGGGGCATTTATATACTTTTACATATCACCAGGAAAAAAAAATACTTAAATAAACATTGTTCAATTGTCTTGAACATTCAAACATTATTCTATTGTTTTTAATATTCAAAGTTGATGTCCACTTAACAAGTAAAACAGACAGCGTTAACGGAAGTGGATGAAAACGACAAGTTTTCATATTGTCAGGGACAGAGGGAAAAAATAAAGTGTAAAAATAAAGTGTTTGGATAAAAACAACAAAAGTCACCAAACTTTAGGGATTAAAATGACAATTAACTCTTAAATTAATGATATGTAATCTTTGGAAACGTGAAAACTTCTTAAAACAGGTATCAGTCTACAAGATTTGTTTATTTCTTTATAACATGTGTAAAATTAAGATTCATAACTTTTAGCACATAAGATGTTGGAAACAGTTTACTATTAGTTGGTGGTGATAAAAGAGCATGATTTTACTTTGTCAACATACAAAGAATAACGAAATAGTTTTAAGATGGTTTTAATTAATTCACTCGTATTTTTTTAGACCGTAGAACCCATTTGAGCAAAAAAAAAATTATGAATGTTAATTTTTTAAATTGAGTTAAAAAGAGATATATGAATGTAGTGACTTTTTTTTCAAGTTACCTTAAATGAAATAATGATAACAATTGGTTATTGGTTAATTGTTTTTTCCTTAACATAACAGTCGCTCTAGTTTTCTTGTCCTTGAAATTCCAAACTGCTTCTTTAGCTTTCTCCATACTCTCCGGTTTCTTTTCCAGTATCATATCCGAATCCTTTAGTCACAGTAATGCCTCTATTTGCATTTTCCACCAACCAAAATCAATGCCATTGAACTTTTCGATCACAGTTTTCCCGTCTTCAGCCATAATAGCAAACTAGAGACAAAACAAACGAAACAGGCACATTGAATAGCTGATAACCAATCAACAAAGGATAGACAAACCAGATCCGGTACTTCCAACCAAAAAACCCTAGGCGGACGCAAAACCCTAAACTATTGCGGTGGCGACAACCCTAGGCGTCGGCAGAAACCCTAGATGGCGGCGGCGGCAGAAACCCTAGATGGCGGCGGCGACAGAAACCCTAGATGGTGGCGGTAGAAGATTTTAACAGTAATCAAGAGCCTGATGCTTTGATACTAGTTGTTAGGTATCTTTACGTAGCGGAAATATACACACTGTTATACACACGAAAGCAATAAGAACACGATAATTTATAGTGGTTCGGTCAAGATGACCTACGTCCACTCTCTACAACTAGGTATTTTATTAATTTTAAGAGACAAGATTACAATACAACGACATGCTCTATATATAAAGATAATTAAGGTTTATAGAAGCTTCAATGGTTCAGGCTCATAACTCCATCCGAAAACCCAAAGACCTTCACACCTCAACACTACCATCTACAGAAGTCGGATATGTTGTTGGAGCAACATGTGCATGCAAAGTTATGTGGATCAAAGATGTTCTCGAAGAGTTTTATCTGAAGTTGAAGAACGCTATGGTGATAAAGTGTGACAATACTTCAACAATCAAGCTTTCTAAAGATCTAGTATTTCATGGCAGGTGGTGTTCAATTTCATTTCCTTCATGATCTGATCAAAGATGGAGAAATAGTCCTTGAACATTGTGGGTCAAATGAGCAGGTGGCGGGCATATTCACAAAACCTATGAATCAAGCAAACTTTGTTAAAGCTGAGGAACAAGTTGGGTGTGTGTTCTGTCAAGAACAAACTTGATGAGCTAGCTTAGTCAAGTTTGAGGGAGGGTTTGAAGAAAATTTAACGAGTAACATGCACACGTGGATTATATGCATGATCACATGAAGAAGGCGCCTCAAGCGACTGTTTGGATATTTGAAAAAGAAAGAAGTTAGTCAAGTCATAGTTGTTGAGTTTTACCGAGTCTTTTGGTTTGCTAGTAGTGTAGCTTGTTATTTCATGTTTCTTCGTAGTTTGTTATTTTCTTCTTCGAGTATGTACTCTATTTAAACGTTGGTTATCATTCAATAAAGTATCAGTTTTCAATCGAATAACAGTGGTTTCTATCATGAAGATGTTAGAGAAGGTTACAGGGGATTGTAGGTCTCGACCTTTTGACAACTAAATCAGCCGATAAAATTTGGAGTTTAATGTGCTAAACGTAACTACTCATTATTATATAGTAACAGTAATAGTTGGAGTTTAAGATCTATACTTCAAAACACAGAACCATTATTCATTTTGCCTCTACGACGTATGGAGATAACTGATGACTGTGTGTTTACCATCGCATTTGCGGTTCAGTTCACAAGTTTCATTCCTGACTTCATATTTCCTATTGTCCACTTTTAGTTTCTTAAAAAACTGTAATTACCTGTTGGGAGCCAAAATCCAAAACAAACAGTGAACATCCATAATTAAAACACCAACTGTTCTCAAACGGTTTATTACTGAAGAACATGTTAACCAATCTGACTCTAGGAGTAACGTGGCGATGTACAAACAAATATGCCATCAAGTTGAAACTAGCAAACCCGAACCTAAGTATAGTCAATATGAAACGCTCCAAACCGACAAGTTTCAACTAGGTGTTACATAAACATACAAAAAGGTACAGATTCAGTAAAGCTAACCTTGATTATGATGTAAGCAGAGATGTATTATTAACATAATCACAGATTTAACCGAGGAACAAAAGCATTATGTAGGCTTTTTATTCTTCTTCTGGGTAGGCTTTGCTGGTGCATCATTGGTCTCTCGTTTCCGTTTGTTTTGATTACTGTTGTTGTTGGTGGTAGTGGTGTTGCCGATGCTTGTTGGACTCTTCACTTGACCCTGAGGTAGGTCTTTCACAAAGAACTTTAACTTCCATAACGTCGACTCACTCTGCATGTTTCAAGAAAAAAAAACATAATGCTTAGCTCCTATTAAATTATCAGTAAAATGATGGGTAAAGATAGTGGGTCAGGTTAGGTTAACTGGTTCGGGTCAACAGGTGGATTTTACTTGCGGGTCTAATTGGATCGACAGCAAACATCTTTTGGTTAATGCATACGGCCTCATAAATTGTTATATTAATAAATATCATAATCATATCTAGTTTGTAAATTCTTACTAACTTACAAATGATATTTTGTCTAAAAGAACATAATTTGGTATATCCTTCGAATTACATCACTTTTATCTCCATAACAAATAACATGTAAGAACACACACTGACCAAATTTTCACCCATTTGGCTCATTCTCCTGCTTATTGAACTTTCCGTTTTGACCTTTCTAACTCATATGAGCTAAAATGGGTTGAAAGTTGATACTGACACCTGTAAGTGAAATGACCAGTGTATACGAAACTTGACATGCTGATTAAAATATTAGGTGTTAGGCTATTGATATAACCCATTTGACCAACTTACAACCCATTTGGCGCCTTCCACTATTTATTAAACTTTTTCATTTGACCCTTCTCGACCCGTATGAGAATATATACTAAACCAATCCTAAGTAAATGGATTAAAACTAGAAACTGGCACCTTAAGTGAAATGAACAGTGCTATAAAGCTCAACATTTTGATTAAAATATTATGTGTCTTTAGGGTATTGATTATAACCTGTGCATCAATATCAAGGTCCACCTCTTGACCAGTTGCTTGAAAGTTGGGGTTATTCTGGGCAACAATGAGTAGCGCCTTGTTCAGATCTTCAGGAGATATCTGTGTCAGAACCGTCATCAGTGCTTTCTTCTCTTCTGTTGACATTTTCCTGAAATGCCCGTTCTATATTATTTCAATAACATTCTAATTTTTTGAATAAATAAACTTAGGTCTTATGCTTAAAAATACACTTCGAGCAACTTTAAACACGGCTCTCCTAATAAGCATGAAGTTAGAACAAACCTGCAATTTCGAAGCACCACTTCTCTCATTTTTTCGAGACGCTTGTCAATCACGTCAAGCTGAAAAAAAATAAAAGCATTATTAACAAGAAATCGCTAAAAAAAAGGGAGAAAACTGGAGCACTAAAAGATTTGAAAATTTTATTTAAAGCTCTGAATATTTAACCTACTTCAGTATGTAAATCTCTAGCCATTTTAGCATGAGAAACCTCCTGAGCAAGCTGCATATCTAACTGTGCTTCTGCTTCCTCTTTTTTTCTTCTTTCCTCCTACAAGTACATAGTTTTGATTGTTACCAACCAACCCACGAACAGGTACAAATCTATTTACTTATCTAAATTACCATCAATTTTTTAGTTTTAATTTACCTCTTCATCTACTTTTGGCAAAAGCAGCAGCCATTTCTCCTCAAATTTCGCTAACAGAGTCTTGGCCATGACGTGAACATCATTTCTCTCATCATTATACTTCATGGCATTCTTAAATATTAATCTCACATCTGCACATATTTCTCGAACATTTTTATACCCACTACCATCTTTTGCCTCCATTTTGTTCTTGATTGTACTGAAGTCCATTGGCTTTTCAATTATCTGGATTGAAAATCATACACCAACATAAAGTGAGCAATATGCCAATATCACATACCAGATATGAGTTATAGATTTTTATATAATTTATACAGTATACTAGCATGAGATCAATAGAAAAAATATTATTAAATTAGCATATGCACATGCACCTTTACATCATACCTTTTTGTTTATTATATATAAATAAATGCAAAAGTTTTGTCTAAGTTTTCCATTGAACATTTATGACAGCTCACAAGGCAGAGAATTACCTCATAATAATCATGTAAACCAAGCCCTACAACATCCACAGGTTGCATGAATGGTCCAGCCCATTTGTGCCCCGTAATACCGATGATAGTAAAGGAAGTCTAAATATGGATACAAGCTAAAGAACAAGATTGTTCTTTATCGTAATTCAAAACTTAAGAAAATATTTAACACAATTGTAATGTTTTAAGAACTATATTGCACAGATGTCCTGCACAATTTAGTTTCCATTCTTTACAACGTTTTCCTCCTTTCCCCAGATTGCAAGCCACATCTTAGTTTATACTCACATCAAGTAAAAGGGACTACGACTATATATTCAACCCTCCTTGCATCATATTGATGGGACCCCAAAATGAAATTGTTAAATTGTCAAGACAAAGAGCCCATAACTAAGTTAATAACGATATGATGGAGCAAAAATTGATTAGGCAGGCAAACTCTAATTACCATAGAATTTTTTAATTGTGTCATCAAACTGTTTCCACAAAAGAAAGACCAAAATTGATTTATGATTTCAAGAAAAGTTAGGCAAGATGCAAAGGATATATGATATGCTGACGTAATAACACAGCAAATTGGCGCATAAGATCTTGCATTCTCTTTGCAGCAGCTGCTTCTCTGCGTGAGGCGTCCAGCTGTCTCCTTTTAAAGCTACTTAATTGTTTATCCTTATCACTGTCTTTCATCACTGAACTACCTTTAGAAGTGTTTGATTGCTTTTTATTTGTCTTTGAGTAGAACTGCTCAACTTCATTCAATCTTTTCTCAAGCTGTATATTAGTTATATCACACAAAAATTAAAATTTGAAAAAAAAGCATAAAGTTACAAGATGTCATGCAAGATTATTAACAAAAGACAACAACACAAGAAAAAAAACATGCCAAGAAATCTGCTTTTTACATGGGATACAAGTTGAACCTTAAAAGATTGACTCATCTGAAGCCCACAATAACATGTCCGATCAGTCTGTAATATTCTAAACTTGATTCATAATATATAATAGGCAAAAGCTAACTACATTAAAATAAAAAAATAAAAAAATAAAAATAAAAAAATTCTTTAAAGAAAACAGCCACTTTGCTGACTGCTCTATGTATATTAAATCCACGAGTTAATGCGCTTTTGGCTAGCCTAAAAATCCATAAATCAGGTGCTCCGTTGTTGTAAGAACTTGAAATATACTAACCATTGCACTAAGAGATATTGTCAGCAAAATCCTATAAAAAGTCACCTTAGGTTTAACTCTGTCCAGTTGAACATCAAAAGAAAATTCATATGCAAAGTAATTGTTAAAAGCATGGGAAGCAATAACTTTAGTAGATAACATGGCCTTAAAGTCAATCATAAAAACAAGAAAGAATTTTAATGTCAGCAATGAACAAGATGATAGTGTTTTGCCAAGCCAAATGTGCATGGTATAGAATCAAGGGTTCAACTTAAAATAGGTTATTTTAAGAAGATAGTTCCCAATGTACTGTTACATAAAGATGCAAGATTTATCTTTTCAGCTATTAAAATCCACAGTTAATCCTCTAGCTATTGCCAACCTCAGAACAAATAGTTGACATGCTACATATGGTTACACATGATGATCTAGCTGCCCATTTAATCAGGATTAATCTGAAATATAAAATATACTCCATTGTCTATTAATGCTACAACTTTCCACTTCACGACCAGTTTTTAGTGCACTATCATGAATCTTTTTAACTAAAGTGACAACGCTAGCTTCCTCGATGTAGGACGTCTGTCGTCATTATGTATTAGTCATGTAACGACTGCATCCGACTTCAGAGTAGCAACAAATAAAAAATGTTGTGGAAAACGTTTATATTGACATCATAAAAAACCCATGCACCTCAAATAGGATCTATCATATGTAGCCCCTGCTGATGATACTAAGCCGCCTATTTTCAAATTTTCATATAACGAATTTAGGCTCAATCTCTACAGTATATAAGCACATCTGGCCTACACTAGCTCAATCCTCCAGCATAGAAGCCCCTAAAGCTTTAAAGCATAGTCATTTGTTGACAACATTCATAACAGCTCAAAGTAATAAATCGTTACAAAAACCATTCCAACATTCATAGAACCTAAAATTAGGGTTTCATAACAAACAATCCGTTACAATAAACATTCCAACATTCTAGCTCAACATTTTCTACTAAATGTCACTATTCACAGAAAGACATATGGCATCCAATAATCCATAAATTCCGCATCAGCTCCATAACTCCTTTGTCTACACATTACAGCAAACACATACGAACACGAGGAAAAAAACAAAGCCGTTTCTCATTTTACACAAGCAACCATTCACAAAAACAACTCCTCAACAATCGGAACATCATCCGATCGTCATCACCTAACCGTACGCCATCATCTAATAATAACAACTAACATACGAAAATTGGACTGAAATATACAGAACTCGTAAATATTAAACTATCGGAAGCATTTAAACATGCGATTTCAGCAACAAAAAGTCATACCTCATCGACTTTGACGGAGATTTCATCGACATTTTGCCCTAATTCCTCCACAAGCGCGGGTTCTCCTTCGCTTCGGACCTCGGGAACAGGTGCGTCAACTGGTTCCATCTACCTTTTGAGTTTCGATTGGTTGTACGGAGGCTGTTGGATCGGAGTATTTTCCGGCGAACGGAGCTCCGGTGAGTACGCCGGTGGTGTGTCGACCCTTTAACGCCGGTGGTTTAGAGAGAGCACGAGGGTTTGGAACCATGTGACTATGTGAGGGGTTTGTCATGAGAGATAAATACAGACAATTTATTTTTTTTAGTTTTAAGTAAATATATTAATGTTGTGTTTTATAATTTGCTAGATTCACCTTGTGCTTGTTTATGTTACAATGAGTGTTTTGAAGATTGGATCGGACCAACCGGTCCGACCAGGAATCGGAGGTGTGGTCGAACCGGCTCACATCGGTTCGTCTTAGAAGTGTTCGACCGCCTTTGTTCGTCCTGAATCGGTGGTCGCACCGGAAACCGTACCGGTAGTCGGATCGAATTTTGAATTTTTTTTTAGTTTTTTGGATTTGAATGGGTAAAAACAGTAGGTCAACATAAGATTATTGTTAAGGTTTATATATAACTATAAAATACACATATAAATTAATTATATTTGAATTATATATATAAATATATATATATAATATCTTAAATATATAATTATGACGTCATCCAGTTCTTAAATCTGATCTAACCACCTGACCAGTAAATCGTTCAGTTCGACGTCCGATCCGGTTCTGAAAACATTGGTTACAAGAACAACCAGGTTTCATTTCTTTTTTAACAAATCAAATTTTATGGGTTTGTCGGCAAGGGATAGTCGGGTGATAAATAATTCTATGCAACAAATGGTGGAAGAGAAGTGTGGGTAAGTAAAGAAAATATAATTTTATTAATATGATTCGTTAATCTTCCTTGGGAATTTTTTCTTTTTTTTGGACATACGGAGGCATAAACAGTGTAAACCATTAATGGATGCAAAAGTTTTGAAGTTGTGGTCAAACTCGACAACCCATGTCACATTAAATTGATTTTATGATCAGGATGAATTGGGTTTTGATGTAAGCATGTAATTGTGTGAATTTAGTGCATGTCTTGATTTGATTTTAAAGGGAATATCCATACGTAGTGAGTAAAATATCAAATAAACTCATAGAAAAAATATACTTGATATGAGTTAAGTTCATAAGTCACTGTAATAAAGTAGATGAAGTAATATAAAAAATGATAGTCTTTTATTTTTATAAATTTGACAAGAAGAACAAACAATAGTAGCGTCATATATATTACAAGAGATAAAATTCGATATATGAATGTGGCCACAATGTTAAATTCAAAAAGGAGACCATAAACAAGTTGAAAAACAAGCAAATGTTCGGAGACTAAGTTATCAGCGTAAGTTAGTTGACTAAAAATGCTCTATAAGCTTTTCATAATAACCTTCAAGATCAGTATGGCACATAGAGCGAGATAGGTAAACTCATGGTCCAGGGCAACGGCCTAAGAGTCCTTGTTATTCAGAAAAATACTTTTGATGATGGTCCAGGCTTCATGAGGAATTGATTAATTTTGTAGAACCTGAACTAACAACTCATCTGATAGTGTTATGTAGATCTACTAAATGATAATAGTGTTGATTTTAAACCATGAGCTAAACCCTAGTTCGTCCTTAGCTAGAGGTTTGGTAACGTCAATATGATAGAGAACCTTATAGCCTCGGGCATTAAGCTAAAACAACATGACACGTGACAAATAAGAGACTTTCGTGCCATCCAGAATTCTAATATTATGTTAGACGTTGGTCATGGTGTAGACTAGGTGTAGGGCTGATAGTGATTTTAAAGGAGACAATGTGATTATCTTATTCATTGCTTCAAGAAAAACTTAGTGGATGGAATGGGTGCGCATAAAAACAAGAAAGAAAAGGTCAATGTCTGTGGTTAGTCGATAATGATACATGCGGCAATTATAGAGAGTTAGCGTAGCTCTAATACCATGTAAATAGTTGAATTCTCTCTAAAATTCATTTCATACAAATAAAGGATGTATATACAAAATAATCTCAACCATATGGGAGATAAAACAATAAAGGTTTCTTATTTGGTCAAATATCTAGCAAAAAACTCTTATCTTTCTTTATTACGCTATTTCTGAACAAGTTCCTCGATAACAAGTCTTAAGGTTCTGATGATATCATTACATGTCGATTTAAACTACCTAATATATTTTAATTAATGTATATAGGGGAAAGTTACTATACAAAGTGTTCTTTTCGTGCAAAGTGTGCAAAATTTGAGGTGGAATTATCACATAAAAACAACTAATAATCACGCAAGAAGGATTATTATCACGCAGTGATGGAATTATCACGCAATAATACATTCCTGCGTGATAATTCCACATTTGCGTGATAATTTTATCTCTGCGTGATTAATTCTAACACTTGCGTTATAATTTCACTCGTAACGTTTCTTCTTGTGTGATAACTTCGTGCACTTACCACGAAAATATCAATTTGTATAGTAAACTTTCTATCTCTCTCTATATATACACACGCGCGCTAATACTTATAATGTTTACAACATTTTAAAAGGTATATCGTCAAGACATTTAATATTTAAGCATAAATTACAAAAAAAAAACATTTAGCCCAATGGTATCAATATATTATGACGTCCCTCTCAAGTGGTCAGGGTACTAGTCTCATAATGAGCATACTTTTAATAATCAAGTATGTTGTTTTTTCCCTTTAAAAGGTAGTTAGTGTCTAGGTTTTTTCCTTTGTTTAGAGATAACTTTGTTTTTACAGAGAAATTTTGTGCGAGGGGAGCGGACACCTCCATCGTCACGACGCTAGAGGTGTCCGCTCAGCGTCTCGTCTCCGGCTAAACCTCCGCCTTATGTTCTCACCTTGTACAACTCCCTGATGCATGTTGCTTTACTGCTCTTTTAAAGGTTCGATGGGTTGTAACGCCGTTGCAGCCCGCAGCCGTTAACCTTCTTCGTATCTTCCTTTAATTCTAAAAAAAATTATGTTTGTGGGGGATTTTACTTCTGTTTACCTATTTTGACTAAGCAATGACGACGTTCAGCTTATGTTCAAGTTGATGATGATAAGCATGGCCTCGTTCGAGATCTTTGTTTACTATTAAGGAGCCTTATGGACACACCCGGCCCAGAGCATGTGCAGTCTGGACATCTGCACAGGGCCCATACTGAAAAAGGGGCCCAAAAATCGGCTATGGATTCATTAATTCTAGCAAGATAGCAAATAAAGTCTCATTTGAATTATTAATACATGGGGATGGGGCCCACACACAATTTGATGTATCCAATAATAAGTTATCAATTGATGATTGAAGAGAGGTCCACAACTAATGAAAGATAATGCCTTTGATTTTGCTAAGGTAAAAAACTCAAATAACGTGATATTTATTTGTTTTCTTTTTCAATCTAGTGCTGATATATTCGAGTTAAACTCCTTCATCGTGGTATTATTTTTATATATAAATTATAGGACTTTATAGCTAACTTTTTTCTTTTTTTTCTTTATAAAAATATGGGTCGAAGTTGATGAAAGTAGGAAATGGGCTTCTTTCACGTGTGATGATTCGAGCTTTCACTCTAGTGAGTTTGAAAGTGAAGAGTAAATGTTATGAGCGAGTTTTCTTTTTGGATCGTTTCCATATGTGTTCATGTTTCTATCTAGTATCCATATGTCGTCACCTGGTACGTATTCAAGTTCATAATTTTGTTTTCATTCTTGAATGTTAAAGATATTACTATTAAATAAAGTCAGATATCATCTATGTAATTATGTGAGGGTGGGGTAAATTTTAATCAAAAATTACAAGTTTATATTTTGTGGGCCTATTTTTACTTGACGCACAGGGCATCCAAAGTCTCGAGACCGGCCCTGCTTATGGAGCATGTACTACTTGGTTATGTTGTTACTTGGTGATGATGGTGACTTTGTTGTCATCTAAACTTTAGATGTATCTTAGTCTTTGGTGGTGTTGATGAATTGTTTCTGAGGTTTTGTTTTGGTCTGTGATGATAAGTTTCTCTTCTTCAGAGACGTTTAATTGGGTCTATTTATCAATTAGGATGATGTTATACCCTATTATGTATTTGGTTGCTAATTAGTCTGTTAATGGTGTTTGAATTAACACGGGTGATGTTATAATCTAAATATATATGCTATTGTTGGTTATTGTTTGAACTGCTCGATGATGATGGACCGTTGTTCATTTGAGATTGTAATTAAAATATAATCTGGATAAGTTGCTTTGGTATTTTGTTGAAGAGTGTGGTTGTGATAACCTTAAACGTAAGAGATAGACTTTGAATCAGATGCAACCTTCGCGGGGAGATCTTGAGGACAGTGGGTTGTTACCCGCAACCCTCTGCAACCATATTACCCTCATTTAATTTATGATATTGAGCCTAACAATATGTGATATAAGCCTTTTTGTTTGTTTTTCTTAACATATAGTATAATTTACAAGTTTAAGACTGTGATGATAACACATTAAATCGTCAAATGTCATAATCATTGTTTAAGTGTGTTTATCTAAGCTTTGCTTTGTCTTGTTTACCACGCATGCAACACGTGCACATATACAACACTAATATTTGTCAAATTAAATAGTTCCCCTTTGATGGCTAGGCTTTCTCTTCCAATAAATATATTTATTATCCTCAAAGATTATATTCTTTTGTATCCACGTTCTAAGTCACTCGTCATATATTATAATTAAAGTACTCGATTAATTAACTAATCAACCTTCTATAGAAAATTAACAGAAGCAGTTTGTTATTTCATATAAAAACGTCAAACAGTAAAGAAACATGAAAGTGTGATTATTCCAATATAAAATGGTAAGTTTAGCCCCTTCATCTAATCATAACGAGTTCAAATTCTTTGCATTGTAGGTGGCATAGGTGGAGGAACATTTGGTGGTTGGATCCAACCTATTAAACAAACAGAACTATGTTAAGCCAAATACTCACACAATTATGGTTAAATTCTGGCTAAATTGGAGGCAAATTTTGAAATTTATTGAACCAACCTTTAGACGGGTCGAGCCCACGGTGCTTGAGCTCAGCATGTTCTTGACAAAGGGCGCAAGGGTCGCAACAAAAGTGAACACAACAATCGTTACAAGGGTCAGATGGCAAACCATACTTGGCTCGTAGTTTGTCTCTAAACATGCATGCATAAAGCCAGTGGCACGAAACCGTCATCAAGACACCATAAATGCAGCCTTGAGCCACACAAGCTGCATATAAAACGAAATCAAACAACTATTACTGGCAATAGATGATAGAAATGAGCAGGTTTGGATGACAGAACAAAAGTGTTGAGTTGACCAATAACACTTCTATGTCTTTTTTGGAGATTTTATTCGAATTAATAGTTTAGCTTGTAAGGAGACCACTAAACTTTGTCAAAAGTTTCAATATAACCACCAACAATACATGCTCAAAGGTGGTCATTCAAATAGTCAAACTTATAAAATGGTGTTTATCATAAGATAGTAATAGTAATGCTATCAAATTAGACCCATAATCGTTTCGGTTTGCTAGTCTGATTCAACTTGAACTTTTGTCATGTCAAGCCTCTTGACATGCTTTGTACCAGCCAATATTTTATGTACTTACACAGTGGACGGACCTGTAAGTCTTTGATGAGCAATATTTGAAACGGTGAAACGATTGGCTGGTTTTGAGTAAAAAGAATTCCGAAATATTTACTTTATAGATTATAAGATTTGAATTTGAGACAAGTTATGCATATATGAAGTGTTTGCAAACTCAAATAATCTTAATTTGTTTTATTTTTTTTGGAAATAAAATATTCCTTATATATAAACAAGATAACAGTATGCTAGTTGAACTTTATGGTATATACAACTATTTCTAAAACTAACTGTAACATCATCTAATGTTTTGAGTCTGGTTCAACCGGTTTGACCCGTCCAACCAATGAACCTATGTTATTATCGGTCCAATGACTGGAATTTGTATGGTTGTTAAACGTAAAGACAAACATATAATGCCCATGATGCTCGGCGGGGTGGATGGTGGTTGGTGGTAGGGATTAGGGAAGGGGGAGGTTGACGGAGGCAGGTGGTGGCTGTTAGTGAGGATATAACAACCGAGACTTCAGTTAGTTACTTACAACTTTTACCCTCATCCAACACCTCTGCAATCTGACCGAAGGTAATGCATGGAAGGCAGCATGTTATGAAACCTGCAAAACCAATGGCATCTTCCTCATTTGTAAAACTATATATAATACAGAGATATAAAGAGAGAGGAGTGGTGGTTACATGTAGCCGGATTGCCGCCACATTCAAGGAGTCCAGTGGACCATTTGGATTGCGGGGAGTTGTGTTTGATGTTCATTTCTGGCTGATAGAATACCGATCTCAATTCTCAAAACGTATATATTTTTAAGGATGTTATACATCTATCAATATATACACACAAACATACATTCTAAAATATTCAACACAGGCCAGCAGGCAAATGAATTGCAAAAAGGTATATGCTTTGGTGATTCTTCAAATTGTCTGCAGGAGTTAACTATGTTCATTTAGTGTTATCAGAGAGTTAAATAATAGAAAAGAACAAACAACTGAAGAATCAACAGGAAGCTATATTTTGGAATGTTAGGAGTATTTTATTTGAGATTCTACAAATTCAGCTATTTGGCTTGTTTGGAGTTAAAATAAACCAAAATTGACCCATTTTATATATAAATAGGCCCAAATTGCCATGTCTTATGTTTCAAGCCTCATGACATTTGGAAATGTCAAAAAGCAATACATAAAACAGCAACAAACACACACTGGGTGACAAATATATATTACAGATAACTTAAAACCATAACTAATGGTACCTAAGCCAAGTACTTCCAGAACGCAGGCCGGTCTCTTGATATAAGCAGAGCTCGCGATCCCAGATAATCAAACGAAGGACGATATAAGTTATCAGGCCCAATGGTCTCTCTAACATTGTGACCACTTCCATGATCACTTGTTACGAGTCTCGAGCCATCGTCTTTCAAGGCATCAAATACAAACAAACCCAAACCACATACACCCATGACTAGATTTGAGTTACCCCAAACTTGTGTTATGGTTTTGTAATGTGGGTGTGCATTAGATTCGGGTAAGGTGTAGGTGGTAAAAAGCTTTTGTTTTCGTAAAGAAAATTGTTGGATTTGGGTGGTGGATGATGGTTTTCTAGTGGATGATGGTGAGCCACTGCAACCAAGGTAGATAGAGTCCCCATGAGAGAAAACTGAATGGGAAGTGGTGCCATGTTTGGGAATCTTGACACCAATGCCAGCCGGATGACGGAAGTCTAGTACAGTTATGGAATCTGATGTGCAGAATACACCGTCGTGCCCTTCAGCTTCTGATGAACTTACTCTGTATGACAAAAATTATAATAGATTTAACATAAATGAAATCCAACAGATAATGTGCAAAAGATCTTACTGTAACGAGAGCAAACCAATTGAAAAAATCTACACACAACAAGATGGTCGAGTCAGGCAGGTTGTAAAACAAGTCAAAACAGGTTCATGTCGAACCTAGTGGGTTCTTGGTATGGGTGAAATTTCATATGGTTTACTTAACAACACTGCTACAGTGGTAATCTAAATCTTCGAATAAAATAATGTATTAAAATCAATGTTTTGGAGACCGGATCGGACCGGCCGGTCCGACCGGTTCGACCGGGGATCGGTCCGGTCTGCTATAGTTCGGTTTTGGGAGGTCGAACCGGCCGGTTCGTCCTGAACCGGTGGTCGGACCGGTTTTTGGTATTTTTTTTATTTTAATGAGTAAAAACGGGGTGTTAAACCATAAATTAGTACGTTGGATATACAAATATAGTTAAATTTTATATATAACTATAAAATACATATATAAATCATATATAAACTACTTATATTTAGTTACATATATAAATATATATAAATATAGTTAAATCCGGTCCAACCGGTCCGACCGGTCCGACCACCAAACCAGTAAGGCGTCCGGTTCGACGTCCGATCCGGTTCTGAAAACATTGATTAAAATAAAGACTTCGTATGACTTTTGACCACTTTGACTGGTTCAACCCATTTGACTAGCTCCCTTTATAGGAAAATTTCTTAATGACGTGTTTGATAGAGAACACAACCCAAATTAACTCATCAAAAAGTATACGGGTTATCAGCCTCTGAGATTTACTGTAACATGAAAAGATCTATAGGATGGGCAGGTCAAAGTGGTGGGTAACAGGATGGCTCAGGTTGGGTTGATCAAGAAACACTTTTTGTCTATCTTCTTAGTTTTAATAATAATTTGAATCCATGAAAAAACAATTTAGGTGGTTATATGCATTAAAAACAAACTCTCATTCACCCAATTTGACACATTTCCTGGTAGTTGGCTAGATTTTTTTCATTTGACCCGTTTGAGATATTAAAAAAACCTAAATCAACCCATTTATAAGTACAAGGGTTAAAAGTTAAAACTACAACTTCTAAAAGAATCAATAAAAAAGTAACCTTTGGCGAACTCCTCCACCAAGCTCAGCATCAGTATTATTTATATGAAGTGCTGAAATCTTTTTACCATTAGCAGAAACCGAAACTAACGGTTCAGGGGTAAGAGACCCAACATCCCACAAAGAGACAACCTCAGTCTCTGCTAAAACCACCTTTCCCCTGTTTCTCCATTGCAATGGGCTCGAATTCTCCATTGAATTAACAAAATTCTGCACATCCCACCTCATAATATGCTCTCCATCACGAATATCATAAATCCTTACACCTTTTTGATTACTGGCTGTTGAAATTATAAGTGGACCGCAAGGTTTATACCACCATTGTCGGTTTTCAGGATTTAAGTT
The DNA here is from genome assembly GCA_025215565.1 of Flaveria ramosissima. Lineage (NCBI taxonomy): Eukaryota > Viridiplantae > Streptophyta > Magnoliopsida > Asterales > Asteraceae > Flaveria > Flaveria ramosissima. Next base: position 33,237,530 of record CM046046.1, on the reverse strand, counting down.
TGTCAAATCATGTCTTCTGTTCAAAACATTGTTAGGTAATGGAGCAAGTGCTGTTCTTGTATTAGTAACTCCATCTTCTATGTGAAATGACTTTATTTCTTTGGTGTAAAAGTCCCATGAGCAAAAGCCTGCATCCATGCTATTTCCAGCTGATGCAGCCACAACATATCTTCCAGAGCAACCATCTACACCGGGTGCACGCACTATCCAACAATCTCTCCATAGATCAGGTAAAAGTTCAGCTGGAGGCTTGTATATGGATTTCTCCTGAAATAACCATTATTGTTATATGCACTTGGGTAAGATGGTTTACACTGACCCACTGACACTAGATATGGCGAAATGGGAGGGTAGATCAAGTTGGGCAAGTGCTTTTGACACAGGTAATTTTAATACATGTTGAAATGGGTCAGATTGGCCCACATGCACCTTTTTTGTCCATTTTTCTATAAATCATACATCAGATATGACTTGCTACAACTATATTACGACAATAAAAACAGAACTTTAGAATAAAACAATTTGAAAGGATGTAGGCACTAAAGACAGTCAAGATTACTTTGGACCTGTTATCCAGTTCATTTATAGCTGAATTTATGATTACCCAAATTTACCAATTCATAAGCAAAGTATTTGATTAAAATTATCACCTTTATGTGACACATATAGATCAAGTCCAAGTATTCAAATAAACAGTAATTAAGGTTCCCAGTATAAAATTATTACAGAGATAATACAACAAGAAGCAGTTTTGATATACAAATGCATTTACTAACAGGACCACGTTAAAAAACGGCATTGTGAAACTCCTGGTTTGCTTTCCAGGGCTGTTTGGTTCACATAATATATTGAAGAAACTGAAATTTGTCAAAGGAATTGGACTTTAAACGGATTGAAACCTCAATGAAGTTTTGACATGCATTCACCAACATAAAAAGTTGAGGAATGCATGGTTAATTACTACTTTACTTTATGGGTTCTGAGAAGGCTAATTGCGAATTTGATGTGTCTTAAACACATTCCCAATAAAAAAAGCTAAGTACTGCATTGTGAAATTACTACTCTAATTCTGGGTTCTTAGAATGCTAGTTTGGAAAGTTAAACATATATACTGGTTCGGCACTAATGGATGGTGCCATGGCGGATTAGGTCCCTGCTTTAGCTATATTGTTACTGATGACCAACCAAGGGGACATTTAGACTTGCACTTGATCTAAAAACTTAGTGTCTTAAAAAAAATTATATAATTCTGTTTTTCTATTATTCATGTCAAAATAATCAAATATGGCAGATGTATATGTGAGAAAATGATAATCGCAGATATTTTTTAACTTCTAACACTTGATTATTTGACTCTTATTTCTTTACTGAACGCTTAGGAAGCATATCCACCAACCTGGTAAATGTTTCCTTGTATATCCACAAATAATGCAATATATTAACATATGAAAAAAATCAAAACAAATACATTCAAAGCCATAAACTGTAGAATGAGTAGTACCTCAGAGTTGGCAACATCATAGAAGGTGCATGAACCATCATCATGAGCAAGCAAAACCGACTCTCCCTCTGACACAAACCATCCACCTGTAGAATTCTTGTGTCCAATCTCATTCAACTGATTGTTGAAACCATCATCTATCTCCTCTACATTGACCATAACTGCCTTATTTTCTTCTTCATCGCATTCTTCAAGTGTTTCATAAGCAGTGAGCATTGTCTCCACATTACTTTTTCCCTTTGAAGTGTTTAAAGAATCCTGTTCGTTTAAATTTACTGTGCTGTCTGTTTCTTCAACTCCACTCGACTCCAAAGCACCCCTAATTGTAACTTTAGACTCCCCTTTACTCGATGAATCTGACAACACAGGTGCAATACAACTTTCCACCTGTTTTGTTTCAGTAAAAGCTGAAACAACATCCGTTTTGATGGTTTCATGGCTTTCTAAAGGTGCTTTTACTGTTGATCGATCTCTGAGTAACTTATGGTGAGGAAAGAACCTTGCTTCCAGTTCATCAGTATTCAATCCCTTAGCTGAACTTTTTGTATCACTTGACTCCTTTATTGGACTATTCTTCTTCGTCACGTTCATCTGCAGATTATCACTTTCGTTTACCTTGCTTAAACTCCTTTTCTCTTTCTCGCCACTTTCACAACTCACAACATCTCCCATTGCCTTCTCAATTCCTGCAACACTATCTTGAATATCCGAAAGCATCACTTTTGACGCATCAGGATTGTTCATATCCAACATCTCCTTTGTTCTCTTAATATCCGATGCAATTCTTTTAACCTTCTCTTCCAAAAACGCAAGCTTCCCATGCAGTTTACTCGGGTACTTGACAGCTGATTGCACACTTAAACCATCTTCACTCGCCCCCTTCTCTTTCAAACCATCAGAACCACTCCCTCTACTTAACTTCCCACTCGAACGAACACCACTCTCCTCACATTCAACCGGATTATTACCCCTCAAGCCAACACACGATTTTGACCTGTACTTCTCAAACAACTTAACAGTTTCTGAAACTTTCGGAACAGAATCCGAACCAGAGCGTGTATTCAAATGCGATACCACCTCTTTATCACTACCCTTCTTCGGCGAAACAATAGAAGCCCTAACATCTTTAGTTCTCACAGATTTCACCTTTATTTCCTTATAAACCTCACTGTTTTTCCCCGAACTGACAACAGAAGCTTTTATATTCATAACACTATCATTAAACGAACCCTTGTTATGCTTACTAACTCTGTCTGAAACCCTAGCAGATCTATCAACACTAACACTTCTCTCATTTCGATCCACTGAAACCCTAGGCTTACGCACATCAGATGCAACCCTATTAAACTCCGATGGACTCGAGCTCCTACCTCTTGACCTCACCGAGCCGTAAGTCGACCACCTGGCTCGCGGCTCCACGCGATCCTTATCGGCTCGGACTATCGGCTGCACGAGCGGCTTCTGAGGCTTCGCCGCAGAATGAATCGTTGATGTGGCTCTGCAAGTGGTGGCGTTTTCTTTTCCGGTGAACGTATTGACGGAATCTCTGCGACGATGAGTGGTTGTTTGTGATGATGTAGTTGTGGTTTTGGATGTTTTTGATGGTGGAACGGTGGTGACCTTTGCTCCACCGGCTCCGGCGCCGGAGACGGCGCCGGATCTCTGCCGGCGTACGGCCGATGATGACATTGTTGATTGAAGTTTTGTTGGATGGTGAATCATGAATGTTGATGTTTGAGGGTTTGAATGGAACGATGTTAAGCGGGAGATGAGTTTTGGATTTAAGAGTTTTAAATTTTTTGTGTTTATGCTTCTAGTTTTTCTTTTTTTCTTTTTCATGTTAGTTTTTAATCTAATGCTAATATTAAGTTTAAACCTTTGAACTCGTAAAAAATGACATTAGTGTATACCAATGTTGTTGAGACCGGATCGGATCGGCTGGTCCAACCGGTTCAACCGGAAATCGGAGATGTGGCCGTACCGGTTCGCATCAATTCGTTTTGGAGGTGGTCGACCGGTCGGTTCGTTCCGAATCGGTGGTCGGACTGGAAACCAGACCGGGGGTCGAAATGGATTTTGATTTTTTCTTATTTTAATGGGTAAAAACGGGGTGTTGAATCAAAAATTAGCGTGTTGGATATAAAAATATAGTTAAGTTTTATATATAACTATAAAATACACACATAATTACTTATATTGAATTATATGTATAACTATATATAATATATTATATATATTATTATGATGATGACGTCATTCGGTTCTTAAATCCAGTCCTACCATCAAACCAGTAAAATGTCGGGTTCAAAGTCCAATCAGATTCTAAAAACATTGGTGTATACAAGTTTATACGCATGGGTAACGCTAGGCTAAAGACTCTTTGTTAATTTTATTAGTGAAAATCATAAAAGAAGCAGTTTCAAATGTAATGTATATTTATTAGTGATTGGTAATGTATGAAGACACTTATCACACATATGATTGGAGTTATACAAAATCATGCTCGTGTGTCTATTTTTTTCTCATGTATGCAACTTTACTTTATTAACGCTAATCTTTCATATCATCATAACGTCATACATTTTGCTGATAAAGTTTGATACAACACGAGTCTGTTTCGTGTATAGTTATTTTTTTTTCTCGTATAGGTATCTCTATTAAAGGCATAAAGCTAATTCATAAGCTCATAACTCTTTCAAAAACATATAAGTAATATATATATATATATATATATATATATATATATATATATATATATATATATATATATATATATATATATATATATATATATATATATATATATATATATATAGAGAGAGAGAGAGAGAGAGAGAGAAATAAAGAGATTGTAGATGTGTATTTGTTGTATTTTGTCTACGATGGTAGTTTAAACACATCAAAGGTCTTTATTGATTCAGTGTTACACATTCAACTTATTACAATGTGGACAGCACGACTTGTTGTGACTCCTTACAAAAGGGTTGGTGTGCATTATCGGTTTAGCGCTTGAAAGGGTCGTTTGAATTCAAATACCACTATATGGCCAAAACACTAACAATTTATCATATGGTGATGATGCGTGTGGTATCGTTCTAGTCGCATGTATTTACATTAAATATGTAGTTAGCACACATACCTTATTGCCTTAATCATAAGTGGATGATGTTTATAAGTTTAACGTTGTTAACTCAGCAGTCAATGTAAATGATAAATAAAGGTATTGGGGGAGACTTATTAGGGAATGCAAGATGTTTATCAAGTGAAGATTTGAATATGGGTTACTTTCGGACGTCTTATTATTATTATTTTTGAACGGAAAACAAGATTTATTATAAAAACGTGTTAATTAGAAAATTCTAACCAACACAACGTAGAACATTACATGACTAATAAGGGGCTCTTCAATCAGTCGACCTAATACACGTTAATCGTGTTGTTCCTGTTATAAATCCATGGATACGTGAAATGAACACTCGAGTTGAAAATAAAATCATTTTTTAAGTCATTAGCCTTGAAAATCGCTTGGTTCCTAGCTTTTTATATGGCCCATCAAAGAATGAAAGAAATGGCTTGAATAACATCATTCTCGATCATGACCATATGTATCGATCCAATATAACAAACGATACTCCACGGAGATATATCCGCAGGAGTCGACAAGTCTAACCAAGAGCCGATCGGCGACCATAAATCCGAGCAATAAAACAATTACCAAATAAGTGCATCACAGACTCCATCTCCATAGAACAGAAAAGAACACATTACGTATGGAATATCTAACCCTTTATTGGAAAATTTTGATGTGTAGGAAGCCGATCAAGAAAAAGTCTCCAAACCATAATGTTATCCTTTTTAGAAACTAGATAATTCCAAATCGTATCCGAGTTTGCAATAGGGAGAATTTTAGAATCAATCGTTCTCCTCACACATTTAACTTTAAAATTGTCTTGCAACTCAAAATCCCATCACCATCTATCATTTTCTTCACTCCCATAAAAAGAAGATAAGTCAATAACAGTACCAGTAAATTACAAATTTTGTCTTTTAAATATTATTAAAATTATGAATCTTGTTTTTAAACTTTGATAATTACACTGAATATCATTTATTTGAATTTTTTTCACGTTTAGTGTCATTTACACTAACTCAAGTTAATGTTTTCTGTTAAATTTTTAGTAAATAACTTTTTTGTCCTTACTCTTTAAAGGACAAAATATGTAGTTATACTTTTATCTTTTATTTCTTTCTGTTATTTTATTAATTGCTTTTCTTTTTTCTTTTTCTTATCAATTTAACTTACAAGCTTATCTTAAATATTATTAATTATTTTGTATAAAACATACTTACATTTATAAATTTATAATTTATTATACTTATTATTTTTCAATTTAGTTATTTACTTTTTTTTAATCAGTAGAACTTAGAGAAATTATAACATTTTTAAATTAATCTAAAATATATAAATTACCAAAATTTAATTAATTTAAACTTAAACATAACCATTAAACATTGAATCAAGCATAAATATTTCGACATTATACCTTTATGTCTATAAAATGCGACTTCGACTCGGACATAGGCACAAACATCATTCGTCACTCACCATCTACTCTTTATGATATTTCAGAAATGGTTCTAGCGACCGTAATGCTCTAATACATTTAATTCGAACAATTGAATCAAACTGTAGTTTTCTTTAAAACTTGCAAGTTTTCAACGAATATTTGTAAATAGATATTTAAATAAGAATAATGGCCATCATATTTATTCATGGTTTTCTTAGTTTATATAATCTATTTAATAAATTTAGTTATTAAAATTCTAATTAAATTAGTTATATAATATTTTTTATAAAAAACAAAGTTATTTTAAAAGTATCTTTAAAATTCTGCTTTCTAATTTTGAAAATTTAGTTCAAAGTTAAACGAACTAAATTTTAGAATAATATGTTTTGAAGTTAAATTTTGTAGACATATATACTACACAATATTTAGATACAAATAAAGACTATATAAAATTTATGAAATACGTTTTAACAAACCAAATTTATTTTAAATCAATACTTTAGATGTTTTAATAAGAAAATAGATGATGTATTTCAAATAACTTATAAATTTTTTGTTCATGAATAACTATATACAAAGAATGATCTTAATGTCTTAACCATACTGGACCTAAAAAATCCATTAGAAATTTCAAAAACTTTTGTGTTATTTTACTATTATTTTTATGTAATATAACTTATATTTGGGTTATAACTTACCAATTAATTAAAATTTATACGAAAATATACATAAAAAATAAACTTAATTAATTAGTAATAGTTAAGACAATATTTCTAAAACAAAATGGTGAAAAAAAGAAAGAAAAAAAGTAAAGTAATAAAAGAAGAAAAGCCAAAAGAAAACAATAGATTAATAAAAATTACATATTTAGTCCTTTAAATGATGAATTTTATTGAAAACTAACTGAAAAAAGTTAATTGAGTTAGTAGAAATGACAGAAGATTAAATAAATTTTCAAATAAAAGATGACCAGTGTATTTATCAATTTAAGAGTAAGATCCGCAATTGATTAAACACTGTTAATTAGATTCTAAGGAATATAATCTTGGGAATTTTGAAGCAAGCGGAATCTCCACATCCATATGTCATGCCAAAAACTAGATGTGTCACCTCTACCAATTTTTTTTTCATAACAATGATAAGCATCAAGTCTTTCTCATTAAGACCATTTCCTTTAGCAACTCTGTCTCTATTAAAAACATCACCATTGTTTTTATAAATCGAATCGATAACTTTAGCCTACAAAGAATCTAGGCTTTGATAAAACCTCCATTTTCATCTTAACATAAGAGCTATAGGCTACCCATTCCAAGACCACCTTGATCTTTATCAGCTAAATAAATTTTTTCCAACATTCGTCCCCTCCTTAAAAGATAACTAGATTTTCCCCCCGCGCGTTGCGCGGAACTTACACTATGATCCCAAATATCAAAACACGGAGCCAAACACATTGCAACAACTATCGTTATAAATTGTTGTCATTTCAACGTAAAACCCTCTGGCATCTAAAAATGAAAAAACATATCGCTACGACTTTCACTCCGCCGTAAAACATTAGCGCGTCGTACCTTGTAAAGTTGACATAATCAGTTTGTTGATCCCACAAAAGAAATAATAGAAACACAAAACAAACATAAAATAAAAAACAAAAGTTACACGATTAAACTCTAACAAACCTAACTCAATCTTATATAATCATGTTTTCAAAACTATGTGCTTTAGCCGGAAAAAAAAAACAATACAAATCAAATAAAAAAGAAAAAAAATAAGAATAGCAAAAGAAAAAAATTATTTGCTAGATTCAAACTATAGTCCGTTAACTTCCAGCACAACCTTCTTACCACCAAAGTACCAAACCAAATGGCTCTTTGATTAATAATAATTGAAACAATATTACTTAATTTAATTTGCTAGTCGACATTTTATAACCCCCACCGCCGGTAATAATATGCGTTCTCTGTTTGTCCACTTCATATTTATACTTTAAAAAAATGTTGTGAAAGAAAGTATCTTATAAGAAAAAATATCAATAAATAATGATATTAAAATTTTATTTTGAACAGTTAATTGAATTATTGACTGGTCATTAGTCCACCTAATCACCTTCATTACTCGAGCACGCAAGCTGAAAATACCCTTAAAAGGAAACTGAGAAAACTCTTTGACCAACCTAAAATCTCTAAATTTTTTTTGTATCAATTGAGAGTTGAACCCAAGATATTTTATATTTTAATGAAGTCTTGAGTTACCTTTATTCCCCCTTAGATAAATACTTATATACCATTAACCTTCGGGTCTAATAGTATAGGAGTGATGGTTTGAGTTTGTGGTCTCTTAGATATTACATTCAAAACCTAACTCAAGAGGGTTTTTTTTATAGTAGTGGGTTTTCTCCTTGATGTAATTTTGTGTGAGTCGGTTATGAAGCGTCAAAATCAATATGAACAGTTAAAGTACCGTCTGAAAAAAACTCATTCGGGTATCGAGATAGTGTCAAACGTACTTGAAAAGAAGATAAATACTTGTATGAGATAAATACTTATACGGGAATTATTAACTCTAGCACTCTACAGTCTACCTTAGTCCCCTGCCTCATGTCTGCTTTGAAAATTAGAATCCCATAGCCTTGTTCATATCCTTCTTTTTTCTTTTTCTTTTAGATAGAGTTTGGTATGCATGAATGAATGGCGGAATGGAATAAACCATTGAGGGTGAATGAACAAAGACATGTTTGGTTGGTGAAAGGAATGAAATGAACAATTACATAGTTGATTTCATTCCCTCAAATTCATTCCATCCACCATCTCTTTTTTTTTTCATTTCATCCCTTCTTCCGTCATTATTCACCACATCACTCACTCACCCACCACAACAACAACCATCACCACTGCCGGAGCCCGCCGCCGCTGGAAACCACCGAAGGCCACCGCCCCCACTGGGAATCACCACCGGCCACTTTCGTCGCCGGAAACCATGGCCACCGGAAACTACCGCCAACCACTGCCGCCGCCGGAAACCATCGTCGTCCATCGCCGCCGCCGGAAACCAACGCGGGCACCGCCGCCTCAGGAAACCACCGCCGCAGCCAGAAACCAACGCGACCACCGCCGTCGTCGAAAACCACCGCCGCCGGAAACCATCACTATCATAACCACTTTTACATTTCATTGATTTGTTTTTTCATACCTAACAAACACCACAAAGTAATGATTAATTTATTCCTAAAGTGTAACAAACAGGACAATGGAATGTAATGATTCATTTCATTCTTTCATCAATTCCATTCCCACGTTTATTCCATTCTTTCGTCCATTCTATTACCCCATACCAAACAGACCCTTAGTTCTTTCAGATCTATTTTTCACGATCGAAATTAGTGACATGGTTTTCTTCCTTTGGCTTAGAATCAGTTTGGAACACACACGAGGACGTACGCTATTAACGTTATCGTTTGTCTGAAGATGGTTATGTTTACACTGCATCAGCTGATATGACGGTTTTGGCTTAGAGTCCGCGAAGAGAGTCGTGGCGATGGGCAGCATACGGTGGTGGACGGTGCTTTTAAGAGGCACAAAATGACGATTTTGTGTATTGCATTGATCGGAGATTTGGTGTTGACCAGTCCAATCAAGTGTTTAGCAGGTGCTTTTGGTAGTTGTACCTCTGCTGAATCTAGTGGTACATCATATGCTCTTTATTGTGGGAATGATGGAGAAGCACAAGTGAACATGTAGTGTTAATGAGAAGAAGTGAAAGAAGAAAAATTCTGCTACAAGTGGCTTTGAATGTGGTAGGGGCTTTTTGTAAATTATTTTTTTTTGTAAATTATCATAGTTTAGTGGCTAATTTAGAAAACTTTCAAAAGTCACTGTAGTTGCCGACCAAACATTTTAATATATATTATAATAGATGGCGGTGGAACCAAACACCAAAGTAACCAACTTGGAAACACCGAATAAATATTTTTCCATTTTACTGCTCTAATTAAACTATAATTCGTTTGGGTGTTTAGGGTTGTGATGGTAACCTTGTGTTCATTTGAGCCTCGATTTGATTTTCGTTTTACGTGTACGCTAGCTGCTGTTGTTCGATATCATGTTTGAGGTTTGTGATGATGACCATATACACATTTGGGATTAAAACCTTGGTTCTGTTGTTTATATTAGGGGGAAATCGTTACTACTTTGTTGTGTCTGTTTTTGCCGCTTGATGTCGACGGTGAACAAATGAATTTGTGTTTGTTGTTTTGGTGTGGTAAGCGAGTCTTTGCAGCCATAATGAGCCACCATTTCCGAGCCTTATAAAATACGTTACGACTACATATTACGTCTAAGGATGACTATAGTTCCATGAAGACTTAGAAAAATGTTAAGTTCTATACCGTCACTATATAAACCAAAATGCTACAATTCTCATTGTTGCATATTGCCAAAAAAATACAAAGTGTGACGAGCATCAACTAATGTTTTATACATAAAACAACTTGCAATCCTATAACGTGATATAAATTTGCTAAATATCATGTAAAAATGTTAGAAAAAACATTGTATATCTTATGGATGTTCATATTCACAAAATATTTTTCTCATTGACCTTAATCATCGGCGTTATTTGAGCCGGATGGATTGTTTGATGTTCTCTTTTTCCTTCGGTTCTTTTTCGCCCCCGATTCTTGCGAAGGCGACTCTGATCCCGTCGTGGAGTTTTTGGTCCGCCTAGCGCGATTAGTTTCATTGTCGCTAGTCGAGGTCTTGTTCTTTCTCGGCTTGGTGTCTATATCTGGAGAAGTCAGCGACGTGTTAGCGGCTTGTTTCTTGGTTTGCTTTGATTTGCCATGACGATTCGATGTCCCCATTGAATCTATATCGAACAATTGACGATTTTAAAGTAAATTTCAGGATGCATATTAAAACAAAGGTATTAAAATACATTTAGGGTAAATTAGGTTAAGTTTCTTGATTAAAGATGTTAAGATCTTCATTAAGAAACAAAACTACAAAAGTACCTTTTCCACCATTTACATCCGATGATCCGGCATCCGAAGAACCTTGAAACTCATTCATCTACGGCACGCATACCACATAAAACAAAACGCGATTAAGAACACCATCGTGCCATATTCACAATCACAACTAACATACGAGGGGCATTATACGTAGATCGGAGATTACCCAACTAGGAGCATTAGAAGACGGGCCATCACAACCAATATGAGCTACATGTTTAACATCCGTGGGCGCACCTATTTGTATTTCAGGTTCCTTTTCATTATCCGCCTCTGGAAACCGAACAAATTCATGAGCCATATATATCACACAACTTAAATAAAAAAAACATCATACTCACAATTTAATTAACAAAAAGGTGACATACCAAAAATCTCAGAGATGTAACGTAGGCCTTTTAATAGACCTTTCATCGCCTTGCTCGTACACACTTTTCAATCCTTAAATGGTTAACAACGCAAGAAATCACGTAGACCCGTCTTTGATCATAGAAAACTTCTCATCTTCAACTACGACGATGATTAATTCTTGATTAATACACGCTAAGTGATAAAATTTATATAAAAATATAAGTACATAATCAGAATATTAGATCATGAGAAGCAATGCCAAGATGATCGTCCCCAACAAACAACAAGAAAATGAAAATAAAATTTGATGGATAATAGTATGTTTTGACGAAAATATTGATATTATGAACACAAAGAATGAAAATTTAGTAAATTAGAAATTATGAAATATTTGTCAAGGTTGTCAATGATTCAATGAATATCAACCATGCATGACCCCATATTTTAAGGGATGCAACAAAATTTGAGGACATTAAAATATTAAACATTTAAACTCATATTTTGGTTCCCCATGGTATAAATTTAAAATACAATTTGTTGCTTATTTTATAAATAGATTTCATCTACGTATATATGTATTATATATAGTCTTTTTTAAGTCACTCACTCATATTTTTCAATTCTATTTTAAGTCTACGTATTTTTGCATCATGTTACTTGAATTTTCAATCACATAAAAAGTAACACCTATTCTACACAATTGGTTCTCATATTCATCGGCATATGCATGGCTTGGTTTTGATTTCAACCCAACCCAATTAAACTTAAAATTATACATTTTAGGTTTTAGAAAACCAATCGGGTTTGATTCTCGGTTTCAACTTTCATGTATGGTGTTAAAAATATGTGCACTTTTTATCAATTCAATCACATAAAAAGTAAAGTTGAGGGGCTGTTGCGGACAAAGAAAAAAGCTTAGGAAGCTGAGCATAGCTAATGGAAATCACCGAGGGCTATAAAGAAAAGTTGTGTAGAGTGTTATAAAGGAGTTGAGATACTCATTCCTAAAAAACCTGATCGCCATTTGTATCTGGAGGTCTCGATCTGATGGGTCTTCATCTTAATTTGGCCCTTCTTCATCTTCTCCAACTCTAGGGTTTCGACCTTATCACATTGCTAGTTTTATCACATTCTTTCTCGTCTTTTCTGATGTTTTCTTTCACTCTTGTATTTTGAGTTGTTAGTTACTTCTAGGGTTTGGTCTTGTTTGACTCTAGAAATTCCCTATTTTCTTGTAATTTGTTTACATTAGTGTAGATCTAGTTTATGAATAATCACAGATTCGCTATTGAATCTGTAAGTTGTTTGCATTAGTGTTGTTTTTATTTTTTAGTTCAGTCCAATTCATGTTTTTTGACATATGGGTTACTTCAGTTATGGATTGTTTCAATTTTACGTTTAAGTTTTAAAAGTTTAAGGCTGAATCCTAAAAATAATCAATACGGAAAAAAAATCCTCAGGACCTAAAATTTTTGATAATTTCATTCATTGATTTTATTACACATTTGGGTTTTAAGTTATTGGGCTTTATCATTTGTAATATGTAACTTAACAATTACAAGAAGTGTTGCATAATTCATAAATCCAATAACAAACACGTTCTGTGTGGTTCACATTTCTCAACCAAACCCTCACTTATTGGTTTAAGTTGGTATATAGTAACAAATTAAAAATATTAAGATGTTAAATGATGGTGAATGTTATGATCCATAGTTTCGTATAAATTCATTCCTGACTGTTAGAAATTATATTTTTGGTGCATCAAATCGATTTTAAATTTGTCACACTCACCCTATATCTACTCCAACTTCACTCGAGCTTTCTAGTTTATCACATCATATTTATGTGCTAAAATGAATAAAACGACATTACTTTGTGTTCTTTAGTCATACGTTCATACTTCATAACATCCGATCATCATCTGTTGTTTTGGTAAAGTTGTAAAGAAACAAGTTCATTTGTGTTTACTAGCACATGCTCAAACTATCAGAGACAGTGAATGACGAACGAGAAGACTATAATCTCACTAAAACGACTGAAAAACTCATCAGAAGTTTCATCTTCAAACTTTTCAATAGATCACATACAGCTCATCCATCACAAATTCAAATTTACTGACAGTGTCGATCCAAAAATCTGGAACGAAATCTTATCTGAAATATAATCTGTAATCACCAATGGATTGTTGGCCACTACTGTGCTATCTGATTATTTTTATTACCTTTAATGAACTAATATCTGTTATAAACAATATTATTATTATAATTCATATTTTTTGGAAATTTTATCAATCTATTGATAAATTTTTCATCGGTAAAGTCAATTTTATAACAGTAGATGCACACGCACGGACAGATAGAAATATAAATTTCTAATAAAACAATAAATTCAGTATAAAAATACCAAATGGCAGTTGAATCAAGGGAGGGTGGACAACCAAATATCATCAGGAAAATGATGTAGGCAAAAGATATAAAGCAATGAACATATAAACTCCCATGGAGATTGCTTCTATCATGCCGCCTTCATCGAATCCACGCCACACGAGTGCTGTATGAGATCAAATGACAGAAAAATGTGTTATCATAAGAACAAAGTTCTTACCATTAGATAAAACACAGTTTACGCAAGGCAAATGGGTCTATAAGAAGGTTAAAAGGCAGAAAACCAGTAAAACTTGATTTGAACCTAAGAACTAAAACGCTTACCACTGCGCCAACCCCTTAAGGTCAAAAGTATAGGTTTGGTAAAAGATAGTTGTTGTACTTAGTAGAGATATAACTTACCAGAAACTTATGAATCTGAGCAAGAACTGGTGAAAACGACGCGCAAAATCTATCCATGTCTGCATACGTGTCTCCCTTGCTCGCTATGACCTCAAAGAACTTCTTTCTATCGGGAACCAACTTGATCGCAACCTATCATTGCACGTTTACACGACACATTAGATTAAGCTAACAACATAACATGAAAAAACCCGAGTTTTAGCTCTTTTGGATCAAGATGCGCGCATTGATGGTAAAAATGAGGTGAAGCTTACCGTAAAACTTGAACTCGCTATCCAACCATGCCATTTCTTTAAAGTCTTGCCATACGAGTCATTGCACGCTTGTTGCATCGACCAATCTTGATGTTGGTATAAGTTACGAAATAGCTCCACCAAGAAATCCATTGCTCTACAAACCCGAATGATTGAATTCAAACCGTTATCTCAACAAGTTGGTAAGATTTAGTGAATTTTTTTGTACTTTTGTTACATCTTTAGCTCGTTTAGTTTCACATTTTACCAGCTTATATAATATAGGCCTGGCAACGGGTCATTGGGTTAAGTGTGTAAAGGGTCAGAGTTGTCCACACTACGTCCTAGCCCCGAGTATGGTTAACAAAATGTTGATAACACGCGCACACGACTTGTGATATTATGTGGAAATAAGGTTAGAACATAGTACCTTGTCAACCAAAGAAGCCCATTTGTACAACTTGATGAATTCTTTGCTGTTTTTGTTTCAATTTCAGCTTGTACAAGAGCATATAAGTAGTTGAATCTAGTTGGATTTTCTGTATACTTAGAATCCAATCTCTGCAAGTAAAAACAACAATCACATAATCCTCACAATTGGTAAGGAAATGAAGTTCTTTTTGTTAACTATGAGAACCAGTTAATGAAAAAGTCACGAGATCCATCAATACTTTACTAACCAATGAGATCAGGTAAAACACAGTTTCCATTATGATAAAAGAATGAAGTTTTTTTGGTAACCATGAGAACCTGTAGAAAACTTATGGTACCCCATTAATACCCCCGGGTAAAACACAATTTGCACTAAGATATGCTTCTTTTTTTCGTCAGTAATGTTAATTTTTGGCCCGATAAAAAGAAGCTAATATACCGTGATATTTCCACTTATATCTGATTTCACCACAGCCATGGCAGCTCCAAATTTATCTGCATTTACAAAAACAGTCATTAGTCATTTTCATGTTTTAGTTTGCACCAAACTACTAGTGACATTGTGACAAAGTTATTGATCGCGTGTTTATTTTTTATTTCTCGTCGATCAGTAGTTTTCTAGGTAGCAATATTAATTAACACGAACCGATAACGACACAGGGGCGCACCTAGAATTGGCAGCAACATTTTGCAGACATCCAAGAATGGTTTAGTCAAGATTTCATCATGATCAGACTTCATCTGCTTCATTCCTTCTATAGCAGATGTGAATACTGTTTCTTCCATATCTGATCAAAACATTTCAATAACAAAATTGGTAAAATTTCACATTTCAAATGCTCTAAATTTCAATTTAGCCCTAACATTGTTCAATGATTTTTCTCATATGATGATGAGTGTTGGACATGAATTTCATTTCAATCAACTAATTAATCATATCAAAAGGATGCAAATGCAGTCGGAAATGTTACTTTAGAGTATTCATAAACCGTTAAAAACGTCCAAATTGAAGCAAAACGGTAAGTTTTGTCAGTTTAAGATTTATACAATCTAGTTCATGGTTTATGGTAGGTTTAACAGTTTTATCACAGTCTTAAACTTGGAACCGGCCCGTCTAAACTCATAATTTGCCTTTATTATTATTTTTTTAATTTTTAAAAATACAAATGTGCGTCCTTATTATTTAAAATTTTAACAAAACCCTACGATTTTGATTAAAAAAATCGGTTCAAGCAGCTAAAATAACTAAACCTTAGTATTTTGGTCCGTTCAACAGACTTAACTGTCTCCAAAGAGATATCATGGTGATAACTTATAAGTGGTATACTTCTTAACCAAATGATTATCGCGTAAGGTGTAGGATATGATGATTTTATCCTAAAAAAAACGTAGTTGGTGGTGTTTAAAAAAGAAAAAAAACAAACCCAACCACCGTCTCGTTTGGTTTGTTATTATCTAAAACCACAAATAATGATTTAGCAAAAAAAATTCATCAAAACAAGTCGAAATGAACCATTAACAACCTTCATGAGCATCAAATCATCCTTTTGAATAAGAATTATTAATATGCAATATTGCAATGTAAGAATGTATTGGATATATAAATTAAGCATCCTAAAACACATCATACCATCAAAATTAGAAAACTTTACGTGGGAATTGACGAATTGAATCTATGTAATGATTTAAACCTAAAATCGTTCATAAAAACGACGTAAGAATATTCATGGATGATCTAATTAAGAAATTAGGTGTGTACCTGAAACCTTATAATCTGGATTACTGAGAGAAATGAGGAAGATCAGATTGTGGAATGAGTAATTATCTTCCGATTTTCTGCTAATTGAAGAAATAAAATGATGATGATTGATGAGAGAATTGATTGCAATTTCATAAAATTCGATGAGATAGTAACAGAATTGTATATTTTTAATTTGCTATATAAAAAATCAATATACTATAAGTTATTATTTATATTTTATAAAAACCTCTAGCTGATTTTATTCATGAGCTAATTTTGATGATGTATGTTTGGATCGGGATGAATGCTTAGGTTGGAGTGCGAGGCGTAATCTAGAGGTGGATGATAACCGGTTCGGTTGATAAATACTTTTGTTTAAGGTAAAGTTGGGTCAATACTGATTTGGGTATGATGAAAACCTTGTCCGGAAGAACTTATTCTCGTAATAACTTTACTGGTTAACTAAAAACACCTGTGTAATAACTGTTTAATTCTAAAAAGAATTATTAAAATTATTGAATACTTAATATATAAAATAAACTCATTAAAGTTCTTTTTTCCATCTTTAGAAAAAAAACATAATAAATTCGAATGCATTTTAGTTTTTTATAAAAATCATCGTAGACGCCATCTTTGTTTAGTGTTTATTATTCGTCATCAGGATAAAACATGTCGATTCATCGTAAACAAGTTCTTTACCGGAGATTGAAAGCACATTTCCTCTTGCTACTTCTGTCACTTTCGGGGTTTCTCATTGTTGGTATGATCCTCAGTTTCACACCAAAAAGAAAGTACCAACACAAATGGAACTTTGACCACCTAAGTTTGTTATGTGAACTTTTTGACACTTGAGAAATTACGAGTGTTTTTTGTGTTTTTTGAGTGTTTTTGTCAAAAACTCACAAATGTAAAGTATTGAAACATAAACCAAAGATTACAAACTCAAGCATCAACACCTGTTCAAGACTAAAACAAGATCAATTCACCCGTATAACGAACTGATACATTAACTCAAAAAACGAAAAAACTTAGACTCCATGAGGTGTAGGCAATGCGTCATGGATGATGAATCTAAGACTACTCGTACGAAGACGATATAGATAATTGTTAAGAGAGAATAGTGTCAACTAGTGTGAACAAAAAGGACAAAGATGAAGATGATAAACTAATCTATATCATGAAGGCGTCGACCTAAACTTTTATATTGGTTGTCAAGACTCTTTTTTCTTCTTGGGTTAAAATCCCTTTTTCAACATATATCAACATGAATGAAGCCCAAGTTTTACAGCAGCCCAAACACAAAGCCCGTCATCATATTTATTTAGCCCAGCTTGTCCAAAAGCATTGAATTAGTTCCAACTCGGGGTCACCTGTTTAAGATGCAAAATCACATCACACATTAGAATAAATACGACCAATATGTTTGTTATTGAATTGTAATATACATATATTTTAACGGATTTTGAGAGCACAGGTAGTGTTGAAAATAAACCAACACATCAAACATATATATATACACACACATATGTATGTATGTATGTATATGTATATATATATATATATATATATATATATATATATATATATATATATATATATATATATATATATATATATAGATATATATATATATATATATATATATCTATATATATATATATCTCTCTATATCTCTCTATCTATCTCTCTCTCTATCTCTCTCTATATATCTATATCTATATCTATATCTATCTATCTCTCTATCTCTATCTCTCTATCGGCGCGTTCAAATGCCCCCCCCCTTATAAGAAAACCTCCTTCCCAATCACATAATTTTATAAATAAATTATTTATATTTTAATTTAAAGGGCTTCAATGTAAAATCACCACCTCCTTATTTTTGGTATATATCCTTCACTGTTGCAATTCCTTAATTTGCTCATCAGTTTGTTTTGATAATTGAATTTTTTTATCATATGGTCTTGTAGAAACAAAAGAACAAATTAAAAGGATTCATTACTCATGGATTTCTATTGCACCCTGATTTTAGTCAAATCTCCATCAAAAGACCAATCATTTGGTTCGGTTTTAAAGAATCTAAGTCGGTCGACATCAAAAGATCAATTGTGTTGTTCGATTGCATCACGATTAAAGACGATTTCATCGGAATTCATCAATTTCATTTAGGTTTGTTTGATTTTTTTGGATTATTATGTTCTAGTTTTTTAGATTATGAACTTTGGATTGCAATTTGGGTTATGTATATATGCAACTCATCTTCATCTCTTCAATTAATCATCTTTTATTCTTTTTTTACCTAGTTTCGTTAACAAATTATTGTCTTAATTTGAATCTATTTAAGATAGAAAATATGCAGCCTCTTACATTGAGTGTTTTGAAATCTACAATTGGTGCTTGATAAAGAAAACTCAGCCTCATATATATATATATATATATATATATATATATATATATATATATATATATATATATATATATATATATATATATATATATATATATGTGTGTGTGTGTGTGTGTGTGTGTGTGTGTGTGTGTGTGTGTGTGTGTGTGTGTGTGTGTGTGATATTAGGGTAAACTGATCCAAAAAATTCAAAATTAACAGTTATAAACCGGTTATATGACCAGTTAAAATAGATTAGTTTTTTTTCAACGAATATAAACGATCTGCTGTTTTTACCTGGTTAAATTGTTGGAAGATTAATAATCAAGATAATCATTAGAATTTAATATATAGAAAGTCAAAATTAGAGTCAAACTATGTTATTAAAAAGTCAAAATAAAACAGGTTAAGAATATGTTATGTGAGTTAGTTAAACGGTTATCAAACGGCTATTGTATGGCTATATAAGCCTCTGTATGTACGCTATTATGCTTGTGGAATAACATTTATGTGCATGTGTGTATATCGCATACTTTCTCCACCCTCTGTTTCCTATCGGGTTCCTACACATATTGTGCAGACCCATAATCGATGTTCATCCACAAAATTGATCCTTCATAATCGATTCGAAGGGACCTCAACATAAACAATTGGTTTTTGCATACCTGTTTTGGTGCATTGAATCCCCAACCAGTCCCTAATCGACAAGTTGGATCAACTACAAACTGACTAAAAAATGACTCGGCTATCAATTCGGTTCTGGTTTAGTAACCTGTTATTTTAAGCACCTTTAGTTTGATTTCATCCAGCTAACGAACACCCTCCTTATACTTTCTTCATATCAAGCTTAACACTGATTGGCCGAGCAATAGATCACAATATACTAATTATAAAAAGGCTTAATCTCGTTTGAGTAAAATTGGGTTTCAAAATAGGATTGAGTAAAAAACGACTGTCTTTAGAAAAAAAAAGGTCTAGGGTGACTTGTATGTTATCATTCTTTCTTTTGGTTTTTCTTTTACTTCTATAAACAACCTGTGTAATAAATATGTAAAAAGCTTAAATTTGATTGAACTGATTTATTTAAGCATGTAAAGAAAACGTCCTAGGCTTGTTTGTTTAGCCTCAATCGAAAAAAAGAACGAAAATAAACAATTAAACAGACATAATTTACTTTACATGTTCATTCGTAAAGTAAATAAACATGTTTGTATTCGCTTATGTCCTTAAATTAAGATTTAATGTAACATAAATAAACTTAATCGTGCATAATTAATCCTACACCACTTATAAACTACACCATAATTAGTCTTTACCAGGTTTTAGCATTAATTTACCCAAAAAAATAAACTTTACCTCTAACCCCAACAAAACTCAAATATGTTTGTTGATGTTAACAACATATTAAAAACCTTATTTCATGCCATGATTTGTGTTGGTTTGTTTGTAAGTTATCTACTTTATATTCGAATAGTCAAACCTAGAATATGCTCACCTTTGAATTTGAAACAATTTTTTCAAGGGAGAATGGATGATCACTTGACCACCGAAAAAAGTTTAAAAAGTTGACAGTTGAGTTTCTTATAGTTAGATCAAGAAATGTTACACTTGTATATTTATATAAAGTATTTTTCTTTATAATATCCATACGTGTACCAATCAAATAAAGAGGAAGAAAATTAGTTAATATAATCGGTTCACATAATTATATACCTTAAATATTGTTCGAACTTTATAAGCGTAACACTTCGCTTAATCATTAAGTTTCTATAACATGTAAAACGTTGGTGTGAAGATCTTATGAGAAATGCATTGTGACACTAGCCATTAATGTTTTATCGTAATTGAACAAATAAAACGAAACATGATAAGATAATGTTTCTATATGTTGGGGATGCATTTTGACCTATACAATATACACCTCATGCTTTCATGTATGTTAGATTTGTAATTGGGTTATGTTAAATGTATCCTAAACGTTTTTATTTTTATTGAATATATACTTCATGTTTCTACTTTTACTAATAAAGAGTATCTTTAGCATAGAGTGTAATTTCATATGTTACATACGAGGCTAGATCATTCTATTCATTCAATTTTTGTTTACTTTATGATTGATGTAGATTTGTAATTGGGTTGTGTTAAATATATCTCTCTTATTATTTTTATTGTATATATATATTTGATATTTCTATTTTTACTGTATGTTTAGCATAGAGGTAATTTCATATGGTACAAACGAGGCTAGATCGTTCTATTCATCCAATTGTGTTCTTGAATGTTTTTTTTTTCAATCAAAGTTAGAACCCACAACTAATTATTCATCCCGTTATTCTAAATTTTCTTGGCTTTTTTATAGATGTGACATTAATCGAGACACTAAGTTGATAAAAAAAGTTGTAATAAGATTTAACAATTGATAAACTGGTTAGTGACTTTGTCGTAAATGAGTTACACAAGTTGACGGGTTAACCTTATAAATATACATTTCTTATTTCTTTTAATTTTATACATTTGACCTTATAGATATACGGGTTGGCAGTATATTTAAATATTACTAATTACAAACCTAAAGTTGTATTAGTTGTTGTACAATAACATTGAAGGTGCCACATGTTTTTTTTAATGTTTTATTTTAAACATAATACTTTTACATGTTTTACCAATTTATCCATTGTATTTTTTTACTTTCAACTTTGCTACTCTATACTTTTCATCTTTTATGGTTATTTCGTTTTACACTTTTGGTTTAAATTGTGAGAGTTAATACGCCATAATGTGTGCGTGTGGTTCAACGTTGTTATGTTTATTTTTTTAGTTAACAGCTCCGTCGCAACGTGCGGTCCTAGATCGACTTACTTATTGTTTTTAGTGTTTTACATTTTGCGTGTGTGGTTTAACGTTTTTACCTCTATTTTTCGTTCGATTTTATTTTCTATTTTAACGTGAGCTCTTCCGGTGTTAGTGGTCACTGACGGTGGTATGAAATTTGTGTTACTTGACATGATTTTACGTCTCCCCGCAATGGAGGGGCTTAATACTAGTTCTTTTCTAATTTTCTACTATATAACTTAATATAGGGACTGATTTATTCAAGTATGAAACTGAAGGACATATAATGCAAGATAATAAAAACTTAAAGGACTATATAAGCATACTTTAGCCCTAGTTTTGCAGTAGCAGTTGACTAACACGAAGGCAAAAGCGCGTGGGGCCACTGAATGACGACTTTATCGTGTATCAGTTCGTTCCGATCTTGACACGTGTCACAAATCCTTATTAACGATAGAGATTGAATGTTTAATTCTGCAAGAATGCTAGCTAACAGAGGTACTAAGTGGGGCCTATTCAGTTCACTTTTCAATTATATTGATGTGACTTTGCCGCTAAAAATTAACAAACTTTTGTTATTTTCAAATAACTAAAATAAAATAAATGTATTGTACGTTCTAAATAAATAAAATATTAAATAGTTATTAATAAAAATTTTAAAAATAATATTTTGAAAATAAAAATATAATTGAAATTATTTATTTACAAAGATTATAAATAATTAAAATGACGATATTATTTTCTAAACTTTTGTTTTTAGTTTCTTTTTTGTTTTTCAACAAAAAGTTGGTTTTAAAACATTGTGTAAAAACAAACCGTTTTTAAAAAAGTGTCATTTTTTAAATTTCTTATCATAACTTATAAGCTTAATTATTTACATTTCATAAAATTTTATTTAAAAAACATAGATTTTAAAACATTTCGTATTATTAAAAATGTTTGATGTTTTGGAAAAAAATCTTATTTTATAAAAACTTATTTCTTTAGAAATTGCATTTATAAAATATATATTTATTAAAAAAATATTTAATCTGAATAATAATTAAATTAATATCATTAGTTTTTAATAGAATTATTTAATATGAGAAAGAATCAGAAATAATAAATTTAGTTATATTTAGAATTTTGTCACGTATCCCCCAAAAATATTTTGTTATTAAAGGATTTTTATATATTTCTCCATCCTAATACGTTGGGTACATATTTTCTAGAGCCATAAAATCAGTTACATAGTTTTCGTTCCTAAAACATGTATATTAAACATATATCCATCTTATTATAATCAACTTATTAAATGACTTTTCTACTCTTCATTTTTACTATGCACTTTTCACATAATGGTTTTTTAGTATTGTAATTGTTTAAAATTTTGATAAGTTTTTCATATTTGAAGATGTAACTTTGATTATCGGTGATTTATTTTTAAAATGAAACTTTAAAGATTTAGTTTTGTTGTTTTTATTTATACAAAAGGCTCAAAATTTGCAATTGCTAATCTTAGAGTACTCACAGTGGAATGACTATAAAGATATGAGTGCGTTTTCTATATTATATGGAATGATTTTGAGTGGTTGTGAGTGAAGGAGAATGAAAATATTATTGTTGATTGATCTATTTGAATAATCACTGTTCAATCTCTATAAATTTTTTAATGTTTTTGAAAGTGGTTGGGAGTGAAGAAGAGAAAAAAAATTAATAAATGTATAAAAAGTATTATTTAATTAAAAGATAGAGAGAAAAAAATTATGGAATTTAATGTAATTATATGGATAAAAATAAGTAATCTACTATGAATGCTATTAGAAAGAAAAATATATAAAAATGTACTGGTAAAGTTAAAGATAAATAGTCATTCAATAAGTTAATTTTATTGAAACAAATCAATATGATATATATATATATATATATATATATATATATATATATATATATATATATATATATATATAAAATTCAAAAAAAAGAAAATGTGTAATTGATTTTTTAGCTTGGTAAAATATGTAATTAATGATCTTAAGAAAACGATATATGTAAACGCCCCTTTTATTAATGTAGATAGATAACAATAATAAATCATATATCTATTATAATAAAATAAGACTTTAAATGAACACTTCACATAATTCGAGACCTCTAATTTTAATTTGTTTGCTTCTATTTTATAATAAATAATTAAATTAACTATCACTAATATATTATTTTTATAATATAATTTCTAAACAAAAATATTTTTATAAAATAAGAAAATTGGCCTATAACATCAACCTTTTACAAAAATACAAAATATTTTATAATTAATTTTAAAAATGGTTTGTTTTCGATAAAAAAAAGTTCAATAACACATGTTTGAAAAAATGATATCACAATTCTCATGCTCATTTGTGAGTACCATGTATTCTTCCGTACTAATTAAATGAAAATCTAAGGGGGCGTTTGGTTGGAAGGAATGAAATGGAATGAAATTAAAAAATAAATATAATTTTCAAATAAAATTATGTTTGAGTGCGTAATGAAATGTAAAACCCAAGGAAATGTTTCACCTTAATTTTCCTTGGTTGTGGGATTTTAAAATCCTTCCACCTATAGAGGAATTTGAAATCCCACAACCAAGGGAATTTGAGGTGAAACATTCCCTTGGGTTTTACATTTATTACACACTCAGACATAATTGGCACTTGAAGATTATACTAGTTTCTCAATTCCATTTAATTTCTTCCAACAAATGCCCCATAAGTTTTAAACGTAAAATATAGCATCTACCAAATAAGTGTGAACGAAAATTCTTAACGTCAAATTATTAACATCTTAAAAGGATGTTTAATATTACTCGAATCTAAATTTCAATTCTCAATATGTTTCGTTCTTAAATTTTTTTATTAGAATATGAATATCACTTTAATGTGTTTGGTTGAGCAATAATTTAGAATTAAAATTGAGAAGAATATATGGGAAAATTACCAAAATGACCAAATCAAATTATCAAAATAACCGGTCAAATTTGAAGTTAAAAAAACAACCAATCGGAGCCCGCCACGTGTCATCCCTCGCTGACGTGGCGCTCGCCCAAAAAAGTGTGCTCGATGATGATATGGCATAATCCCTCGCCACGTGGAACCCTCGCTGACGTGTCTTTGATCCCTCGCTGAGTCAGCGAGGGATTATGAGAATCCCCCGCCCATAATTACGAAAATACCCCCTCACCCAAAATTATTATTTTTTAAATAAAAAAATCCGAGATTTTTAATTATTTATTATTTTTTAAATACTTAAAAGTTTAATTTAATTTTATTTTGCCCTATATAATACCATGTTTACCCTTAAAAAATCTTACATTCTTCTCAACCTTTTTTCTTAAAATTATCTGAAGAAATCTAACATTAAAAAGTAAATGTGTTAGACATGTTCTTAGTTTATCTAGAAAAAATGTATTGATTCTTATTTTTATTTTTAAATTATTTAAAAAATTTGTAAGGAACCCTCGCTGACTAGACGAGATAATAGTCAAATCCCTCTCCTCGTTTCACGCGCCCCTCGCCTGACAAGACTTGCCCCTCACCTAGGAGAAAGGAACCCTCGCTGACTAGGCTCTCTCCTCGCCCTCGAGGAACGTACCCCTCGCTGACTCGGCGAGGTGCTTGTCACATCACTCGCCTAGGGGTTTGTGTCCCTCGCCAACCTTATTTTAAATTATTTTTTTTCCTTTTAATAAAATTTAGTTTACACGTGGGCAAGATAATGCCACGTGGGCGAGGAGAAGTCTGGCCACGTGGGCGAGGGATCACGACTTTTCCTCGCCGTGGGTGAGGGTCAAAGTCAAATTTATAATTTTGTAATTCCAGAAGTCAATGGTTATTTTGTTAAGTTGGTTCGGTCAAATGGCTAATTTCGTAATTTTCACATAATATATCCTATATTATGATACATTTTTAGGACAAAATTGACATCCTATCTAATTTTAAGACACTAACTAGGGCAAGTTTATAATCTAATGACATAATAAGTTTATAATTTAGTGATATATTTCTATTACTTAACGCTAATAACCCTATGATACAAGAAATCAGTGCAACGACTTTTGTTCACTTTTAGGTTTATTAGTTATGTCGTGGTCAATATTCGTATACCAATTAACAAGTCACTCATTGAATTTCGGATTAGCTTCATCTCCATTTATTAGACTCATGAAATTAGGAGGGGCAAACATTCATCTCTAAGTCATGACATTGCACATATCCAAACCGATCAAGTAAAATTATTTACTGGTTGATTACATATCTTGCGCTACCAAAAGGATGTTAACAATCCTTTCAAATCATAAGACTTTAACAAAATTAATTGAAATCATTGATCGCTTATTGCTTTATTGGCATTGCATCGATAGCCTAATTTTCACTACCGCTGTCATAGTTGCCCACACACCACTGCTAGCGCCAACCACCCTATTTTTGTCGTCGTCACCGCGTTCGCTGCCACCAACCACTGCCATTGTCACTATCATGGGCACTCGCCCTTGCGGCACCTTCTTGCTCTCGGGATGAAGCTTAAACACATATATATGTGGGGGGGGGGGGGGGGGGGGGCTCACGGAACCCACAATTTAAATCCTATCGTTATTTTGGGAGGGGGAGGGACTAAATATTTATAAAATTCTCGGACAAATACGCATAAGTTTTCATTTACGAGAGGAAAACGCCCCTCCAGGAGGGGGGGGGGGGTGACGGCACCCACAAAACTTTTTTCCTATCGTTATACTAGGAGGGCTGGACTACATATTTATAAAATTTTCGGACAAAATACACATAATTTTTTTACGTGAGAAATTGACTTAAATTTCATAATTGTGTGCAGAAAGGATTTTGTATGCATAGGTAATGTATTCTTTGTAGTTTGCACATTGATGTGTATGCAAGTATGCATATCACGACATAAATGTTATCTATCTATATATTATATGTATATATTAAGTTGGGTATCAACTTATAAGCAAAATCGACTTGATAGAGAAAATCAAGGAAAGAACAATGTGATTTCAGTAAGTGTTAAAAACCGCAAAATCAAACTGATAATGTACAATCACACCATGCGTTGCAATTAGAATAGATAGATTGTTTTCCGAATACTAAAGGGCTGTTTTAAGAGGCTATATTTTAATGGTTCATAGCATCTTAATAGTTAAGAGGTAACTTTAAATCTTAAGGGTCGTTTGGTTCACAGAATGTTTTGCAAAGAAATTGGAATTAGAATTGGAATTTTGTTTAAATTGATAACGTGTTTGGTTGGTCAATTGAGTGGAATTGAAATGTTAATTTTAAACATTTCATTGGAATGTTAAACATTCCGTGGCTAAATGGAATGAATGTGAATTCCAATTAATGTGAGAAATTTTTTGAATTCCAATTCTGTATGTTGACCAATCAAACAAGATTTTGTATGAAAAATTTTCTAATTCCTAAGAATTATTTGAATCAAACGGGACCTTAATGGTTAGCTTATTCATTCAGACTTAAGTTTACCATTTAATCATTAAAAGATCATGAACCGTTAGAAGATAACCTCGTAATAATCATTAAAATGCTACCGAACAATCCGGAACCCTTCTATAAATATCCCACTCATACACGCCTTTCAAAATCCTCTTTCCCACTCTGCTCTACACACACCTCCACCGTCGCAACGCCGTCCGGCGATCGACATATCTCCGGCGACCGATTGTCTTGTTTATTCAAGTAAATCTCACAGAAATAAAACAAAAAACCAACTAAAACTCTCCGTTTCCGCAAAATCCGACGTATATTTACACACATATGCAGAATATTAGAGCAAAATTACGCTTTATTAGAGCAAAATTACGCAAAATCCGACGTATATTAAAAGATCAGAGGTTCGGTTATGAAATTCGCATTCAATAAGCGTTCAATTCACGCCTGAATCCACAGGTAAACTCTCGTTAGTTGTATTAGAGCAAAATTGCGCTTTATGTTACCATTATGTGCATATCGTTGTTCATCTGATTTTGTTCATCGTGATTTTGTTCGTAGAGTTGCTGATTTGCAGTTCATAAATCATAATCATGGCGTGTGTGATTTTGGACATTTTAGAGGTTATTTATGTGTGTGTGGATGATACATCATACATCATAAAGGAAACCTGAAGTTGAAAATATTCAAAATTATCTAGGGTTTTGTGGATGGTTGATATCAAGTTTAGAACAATATTTCTTACCTTTACCTGTTATACTAAGTATTTCTTAAGATGATTTGTAGCCTTTAAGGTTTAACCATGGAAATTTTTGAGTTGGAGAGGGGAAAAGATAAATAAGTGTCAAATTTGTGGACAATTTAGTACTCAAATGCTTCATTATTTGTGGTTATTGTGTGGTTATATCATATATGCTTTGACATGAACACTTGATGTTTGTTTACTGATGTACTGAAGAGCAGATGTCTTTCATAGGGACATACTTACCTACTCTTTTTGAATAAGAATGATGGGCCCTACAGTAATCTAAAGATATGATATGTGTGCTACTTCCAGACATTTATATATTGAAATATGATATCATCTATACAATAATTAATTCTAGGTATACCATCCAGGGGCCCATGTTGAAATATAATAATGATAATATATAAGTTAGGTTGATAATTTGACTAGAAATATACCGTTCATTTAATCATATCACTCTCCTTTTGTTGGGATGTTACATCTAGCATGGATTATGATAAGTTGGGATTAGATTAAGATAATTGACGTTTAATCGTGACGTTGTCGTATACGGTTTATCGATTTTAATTTGAGACCAGTTAGATGTGAGATGACATTAAAGAAATGCACCAAATAGCAACATGCCTGTTTCTTTAATGGTCATGTTTGTTTCTTTTTTCTTGATGAATTGTCAACTTAGTGATTTAATGTTGCTTGACTTCCATGCCACAACAACCTTGTGGCTAACTGGCTTTTATTCTTGTATTGAATTGAAGGTATTTTCTGTCCCAAAGCAGCTTTCATTGAAGCTGCATATGTGTTTTCTTTTTGATGCTTTGCTTCTTACGGTCAATAGGATTGTGAGTCTGCTTGAGCTTAGTGTATGGAACTTGGGCTCAATGAATGAGCTCCAAGATAGGCACAAACTCGATTAGGCTTGGCCTCTCCTTTAAAGGAACTCGAGGTTGAAAATTAAAATCTTTTGAGACTGATCGTTATCCAAGTAATGATCTTTTCAAAGCTACCATGTACTAAAGAAGTTTACTGTTTGGTTAGATTCACTTGTTAAACACCCTATCCTACTCTTGGCAGTAAGATAGTTTCCGAACCAAATCTGTTATGAAATTTGAAACTAAGGTATCTATGAATTTATATGCATCTTATATATTTTGTTTACAGTTTCTGGCAGTTAATACTTGCAATCAAGACGAAAGAAATATAGCCAGTGGCTAAAATGATGGATCATAAGTGGAGTCCAGTATCTATTGAGCAAGGGAGTCTTAATTCTTTAACACCAAAAAGGCACAAGGCTGGTTTGTCCATTTCCCCCAAGGTTTCTTCTTCTTCTTCTTCGGGGCTCTCGATGTCATAATTTTATCACCTGATTATTAGTTTCAGGTGGTGTTATCTATAATTGGTCACTATGGCGCCCAAATTGTATTTTTATGCATTCAAGTATTCAACCTCCTAAGTTGCGTTATTCAGATTATTAGACAATTATTTCATTAATTTCTGTTAACACTAATTGTTTAGGAAAAAAATGGATGAAAGGTGTTTTGGGTCAACCCAACTAGTTTCGACATACATAATGGTTACGTGTAACGGCCCAAGCATGTTTGACCAATCACCAATTAGCCCATCCTGCATAGTCTTTCGCCTCAGTCTTACCTGTCACGTTCACTTACTCTGATATATGGTCTGAATAGTTTACGCAGAAATTATTGAAACACTGTTTTGACCTTGTTAATAGGAAAGAAAAGAGAAGGTTGGTGAGAGGATAGCAGCCCTTCAAGAGCTTGTCTCACCATATGGCAAGGTACATCAAAATCTAGAACCTCAAACTCCTAAGTGGAAAAAAATATAATCATTTTGATGTCGTATGCATAGAGAAGAAACCTAATCATTCATTTATATATGTTCTTTTTAATTGCAGACAGATACTGCTTCAGTGCTTCTCGAGGCAATAGAGTACATACACTTTCTTCATGACCAAGTCAAGGTTTGCCACCGATCATATCAACATACTGTCCTCTATAATAAACCTCATTTTGTCTCTAGAAATGCAACAATTTGATTAGACAAATGGTTTAATGATGATGTTCCACTATTAAGTTTTTTGAAAAACATGAACGTATTGATCAATTTCATTAATATTTTCTGAATATTCGCTCACATTTTCTATTTTGTTTCAGGTTTTAAGTGCTCCTTATCTTCACAGCAACCCAATAGTTCAGCCTCAGGTGAGAACCAATAGCCTCTTACTTGAGTTTAAGAAAAAAGTTTTTCTATGTTTAACCCATTACAGTGGCAATGTCAACCCATCCACATTACAACCGGAAGGGGTTTGGGTGCGTGCGACTTGGCACTGGGTCCACGCCCCTTGTTGTTGTTTAATTGCTACGTATAATCTCTAATACACTCAAAAAATCGGGGGAAAATAAAAAAAAGGTAAAAAACCAAGGCTCCAATCAGTGCATGCTAAGTGTCATGAAAAGCCAATGGTGAATTACTACAGTTCACAACACTTTTAAATGTAATATATATATATATAATTGATGACATGTGACATGTCAAATTTGTTAAAGTAGTAAACAATTTAGATATAAATATAACGAGTTAAATGGGTCGTAACTATTCTATTTAACAAAAAATTAGCCTATTTCTTTGATGATATAGTTCTGTGAGACTGATCAATATAATTGCATTATTGTTTATAAAACTTAAAATAACTTACAAACATTTTGATGGGTCAACAAAGTTAAGTGATCAACCCATTTTCAACCTCTACCCGGCACCCATATGCAAGTATGATGTCTGATTATTTGCTTTGCTATATCGCGGTTTGTACTTTGTAGGATTCAGATTCATATAACTTGAAAGGGAAAGGGTTGTGTCTGGTTCCGATGTCGTATATGACGGGAGTTGCTAGCAGCAATGGTGCAGATATCTGGGCCCCAATCAAGACCCCTTCCCAAAATCATAGGACATGATGCAGATTTATGGATTAAGGGGAGAGTTGATGGTAGGAATATATATAAAAATGCATATAAGTAAAGCATTTAGGATAATAAAGTTATTGAGTTATAGAGAATGTATTCATTCTTGGAAGGTTAATATATAAGAGATGGGGTCTTTGCATACTGTCATGACTTAAAAATAGAGACCATTATATATGATGAGAAGCATATTATGCACACAACTCAAACCGGTCGAGTTGGTTGCTTTGGTCGAATTGATCGATTTTACAGTTTAATGGTTTAGTTTTAGTTTTTGACAGTTCAATTTTTTGAGAATGATAGGGATGGTTCATTAATATAATGCACATATATTATTTCATGTTTCTAAAATGAGAAAAATAAATAATATATATCTCAAACAAGCTGATTTAAGTTTAAAAGTGTGTTCTAGCTGTAAAAGCTAGAACTTGAAGTGAATTGTATATATATTTAAATCGGTCGACTTGCCCTGGTTTGGATTGTTCAATCAGTTTCAACGATTTATGAAAATTTCTTCACACAAGGGGATTTTATGGTGGAATGGGCATTATCGGGGTCAATTGGTGGAAATAGAGCGGACCTTGTGGGTGAGGGTTTTGTGGATAAGATTTTCTGTTCATGCGTCTTCTACTTGTTTTTGTTAGTTGAAAAGATGTAAACGTTTCAGTTGTTACTCGTCATGTCACCAAACTTTATCTAATCCGTGGTTCTATTATCTTCTTTCTTCCTTCTTTTTAGTATCATGAAATTAGTTGACCTAATCCTAATCTAAACCAAACTATTTTTTAATACTCTCAAAAAACAAAATTCAATATTAAAATTGAGAACATACATCCAAACACCCCTGACCCCTATAGAGTATGAACATCATATTTACTTAGTGGGCTAATATGTTAGGTCTTATTGGGCCAAATTGAGCTTGAGAATCTTTGCTTATCAGTTTTACAAGTAGTTTTTACAAGACCCGTTTTGGTTGATTTTTATAAACAAACTAGTCTTAAGCCCCCTGCGTTGCAGCGGGGACGTAAAACCGTGTCAAGTAGCACCAATGACCTACTACCGTCAATAACCACTAACATCCAAAAAGCTCGTAATAGAAAATAAAATAAAAACGAACGAAAAGTAGGCGTAAAATGTTAAACCGCGTAGTCGGAACGTAAAACATATAAAACAATAAATAGGTCGACCTAGTACCAGCGCGTTGCGACGGGATCGTTAAACGGGGAAAATATAAGGGTAAAAACGTTGAACCACACTCGCACGTTGCGCTGAGTTAACTTGCAAAATATAAATTGAACTGTAAAATAAAAAAATTATAAAATACTAAAAATAAAGGAGATCAAAGTTGAAAGTAAAAAAAAATATCGAGGTCAAATGATAAAAAGTATAAAAGTGTTAGATTAAAATAAGAAATAAGTTAAGTATTAAAAAAAGAGACAGGTGTGTACTACCTATTAAGCATATTGTACAACCCACTAAGCATGACAAAGTTGGTAATTAGTAATATGTAAATAGTATTAAGCCCCCCGTGTTGCAGCGGGGGACGTAAAACCGTGTCAAGTAGCACCAATGACACACCACCACCAGTGACCAACTACACCAAAAAGCTCGTATTAAAAAAGAAATAAGAAACGAAAAAATATAACTGAACGTAGTAGACATAAAAACTTTGATCCACGTAGGTGAAACGTAAAACATATAAAACAATAAGTCTATCTAGGACCAGTGCGTTGCGACGGTGACGTTGAACGGGGAAAAATGAGCTTGAAACTTTGAACCACACACGCACGTTGCGATGTTTTAACTCGCAAATTTTATACCGAAACATGAAAGGGAAAATTTGTAAAAATATAAAAAGTATAGGAGACAAAAATTGAAAGTAAAAAAATATTAGGATTAAATTCTAAAATAGGTAAAAGTATTTGCTTAAAATAAAAAGGTTAAAGATTAAAAAAAAAAAAAAAAACAAAAGGTGGGTACAACCCCACAAAACACAATGTACAACCCATGATGCATGACTAACTTAGTAATTAGTATATATTAAATACTTGGTCCTATATATGATTTGGTCTTGTCCTATTCCAATGATGTCCGGTTTGGGATGGAACCAATTTTATGTTAAGGACTCTTGTTGTAGAAAAAGGATACATCGGTTGGTTGGGAGGGTCACACTAGTCGGACCCGCTAGCTAGAGTCACGACTATTTTGATGGCACTTGGTCACAACTCGAAGCGTCATCTAAGACCCTTTAGTAAAAATTAAAAAGCTCATCAAATTGGCTAGTATTGGGACTCTTGAAACCCAAATGGCACCCGGAACTCCACCACTTTCGTGACCACCATAAGGTTCGTCCTTGGCTGGTCTCTTAATCAAATCAAAGATCATTGCCAAGATAAGCTACCGCTAACACATATGTCTGACATAATCAAAATTCGGTCATCATTTCTAGTTTTATTTGGTAACTCTGTGGTTCAATTAGCTTATCATTACGAGATGCAATATTATAAAGTGATTTTTCATATGTTGTTTCATTTGACAAGCTACTCACCTTGAAACCCAAATTAAAAATGCTCAATGTATGGTTTTAAGTGGAGAAGACCTATTAGAGGGGATCGAAAATGCACAGTTTAATGATTTGATGTTGGCTATTGGAAATGTTGCTTTTAATGACAATATGGATTTATGGACATGGGAGGTAAATCATATGAAATAATTTTCTGTTAAAGGGGTCCGATTGCTTATAGATGATTTGGTACTTCCTAATGCTTCTCGTCCCTTGATTTGGTTTAATATGATCCCTAGGAAAGTCAATATTTGTGCATGGAGGGTCCTTCTCAACCGAATTCTAAGTAGAGTTAACTTAAATGCTAAAGGAAATGATATCCCGAGTATCTTATGACTGTTTTATTATGAATATCCGGAATCTATCAATCATTTGTTTGGTTTGTGTCATATTTCTGATCGTCTATGGTTTCTTATTGAGATATGGATTCAAGTTGATTTTCCTATCACTTGAACTTTCAAATTTGATGGATTTGTATGATATGTTTAATTGTACTATTATGAAGAAGAAAATGTTGGGTTCTATAATCTTCCCTACTTGGTGGGTTCTTTGGCAAAGAAGGAACAATGCGTTTTTTTTCAACTAATCAAGCACCAAAATCTACCATGTTTAAGGAAATTCCACATTTTCCCTTTATTTGGTTTATGAGTCGATGTAATAAGTTCATTAAGAACTAGATCGAGTGGCTAAATACCCCTCATATGTAATGTTTTGTTTTTTCTTTGCTCTTGTCTGGTGTCTTGCTAGTCTTGGGTTTTTTTATTTATAAAATTTATCATTGTTAAAAAAGATGCCCAATGTATGAAATTAGTTTAAGGATTCAAATCACTTGCCTTGAATAGATTGTTTTTACACATCTACTCTAGCCAGTAAGGGTGTGCATGGGTCGGTTTTAGCCTAACTAGAAACCAAAAACCCATATTTCGGTTTCTAGGTTTTCAAACCGTTTGGTCTCAGTTTTACCATTTGGGCTTCAAGCTTTTAAAGAAAAATTTGGCCCAAGTTAATGAATATAAACAAAAATCTTTAGGCTTACAATATTTTATTGATATTTAAATATAATCAATATATTCTTATAAATTACTTGACATTAAAATGAATTACAATTCATAAAATACAATAACAAAAATTTAATATAACGTTTTAATCTATCAATTCAAACAAAAAAGTTTAAAGATTATTAATTTTTGAAATCTAAATATTAAAAAAAAGATAATATAAGTTAAATAAATAAGTAATAGGCTAATCGTGTTTATAAGTGTATGAATACACCTCTAAATTTAGAAGTTTGATTTGTATGGTTTGGTTTGGTTTTTTTCGGTTTTTTTACAAGCAAAACCAAAACCAAACCGAAAAAATCGTTTTTAAAAACCATCAAACCAAACCGTCGGTTTCTTATTGGTTTCGGTTTTTTCGGTTCGGTTTCATCGGTTATATTTGGGGACGGTTCGGTTATTATGGTCTCTTGCACACCCCTACTATCCAAAACTTTAAAACACAAACCAACATTTTAGATATCTTCTAGACCCATTAAACATTATATATTAATTTTGTGTAATAGAATGACAAACACACACCCTTTAATTCTATACTTTAAATTCACCTATATACCCCATATGCGATTCGATCCCTCATCACTTGCATTGAAAGCACCATGAGGTAAGCCCTTTGGTTATTTTTAGATCAGTTTGGTTCATATTTTATTTTTTTGACCTTTAGGTTTCATTTTCAAATGTTATACGATAGTTTCAACCCGATGCACGACCCGACCTTGTGAAACTATTAGCCGCATGTTAAATGCGATTCTCATCCAAATTTAAGTTATCTCCAGAAAGAATCTTGTTAGTTTTTCAAAGTCAAATTATCTTTTAAGCAAATTTATAAAAAAAACTTACATATTTTTATAAATCCTGAAGTTTTCATAAGATAGTTTCAGATTTTATACTAGAGAGAGTTAAAAACAAGAAATATCAAAGGACTAAATCTTTTAAGTTTTGCAAAGTTAAAACCTAGACAAAAAGAACAAACAAACCTATATCTCACTTAGAAACAAACAAAGAATCTTCTTTGTTTATAAAGCTTATAATTAATTATTGACTTATCGCAAAAGCTAAACTCTTTTGGCGGAGAAAAATATCAAAACAAAAACATTGGTCGTTTCACGGTTCAAACGTTCTACAAATAACCTAAATTATCAAAACAGGACATAATTCTTCTTATTTACTTGTTTTCATTAAGGGTTATTGAATATTAATAATCCTAATTTTTATTTTTTGGCCGCAGTGGCGGATCTTGAGCTTTCCTATAAAAGGGGTCGGGGGGGGGGGGGGAATTAATTTTTTGGAGGGGACGAACTCAATATATATAATAAAACTTACACTACTGGGCCAAAAAAATTACACTATCAAACCGAAAATTAACACTACTGACGGAAAAAAAGGGGGGCTCCAGCCCCTTATATCTTTCACCCATGATTGGCCGGGACTAATCACAACTTAAAAAAAATTTATAGACACTTTCAACTTTAAATTTATTTTTCTCTAACGATTCCTTACTAACCGAGAGTTAACCTTGTTACTTTTTTGATGACGTGTACTGCTTATGTGGCCAACACATTAAGCAAAAAGTTGAAATCTACCATCAGGTCTGTCAATCTGAAACTTCTGCACCCTTAAAAACACACCAATATTCACATTCTGATATGAACCACTTGATTCGTTAAAGGTAGATCTCAGGTGATGATGGAGGCTATACATCGCAAAACGGACCTGATGAAGGTTGAGCGAAAACAAAGTTAAAAATAAGCTCAAATGTTGTCACATTTCATCAAATAAAACTAACAGGGTTACTCTTGGTTAGAAATGGATCATTGGGGGAAAATAAACTTTTAAGTTAAGATTAATCCCGACCCATAAATGAAAATTATGATTATTAAAATTAAATAATCCTTTTATTAGTTTTAAACTTTACATACACATTATATACCTTGTAAATTCTATCTTTTGTGTTATTTTAACTATTAAACTCCACCTTTTTCCTAATACTACACTGCTTCTCCATGCTCAACGAGATGCGCCAACCTCGGAATGCTTTACTCCTATCCCCACAAGGTTCCGAGACGGAGGAGCTTAACCCGAGTCTCGGTTAAGAATGCTAATATGTACACATGTATTTAATTCTACATCATCCGGAAACATATCTTCAAAAACTTGAGAGGGTATAAGAGAAAAACAAATCCAAAGAGAGTAAAAAGAAAACATTTCGAGTAACTTTTAATTATTTGCAGAAGAAAATAACATAATTTTATTATTTTTATAACTATATTATTTTTATTATTTTATTTTTTTAGATTGAAAAAAATGTAAGATTCATAATAATTCTCAAACCTTTAAAAGATAAAGTTCATATTGAGCCTAAACACATGGTCCACACATAGAATCATTTCGTGAGAACTCTCTCCATTTTTTTCATCGAATAACATTACACAAGATTTATATTACATACATAATCACATCCATCGGTATTATGTCGCTTAGATGAACTAAGCCTTTATTTAATTGTCACTTCTTCCATGAAAACATCAAGGTTTAACCTTTTGACCACGAGCCATAGAAGGCGAAGGTGCAACGACCTCTACAACATCCTCATCCTCATCAGCACCAGGCGGCCGCGGAATGGGGACATCACAACACGGGTAACCAGGGTAACAACAAACCTCGTCGGGACGATCATCAAACGGGAATGGTTTTGATGCCATTGTAGTAGTTCCTACCACAACAAGTATGATCATGCAAATCATCATTATCATTTTCATGATGCCCATGTGTGATGCCATTATTATTGTTTCTTGTTATACTACTACACTATGGGTGCTCATATTTATACAAAAAATATGTGAGAATAGGAATATTTGTTCAAACGGCAAGACAACAACAAAGATACAAACGGAATATTCTATGTAACTATTATAAAATAGTAAATGTGGCGTTGGCTTCAAAATGTAGGATAATTTTGTTTTGAAACTTTGTCATCTTTGCTCATCATAGTGATGTATTATACCGAAGTAAGGTTTCTACTGAAGTACTCTTGAAAGTAGTTTCTACGGGGTGGTACCGATCAGCAAGATAGTCAAACTAGAAGGATTTATATCTCATTTGTTAAAGTTGTTTGTTAATAGTTAGTTAGCAAGTTGAGATTAGTACAACAGCATTCACAGCCTGTTCCTCATATATATGTATCGTGTTTTCTCATATTTGAAGAAACACTGTACAACTCCTGTAAATTTTTTAATATTTTTAAAAGTGGTTGTAAGTGGATTAAAGATAAAATGTAATGATAAATGTATAAAAATATTATTTAATTAAAAAGAAGAGAGACAAAGTAGTGATATTTAGTGTAATTATAAGGATGAGGATGGGGGATGGATTGTGAATGCTCTAACTCCATTGCTAATCGGTTTATAGAGAGCAAACTCCATTCATCTTTTTTTTTCACGAAAAGAATGAATCGTTGCCGATTATTTATTTTTCTTGATACTCTGATGTTGATCTCTTACAATAACTGTAAATATTATTACGAGTATCGATCATCAAGTAGCAGCAAATGAAAGCATGTAAGGTTTATACTAACGGCTGATGCAACCAAAGAGCTTCCAGCATGCATGCATGAAGTGCAGAATAGAGTTACTTCGGAAGATTTACACAACTCAGAGAAAATATTCTAAGTGTAAAATCTTCCGAAGCCAAAGACCAAATCTTTCAAAGCCAAAGATGAAGTCTTCCGAAACTTCAAAGACAAAGTCTTCCGAAGCTAAAAGACTGAAGACTGATTTCTTCCGAAGACAGAGAAGACATGCTTTCTCTAATCACCTTTTGACAAAAGCTGACCAATTTTCCGCTGCCACTCTGAAGACTCACCAACTTATACAAGTTGGTGAAAAGGTTCATGCTTTTGTAAACTATAGATTATGGTCTATGGTCTGTAACTTTCTACTTTGTATCTTTTATAATTTTTGTAATATATTAGGATGTGAGCTATGGCATGTCATAATCACAAGTCAAAAGACAATCTGCCTTTTGACTGTACATTGATCTTGTTGTCTAGATTAGTGTTTCCAGCTGGCTTTCAAAGTATAGCTGACTGTAGGATGTAGTATAAAGTATCTTGGGTTCTTGTATTTATCTTTATGCTTTGTAACACTTGTAATAGAACTTGAGAGCAATATACAACATTCTTGAAAACCATACTTATCTTGTTCTTGTTCTGGGTTCTATCTCATTACTTGCTTGTGTTCTTAGTATCTTTTACTTAAATCCGGTTTTTTATTTGTTAAGTGTTCTAACACTCTCCTCATTGTGAAACTGATTGAATTGACCATCCGTTAACCCGTCCTTCAAAGCATCTTACCCAAATTGAGTAGTATGTCATTTGGGACTCTTAGGTGGTGTTTTATTTTCAGAAAAGGTCTTCATGATCTTTTTTGTCTGCGTCGCACACACCATGCGCAGACGTTTAAGTCTACAGGGTGTTTGTTTTTTGAAAAATCTTTCATTAAGAAAAAGTCTTCAATACCTCTTTTTGGTACAAACATTATCTTCCTACTTCTCAAATCTTTTTACCTCTTCTTCACCCCTCAAACTCTAAACACAACTCCACTCCACCTCCCTTCCTTCATCAACACAACTCCACCTCCACACACCTCTCGCTGTTTGCCATCCACCTCCTGTCGTCTGCTATCACCTCCTGCCCTTGCTTCCAGCAAATTTGCCTTGATAGTATATACTTATATATCTTATTAGAGATTGCTAAGGTGATTTTATTTGACTAACTCTATATGAATTTTGTATGTCTAATTGAACATGCACCTATGATACGTGAACATGCATGCGTAAACATTTACGTGTGCATGTATACAAACTCTTGTGAACTTTATGATTATTGAACCATATGTGTGTAAGTTACCAAATTATAAGATTATATGGCTAGTTACTTAATTGATATATGATTTCATCTAATGTGTAATGAACTAAGATTAAAACTTAATCAAACATTACCAAATAAGTTAACTTTTAGAAAGTTGATAACAAAAACTAAAACCAAACTAATCATAAACACTTGAACACCAAACTAACTTACAAACTCAACTCAAGAACACGGCTCATTAGGGTGTTAACAAACATTGATTATTAACTAATTAACAAACTAACCTTCACTTAATGACTAAGAATGTCATTAGCATCAAAAGTTGACACCTAGCCATCCATGGACACTAATCACCTTCCTAAGCATGACACCTATCATTCTAATTTAACACCTTATGAACCTAAATTAACACCTCACAAGTCTAGAACTAGGAATCATGATGATCTCCTAGTTTCCTTTGAACCCTCGACCGAAGAACACCATACAACCACCACCACCATCGACCAAAAACCATCACAACCGCCAGCTCTTCCTCGGCTCACTCTCTCTCGGTTTCCATATCACACAAACCACTACTCACAACCTCTTGTTCTCTCTCTCTCTCGGCTTCAACACCAACCAAGTACCATCATCTTGAGCACAATATCTTCAACCATCTTCAAACAATTACCTAATGATCAACCTTTAAGCTCAAGAACCACCACACCAAGTGGATCATCAAGAATCTAAAAAGCAATTCCCTAAGTCTTTCTTCTACTCCAAACAAGGTTTGATTCTCAAAATCTATGACTAACAAGTTTAAGAAGTTATATATGTGTTTAGCATACATATATAACCAACCCTTTATGTATGAACCTGTTGGGAATTCTAACCTTGGAAGAAATTGAAGATTTCAAGTTTGTTGAAGTTAAAGTTTTAAAGAACAATCGCAACAAAATATTAGTCTAGGGTTTATTTTGTAATTATTGTAATCTCTAGATTAGTATATATTGTAACATATGTCATCCTTGTATAGTGTGACTAATTCACCACTTGTTAGGGTGAATTAGGTTTTATCACCAACAACAATATATCATCATCCCTCATGGATGATGATTTCAACATTATATCATCATTCTTTTAAATGATGATTTCAACAATATATCAATAAACATCAAGCATGAATCATCATTGTAAGTGTTCTTCATGTTCATCATCATCATCATTTATTATATTTTAGCAACTAATCATTGAATTCTTGTTATCATCAACATGAATCCTAAGTTCCAAGCTCATGTTCAAGTTCAAATCATGAACACACTGTAAGGATTCCTTAAGTCTGATGCAACCCAAAACATCCAAAGTGTCTGAGCAACATGCACTAAGTACTGAAGTGAAGAATGCTTCGGAAGTTTTACACAATGCATTAGAAAATACTCTAAGTGTAAAATCTTCCGAAGCCAAGACCAATATCTTCCGAAGCCAAACATGAAGTCTTCCGAAGCTTCAGAGACAAAGTCTTCCGAAGCTTCAACCTATGAAGATAGATTTCTTCCGAAGACTTTTAGTACACATGCTTTATCTGATGTACTGTTCCATAAAGCACCTTTTCCGCTGCATCTCTGTAAAGTCACCAACTTACATGAGTTGGTGAAAAGGTTCATGCTTTTGGTAACTGTACATTGAGGTCTTGAGTCTGTAACTTTCCACTTTATGTACTTTATCCTTTTTGTAATGTATAAGGATGTGAGCTATGGCATGTCATAGTCACAAGGTCAAAAGGCAGATATGCCTTTTGATCCTACAATTGATTTTGTTAGTGTCTAGTCAATTGTATCCAGCTGGCTTTCAAAGTATAGCCGGCTGTAGGTTGTAGTATAAGTATTTCAAGTTCTTGTATCTTTCTTTATGCTTTGTAACACTTGTAAAAGAACTTGAGAAAGCAATGTACTGCCTCCTTGAAACCCATACTCTCTTGTTCTGTCTCTTGCTTTACTTGTGTTCTTTGTATCACTTTGGTTAACCCAGTTCACTGTTTGATTAAAGTTTCGTTAATCTCCTCATTGTGTTGTTGTGTTGTAATTGTGTTAAAGCCCTTAAACAGTCCTGCAATTGGTATCAGAGCTTTCCAGGCTCTTGATATAAGATCTAACCATCTTAAGATCCCTCACACACACAAAAACTAAACTCTTCAAATGGCTTCCATCTCAAAGACTGATATGGAGACTGGAACCATGAACAAATTCCCACTGATCACTCTTGATGATTTTGACACCTGGTGCATGAGGATGGAAGGCTTTATTAGGTCTCTTGATTCAAGAATGTGGGAATCTGTTAAGAATGGACCTTTCATACCCAGCACCCCCTCTGCTACTGGTGCTGGTATGATTCCTAAAGATGTGGCCAACTACTTAGATGAAGATAGAAAAAGAGTAGAGATTGATAGGAAGGCCATGACTGCTCTTCAGACTGCTCTCCCAAACTCTGTATACAGAGGTTTTAAGAAGTGCAAGACAGCTAAACAGCTGTGGGATGCACTGAAGCTGATGTATGAAGGCTCCTCTGAAGCCAAGGAGAACAAGAAAGATCTTCTGAAGCAGCAGTTTGAAAATTTCACCTTCAAAGCAGGTGAAACCATGACCCAACAATACTTCAGGTATGTTGAGATTGTGGATACCCTAGTGGATGGAGGAGTTCCTTTTGAGAACAGGGACATTATAAGAAAGTTCATGTCCTCACTTCCTAGGCAATGGACACACTATTGTGTGGTGATCAAGAGACTGAGAACCTTAAAACTCTTACTCTTACAGAGTTGTATGGGATTCTCAGTGGATACCAGATGGAGATGAACATGCAAGGTTCATCTGGCAACTCCAACAATCAAATGGGTTCAGCCCTTCATGTGGTTGAAAGGGACAGCATAGAACCCCAACATCATCTCATATGCTACCCTGACAACTCACAAAAGGGTCCTTTTATCACCTTCCCGGAGACACCAAGGGAGAACTTTACTCAAGGAAGCCCATTCCAAGAGACAAGTTCTTCTCAAGCCTTTGTGTCTACTGATGAAAGCTGTGGGAATTATCTTTTCACTCTTGAAGACCTGGACTGTATCCATCCAGATGACCTGGAATACATGGAGATAGTTCAGCAGATGGCTCTCTCACTCACAGAGCCAAGAAGTTCTACAAGAGGACAGGAAGAAGATTTCCAAGCAATGCTACCAGTGGAAAGTTTGGGCTGGATAAAAGCAAAGTTAAGTGTTACAACTGTAACCTTATGGGTCACTTTGCTAGGGAGTGTAAGGCACCTAAAGCAAAGGGGGCCAAACACAACCCAGACCAAACTACACTGACAAAGCCCCTCAGGATGAGAAGACAAAGCAACATGCTGCTGTTGCTGTTGAAGAGGGAGGCTTTGACTGGAGCTTTCAGGTGGAAGATGCTTCTCCAAACCAAGCACTGATGGCTGACCATGATGAAGCCAAGGTATTGGAACATCTCTGTACTCCTGAATGCATTGCTAAAGTAAATAGATACAGGTCCTACAACTTAAGATGAGATCTGATCTTGAGTCATTAAACATATTAAAATCTGATTTTAGAAAGTCTGAAAATGATTACAAGTTAAAGATAGAGGACTTGGAGAAAACCATTTCAGTACTAAAACATGAACATACAGATTTTAGAACTCAGATCCAAGATCTCATAACTAAGTTGACTGAGTGCCAGGCTGAGCTTGTGATCAGCAAAGCCAAGGCAGAGAAGAGTGTTCTTGAAGAAGAGACCTTCAAGAACATGATATCCTCATCCCTGCACAACAAAGTGTGCTATCAAAATAGACAGGGACTGGGATCAAATGAGATAGCTCCTCCACACACAATCTTGTCTGTAAGATCTCCTAGGTGTGGAACTTGTGAAGATGAGCTTCCTCTCATAGATCCTATAAGTGAGGATGATGAAGAAGTGATAGTGAAGAATTCCTCTGAGAAGAGTGAAGAAGAGGATTCTTCCAAGGGCCACTATCCTTCTGAGGAGAAGAAATCAACTGTGATGACCAAGTCCAAGAGAAAGAACTTGATCAGGAAGAGCAAAAGGAAAGCAAAGAAGGCTCAAGAAATCAAGGCTACTTTTGATGCTAAGCAGAAACAAGTTTTTATCTCTGCAGGTTTCAAAGTAGTAAGGACTGAAGACATCAACCAAGACTCCTCAGCTAAGAGTCCTGGTTCATGTTCAAATCATCTCAGTGCAAAGAAGAAGACTGAGCTGCTGTGTACCACTGCTGCACAGCCTGGACCATCAAACTCCAAGAACAGTTCACAGCCCAAAGGAACTGTCTCAACATCTACCAAGATGAAGGTGGAGAAGGGATGTGACCAAAGCCAGTCTTGCTCTCAAAAGGAGACTTGTTTGAAGAAGAAAATGTTATGTGTCATGTGTGAAAGTACTTCTCACATTGCTAAGGATTGCCCATACAATCCTAAAAGTACTGTCCACATGACCAATACAAAGACTTCAAAGAGTCTCAAGAAGTCTCAAGCTTCGGAAGGAAAGTCTGTTTCCTTCGGAAGCTCCAAATCAAAGAAGAAGGTAAATGGAAAATTACCTTCGGAAGCAAAGTTGGTCTCGGAAGAAAGGAGTTCTTCCGAAGCACTGAAGTCTGCTGCAGTGACTGTAGATTCTTCCGAAGGTTCAGTCATCAAAACTTGTGAAGTTCCAAAAGCTTCTAAGGTTTTGAAGGTCAAGTCCAAGACTCCAAAGGTGGTGTGAAAGTCTAAGAAAGACCAAATGACTGAGGTTTCTCCATCAACAACAGCTGAAGATCCCATAGTACAACCATAGGATCTATTACTGTTGCATTACCTTCTATTACACTTAATGAGCCCAAGACAAGTAAGGCTTGGGTTTCCAAATGTAACTAATCATTTTCTTTGTGCAGGAACAGCTCAAGACAAACAGGAATGTCTGGATAATTGACAGTGGCTGTTCCAGGCACATGACAGGCAATAGGTCTCTACTCCATAATTTTGAGAGAATTGATGGAGGACCAGTTGCTTTTGGAGGAGATGAAGGTGGTTACATTTCTGGAAGGGGCAAGGTCACAAATGGTAAGCTCAGCATTGAGAAGGTAAACTTTGTTAAGGAGCTTGGGTACAATCTTCTGAGTGTATCCCAATTTTGTGATCAGAGTCATAACATGCTCTTTACTGAGCATGAGTGCATTGTTCTCAAGCCTGGAGTGGTCATTCCTCATGAGCATATCCTGCTCAGAGCCCCCAGGAAAGGGAACATGTACAAGATGGATTTGCAAGAAACATCTCCCTCTGGAGAAGTTTCATGCTTTCTATCTAAAGCAAATAGTGATGAGTCTTTCCTATGGCATAAAAGAATGTGCCATGTAAACTTTAAGAACATGAATAAATTAATTAAA
This sequence comes from Flaveria ramosissima, assembly GCA_025215565.1. Taxonomy (NCBI): domain Eukaryota; kingdom Viridiplantae; phylum Streptophyta; class Magnoliopsida; order Asterales; family Asteraceae; genus Flaveria; species Flaveria ramosissima. The sequence goes on along the minus strand of CM046046.1, from coordinate 33,192,605 downwards.
CATGATCTGGTAACTGGAATGCCAAAGAAAGAGTTTACAAGTGATGATCATTGTGTTGCATGCCTGAAAGGGAAGCAACACAAGGTATCTCACAAGCCTAAGGAAAAGAACTCCATCACTACTCCCCTACACTTGTTACATATGGATCTCTTTGGCCCCACCAGTGTAATGAGTTTAGGAAGGACCTCTTACTGTTTGGTGATCACAGATGATTTTACAAGATTCACTTGGGTCTTCTTCCTTAGAACTAAGGATGAAACCCCTGAGATTCTGAAGAATTTCATCTTAAAAGTTGAGAATCAATGTGATCACAAGGTCAAAACCATAAGATGTGATCAAGGAACTGAATTCAAGAACCAAATCCTTGATACATTTTGTGATGAAAAAGGTATTACAAGACAATATAGTGCTCCCAGGACTCCTCAGCAAAACGGAGTTGCTGAGAGGAGAAACAGGACACTTATTGAAGCTGCAAGAACTATGTTGTCTGACTCTAAACTGCCTATCACCTTCTGGGCAGAGGCAGTTAATACTGCTTGCTATGTGCAAAACAGAGTTTTAGTAGTTAAGACACATGGTAAGACTCCTTATGAACTTTGGCACAAGAGGAAACCTTTCATTGGTTTTCTCAGGTCATTTGGATGTCCCTGCACCATCTTGAATACCAAAGATCAAATTGCCAAGTTTGCTGAGAAATCAGATGATGGACACTTTATTGGATACTCTTCCCAAGCTAAAGCTTATAGAGTATACAATCTCAGAACTAGAATTGTTGAGGAGTCAGCCAATGTGACTTTCAATGAGCACACACCCTGTGTGGCTGGTTCTGGTCCGGATTGGCTGTTTGATCTTGATTTAGTTACCAACTGTTTTAACAAATCTTGTGAGCATGTTTCAGGATCTGCAGAAAATCTAAATACAGGTGATCCTGATCCAAGATTTGAGCTAGGAAGACCCTCAACTCATACATCTTCAGCTCCAGTTGGAACTACTTCAGCAAATGAGGTTTCTATCAGCACAACAATGACAAATTCAGCTGATACATCTGGTATGCCTTCAAATTCCAGCTCAGAGGCTTCTCAACCAGATAAAGACACCTCAATTGTAGAAGACAACAATGGTGATGGTGATAGTGATCAGGAATTTCTTGATGCTAATAACCATACCATAGATGACAACATCAATGATGTCACACACTCATTGGATCAAGTTAATCTTGATAAGTGTGATAATGTGGAGGGTGAATCTTCCAGACCAGATCTAAATTTCTCAAATTTGGATCTTTCTCAGCAACTTGCTGTGATCCCTCAGCTAAGGATCCACAAGTCTCACCCCACCACAAACATCATTGGAGATGTTGTCACAGGGGTAAGAACAAGAGGACAAACCCATGAAGCAAATGTTTGTCTTCACTCTTGTTTCTTATCTCAGATAGAGCCAAAGAAAGTTGATGAAGCTCTAAAGGATGGAAGTTGGGTTGAAGCTATGCAACAAGAGCTGCTTCAATTCAAAAGGCAGAAAGTTTGGAACCTTTGTCCTCTTCCTCATGGGAAGACTACCATTGGAACCAAATGGGTTTTTAGGAATAAGAAGGATGATAGAGGAATCATCATCAAGAACAAGGCAAGACTAGTTGTTCAAGGATACACACAAGAAGAAGGGATTGACTACACTGATGTCTTTGCTCCTGTAGCAAGACTAGAAGCTGTTAGGATATTCCTGGCATTTGCTGCATCCAAGAACTTCAAGGTCTACCAACTTGATGTAAAGTGTGCTTTCTTATATGGAGTGATTGATGAAGAGGTTTATGTCAAACAGCCACCTGGTTTTGTAGACCCTGATCATCCTGATTATGTCTGCAAGCTTGACAAAGCTCTTTATGGGCTGCATCAGGCACCCAGGAAGTGGTATGAGACACTATCTGAGTATCTTTGTAAACATGGATACAGGAGAGGTACTATAGATGGAACTCTCTTCATCAAAGGACAGGGAAATGACTTATTGCTGGTTCAAGTATATGTAGATGACATCATCTTTGGTTCAACTAATCCAAAGCTCTGCAAAGACTTTGAGAAGCTGATGAAAGACAGATTTGAAATGAGTTCAATGGGAGAACTCAATTTCTTTCTGGGAATTCAAGTGAAGCAGGTTGAAGATGGCATCTTCATAAGTCAGTCAAAGTATGTTCAAGACATACTCAAGAGGTTCAACATGACTGATTGTAAGATTGCTAAGACACCCATAGCCAGAAACCACTCCCTTGGTCCAGATCTTGAGGGGGAGTGTGTAGATGAACACTTATACAGGGCTATGATTGGGTCTCTTATGTATCTTACAGCTAGCAGGCCTGATATCATGTTTGCTACATGTATTTGTGCAAGATATCAAGCCAACCCTAAGATGTCTCACTTAATCACTGTGAAAAGGATTTTAAGATACCTCAAAGGTGCTTCAACACTTGGTCTATGGTATCCAAAGAATCCTAATTTCAATCTGTATGCCTATACAGATAGTGATTATGGTGGTTGCAACATGACTGCAAAGTCTACATCTGGGGGATGTCAATTCCTTGGTGGAAGGGTTGTCTCATGGCAATGCAAGAAACAATCCTGTGTGTCTGCATCAACTGCTGAGGCTGAATACATTGCTGCTGCAAGCTGCTGTGCTCAAGTGCTTTGGATTCAAAATCAGATGCTGGACTATGGATTTAACTTCAAAGAGACTCCTATCCACATAGACAACAATAGTGCTATCTCTATCACTGAGAACCCTGTGCAGCACTCAAGGACCAAACACATCAACATCAGGTATCATTTAATAAGAGATAACTATGAAAAGGGATTAATTAAACTAGTCAAAGTTCATACAGATGAACAATATGCTGATCTGTTCACAAAAGCTTTTGATGAACAGAGATTTAAGTATCTGATATCAGCTATTGGGATGATTAACTTTGAGTAGACTTTTTCTTAAAACTAATTCTAATTATTTCTTCTTAAAATATGTGTGTCCTAAGTTGTCTAGTTCATCACTTTCATAAGCTCATGTTTTCTTTGGATGTAAAATTCTTTTTGAAGACTTTCCTTAGATTCTTGAAAATTTTCTGATACTTCGGAAGATAAAATTTTATCTTCGGAAGAAAAACATGTCTTCAAAATAAATAACTGTCTAAGAGATTTTACCTTCGGAAGAAGTCTAAATTCATCTTCCGAAGCTTAAAATTCTTATCTCAGACACTTATTCATTTTAAAGGACTTTTTCCTTCCGAAGCAAAATTAACCTTCGGAAGCTTTGTTTATTTCTATACAAAGCATCCAAGGGTTTATTTCTCTTCCGAAGCATAAATTTTCAAGACTCTCAGGAAAATCTTCCGAAGCCATTTTAGCTTCGGAAGCTTTTTCAATCAAAACTTCCGAAGACAAATTACCTTCGGAAGCTTTTCGAATTCCAAGAAAACTACTTTTTGAGCAAAAGTAAACTACCTTTTCAGAGGTGGGACCGACTTCCGGATTTCAAAGTTTATCCTCTTTCATTAACTTTGGTTCAAATCCCTTTTCACATAAATACCCAACGGTTCCCCCTCTTTCCCACTATCTTCCTCAATTCTACTATTCCTCTAACCTAATTCTCTAAACCGCCTTTGCTTTCTACCTTTCTTCACCCTTAAGCTTCTGAAATGGCCAACCTTAACCGCAGAAACAACCCAGATTTCTCCATGCAACTTCACAGGCAACATAATCAAGTTGCTCTGTTAAGCTCTGAGAAAGATGCAAGTTTCTCAGAGATTTGCCAATTCTTGACTCTGTCAAACTATTTCACCTCCCTGACCATTGATCCTACTCTATATGAGGATCACTTGCTTGAATTCTGGAAGACCTGCCAAGAGGTCATTATGGATGGGGAGAAGGCACTGTCTGCCACAGTGCAAGGGAGGACAATCTTCATCACTCCGGCCATCATTAACCAACATTTGCAGCTGGATGATGAAGAAGGTGAGGTGTCCTTCCCAAAGGAAGCTGTTAATCATTCCTTTGAGCAGATGGGCTATGAGGGAGATTTCTCTGTAAAGACCTTCAGGAAAGGGAAGGTCTCATCCCAATGGAAATTCCTGCTCCATGTGGTTATCCACAGCTTATCAAACAAGCATGGTGGATGGGACCAGATTCCTGAGGATCTCTCCTTTATAGTTCATGGAATGGTTCAGGGGGTCAAGTTCAGGTATTCACAATTTGTTTATACTAATTTACTTGCAAACTTAGACTCCTTAGAGTATTACATGTTTCCTAGATATGTTCAACACATTCTCAACTGTGAACTGGGCTCACAGTTGAGGAAAACAAGTAATATTCTTAAATTGGGACAGATGAAGCCCGGCATCTTTAAAATAATGAAGAAGCCAACTGTAGGCTTCTCAGGGGTAGAAACAGCCCTAGTCCCAAAAATGTTAGAGCTCATTGCTCAAGGTGACAACCTAGCAACACAAGCTAGTGTTGAACCCACACCTCTTTTATCCTTACCCCTAAAAAGACCAGAAATCACCCTCACCTACCAAAGAAAATCCAAACGAACCCCTGCTCAGGCTATTGAGTCTGTGCAGGCCCCCAAATACTCAACCTTACAGGAAGAAGTGGACACTAGAGCTCCCACTTCTCCTGAGGAGCAAACCACTCCCATTTCTTCACCTATCAGGGCTGAGGTTCCTCATGCTCACCCTGATGAGCTCACTAGCCCAACAGCCTTAAGCCTTCACTCTGAGTCTCAACACTCAAGTGAACAACCTTCAGGGGACAGCTACCATCCCCAGCCTTTGGATCTCAACCAACCAATTCCCAACCTATCCTTCTATACTGATGAAGACTTAGGATTCAGTGAGTACCATGAGTCTCTCTTCTCCTCCCCTACTCAAAGAGAGATGAGTACCTCTGACTCTCCTCAGTCTATCCCACATCAGTCACCTATTACTGAGGTGGACACTTCTGAACCTGTTCAGGATGTCCATATGGAAGAGGCTCTCACTTTTGAAAGTGATTACATCATTAAGACCTCAACCATGGCAACTCAGCCCACTGGCATCTCAACTGAGGCTGCCAGTGAGCAGAGGAAAACCAGCAGCCAAGAAACTCAAGCTGGTGGTGAGAGAGAGGACTTTGGTCCAATCATCTCATCCCCCAATGATTCTTCTGATGAAGATGAGGGGAATTTGAGACTAAAGGTGCAGAAATTGTCAAAAACATGCACCTATTTAGTCTCTAAGGTTAGTCACTTGGAATCTCAGGTGACTACCTTACAAAACAGGGTCAATGATCAGCAACTTCAGATTTCATATCTGAAGGAAAAACTAGCTGGGAGACCTTTAAGGAGAGCTCAACCAGGAACACAAGAACCTGTGGAAGTGATTGACTTATCCTCCAGCTCACCTATGCAAGTGGGTGATGCTACCAAAAAGGGGGAGAAAGTTATTACAACCACAGAACCTGGGAGTTCTTCAAGAGAATGGACATAGAGGACTCACCATCCTCACTTGCTGTTGTGCATTCTCAGCAACTTCCTCAAGTTCACATTAATGTGGACTCTATAGACTCAATCATCAGGAGTCTCTTTGAGGAAGGTATACCAAGGGCTGTCTCATCTCCACCACAAGGAACTGGCAACAACATCATAAGGTGGAGGTATGATGATGACAGAAGAGCCCTTATACTTCACAGAGTTCAAGGCCAACAAGAAGTTTTTCAGTTCCAAAGCCTGAGCTTCTATGAAAGACTGGATTTAGTCAACATGCCACTTGTCAATCCAAGCAATTCAAGACAAGCTGACAGGTTGGCTCAAAGAATCCAAGACAGGATCCTTGCAGAGTTCTCTCTAAGAAGGAGACTTAGGCAATCAGGCAATGTCATCGGTCAACTGGATGTTGAGGTGGACCCTAAGATTAGTTTCATAGGGGAAACCTTGACTGAAGGCCCAGTGGCAGAACCTGAGACCCCTGTCTCATCATCAACAACTGCTGTAGAGGTCCAAACTCCATCTGAGACACCTGCTGGTGAAGGTGTTTCTCAGCCTCTCTCTGGCCAGAGCATGGAAGCTACACCAAGCAATGAAGGCCAAGCCTCAATCCACCCTGAGTCACAAAGGTCTGTTGGTGACAAAGGAAAAGGATAATGACTCCTGAGGAAATTGAGGAGGAAGAGAGAGAGAGGAAAAGGAGACTAAGGGGAGAAAGTTCTACTGGGTCATCTAGCTTCATGCAAGCTGCAATCAGGGCTGCCCCTAGACCAAATACTCAAGATGATGAGTTAAGGGCAGTCAGGATTACCTACTTACAGACCAGGAACTATGATATTGATGAAATCATCTCCCTCCCCTTAGAAGAGTTAAATGAACTGCTGACATGGAAGTGTCAAGAGAGATGAAGGAGAAAGAGGATGCAAGGTTACTTCTCCAATTCAAAGAGGAGAAGAGACAGAAAAGACTTTACAAGCATGCTCCCACTCTCTCACCAGTTCAAGAAAGTCCTGCACAGGAAGATGTGGCTCCACAAGAACCTCAGGTAGATAAAGAAGAAGATAGGATCAAGATGATCAACTACCTGAGTGCCACAGGCTTCTATCAGGCAGATGCACTTCTTCCCCTGTCCTATGACTTCATTGAGTTCGAGTACCTAAAGCAACTTGAGCTTGAGCTAGTCAAAGAAAGAAAAACAACCAAAAGGAAGCTAAGGAAGAAGCTGCAAATTCAAGAGCCATCATTCAAAAGAATGCAAAGAAGTCTGCTGACAGACAAAGAATGATGAGCTTCTTGAAGCTATATGGATTCTCCGAAGGAGACTTGGCCCCATGTCTCTATCCACTATGGATGAGCATATAAGGGTGATCAAGCAGAAGATTAAAAGTGGAGAACTGATTGACTTGCACTCTCTTCCAAGTCAAGTCCCACCTGAAGTGGAGGTCAAGTTTGAACAACCAGAGACACCTCAACCAGAACCTCTAGCTGAGCCTCAGCAAGCTTCATCTTCTGATCCTAGGCAGGGTCAAACTCCCTCTCCTTCTGAACCTGTGAGGGAGGAACACCCAACTGAGAAAGACACTGATGATCAACATGGTGCTGCAGACCAGTCTTCTCAGTTAAAGTCATCTAATAGGAAGAAGAGAATGGCTTCTAAACCAAAGACTAAGAAGAAGAAGCCAAAGTCATCTACCTCTGCACCTCAGGCTGAATCAGATCAACCTGAGGAAGTGCATGATGAGGCAACCCAATCAACTCCTATGCAAGTGGCTCCTCTAACAACTGAGACACCCATCTTGTCCTGGACTTACTCTACTAATACAGAAAGATGGCATGTTATCAGAGATCAAGGTGTTGAGAATGTCTACTCCTGGCAAGACATAATCAACTTACCTCTGCATGATCTCTTTGAGATGAGAAGATACTATGAGAGTCTTGATGATCCTGACCATCTAATGAAGAAAGGAATGGTCTTGATTGTACTGAAGACTACCAACATCTGAAGATCTTCTAAGTGTTTTGGTAGCATCAGCCTAGGGGGAGTTTGTAAGGATTCCTTAAGTCTGATGCAACCCAAAACATCCAAAGTGTTTCAGCAACATGCACTAAGTACTGAAGTGAAGAATGCTTCGGAAGTTTTACACAATGCATTAGAAAATACTCTAAGTGTAAAATCTTCCAAAGCCAAGACCAATATCTTCCGAAGCCAAACATGAAGTCTTCCGAAGCTTCAGAGACAAAGTCTTCCGAAGCTTCAACCTATGAAGACAGATTTCTTCCAATACTTTTAGTACACATGCTTTATCTGATGTACTGTTCCATAAAGCACCTTTTTCGCTGCATCTCTGTAAAGTCACCAACTTACATGAGTTGGTGAAAAGGTCCATGCTTTTGGTAACTGTACATTGAGGTCTTGAGTCTGTAACTTTCCACTTTATGTACTTTATCCTTTTTGTAATGTATAAGGATGTGAGCTATGGCATGTCATAGTCACAAGGTCAAAAGGCAGATATGCCTTTTGATCCTACAATTGATTTTGTTAGTGTCTAGTCAATTGTATCCAGCTGGCTTTCAAAGTATAGCCGGCTGTAGGTTGTAGTATAAGTATTTCAAGTTCTTGTATCTTTCTTTATGCTTTGTAACACTTGTAAAAGAACTTGAGAAAGCAATATACTGCCTCCTTGAAACCCATACTCTCTTGTTCTGTCTCTTGCTTTACTTGTGTTCTTTGTATCACTTTGGTTAACCCAGTTCACTGTTTGATTAAAGTTTAGTTAATCTCCTCATTGTGTTGTTGTGTTGTAATTGTGTTAAGCCCTTAAACGGTCCTGCACACACAATTGGTATCAGAGCAAGAGTTGTGGATTCTTATTGATTGTGATGAGCTTTCATGGTTCGGTTGCTAAAATCATTGATTGAATCGAATCAACAATGGGTGTGTATGGCTGCGAAATCAACATCAATATTTGCGGTTCATCTAACTCAACAATCATCTCAACAATATATGAATCGATCAATACGTGGATGATGATTTAGGTTTTATCACCAACAACAATATATCATCATCCCTCATGGATGATGATTTCAACATTATATCATCATTCTTTTAAATGATGATTTCAACAATATATCAATAAACATCAAGCATTAATCATCATTGTAAGTGTTCTTCATGTTCATCATCATCATCTATTATATTTTAGCAACTAATCATTGAATTCTTGTTATCATCAACATGAATCCTAAGATCCAAGCTCATGTTCATGTTCAAATCATGAACACACAGAACCATCAAAGCTAAATTACAAACCTTATGAACACTTGATTTTCAATCAAAAATTAGTAAGAAAGAAGTTTATAACAGAAAGTTTGAGAATTTTATAAGAAACAAGGATTTAAACAAAAACAAAGGATTTAAAGGGTTGCAATATGTGTTATTTCATGATTTACTAAATAAGTTAGATTAAATATTTAAATGACTATGATTGTGAGAATAAAATTTCAAAAGTTGTTAGAAATATTGAAAATGATAATCAGGAAGGCTGAAAATTATGGAATAATTATATGCGATATATTAATTTATATGATTAAATTAAGGAAATAGAAGAAAAATACCAAACAGGAGATCTGGACTTATTAAAAATCTAGAAAATTTATATAATGATCCAAATATTATATTTGAATTACAGACTAAATTTCGTGAATTAATTCACTAGTATAATAAAGTTTCACATTTTAGAATAATTAATAAGAAGAAAATCGAAAGTGATAGCAAAATAGTAGATAAAATCATGAAAATTTACATAAAACATAATAATGAATGGGACAGTTTGTATAAATTTTAGAATTTTTAGAGATATGTAACTATTTCTGCCATTTATTATGAAACTTGTAAAAATTCTAGGAAATCACTTGTAAAGAAATATTAATTGAAATTCTTATAGAATAATCTAGATACTAAAATACCTAAAATTTGGTAATTTTTGGATAATAATGGTTACTGTTTAAAAATTTTAGTTTAATTAATGATATAAATGCTAAAAATTTTAAGGAAATAAGTTCCTATTCTAACAAATAGTTATTTTGTAGGAAATTTTTGACTTATTGCTGGAATTAAGATGAGTAACATAGCCCCATTTTGGTTTATAAATTTTTGGAGAAAAAACATACTGTTTGTTATTGAAATTGATGCTAATTTCAATGAAAATTTTGATAAGTTACTGTCATTGACACAACCATTAATTCGAATGAGGAACCGTCAAATAATATAGGAAACGCTACTTAGGAATATGTCATCATGCATCTACCGGATGAGAGTTGTGATGTTATATTATTTGATTATATGATTTGTATTGTGACAGTCAGAAAACTCTTTTAAGTTTAAAAAATCGATTTATTTAAATTTCAGTTTATTAACAGTTTACATAAGTTAAAAACCATACAATCTTCTTTTTGTATACTGCAGAGGTTTGTTCCACCTCTTATTTTACAGATGTCTGCAGATGTGGTTCGCAGACTGCATACATTTTACCTGTGAGAAAACAAACTGTATCTTAGTAACCAATATGACACTTGAAACTCCACTCATTTTGTCTACCGTTAGTGACTTTCATAAGGTTCCTCGTTGGCTGGTATCTTGATCAAATTAATCAAAGATCATTAGCGAGGTAGACTGCCGCTAAGAGATCCGTTGGACACAATCAATGGTTCAATCGCTTATCACCACGAGGTTTTAGCATACTTTAGAATTATTATGCGTTGCTTACTCTATCTTAACAAGTGATCCACCATGAAATTCAACTCATAATGTTGTATGAGTGATATCGCTTTAAATATTGAAATTACATGCCTTGAAGCCACTGTTATCTTTGGAATGGTTGATCTCGAAGACAAAACTTCTAAAATAAAAACACGATAAACATTCAAGTGTAATTAATGGTGATACAATCAGAAAGACATGAGATTTGAATGTTTTCATATTATCTCTAGAATGAATATTGTAAGTTTTTCAAACTCAAATTATCTTTCAAACTAAAATATAAAAACTCAATTTTAATATAAATATATGGATTCCAATTTTATAAAAGAGATCTAAGTACCTAATGTTGGACAAAATCTTTTAAAGTTTTCATAGTAAAAACCTAGACAAAAACAATTGTTTGTTTCTTCCTTGAAACAAACTAAGAATCTTTTAAAGTTTTCATAGTAAAAACCTACTGCTATATGAAGAACCTAAATCACCAAATGAGCGCATAATTCTTCTGTTCTACTTGTTTGATGTAGAATTGAAAGCACAATAAACTCGCATAATTAACTATCAACCAAATGGTTTTAATTTTTAAACCTTTAAAGGTTTTATAATTTTTCAATAATCAAAATAAAAACTCTCCTAAATGTTCACTAGAAAACAATATAGATACTACACTCTAACAGCTTTAGAGATAAACAATAATAACCGAATCAATCTTAACAACCTTAAAGATCAAAAATAAAACAAATAGTATAAATATAAATAAAAGACTGAATAATTAATTAAATAAAAATTCTTTGAATCTCCTGATTATTGTTAATCTGGATCCCATTCCAAATCGGGTTCAGAATCACATCATTGATTTTATTAAATTTATAAGTTTATTGATTCTAACGTGCATACGTTGTAAACTTTGTCTTTTTAGTTATTACAACTTTTAATTTATTTTTTTTGTACCTGTACATATGCATATTAACATGAAAGTGTGTGACTATCGATACATCACGAAAATTGTGTCAAATGAAATTTGTTATAGCTAACACTCACTTTTCCATATCATCTATAGAATGTATCCTTGAAAGTTTTTTACTAGGAAGAGTTGAGAGGAGATAAGAAAAATAAAACCTAAACGTAGTAAAGATAAAATATTTAGCGAGTATTCGAGTAAAATTGATTATTTTTTTTAATAAAAAGACAACTCACATATCTCATATATGATGACGTTTATATCAAAATCTCTAGAGTTAACCCAAGTCACACATATGGTCATACAAAAACAATTCATTTCACGAGAACACTCTCCATTCATTTCACTAAAACACAATTACACAACATTTATATATTACATACATAACACGTACATCGATCCTTATAACGTCACTTAGACGAACCAAGTGTTCTTATTTGTCGTAAATCCTTCGATCAACATCAAGGTTTATTCTTCTGACCATGCGCCATGGAGGGCGAAGGTGCAATGATCTCTACAAGATTCTCGTCCTCATCAGCACCAGGTGGAAATGGGACATCACAACACGGGTAACCAGGGTAGCAACAAACCTCGTCTGGACGATCATCAAATGGGAACGGTTTTGATGCCATTGTAGGAGTTCCTACAACTATAAGTATGATCATGCACATCATCATAATCATTTTCATGATGCTCATGCTTAATGCCATTATAGTTGTTTCTTGCTACTATTGCTACATTATGGGTGGTTAGTATGGTTATTTATACAAGAAAATATGACAGAAAATAGCATCTTTCTTCGAACGGCAAAACAAATGCAAACTTATTATATATTACAAAATATAGAATAGTTTTATTTTAAACATTGTCATCTTGTTCATCATAATCATAATTAACCTTAAATACAATAAATATTACGAGCATTGGTCATTAAGTAGCACCAAATTAAAGCATTGGGATTTCATGTTGTATGGTAATGAGGTGCTAACTTGGTTCCGTTTATGTTACGTTATAACGGGTAGAACACTTACAATATATAAAAAGTTAACTCAGCTGACAGTCGAATAAAAAACGTATTTTGTATGTAATGCATCAATTATTAGATTATAATTTAAATTCTATACATTTTGTATCAACTATTAAGGTTTAGCGATTTGAACAAGTCAAATTTTTATCAAACAAATTTTGTTCTAGGAACCCTTTTGAGTCGTGGTTTTATGGTCTTTAAAATTGATTATACAAAATAAGCTCAGAGCTCAAGCTTATACGGGCTCACTCAAGTACTTATGATGTTATTGTTATATGCGCTTATTTCGATTGTTGTCGTTACACACATGCTTTAGAAATTACGTTAGAACCTCTAAGCAACATATATTAGATTGATTCTAGACCCACCAGACATTTAAAGCTAGGGCAAACTTTCAAACTTATGTTATATGTGATTCACACCCATATGTTCAACAGGTTAAAGCCTCATGTCGGTCTTCTTGGTGACACACACTCGCTAGTTTGAATGATTAGAAAACACTTACAATAGCAACTCGTATATAGGGCAGATTTTTTAATTGCTCATATATCACAGGCAACATACAGTGTTAAATTCCAACGAGTCAACGACTGAAAATATGAAATGTTGAACGGCTTAATTATTTTGAGGGCTCTAAACAAAGTGAAGAAGCGAGACTTTTTCACAAATTGATTAATATATTCAATTTTGATTTGACATGTCTTAAAAAAACCTAGTATATAAAACGCGTTAAGATTACTCTCACTTACAGCCCAGCCCAACCCAACCACTTTTAAAAAATTTAACTTCTCTCTCTTCCACCTTCTCATCTCAACTTTTCTTTAAACGGTTGTATTAGTGCTTAGTAGTTAGTATACCAAGTTAACGATAACTCAACCTTTTTTAGGTGTTCTATTTGAATTCTAAAACCAAGGCTCTTTTAATAAATAAATATATATTTAATTAAAATCTGAACATATGAAAATATGAAATGAAAAATAAGTATTATATTTCTAAACCGTGCACAATCACACGCATTAGTGTTGAAGTGAGTTTTACTAAAGGAAAATATTTTTTAATATACTTACTATTTCTCTCTTCTTAAAACTAATAATTAAATTAAAGCTCCCAATAATATATTGAGATATAATTGTGAAACATAAAGAAATCACAACAATAAATAACAAAGTCTTATCCCAACATTTTCTCATATCGGCAATACAAGAATACAAAACCATATTTAAATAATCGAAAAATAATGTATAATCTAGTGTACGATCAAACCAATTTTGAGCCCTAAGAAAGAACATATATTGGTGAGAGCTTATTTTTTATACAGTCTAGCCAACCTTGTGTTATAATTGTGTAAACACACATATAGCTTGTGTGGTTCTAGTTACTATAACACTACCGGTGCGTTGTGTAAACATTCAACACAACATGCGTAACATCCTACCCTTATGCTAAACAGATGTTTTGCTCAGATGAAACTCTTTTTGTTTACCCATATGGAAACATTCAAGTTGGTCATTCGTCTTGGATTACTCTCATAGTCCCACCCAAGCATAGTTAACTATGAAGTTGTCTAATATTCATTCATAGCCATTGCACGTAAAATGCATTATGATATCTAAGATCGTGCATCCGACCTAGTACCTAAATCTACTTTGGATGGGATGATGTGGGATATGCTAGATGTTACATGTTGTCCTGTAAAGGGTAAGAAAACAAAGATGTTAGGAAAATGATGATAAAACGTTTTTTGAAAAATGGGAAATATGACTTCTATCTAAATCTATACACAAGTAATTATATGTAACTATTGTTAATTATAATTATCATTTATTTTGTTTGTGTCCTACCATGTGTACAAACACCAATACCCTTCTTGCATAATCATCAATTATGGATAAGAAGAATCTAGCACACAATCTTCACAGAAACCAACTTCATAGCTTCTCAGATTACCATGCACTTGTTGCTTGTTTAGTTTAATGATCTCTTGTATACTGATGTACAGTTATGAAACCTTTAATAACTTTTGCTCTACCATTTTTCAAACTGATATGGTACCCCATATTCTCAAAAGTACCATAAGATATCATATTTTTTTTCTTTAATTTTGGAATATATCTTACATCATTAAAGATCAAACTTCGTACCATTTTCAGGCTTGAATGTGACCATGGTAATTCCTAGAATTCTACATGAACTATCATCTCTTAACTTGATAATGCCATGATCAACCACTTTCAAAATTTTAAAGTACTCTTTAACAAGAGTCACGATATGAGCAGCCTGAATCCATGACCCACTCATCGTTGATCTCTACCTTGGTTACTACCATAACATCGGTTCTACGTTCACCCTTTTTCTTGATGAACCTTTGTTTTGTTATGCCTCTTACATAAAAGCTATCTGCTACTCTATCTCTTACTTTAGCCCTTTCCTTAAAGTTCTTAGAAATCATTGCTGCTAACGCTTCTTCCATGGATAGACTCTTCCTACCATACATTAATGTGTCTACAAAATGCTTATATGAAGATGGCATTGAAGACAAAACATAATGGCCTAATCTTAATATTCAATCTCAATCTCAGTATTCTCAAAATCTAATATGATTTTATTAAATTCATTTATATGGTCTTTGAGAGACTTACCAGGCACCATTTGAAGTATGTATAGCCTTTTCTTAAAATACAATCTATTTTTCACTGTTTTGCTCATGTACAGACTTCTAGTTTTGCCCCTACCCTAATCAATAATAAATATACTTTGATTGTTGTTTTTACACACATGTTTTAACCATTACTTTGGAATCTTAAATCAACACTTTTAGATCGATTCTAGATCCGTTAAACATTTTAGATCAGTTAGATTTATGTTTCATTGTTTTTAAACTTTTGGTTCAAGTTTTTAAATTATGGGTTAGTTCGAACCAACATCACGAACTTGATCTAGTGAAGGGATTATTACCCTCATGATAAAAGGGATTTTTATCAAGGAGATCTCCGTAATTAACTCCAAAATCACTCAATCATCTACATAATATTCTTTCACATAATTAGCTAGTCAATAATTGATTTTAATTGATTCACTAGCATTATTTCCTCCTGTAAATTCTCCTTGTAAAGGCTTTATAATGGCCTCTCAATTAGTTTGTGAAATACAATCAAACATACATTTGATAATTTTCACTCGCCAAGCAAAGTCCATGAATGTTGGATTAATTTCCATTTATTGGCTTCAAACGAGCAGGTTAGGGCTGACCCACGAAGACTTGTAACAAGTCGATTTCTAGTCTTAAGGGGTAGATAGAATTAAGTTTGATTTATGAAATCCTTATCTGATATTACTTTCCCTATAAATATATAATCATGTTAGGAGTTATGTTTAAAAGAAATAATTGTAATTGAGTTTTTGTGAAGTTTTCTTGATTGCAACAATATTGAGAGTTCAGCCAATGTATGTGTGACTCGTATCGATTCTTAACTTGAACAAACACCAAACCACAAACAGCAAGTGTCAAAACAATGACAACAAGAACTAACCAAAATTATCATCAATGCACTACATGACATTAGCCATGAGGAAATTAAAATTCATATTGCTCACTAGTTGACAGCAACTATGAACCAACATACTAATGCAAGGACCAGGGTCAACCAAAGGCTCAATTGTAGGAATGGCCTGCAAAACACAACCCAAAAGGAAGATCGAACAATAGAAGAATTATGTTCGATCTCATGGTAAGACTGTAAGTCGACTGTTGAAGGTCACAACATAATTCCTTAAATAAAACACGATAACCGATTCAAGTCGAGTGGTGGTCATCTAGCTCTATGCAACCAAGAAGTACTTCTAAGATAGATTCTTTTTAGAATTTGCTTCTTAAAAGTATCTTCATAGTTTAATAGTTTAAAATTATCTCTTGAAAGAATGTCGCAAGTTAACTTATAAAACTCACATATTTTTTATATAGAATAATTTTTAAGATAGATTCATTTTTATTAAAGATAGTCTAAGTACAAAATCTCTTTGGACAAAATCTTTTAATTTATTCATAGACACAAAGGAATTGCTTGATCCAGTGACAATGGAGAAAACTTAATTATGAAAACAAACAAAAACATGTGATCTGATTTAACCATTAAAATAAATGCACGTTAGAGTAAAGGACTGAACGTGTAACAAAACTTAAACGTAAAAGATAATTACCGTAATTTCCTTTGTTTAATGCCAATATCTGAAATTTACTACAAAACTAAAGGATGGAAATTGTAATTTACTCTAGTACATATTTATTTTTGAAGATCTCATAAAATATAAAGTTTTATATCAAACTCTCGACACACGGTCACACACGCATAGAATCACGGTCAAGAATCATACAAGAACAATTCATCAAATCATTTTCATGAGAACACTCTTCATACTTATCATTGATTTAACACAATTACACAAGATTTATATCACATACATAACTTTGTTGATCGTTATAAAGTCGCTTAGACTTAATAAAACCTTTATTTCTTGCCATTTCTTCCATCAACATCATGGTTTAACCTTTTGGCCATGAGCCATAAAAGGCGAAGGCGCAACGAGTTCTACCACGTCATCTTCCTCATCAGCACCAGGTGGAAAGGGGACATCACAACACGGGTAACCCGGGTAGCAACAAACCTCATCGGGACGATCATCAAACGGGAACGGTTTTGATGCCATTGTATTAGTTCCAACCACCACAAGTATGATCATGCACATCACTATGATCATTTTCATGATGCCCATGCTTGATGCCATTATTGTTGTTTCTTGCTAATATTGCTACATTATGGATGGTCGGTACATTTATTTATAGAACAAAATGTGTGAGAAAAAAGCATATTTCTTTAAACGGCAAGACAATTGCAAACTGAATATAATATATTACAAAACATAGGATCATTTTGTATTGAACTTTGTCATCTTTGTTCATCATGATCATGAACCGTACGTAAATACCGTAAATATTGCGAGTCTCGATCATCAATTAGCAACAAATGGAAGCATCTGCCATAGGATTTCATGTTGTATGCTAATAAAGTTGGTAACTTGGATCGGATTGTGTTATTATTATAACAGGTAGAACACTTCAAATATATAAAAAATCGTCATAAAAGAAAAGTGGTTAAAAGTTGCCTAAAAGGTAGTTTTTGTACACAAGTCTTATCAGTAATTTTGTATAGTAATTAGACTAATGCTGAAATTTTATAATGTTCTTAATAATACTTAACGCATAAAATCTTATGATTTCAGGGCTTCAAATGTGATTTCTAATGGTATCTTAGTCTATAGTAAGATCTTAGAAAAGCATTTGCTACAATTACATTGGTTGTTAAAATCTTAATAATCAAGAAACTAGAAAATCAAATATAAAAGTCAAACAACATAATAAATGTGTCGGTTGGTAGTTAGGTTAATTAACAGTTAGTTATGTAACTGCCAAAATCGGTGGGTATAAATACCCCATGTTGTTTGACATTTTTTTGTGTGAATATAGTGTGTTTTGAGTGCAACCTTTTGTTTTTCTCCCATTGTGTTCATCACGGGTCCCTTTGCACTATTGTTAAGCCACGATTGTGTTATTAATGATAGCACTACGGTTCTTTCATCCAAGCTTCCTGATCAATGCCCTCCCCTTCCCTTTGTAAATCTCGAATACGGCTTCTGTTATCATCCAAACCATAGCTGTGTTTCTAAATGCTCTTCTAGTTTAGCTATTGTGATTCAAACTGTTGGTTCTTTAGGAAGCTTCTCTCTTTGCTTAGTTAGTACCTTCTGTTGCAACCCACCGGTCGAATCTAATGGCCATTAAGATTGTTTTGAAATTTTTATTTTTGTTTTATTTTCTTTGTTTAGACTCGGGGTGTCATATTCTCCCCCTTAAGAAATTTCGTCTTTGAAATTTTATGGGAAAACTTATGGGTATTTCTTTCTCATATCTTTCTCTGCTTCGCACGTATATTGTGGATCGTGTCGTGCATCCCATTTCACTATTTCCAGGAAGATCTCTCAGAATTTTCTTATTTGTTTATCTTAGATTTGTAATGACCTTTCTTTGAAGTTTAATTTCTCATCTATTTTAAACATCTTCAAGGAGTATTTGATGTGCTTTTATCAAGAGCCCCTTTAGGCTTGATAAGATTAGCCATGTTAATGATTTTTTAGAATGTGTTTGTTTTAATTTTTAAGGTTGCTTAGTTCAAAACAAACTAAATTAACAATCTAAATTGTTCAAACGATCCAATAACTCAAAATTAGCTCAAACCTATCTAACTATGGTCAAAACCAACCTATACATGGTCAAATTAAGTCAAAATTATGTTTATCTTCTTCAATCGATCAGAGATCAATTCAATCGATATATGTAGAAATCTACCTAAATTCACAACTATTCTTTGAAAGAACATATATCTAAATAAAAAATTGAGCTTAGATTTCATATGAAAACAAACACAATTGATCTTAGGTTTCAATTATTTGTATATATTCGGGTTTCAACATAATTACGAAGCCTATATATTCTTTAGTTTAGTCATTTTTTGTGTCAATTCATTTTGTTGGTGACTTACGAGTTGTTTATGTCTGTTGTTCTATTAACATTGTCCATATATTTCAATGTTCTTGTTTTCTTAGTGTAATTAACGTTTAGTTTGGGAAAAATAAGAGTTGTATTTTAATTTATTGACAAAAACCAGACAAAACAATTGGTTTAACCATCGAGGACAAAACTTTCTAAAAACAAACAAAACCTATTTCTCCCTTAAAACAAACAAAGAATCTTCCTTTCTTGATGTAATTAACGTTTAATTTGGGATTAATAAAAGTTGTATTAAAATTTCTTGACAAAAACCTAGACAAAACAATTGTTTTAACCATTGAGAACAAAACTTTCTGAAAACAAACAAAACCTATTTCTCCCTTGAAACAAACAAAAAATCTAGCTTACAATTTTTCACTTATTACAACAACTAAATTGTCTCAAGAGAGAAAAATATCCAAACATAAGTGTTGTTGATGTAGGGTTCTACCGCTCTATGAAGAACCTAAATCACTAAACATGCATAAATGGTGAACTTTGTCCTCTTAGTTATTCCAACTTTCAATTTATTCTTTTTGTATCATATACATATGCATATGGTGTGATTATCCATCAATATGAATGTGTGTAACCATTGATACATCTCGGGAAAATGTGTCGAGAGAAATTTGTTGCAGCTAACATTTAGAAGTCCATATCATCTAAAGAATGTGTCTTTGAAAGTTTATTAACGGGAAGAATTTAGATAGATGAGATAATAAAAATTAGAGTTAATTTCAGTTTTACTCAATAAGATTTGATAAAAGTAACAATTTTCTTTCATAAGATTTAAAACATCAAACTTAGTTCTAAAATTTTCATACGTTGTTTCATTTTCAATCCAAAAGTTTCATTACATTAATCATGTTGAAACAACTAATAAAGTTTTTGGAATAAAATTAAAACAAATTATGAAACTTTTGAAGGTAAATTAATATTTTTAATTATTTGGAGGAAAATGTTTATTTTTTGTCAAATTTTAACGAATAAAATCAAACTTAACTCTAAAAATGAACTCTAATAAAAAAAAACAATACATAGAAAATATTTAGAGTGAGTAAGATTAAGTAACTGCAGAAGAAAACAATTAATCTTTTATAGTTATATTTCTTATAACATCGAAAAAAGAGTAATCCATACGGATTCTCAATTATCTCATAAATGATAGAAGCTTTATATCAAACCCTTTACATTCAACCCAAGTCACACACATAGGGTCATACAAAAACAATTCATTTTCATGACAACACTCTCCATTATTTTTATTAATTAAACACAATTACACAAGACTTAAACCACATACATAATCACTCAATGGTCATAAAGTCACTTAGATGAACCAAGCCATTATTAGTTGTAGATTCTTCGATCAGCATCAAGGTTTATTCTTTTGACCATTAGCCATGGACGGCGAAGGCGCAACGACCTCAAAAGCATTCTCATCCTCATCAGCACCGGGCGGAAATGGGACATCACAACACGGGTAACCAGGGTAGCAACAAACCTCGTCCGGACGATCATCAAATGGGAACGGTTTTGATGCCATTGTAGGAGTTCCTACCACTACAAGTATGATCATGCACATTGTCATAATCATTTTCATGATGCCCATGCTTAATGCCATTAATTATAGGTTTTTCTTGCTATTAATGCTACATTATGGGTGGTTTGTACGGTTATTTATACAAGAAAACGTGAGAGAAAATAGCATATTTCTTCAACCGGCAAGACAAATGCAAATTGAATATTATATAATACAAAATATAGGATAATTATGTTTTGAACTTTGTCACATTTGTTCATCATAATTATAAACCCTAAGTACACTAAATGTTACGAGCATTGATGATCAAATAGAACCAAATTGAAGTATCTATTGTGGGATCTCATGTTGTATGTTAATGGAAAAACTAACTTAGCTTGGGTCATGTTTTATTATAACGAATGGAACGCTTAATATATATAATAAGTTAGCTCAAAGAAAAGTGATTGAAAGTTTATCAGGCCACTAGCAACCGTCCCGTTTTCCTCGTTTTTACCCCGTTTGACACGTTAACGCCACATCAGCTTCCCATTTTTACCGTTTTCCCGTTTTACTTGGTATTTTAGTTTTTCTCAACTTTCCTATTTTTCTCAATTTTTTATAAAATTTTTACAACTAAATTAAATTCAATAAAAATAAAACAAACTTCATTAAATTAAAAGCACGTCTTTAAAGTTAAATTCAAATATGAGAAAATAAAAAAAATGCTTCTAAAAAATTATAATGGTTTTTTTTAGTAGAATAGAGTTTGATTTGGAGTAGATTACGGAGTGATTTGGAGTAAAGATGATGTGTAAAAATTTAAGTTTAAGTTTATTTTTAGTGTAGAAAAATAATTAAAAAAACAACGGTCAAAAATATTAATTTGGAACAATCGGACTTTTCTGGCCGTTGGATAGTAAATCTCGGTGAATATTCACCAAGTTGGGGAGGAAAGAAACTTAAGGTGCGGTGTTCCAGGCTGACACGGTTTTTCCGGAGCAATTAACACCCTTTCAGCGAAGCACTCCGTGCGGCCTGAAGTGTATCTTTTATCTATACGTGTCATAATCATTCTATTTTAACAATTAGATTATTATTTAAATGCGATGGAAGTTGTTGGATCTAGAAAGGCTGGTGCAACCAAAACCAAATCACTTAGACTATTTTGGTACAACTAATAAAGAACTTCCGAAGCTAAGTGTGGAACTTCCGAAGGAAAAAGGAGCTCTTCCAAAGACAAAGCGTAAAACTAACTTCCGAAAGAAAACTCCAACTTCCGAAGACAAAGTATTTACTTCCGAAGATCAGGACTTAGAGTGATAGACCAGAAGTCAACTTTCGAAGTATGAAAGAAGTCCTCAAGCCTCGGAAGTATAGAAGCCTCTTCCGAAGTATAAGTGGCTTTGGAAGAACTTGTTCTTCCAAAGCAAACTTACCTTCGGAAGACACTACTATTATCCAGTGGACATAAGTATGGTCTTCCTGACACTCCGCTGCAGACCTCTGAGATACTGCATGACGTTTTCTCAAAAGCCATGTAGTTGACCATACTTTATTCCACTGTTTACCTTTATAAGTTAGTACAGTTGCCATCTTTAGTTGGTGACAAAAGATAAGTCATGGACATGTCATGACTACCATATCTTAGATAATATTTTATCTAAGATACCTTAACTTTAGCATTGTAGTATATGCTTTAGTCTTAGGTTTCCAACTGGTATCAAAGTATATTCGGCTGTAGGATCTAGTATATATAGTTTCTCATTGTAACTCATGTAATATGCTTGTAAGAGTCTTGTAATACTTTGAGTTAAGAAGTAATATATACAAGTGCCTTGAAAATTTTTCTGTATGTTCTTTGTTACTTATTATATTATTATCAACTCTTATAAAAGACTATACTTTATCTGATTTGAGTGTTGTTTAAGTGAATTTGAGAGAAATCCAAGTGTTTAAGTGATGCTATTTTGTATGTAATGCATCAATTGTTAGATTATAATTTAAATTCTATACATTTTGTATCATATCTGACGCCTCAACTATTAAGGTTTAGCGATTTGAACAAGTCAAATTTTTATCAAACAAATTTTGTTCTAGGAACCCTTTTGAGTCGTGGTTTTATGGTCTTTAAAATTGATTATACAAAATAAGCTCAGAGCTCAAGCTTATACGGGCTCACTCAAGTACTTATGATGCTATTGTTATATGTGCTTATTACGATTGTTGTTGTTACACACATGATTTAGAAATTACTTTAGAACCTCAAAGCAACATATATTAGATTGATTCTAGACCCACCAGACATTTAAAGCTAGGGCAAACTTTCAAACTTATGTTATATGTGATTCACACCCATATGTTCAACAGGTTAAAGCCTCATGTCGGTCTTCTTGGTGACACACACTCGCTAGTTTGAATGATTAGAAAACACTTACAATAGAAACTCGTAGGGCAGATTTTTTAATTGCTCATATATCACAGACAACATACAATGTTAAATTCCAACGACTGAAAATATGAAATGTTAAGCGGCTTAATTATTTTGAGGGCTCTAAACAAAGTGAAGAAGCGAGACTTTTTCACAAATTGATTAATATATTCAATTTTGATTTGACATGTCTTAAAAGAACCTAGTATATAAAACGCGTTAAGATTACTCTCACTTACAACCCAGCCCAACCCAACCACTTTTAAAAAATTTAACTTCTCTCTCTTCCACCTTCTCATCTCAACTTTTCTTTAAACGTTGTATTAGTGCTTAGTAGTTAGTATATCAAGTTAACGATAACTCAACCTTTTTTAGGTGTTCTATTTAAATTCTAAAACCAAGGTTCTTTTAATATATATATATATATATATATATATATATATATATATATATATATATATATATATATATATATATATATATATATATATATATATATATATATGTATGTATATGTATATATATATATATATGTATGTATATGTATATATATATATATATATATATATATATATATATATATATATATCTATATATATATGTATGTATATATATATATATGTGTGTGTATATATATATATATATGTATATATATATAATTAAAATCTGAACATATGAAAATATAAAATGAAAAATAAGTATTATAAACGATTTCTAAACCGTGCACAATCACACGCATTAGTGTTGAAGTGAGTTTTACTAAAAGAAAATATTTTTTTAATATACTTACTATTTCTCTCCTTCTTAAAACTAATAATTAAATTAAAGCTCCCAATAATATATTGAGATTTAATTGTGAAACATAAAGAAATCACAACAATAAATAACAAAGTCTTATCCCAACATTTTCTCATATCGGCAATACAAGAATACAAAATCATATTTAAATAATCGAAAAATAATGTATAATCTAGTGTACGATCAAACCAATTGGGAGCCCCTAAGAAGGAACATATATTGGTGAGAGCTTATTTTTTATACAGTCTAGCCAACCCTGTGTTATAATTGTGTAAACACACATATAGCCTGTGTGGTTCTAGTTACTATAACACTACCGGTGCGTTGTGTAAACATTTAACACAACATGCGTAACATCCTACCCTTATGCTAAACATGAACATATGTTTTGCTTAGGTGAAACTCTTTTTGTTTACACATATGGAAACATTCAAGTTGGTCATTAGGCTTGCAATACTGTCATAGTACTACCTAAGCACACTTAACTATGAAGTTGTCTAATATTCATTCACAGCCATTGCACTTAAAATGCATTATGATATCTAAGATCGTGCATCCGACCTAGTACCTAAATCTACTTCTTAGGATGGGATGATGTGGGATATGCTAGATGTTACATGTTGTCCTGTAAAGGGTATGAAAACAAAGATGTTAGGAAAATAATGATAAAAAGTTTTTTGAAAAATAGGAAATTAATATGATTTCTATTTAAATCTGTACATAAGTAATTATATGTAACTATTGTTAACTATAATTATCATTTATTTTGTTTGAGCTCTACCATGTACAAACACCCATAACCTTGGTTAGTACCATAACATGGGTTCTACGTTCACCCTTCTGAACCTTTGTTTTGTTATGCCTCTTACATAAAAGCTATCTGCTACTCTATCTCTTACTTTAGCCCTTTTCTTAAAAGTTCGTATTGATCACTAGTTGATAGCAACTATGAACCAACATACTAATGCAACAATAGAAGAATTACATTTGATCTCATGGTAAGATCGTAAGTCGACTGTTGAAGGTTTGGGCAAAATTCCTCAAATAAAACACAATAACTGATTCGAGTTGAGTGGTGGTCATCTAGCTCTATGCAATCAAAAAGTACTTCTAAGATAGATTCTTAAAAGAATTTGCTTCTTAAAAGAATTTTAATACTTTATTTAAATAGTTTCAAATTATCTCTTAAAAGAATGTTGCAAGTTAACTTATAAAACTCATATATTTTTTATAAATCCTACAATAATTTTTAAGATAGATTCATTTTTATAAAAGTTAGTCGATCTAAGTACAAAATCTCTTTGGACAAAATCTTTTAATGTATTCATAGACACAAAGGAATTGTTTGATCCATTGACAATGGAGAAAACTTTTGAAAACAATCAAAGCCATATCACCTTACTTAACCATTAAAACAAATGGACGTAAAAGTAAAGGACTGAACGTGTAACAAAACTTAAACGTAAAAGATAATTACCATAATTTCCTTTGTTAATGCCAATATCTGAAATTTACTACAAAACTAAAGGACGAAAATTGTAATTTACTCTAGTTCATATTTATTTTTGAAGATCTCATAAAATATAAAGTTTTATATCGAACTCTCGACACACGGTCACACACGCATAGAATCACGGTCAAGAATCATACAAGAACAATTCATCAATTCATTTTCATGAGAACACTCTTCATACTTATCATTGATTTAACACCATTACACAAGATTTATATTACATACATAACTTTGTTGATCGTTATAAAGTCGCTTAGACTTGATAAAACCTTTATTTCTTACCATTTCTTCCATCAACATCATGGTTTAACCTTTTGGCCATGAGCCATAGAAGGCGAAGGCGCAACGAGTTCTACCACGTCATCTTCCTCATCAGCACTAGGTGGAAAGGGGACATCACAACACGGGTAACCCGGGTAGCAACAAACCTCATCGGGACGATCATCAAACGGGAACGGTTTTGATGCCATTGTATTAGTTCCAACCACCACAAGTATGATCATGCACATCATTATGATCATTTTCATGATGCCCATGCTTGATGCCATTATTGTTGTTTCTTGCTAATATTGCTACATTATGGATGGTCAGTACATTTATTTATAGAACAAAATGTGTGAGAAAAAAGCATATTTCTTTAAACGGCAAGACAATTGCAAACTGAATATAATATATTACAAAATATAGGATCATTTTGTATTGAACTTTGTCATCTTTGTTCATCATGATCATGAACCGTACGTAAATACTGTAAATATTGCGAGTCTCGATCATCAATTAGCAACAAATGGAAGCATATTCCATAGGATTTCATGTTGTATGTTAATAAAGTTGGTAACTTGGATCGGATTGTGTTATTATTATAACAGTAGAACACTTCAAATATATAAAAAATCGTCATAAAAGAAAAGTGGTTAAAAGTTGCCTAAAGGGTAATTTTTGTACACAAGTCTTATCAGTAATTTTGTATAGTAATTAGACTAATGTTGAAATTTTATAATGATCTTAATAATACTTAACGCGTAAACTTTTATGATTTCAGGGCTTCAAATGATGAATAAGTCGAACTATTGTTAATCAACTCATGCTCAAGCTCTCTTGAGTCGAGCTCTTAAGGAGTTCGTCTTTGAGCATGAAAAACAAACTCTAAGCTAAAGTTTATCAAGGATCGCTTGAGATCTTATGATGTTATATGAATATACAAGTCTGGCTTAGTTTGACCAATTTTGGTGTAGACTCGTTAACCCACCGGATATAACCCATCAACTTTACCACCTCTAGTTGTATGTTTTACTAGATATAAGTTTTGGTATTAGGTGAATACGCGCTCTAAAGATGCACATAGAAAAACATTTTGGACTCGTCAATGTCATGCACGTCGAGTTCTAGTTATGCCATATGGCTTAACAAATGCTAGCCATCTATTAAGCTCTTGTGTATGTTACATTCGAATCTTTATAAAGAAAGTGTGTTCTTGTGTTTTCTAATGGTATCTTAGTCTATAGTAAGATCTTAGAAAAGCATTTGCTACAAATACATTGGTTGTTGAAATCTTAATAATCAAGAGACTAGAAAATCAAAGATAAAAGTCAAACAACAGAATAAATGTGTCGATTGGTAGTTAGGTTAGTTAAAAGTTAGTTATGTAACCGCCAAAATTGGTGGGTATATATACCCCATGTTGTACGAAATTTTTGTGTGTGAATAGTGTGTATTGTGTGCAACCTTTTGTTTTTCTCCCATTGTGTTCATCACGGGTCCCTTTGCACTGTTGTTAAGCCACGATTGTGCTATTAATGATAGCACTACAGTTCTTTCATCCAAGCTTCCTGATCAATGCTCTCCCCTTCCCTCTGTAAATCTCAAATACGGCTTCTGTTATCGTCCAAACCGTAGCTGTGTTTCTAAAAGCTCTTCTAGTTTAGCTATTGTGATTCGAACTGTTGGTTCTTTAGGAGCTTCTCTCTTTGCTTAGTTAGTACCTTCTGTAACAACCCAACGGTCAAATCTAATGGCCATTAAGATTATTTGAAATTTTTATTGTTGTTTTATATTCTTTATTTAGACTCGGGGTGTGTAAGGCCCCTTCCCAGGAAGCCTCACAGTTGGTTAATCATAGCATAAAATCATTTTAATAACAAAGCAATGCAGCAGAATAAAATAAACATTCACTTAAAACTAGCAGTTGGTATTGTAATCATACATTTGTCCTTCAATTGTAAATAAAACATAGTACTTTTCTTAAATTACAATAAAAGATTTTATAAACAGAAATGTCATCCATTGCCATCCAAGTAGCTTCCAACCTGGTACCATCCACAACATCAACATTTACCTGCCAACTATTATGCATAAAAATCAGCTTTGCTGAGTGAGTTCTAGTTTTAAATAAATAAGAAAATATAAACTTTATTCTTCATATAATGACCACGCATACATCATAATACATAACGTTTCATGCATCATAATAAGCATTTTTATTATCTTTCATTCTTTCATTATCTTTCACTTCATCTTAAACGAGATTGCACAAAGCAAGAGCTCCATATTGATCGACAATGAATGTCGATCCCCGTCGGTACACATCATCATGGTAGCTAACCCCCGATAGTTGATCCATACTGCAAGTCACATAGCCCGTTCATGAATACGGATCCATCATTATACGTTAGACTCACATAAGTGAAGTCTATCGTAGTGCTTGCAAGACTTTTCATCATCAAACGGGCCCGGGGTAACATTCGTTAAGTTCCGCTTCTCATTAATACTGTCTTCCACTTTAATATATAATACTTAACTTATTAAGTACACAACATACCAAGTACTAGTCATCATAAACATAACCGACCCTCCGCAGGACAGCGGGTTTGGGGGCGGCAGCCCCTGACAGCGGGGTCCTAGGGGCAGCAGCCCCTAGTGGGGTCCAAGGGGCAACGCCCCTGGCTGGGGCCGTGCTGCCAGGTCAGCGCGAAAAATATTTATTTCTAAACATTTATATAGCACATTTCAGTATAGAAAAATCGATTTTCCTGTTAAAACCTTTTAAAATCTTGGTCATTTAAAAACGTATATTTGGTACGCATAACAATCCCAAAACATGGAAAAACTATAAATAAGGGGATCTTGAACTCACCTAGATACCGAGAGTAACTTCTAGACTAAGTTTTCTAGGCTAGGATCACACTACATAGCCTGTAGATAAGTTAACACTTAAAGGGATTAATTTATGCCTAATTTCGCTGCTAATTTCGCTGCCAGATAAGTACAAAATCTCTTTGGACAAAATCTTTTAATTTATTCATAGACACAAAGGAATTGTTTGATCCATTGACAATGGAGAAAACTTTTGAAAACAATCAAAGCCATATGAACTTACTTACCCATTAAAACAAATGGACGTTAAAGTAAAGGACTGAACGTGTAACAAACTTAAACGTAAAAGATAATTACCATAATTTCCTTTGTTTAATGCCAATATCTGAAATTTATTACAAAACTAAAGGACGAAAATTGTAATTTACTCTAGTCCTTATTTATTTTTGAAGATCTCACAAAATATATAGTTTAATATATATCGAACTCTCCACACACGGTCACACACGCATAGAATCACGGTCAAGAATTATACAAGAACAATTCATCAAATCATTTTCATGAGAACACTCTTCATACTTATCATTGATCTAACACCATTGCACAAGATTTATATCACACACAAAATTTTGTTGATCGTTATATAATCGCTTAGACTTAATAAAACCTTTATTTCTTGCCATTTCTTCCATCTAACATCATGGTTTAACCTTTTGGCCATGAGCCATAAAAGGCGAAGGCGCAACGAGTTCTACCACGTCATCTTCCTCATCAGCACTAGGTGGACATCACAACACGGGTAACCCGGGTAGGAACAAACCTCATTGGGACGATCATCAAACGGGAACGGTTTTGATGCCATTGTATTAGTTCCAACCACCACAAGTATGATCATGCACATCACTATGATCACTTTCATAATGCCCATGCTTGATGCCATTATTGTTGTTTCTTGCTAATATTGCTACATTATGGATGGTCAGTACATTTATTTATAGAACAAAATGTGTGAGAAAAAAGCATATTTCTTTAAACGACAAGACAATTGCAAATTGAATATAATATATTACAAAATATAGGATCATTTTGTATTGAACTTTGTCATCTTTATCTTTGTTCATCATGATCATGAACCGTAAGTAAATACTGTAAATATTGCGAGTCTCGATCATCAATTAGCAACAAATGGAAGCATCTGCCATAGGATTTCATGTTGTATGTTAATAAAGTTGGTAACTTGGATCGGATTGTGTTATTATTATAACAGTAGAACACTTCAAATATATGAAAAATCGTCATAAAAGAAAAGTGGTTAAAAGTTGCCTAAAGGGTAATTTTTGTACACAAGTCTTATCAGTAATTTTGTATAGTAATTAGACTAATGCTGAAATTTTATAATGTTCTTAATAATACTTAACGCATAAAATCTTATGATTTCAGGGCTTCAAATGTGATTTCTAATGGTATCTTAGTCTATAGTAAGATCTTAGAAAAGCATTTGCTACAATTACATTGGTTGTTAAAATCTTAATAATCAAGAAACTAGAAAATCAAAGATAAAAGTCAAACAACATAATAAATGTGTCGGTTGGTAGTTAGGTTAATTAACAGTTAGTTATGTAACCGCCAAAATCGGTGGGTATAAATACCCCATGTTGTATGACATTTTGTGTGTGAATATAGTGTGTTTTGTGTGCAACCTTTTGTTTTTCTCCCATTGTGTTCATCACGGGTCCCTCTGCACTATTGTTAAGCCACGATTGTGTTATTAATGATAGCACTACGGTTCTTTCATCCAAGTTTCCTAATCAATGCCCTCCCCTTCCCTTTGTAAATCTCGAATACGGCTTCTGTTATCATCCAAACCATAGCTGTGTTTCTAAAAGCTCTTCTAGTTTAGCTATTGTGATTCAAACTGTTGGTTTTTTAGGAAGCTTCTCTCTTTGCTTATTTAGTACCTTCTGTTGCAACCCACCGGTCGAATCTAACGGCCATTAAGATTGTTTTGAAATTTTTATTTTTGTTTTATTTTCTTTGTTTAGACTCGGGGTGTCACATTCTCCCCCTTAAGAAATTTCGTCTTTGAAATTTTGTGGGAAAACTTATGGGTATTTCTTTCTCATATCCTTCTCTGCTTCACATGTATATTGTGGATCGTGTCGTGCATCCAATTTCACTTTTTTTAGAACATCTCTCATAACTTTCTTATTTGTTTATCATAGATCTGGAATGGCTTTTTTTGAAGTTTAATTTCTCATCTATTTTAAAAATCTTCAAGGAGTATTTGTTGTGCTTCTTCTATCAAGAACCCCTTTAGGCTTGATTATATTAGCCATCTTAATGATTTTTAGAATGTTTTTGTTCTAATTTTTCAGGTTGCTTAATCCAAAACAAACTAAATTAGCCATTTAAATTGTTCAAACTATCCAATAACCCAAAATTAGGTCAAACCTATCTAACTACGGTCAAAACCGACCAGTACATGGTCAAATTAAGTCAAAATTATGTTATCTTCTCCAACTAATCTGAGATTAATTCAATCAGTATTCGTAGAAACTTACCTCAATTCAATCAGTATTCGTAGAAATTTACCTAAAATTCACAACTGTTCTTCAAAAGAACAAATATCTAAATCAACAATTTAGCTTAGATTTCATATGAAACAAACACAATTGATCTTAGGTTTCAATTATTATATATATTAGGGTTTCACCATAATTACGAAGCCTATATATTCTTTAGTTTAGTCATTTTTTGTGTCAATTCATTTTGTTGGTGACTTACAAGTTGTTTATGTCTGTTGTTCTATTAACATTGTCCTTATATTTCAATGTTCTTGTTTTCTTAGTGTAATTAACGTTTAGTTTGGGAAAAATCAGAGTTGTATTTTAATTTATTGACAAAAACCAGACAAAACAATTGGTTTAACCATCGAGGACAAAACTTTCTAAAAACAAACAAAACCTATTTCTCCCTTAAAACAAACAAAGAATCTTCCTTTCTTGATGTAATTAACGTTTAGTTTGGGATTAATAAGAGTTGTATTAAAATTTCTTGACATAAACCTAGACAAAACAATTGTTTTAACCATTGAGGACAAAACTTTCTGAAAACAAACAAAACCTATTTCTCCCTTGTAACAAACAAAGAATCTAGCTTACAATTTTTCACTTATTACAACAACTAAATTGTCTCAAGAGAGAAAAATATCCAAACATAAGTGTTGTTGATGTAGGGTTCTACCGCTCTATGAAGAACCTAAATCACTAAACATGCATAAATGGTGAACTTTGTCCTCTTAGTTATTCCAACTTTCAATTTATCCTTTTTGTATCATATACATATGCATATGGTGTGATTATCCATCAATATGAATGTGTGTAACCATTGATACATCGCGGGAAAATGTGTCGAGAGAAATTTGTTGCAGCTAACATTTACAAGTCCATATCATCTAAAGAATGTGTCTTTGAAAGTTTATTAACGGGAAGAATTTAGATAGTTGAGATAATAAAAATTAGAGTTAATTTCAGTTTTACTCACTAAGATTTGATAAAAGTAACAATTTTATTTCATAAGATTTAAAACATCAAACTGAGTTCTAAAATTTCCATGCGTTGTTTCATTTTCAGTCCAAAAGTTTCATTACATTAAATCAAGTTGAAACAACTAATAAAGCTTTTGGAATAAAATTAAAACAAATTATGAAACTTTTGAAGGTAAATTAATATTTTTAATTATTTGGAGGAAAATGTTTATTTTTTGTCAAATTTTAACGAATAAAATCAAACTTAACTCTAAAAATGAACTCTAATAAAAAAACAATAAATAGAAAATATTTAGAGTGAGTAAGATTAGTAACTGCAGAAGAAAACAATTAATCTTTTATAGTTATATTTCTTATAACATCGAAAAAAGAGTAATCCATACGGATTCTCAATTATCTCATAAATGATAGAAGCTTTATATCAAACCCTTTACATTCAACCCAAGTCACACACATAGGGTCATACAAAAACAATTCATTTTCATGACAACACTCTCCATTATTTTTATTAATTAAACACAATTACACAAGACTTAAATCACATACATAATCACCCAATGGTCATAAAGTCACTTAGATGAACCAAGCCATTATTAGTTGTAGCTTCTTAGATCAACATCAAGGTTTATTCTTTTGACCATTAGCCATGGACGGCGAAGGCGCAACGACCTCAAAAGCATTCTCGTCCTCATCAGCACCGGGCGGAAAGGGGACATCACAACACGGGTAACCAGGGTAGCAACAAACCTCGTCCGGACGATCATCAAACGGGAACGGTTTTGATGCCATTGTAGGAGTTCCTACCACTACAAGTATGATCATGCATATCATCATAATCATTTTCATGATGCCCATGCTTAATGCCATTAATTATAGGTTTTTCTTGCTATTAATGCTACAGTATGGGTGGTTTGTACGGTTATTTATACAAGAAAACGTGAGAGAAAATAGCATATTTCTTCAACCGGCAAGACAAATGCAAATTGAATATTATATAATACAAAATATAGGATCATTATGTTTTGAACTTTGTCACATTTGTTCATCGTAATTATAAACCCTAAGTACACTAAATGTTACGAGCATTGATGATCAAGTAGAACCAAATTGAAGTATCTATCGTGGGATCTCATGTTGTATGTTAATGGAAAAGCTAACTTAGCTTGGGACTTGGGTCATGTTTATTATAACTAATGGAACGCTTAATATATATAGAAAATTAGCTCAAAGAAAAGTGATTGAAAGTATATTAAGCCACTAGCAACCGTATCGTTTTCTCCCGTTGATACATCAGCGTCACATTAGCTTTCCTATTTTTCACAGTTTTTCCCGTTTTATTCGGTGTTGTCTTAGTTTTTCCCCAGCTTTTCTATTTTTCTCAATATTTTTTTGAATTTGTACAATCAAATTAAATTCAATACAAATAAAAACAAACTTCATTAAAGTAAAAGCACATCATTAAAATTAAATTAACACATTGAAAAATAAAAAATGCTTCTAAAAAATAATAAAGGTTTTTTTTGGTCGATAAATGTTCTTTTGAATTAGAGTAGAGTTTGATTTGGAGTAGGTTACCGAGTGATCTGGAGTAAAGATGATGTGTAAAAAAATTGAGTTTAAGATGTATTTATAGTGTAAAGAATAATTAAAAAAAAACAACGGTAAAAAAATTAATTTGCAACAATCGGAAATTTTTGGCCATTGGAAGGTAAATCTCGGTGTACATTCACCGAGTTGGGGAAGAAAGGAACTTGAGGCGCGGTGTTCCAGGCCGATCCGGTTTTTCCCGGGCAATTAACACCCTTTCACCGAAGCACTCCGTGTGGCCTGAAGTTTATCTTTTATCTATATGTGGCATAATCATTCTATTTTAACAATTAGATTATTATTTAAATACGATGGAAGTTGTGTTCTTTTAACACATTATTTATTACGGTTCAGTGTTTTACACAAGCCAAACTTCTATCGAACAACATATGTTCTAGTAGCTCTTTTGAGTCGAGTACGAAAAAAAAGCTTTGCTCACTCGAGCTCTTATGTTGCTAGTTACACGAGCTCATTTTGATGATTCTTGTTACACATATGCTTTAAATCGACAATAAACATTCCTCTAGAACCTCAAAACAACATTTTAGATTAATTCTTGACCCACCAAACATTTTAAATCGGTTTGGTTGGTTTAACTTACATTATATTGCGACGTTTCAATATGGCTTTTATACATTGTGGGGTTCTTCTAACTAGATGCAAAATCCAAACTTTGTGAAGAAAGTATTAGCCTTGTGTTAAATATGATTTTCACCCATATTTGCAATAGGTTGAAGCCTCGTATTGGTCTTCTTGGTGATGCGCGCACTCGTTAGTGTGCATGATCATTAGAAAACACTTAGGGGTCTTTTAGTTCGCAAAATACATTGTAAAAGAATTAAAAAGTAAATGTAATTGGAATCGAATGAAATCTTGTTAAAATTAAGAAGACATTTCGTTAGTGAATTTTTAAGTTGAATTGGAATGTTAGTTTTGAATGTTTCATTGTGTTGTTCAACATTTCATAGGTAAGTGGAAGTAAGTGAATTCTAATAAATATGAGAAAATTTTTCCACGATCAACAAACAAAATACAAACAAAATTTTGAATAAAATTTTTTCTTAGTTTCAAGAAATCTATGAACCAAACGGAGTCTTAGGGAACACAATTTAAAAAGAGAATTTTAATTGTTTATGCATCACATATTTAGCAACATACAATGTATATTCCGACACAAAGTACATAAAATTTTAACCAGTTCATTCATACTCCTACAATTAAAATTATGAAGTAATCTTGTTATGGTGTAAACACACATATATCTTGCGTGGTTCTAGTTACTATAAGACATAATACTATTGATGCTTTGTGTGATATATTATACGATCAACATAACATACGTAACATCCTACCCTTAAACTAAAAAGGAATATATAAATTTTGTCTAAGAGAAACTCATAATTTTGTTTTTGGTTACTCATGAGAACTTTCTAATAGGTTAATGGATTACTCTCATAGTCCCATCTTGACACATTTAATTATGAAGAGATCCATTTATCAACAACCACTCAAAATGCATAGTGGTATTATAGAACATGCATTCAACCTAGTATATTTCCATTGGATGGGCTAATGTGGGATTTGCTAGATGTTGCATGTTGTTCTTTAAATGTAACAAAACAAAGATGTTGGAAATATTGTGAGAATGAGATTTCATAAACATAATAAAAAATATGATTTTTCTCACTTTGGACACCAATACTTATGTTGTTAATTTAATTTTTAATTACTGGGTTTGTGTTCTACTATGTGAGAGATTTTCAATGGGTCAAACGTATTCATAATGAAGCTAAAATGAATGAGACATCAATGCATAAATTTAAATGTAAAAAAATATTAAACCTACAAATAATTAATGAAAGAATGAGTGGAACTTCTAGATCATACAAGTGGGAACAAAGCTTGAAGCGATATTGATATAAGTGAGAGATTCCTTTTCATATTGTTTTCTTAAAAGGAGACACAAAGGAAATTCAAATGGGACGCTATAGGGTTGAGAAGCACTCAAGCATGTGGCTTGAGCAATGAGTGCTTCTCGACACTTAGCATGTATGGATCCCAAAGCACTAGTCTATGGTATCACTTAAAAAAGGATCAATTGGCTTCGAGTAAGGTTTCAATTAATTAGTGATGTGGAATCTCACCGATTAATAATCACATAAACTCAATTACGAAATCGGTAAGAACAATCTATGAAATTAATATGAACAACAGACTATTAATCATTCAACGCGTGTCATTCATTGATATTAATTACTTGTGTATGTAGATCTGGAAACTAGGGTACATATGACGAATACATCTTGGCTATTTTTAGTCTGACATCTCTTTGAATGACAATAAGATTGTTGTCCTTCTATTCATCATAAAAATTCTCTATGTACAAAATAACAGATTTCATAAGTAGACTAGAACCTCTGTAAGTGGATTTGTGGTTATCCGCAAGTGAATCTGCAACCCCGTAAGTGGAGTACTTGCTCCGTAACATAAGTGGCTTGTCTTAGCCATTTGACAAGCACTTCATAAGGGATTTTTAGCTGCGCAAGTATAACATAAAACCATGTAATCAAGTTTAGTCTTTGAAAGTGGTCTAAGCATCCGTAAATAACCAAGTAAGTGGAGTTGCTTGAACAAAATCTTCAAAAGCTCCGCAAGGACTTTGTAAGTGGTAACATTTAGTATCAAAATAGCATTCTCAAGCGACGTGTCTGCGTAAATACTTGCAAGTGGGGATACTTAGCCAAATATAAGTTTTGGTAAGCATTAACCCTTCAGATCTCTACTAGTATATTGGTCTAGTTGTTGTGAAAAGGATGACATATACTTATCAATTTGAAAAAGGGTTCTAATAATGTCAAAAACATTTTAAGTTTTCAATACCGCTCCCTATAAGCAATTCTTAACAATAATATTTGAACACCTATAATTCATTTCAATCTTAATGAATATGCTTATTTTAGTTAAAACATGTTTTATTGATGTTAAGATCAATTTAATCATTTACATGATTGTGATGTTTATTTGATCATGATTTTGGTTGTTAAACACAATGCTTCCATTAATAAGTTTCATGAGAAACAACCTAGAGAGTCGTACTCAGCATCCAAGTAGGGAAATTTAAGACCGTTTTCTAGATAGAGAATGTTAGGTGAAGGAGAAAGATATGTTCTTGTGAAAGGATTAGGTTGGATAGGGTATGTGAGCGAAAGGAGATGAGATGAAGAAAGAAGAAGTAAGAGTGTTTAAGGGGTTGTTAGAAGAGAAAGAACACATATTAAAGAATACAGTAAAGATAACACTAGCAATATCACATAAAACCTGATATCTTATTTTAGATAGTACATATACTTATATTTATATGTATATCCACCTATGTCCTAAGTCCTCTAAGCGTCACTTATCTAGACACAATGATTCGAAATTTTATTTAGTTGGACATCTTACAACTTCTAAACTAAAACTATACCAACATAAATAAAAATCTCTTATATATTATTGTATACACATTTAGAAATAAAATATTATTATTGTATACTAAATCAAAATCAACATTAAGATGTCACAAAACAATAACAAACTGCTTCTAAATATATATACTGATTTTATCTACCCTCATATTATGTCAATACGAGACTCGTCCACTTTATTCAGTCTCTTGACTCTTAAATAATAAGTCTCAAGTTTAAACTCAGATATAAAATAGACTGTTTGTAGTAATTTATAAGTAGCAGTAAGTAAGCTTTGCAGTTATATCATAAATATAAGTAACCACTGTACATAAGTGCATTTTAAAAATAAAATTTGAATTTTAATAATTTAAACTATTGATTATTGGCTAATATAGTTTTCTAATTAATAATTTGACCAGTATTAATCACAATTTTCACTTTTGTTACTAATAACAATCCGAGTCTAACTATTTGTTAACTCCATTAGTTTTTTATAACGTATCATATGAGGTGACTTGTGATGTGACATAACGTATAATATAGTTATAATTAAGAATATAAATATATTACTTAATTTTTTTTATAAACGATCATTTTTCGAAGTTATTCAACGTAACACTTTTGTCGCTAGTTGAATAACTTGGAGACAAAAAACGAAAAAATTAAATGATATATTTATATTCTTTATTATAACTATGTAATACGTCATGTTATACGTTATGTTACATGTCATAATCAACGTCACGTGTCACGTCATAAAAAACTAACAAAGTTAACAAATCATTAAACTGATATTGTTATTGGTAACAAAATCGAAAGTTGAAATTAATATTGGGCAAATTGTTAGTTGAGATTAATATTGACCAATAGTTAATAATTTAGATTATTAAAATTCAATTTTTCTTTTAAAAATAATGATATATTTTGTATTTTAAGATGAAAATTCATCTCAGTTACTTCAACACAAACCCATTATCAATTTTTATTCTATAAAATTGAGGCAGTTATTTTTCAACTCCCTTGGTTATTTACTTCACATTTTACATATTTCAGTTTTTTATTTATTTAAAAAAAATAACAACTAATAATAATAATAATAATAATAATAATAATAATAATTGTGAAATACCTAGCACCCAAATTGTTTGTTGTGACACTATTGCGAGTTGCGAGGGTTTGTTGTGCATGAAGCCGCCATCTTTCAAAAATATGGAGGAGCCTCTCCCTCTTCACAACCACAATCACACTGATCCCCAACCAATGCCCAACCACCGTCTCCACCACCACATCGCCGCCGTTGACCTCACCGGACCTCCCGCCGGACCACCGCCCACCACCAGACCACCTGATCTGGACGAAACCGATTACTCCACCTCATTCGCCGACACCGCCGACACCGACCTCAACAATTCCGCCTCCGTCAGCGACGCCGAAGTCGACTCGCAATTGTGCGCCGATGTCAACGGATTGTCGCCTCCGTTTGCTGATTTCGGAGCTGTTCTTCGACTCAGGTTTGATTTTGTTTGTTGTTGATTGTTGCTGTTTGTTGTTGTTGTTTGTCTTATGGATGAATTTAGGTTGTTTTTGGTGTGATCGGTGGATCGGTGGTGGTGGAGGTGTTGATAGATTGGTGTTGTGGCTTCTCGTTGTGTTGTTTGATGCAATTGTTGCGGTTTTAGCGTGTTTGTGGCTGTAGTTGTGGTTGCGGTGATTGATTGTGTGTGTGAAGTTGTTTTTGTGATCTGTGATGGCTGTAGTTGTGTTTTCGGTTGATGCTGTTTGGGACAATCTCTGTGTTTAAGTTGTTATGATGTGATGGTTTGATTTTATGATAATTTAAGTTATTGATGTTAAGTATGATAGTGGAGTACTGGAGTTTAACTGTTTATGATTATAATTGTGTATTTGTGTTCTGTGTGATGAATTGTGATACATTTGTGGTTTATATTAGTCTATAAGTCATAGTCTAGCTGAATTATAACTAGTAATGTGTGTGTGTGAAGTGTTAGCTGTTTGTTTGTGTGTGTGTAGTTTGTTTTAGTGATGTATTGTAGTTGCTTTTGGTTCTGGTTTTGATTAGGAAGAAGCGGTTGACGAGTCACTGGAGGAATTTTATACGTCCTTTGATGTGGCGATGTAAATGGGCAGAATTAAAGATAAAGCAGTTTGAGTCGCAAGCGTTAGAATATGCTAAAAAGATTGCAGCTCGAAATCTGACAAAGCATTTGGCTTCAAATCAGTCTATTCCAGAAGGGTTTAGTTCAAGGTCAATGCCATATACTAAAAGGCGGCAAAGGAAACTCATGAAAAGGAGGAAGCGGGCGAGAATTGAAGAGACAACTGACACTGACTTATTTATGTCTCAACATGTTCTCTTCTCCTATAATGGTAAATTTCAGCCATTTTGCGTTATGATTTGGTATTTGGCCCTTGTCTTAGGGTGATGAATAGTTTTTATTGTTTCAGAAAGTAAGAAGTCAGATCAAGATGAAGTCTCTGTTGTGGATGATATTGATGATCCAGGTAAAGTTATATTAAGAGTCTCAAAGTCTCAATTTTTCTATACGTGTAGATTGCTTTATGCTTTTCATTTGACATTAATATCACTGTGATGAGTTATAAGATACTTTCTATTTTAAGGTACCAAATTTGCGTATCTATCTAATCTGCGAACAGAAGATAAGAAAGCTTTATCATGATTGGGTTCCATTCCTCTGTCATTGGATGGTTTGCCACCTACAGTTTAGTTGAACTGAGATTCATTGTCATTTAGGCAAGGTTTAGGGCGGTAGCTATTTTGGAATAATTCAGTGATAGAGATCTTAAGTTATTCATGTTCTTTTAATCGCACGAAATTTAGGCCTTTTGATCTTTTACCTTTATCATACGATGAGGCCATAAATTCTTCTATTGAACCAACAGAAGTAAAGTAGTATAAGATTGTAAATAACCTTAGTGATTAAATTCTTACCTTCTATTTCCTTAAGACTCCATACCTTAAACTCAAGCAGCTTAGTATGTTGTTACGATTTTCTTTGCCTTTATTTCACTATGCTGCAGCACTTCTGTATTCTGTAATTGTTAGTGATTCTTCTCATTTGCTAGGTATCTTAGTCTCACTTTTCCTTTTGTTTTCTTTTACATTAAACTAACAAAACTAAAAAGATTTTGATTGTCTGATGATCACTGCTATTTAGTCACTATTCTTTGCTTGTTTGCGATTTGGCATTTGTTAAAGTGCTAGCGTACAATATTTATCACCTATTTACGTCAGCGTAAGAGTTAAGACGGTATTATTGTATCAAATTTAATGCTTATGTCATACTCACTTGATCTTAGCGAAAATGCTGAGAAAGGTGCATGCATATGCATAAGCCATTTTTATGGCATTGTAGAAATGGTCGGACCAGAACCCTTGCTACTCTCTAGTCCTAACATCAATTTTAACTGAGACATCCTATATGAATGCCACAATGCACCAACTATATAACATCACAAGAAAAGTAACACTTCATTATATGTCTTTTTACCATGTTATCTCCATTCTAAAAAAAAACTTTTAGGCCATTGTTTGGATGGACTTAACTAATTTCTGACAAAAGGTAAACAAATTAACTGTTAAGTAAATGTGATGAATCATGAATGCCAAACTGTTATGTAATAAGCAATCTATACATTTCCCTTTATGAATACAAACTTGGCCATTGAGGCAGTGACACATTCAGATGACATCTTGTTGACAAGATAATCACTGTGTACTTTCTTTGTACTTAATGTCTTGTTATGTGCAACTCCATCTCCCTCAAACTTTGATTATTCCTTTTAATTTATCTCTCAAATTCCTCACTTTCTCTTATTTTAATCTTTGATTGTAAACACTTTTTGAACAGCGATTCTAACTTTTGTTTCTTGTTATAAAATTGTGCTGACAGAACAAAATACAACTAATCCAGAAGTTCTTGGTCTTAGTATGCATAACCGTTCATCATTTTTTGAAGATGAAGATAATGACATGGAGCAAATTCTTCACAAGATTGAAATAACTCACTCTAGAGTTCACAAATTAAAATCTCAACTTGATTTGGTGATCTCTGAACATTCTCAGACGTTTCCTTTTTCTGAGAATTTAGACAATCTTGATCCTTCTGAAGAACTAACAAGAGCTCTTCATAGCCCTACTTACTCTAACTCAGAGTTTGATATGGGAGGCTTAGATATGTATGAGCACGAGGGTTTTCATATACCTGATATAATCGAAAGCACAGTGGGGACCCTATCATCTATTGATGTTACACAGCATCAGCCACAATGTGGAGATTCATGTGAAAAGGCAAGTCACACTCTGTCCACCTTCACCTGTTACTATGTATCCACTTTCACCTGTTAATATTAACTCTGATATAACCCACGGTACTTCTATGTTATCTAGGTTAAGTATTTATTGTTTATATAGATGAACATTATCAGCGATTTGCAAGCTGACATCAGCAATTCTTCTAATGCTGAAATGTCTAGAGGTGGCAGTTTTCACCCATTTATGTAATAAGTGGTTGATTTGGGCTATGTGTTTTCTCTAAAGGGTCAAATGGATTAAACTTAAAGTTTGGACCAAAATGGGAGCGAGTCAAATGAGCCAAATGGATTGGGATGCAAAATGTATCTAAATGCATAGGAAATACTACATTGCTTTATTTAGAAAAGTTTCGATTATTATCATAATAATTTAGTTATTGTAATCATATTCAACACTTTAGTTATTTATAGAATTTAAAGAAATAAAAAAAAATGCTGGTCCAACCCACACTAAAAGTTACCCAATATCCACCCCACCCATTTTGCCAATCTGTACTCAAGACTAACTAACAAAATTCTTTCGTTTGGCATAGCGCATATGCTACTATTCAGACTGTCTTCTGCTTTATACTTGGTAAAAGAGAGTACTTGTAGTCAATGGCTAGCACAGCTGATGTTTAATTTTTATTTGAGATGATGGTAGTTAGGAGGAACCAAGTGTGTGGATATTCGGGCCCAGTATAAACTAACATAATATTTTTAGAGTTACCGTTGATTAAATATGATTTTAAGGTAGATAGAATTCAATTCTTATTTAATTAAGTTAATGCAGATTTTGGACAACATGCTGGTACATGACGAAACTCCAGAAGCAGAAAGGCACGCCTTAAAGAACTGCCAGCATCAGATCATGGTAAAGCAGGAAGAAGATTCAGCAATGGAGTCTGACACTGCGACAAAAGACGCCATCCAAGAACAATCGTCTCTCAAACCTTTTTCAGAGTTCCAAATTCCAAAAAACAAGAGAAAACGAGGAGAGCGAAAAGCTGGTACAAGTAAGTGGAATATCCAACTTCCTGGTGAGCCTGATAGCCAGTAACTAATATATTTTAATGATCGCGAACGTTTTTAGTTTTGTAACTTCGTTACATAATGACCAAATATGTAGATTTAGGATATTTAAGGTAAACTTAATTCATTTTTCTTTGGATACTTGCAAGACCTTATTGGAGGGATAACATGTTTTGGCATTGATCTTGTTGTACGGAATTTTTATCTTTAATATCTCT
Organism: Flaveria ramosissima; assembly: GCA_025215565.1. Classification (NCBI taxonomy): domain Eukaryota; kingdom Viridiplantae; phylum Streptophyta; class Magnoliopsida; order Asterales; family Asteraceae; genus Flaveria; species Flaveria ramosissima. The sequence goes on along the minus strand of CM046046.1, from coordinate 33,150,239 downwards.
GGGATTGGGATATATAACAATTAAGGTGGTAGTTTTGACCCGTTTACTTATAAATGAATTAAATTAGGTTTCTTTTGAAAGTTACCCTAAATTCTTCTATTCAGAAAGATATTATTATTGAAACAAATACAACTATGGTCCAATAATGACCCGTCAACCGGTTTTAACTTGCTACGAACCTGTCCATTTTCTCACCTGTAAAAGTTGGTGTAGACCTTGCCATAGTAATGCATTTTGACACATTTTAGGGAGAGTAGCGCGTCTAGACATGGCAAAATAAGCGGGTTGTGTGATCGGGGCGGTCTAGCCCACAGCATTTTTGCTTTTTTATTCTAAAACTTTATAAACAACTAATGTTTAGAACATGATTAAACGATTTAGGAGATTATATAAACTGTAAAACGGTTTTGTTGATTTTAACCCGTTTGAACATTAGCTAAATTATTATAATTGACATGTTAGATGCAATTTATAGCCCGAATATGACGTTTATTAACTATAAATATGTTGAAAATTAGTAATACAACGATATTTGTTTTAAAAGGTAAATTTTATAAGTGTTAGATATGGCTTTCAGGAATTATTTTCTTTATAAAAAACATTACTGTTTTTGCAGGAAAGTATTAAAGAAAATCATAATCATGTCGAATGTTTAATGCTCTAACCTGAGATAAATTACTAACTGGTAGTTGAAAGATTCTAGGGTTTAATGTGCAATACAAAAAAACTTTTACTGGTGAACACATACGTTTTACTCTAAACTTACTCTACTTCTAAAGATAACCTGTCTACATTTGTATTTGAACCCACAATCTTTTGGCTATAGAATATATCACTTAATCACCGACATGTATAAAATCGGAAATATACCAAAGGGCTTATAATTCAATGCTATATAATGGTATCCATGTGTTTAGTAAAGTGTTTCTTCTTTATAAGGTTGAGGTGTATAATAGACTAATAGTGGAAAAATTGTGTAAAAAGCTGTTAAAAATAAAATAAAATTAGAAGAGAAAAAATATGAAAATTTTAAGCGGGCTCGATTAAGTTTTGGGTCTGAAGGCGGCCCAATATTGCAATAAAAAAGGTGTAAATCAAAATGGATTTCGATTTAAAAGAGATGTTATATTGTTATGTACTTCAGTAGTTAGGTTAGAAAGAGATGTTATTATGATGAAAAGAGTGACTTTAGGTAAATCATAAATGTGTTTTCGCTTATACTCCACGCATTCAATTAACAATGGGTATTGCTAATATTGTTTTCAAATATAAAAATAATTATGTTTAATAATGTTATTTTGTAGTCACCTCTAATAAATTTTAAAATAGATAAATTTTCATGCATAAACTTAAATCCATGTTAAAATTTCTATTCTATATAGAGAAACAAAACTTTTTTGATGGGTTATATAACATGTCAAACTAGCAACTTACGTTTATATCTAAATGGAGTTTTAGGTTTTCAAATCGGATTTTCAAATATCCGAAAATTTTGGATAGCGGGTTTTAATATCCGAATTTGAATCCGAAATTTCATATATTTAAAATTTTGGTTTCAGATTCGGGTTAAGATATCTGAATGGCTATCCAAATTTTTAAAAAATATGAATTATTGTATAATTTATATAATATTTTAATATATTTTTATTCAAAATATCCTAAATTTATAATTGAAATTTGTGTAGTTTTTATAAAGATATTTTGGATAATTGGATATCTAAATATTCAAAAATATTATCCGAATCTGAATCCAAAAATTTCGGATATCCAAAATTCGAATACTCAAATTTTGTCCGAAATTTTGAATATCCGATTTTTCGGATATTTCGGATTCAAATATTTTGGTTTCGATTTCGTATTCGGAAATTTTTGCATACCTCCAGTAATGCGGACCCACCGACGGTTTTTCATGTTTTCTTAAATTTTATAAATTTAGCATATTTAATAGAAATAATAAAATTTATGTTCTCAAGAGCCTGATGCTTTTTGATAAAGTTTTTAGGATATTATAAACAACATAGATACATTTAAGTAAACTTTCAACCTATCTACTAGTTTTGGTTAATTAATAAACCTTTGCTAATTTGACCAGATGAAATATAACACAAAAAGCCAAACTTTAACTTTATTAGTCAAAGTTACCAACGAGACAAATTCAAGTTAAGATCGCATATGGAATATCAAAAATATTATAATTTATATACCATTGTTGATGTTAGAAATTTTATTGAAATTCTATTTTCTAACTTTAGACAAAACTCAATATAACTAATTGTGCTTAATATATATGATATTTACTGGGTATGTGTTCTATGATATGAGAACATCACAATAAATCAAACAACATACAAATCAGATCTAAGATAAATAAAATATCAATGTTAAAGCCTAAAAGTTGGGTGATTTATGTATGATAAAAAAAGTTGCCAAATTCAAAGAAAATGAATTCAGTGAGTGATAATTTATCCTACCTAGGAATAAGGACAAATTATTAACTCACTGAGTGATATATAAATGAAAGCTTCTCATACTACTTGTTTTCTTAAATGCGACACAAGTGAACCCTAGTAAGACAGCACGAACTGCACTGCGCATGACGAATCCGCAATGTGTTAATGGTGCTCTTTGCACAGGCGAACAACTTGAAAGTTGCCTTTATGTTTTCAAAATTCGTTCTCGAGTGGCTCGGGACATGAGATGACGCGACTTGTGGACAACGCCTCATAAGGGGACTAGTGTCGGTCCAGGTTAGTCATGGCTACCCTAGTCGGTAGCACATATACTGTTGCTGACTAGAGTAGACTCGTGGGGTGAGTTTTCCGGGATGCTACTTCAGGTCAAGGTTGGCAGTTTGAAGCAACAACGTTTGAATCCTTAGCCACCTTATTCGTTATTACCTTCTTCTTTACATTTCTTGCATTTTAATATATTTCAGTTGTAATAGTATTGTGTCTATACTACTTTATTTTCATACTTGTATTGCAATTAAATTAATAGAAGAGTTTTCTGCCTATTTAAATAATGGTTCTGCTAGGGTTTATAATGGGTATGCAAGAAACAAATTTCCTTTAACAACATGATCATATTAACATAAAACATGTTTGTACCATAAAACATGATTACAAATAGATTTTGAACAACCACACAAAGAAAACAACTAATCAAACCGCCTAGTTGAACCAAAAACAACAACCAACCTAACTGCCAACGAATTATACACTTGAAAGTTGAAAGTCTATTGAAGAAGACGAAACCATTGCAACTAGAATAAATATCATCTTCAACTAGGAGAATGAGTTTTGATCTCTGTCAAATCACAATGAATCAAAATTATAAAATAACAACAACGTTAGGCTCGTCATAGGAAGGAGATTCTTCTGTGACCACCATTTGACGTGATAATAAGCTTGGTTTCTTTGAGGTAATGGTGATCACAAGAAAGAGAGATGATAGGGTTTTTTGTAGGATAAGTTATTTACATTTTCATTGTGGGGTTAAAGTCAATGTCTGCAAGTTCAAGGGTTATTTCTGTAACTTGTTTGTAACTTGTTGCTTCTTGTTTGTGTTTGTATTAGTAACAATAGTTAAAGGGTTGTCAAATTGGGTAAACTAGTTAACGATTGTTAACGACTCAATTTGGGTATAAATAGGCAGTTAGGGTTCATTGAATGTAATGCTATTGAAATCGTGTTCTTGTATAATCAATAAAACCATTCAAGAACTTTTGTAGTTTTTCAATCTTGTGTAATTCCAATTTGTTTACAACAATTGGTATCAGAGCACAGGCTCGGCTCGATCGATCATTGTGATCAAATGGACACAACAAGAATTGGAGTGGCAAGATGGTGTCGACTAAGTTTGATTTGGAGAAGTTTGATGGGAGAAATGATTTCGGTCTGTGGAGGTTGAAGATGAGAGCACTGCTGGTTCATCAAGGAGTAGTTGATGCATTGAAAGGGGGAAATACGGTAATACCAACTGATGCCACAGAGAAAGAGAAGAAAGATGCTGAATTCAAACACAAAGACATGATGAGAAGGCTCACAGTGCAATCATATTGAGTCTTGGTGATCGAGTACTTAGAGAAGTATCTAAGGAGACCACGGCAGCAGGAGTATGGTCAAAACTCGAGTCTTTGTACATGACCAAGTCGCTGGCCAACCAATTATACTTGAAGAAACGGCTCTACACGTTTGGTATGGGATCTGGCAAGTCGTTAGAAGATCATACAGATGAGTTTAACAAACTCATTCTTGATCTTGAGAATATTAAGGTGAAAATAGAAGATGAAGATCAAGCAATACTGTTCTTGACCTTATTGCCTCACAGTTATGAACACTTTGTGGAAACACTCATGTATGGGAGAGACACTTTTTCAATGGACAAAGTGTTTGCTGTTCTCAACTCAAAGGAGTTGAAGCGAAGATCTGATTTTAAAGAAGAAGGTGAAGATGGGTTGTTTGTTAAAGGAAGAGTTAAGGTAGGAAGAGGAAGATCAGAGCATCATACAAACAAGATCAGGAAGACTAAAAGATCCAAGTCAAGATACAAGAGGAAGTGCTTTGTCTGCAATTCAGAGAATCATCTCAAAAGAGACTGTCCAGAGTGGAAACAAAGAAGAGGTGAAACCAATCACTCTAAGTCATCTAGTCAAAAGGATGACTCATCAGATGGATATGATAGTGCAGATGTGATGTGTGTCACCAATGAAGATGAGCTAGAACATTGGATACTAAATTCAGGGTGTTCTTTTCACATGACTCCAATCAAGTCATGTTTAAAGAACTACATGTCAACTGATCTAGAAGAAGTCAAGTTGGGGGACAACAAGCCATGTTGAATCCAAGGAAGTGGCTCAATAACCTTCAAGTTAACTAATGGATCTGAAGTAGAGATTCATGATGTCAAGTATGTTCCAAATATCAAAAGGAGCTTGTTGTCTCTAGGCACTTTTAGAGGAATAAACATCATGTAAGTCTGAAGGATGGAAAAGTTAAAGTGATCAAAGGGTCATTGGTGGTGCTCACAGGAACAAGGAGGAACAACAATACATATGTGTTAGATGGGAAGATATTGACCAATGAGGTGTCATTGGTGCAGTCTGACATTGATAAGTCGACCTTGTGGCACATAAGATTTGGTTATTGAGTAGTCAAGGGCTGGAGGAGTTAAGGAAACAAGACATCATTGACAATTTCAGGGTTAATGATGTTGGTTTCTGTGAGACTTGTGTCATGGGAGAAAAGAGTAGAGTAAAGTTCATCAAGGGTACGCATGTCACTAAGGGGATCTTGGATTATGTACATTCAGATTTGTGGGGTCCTTCAAGAGTGAATTCTTTGGGAGGAGCAAGGTACTTTATGTCTATTATTGATGATTTTTCAAGAAGAGTGCGGGTGTATGTGCTCAAGCACAAGAATGATGCTTACCAGAAGTTTGTAGAATGGAAGAAGCTTGTGGAAACTCAAACAGAAAGGAAGGTTAAAAAGTTTAGAACTGATAATGGTTAGAGTTCTGCAACAAAAATTTTGATCAATTTTGTAAGAACAATGGAATAGCTAGGCATTTGACTATTCCTGGTACACCTCAGCAGAATGGATTGGCTGAGAGGATGAACCGGACTCTTTTAGAAAGAGTAAGGTGCATGAGATTGAAATCTGGATTACCAAAGTGCTTCTGGGGAGAATTGGTAAGCATTACTGCTTATTTGATAAGTAGATCACCTTCTAGAGCTTTGAATATGAGAACCCCAATGGAAATCTGGTCAGGAGAAAAACCAGATTGTAGTAGCTTGAGGGTAGTGAGGTCTGTGGCTTATGCTCATATAAGTCAAGATAAACTTGTTCCTAGAGCTCAAAAGTGTATCATGCTTGGATATCCTGAAGGTGTGAAGGGATAGCGGTTATGGAGATTGCATGATGGTAGTCCCAAGGTGATTGTGAGCAGAAATATGGAATTTCAAAAGAATACCTTTTATAAAGATGTGGTTGGAAAAAATTTTACTTCGGAAGATACTAAGTTTGCTTCGGAAGAAAAGAAGTTGGCTTCGGAAGATAATAGATATGCTTCGGAAGCTAGAAGATATACTTCGGAAGATGGCAAATATACTTCGGAAGAGAAAAAGTATACTTCGGAAGGAACCAAATTTGCTTCGGAAGAGAACAAGTATGCTTTGGAAGGGAGCTCTAGTCATGAGAGAGTTCACTTTGAGGTGGAGTCTTCCGAAGGGAATCTAAATAAGGGTGTTCAAGTTGAAGTAAATGGAGAAGAAAGATCAAGTACAATTGAAGGATCATCATCAAGGAATGACTATAGTATTGCTAAAGGAAGAGCTAAAAGAATTAGAGTGCAGCCTTTGAGATAGAGATGAAAGTCACTTGTCTGTTGTTGCCTTTAGCATTGTAGAGCAAGAGATTATCTTTAAGCCACTTCATTATGATGAGGCAGTTAGATCAGAGGAAAAGGATCTGTGGCAAGAGGCCATGGAAGATGAAATGGCTTCATTAATGAAGAATGACACTTGGGTGCTGGTTGATAAGCCTCCTGATCAGAAAGTAGTGTAATGTAAGTGGCTTTACAAGATAAAGGATGGATTGCCAGGAAGTGATAAGCCTAGGTTCAAAGCTAGGTTGGTGGCTAAAGGGTTTACACAAGTAGCTGGGGTAGACTATACTAATATTTTCTCACTTGTGGTAAGGCATATGTCAATTAGAATCATATTGTCTATAACTGCTGCATTTGATTTGGAATTGGAGCAGTTAGATGTTAAAACAGCTTTTTTGCATGGTTACTTGGATGAGAACATTTATATATCTCAACCTAGAGGGTTTGTTAAAGTTGGTAATGAAGATAAAGTCTGTCTGTTGAAAAGATCTTTGTATGGTCTTAAGCAAGCTCCAAGACAGTGGTATAAAAAGTTTGATGATTTTGTAGTAAATCATGGATTTCTCAGAAGTTCCTTTGATAGTTGTGTGTATCATAAGGAGGGTACCAATGGGAATTATGTATACCTGTTACTATATGTTAATGATATGTTATTAGCTTGCAAAGATAAGGAGGATATAAAAGGGTGAAGAAATTATTGATGTTAGAGTTTGAAATGAAAGAGTTAGGTGAAGCTACAAAGATACTTAGTATGGAGATCAAGAGGTGTAGAAGACAAAAGTTGTTGTGGTTGAGTCATAAGTCTTATGTGGATAAGATTTTGAGGAATTACACTATGAAAGGGTGTAAGGCAGTTAAGACTCCTTTGGCTGCACATTTCAAGTTATCCTTTCAGGATTCACCTCAGAATGAAGAAGAAGAGAGATATATGGCTAAGGTGCCATATGCAAATTGTGTTGGCAGTCTTATGTATCTCATGGTATGTACAAGGCCAGATATGGCTTATGCTACAAGCTTGATAAGTAGATATGTGGCATCACCTGGAAAGGTACATTGGGATGCTGTCAAGTGGGTTATGAGGTATCTACAAGGTACTAAAGATTATGGCTTGATTTTTGGTAAGAATGGTTGGAACATTAGCAGGTCTATTGAAGGATATGTGGATACTGATTATGCTAAGGATCCTGATAATAGTAGATCAATTACTAGTTATGTCTTCAAGGTGTTAGGGAGTACTGTTAGCTGGAAAGCTCAATTGCAATCAGTTGTTGCACTCTCTACTACTGAGGCTGAGTATATAGCCTTAGGAGAGGCTGTGAAGGAAGCATTGTGGCTACGAGGGATTGTAGCTGATTTGGGTATAAGTGCTAATGAGGCTGTGGTTATGTGTGATAATCAAGGAACTGTTCAACTGATTAAAAATGCCAAGATTAATGATAGAACTAAGCACATTAAGGTGAAATGCCATTTTATTCGAGATGTGATAAGTGCAAAAGAAGTGTTGGTTGAGAAAATTGGTATAGAATATAATCTTGTAGATATGTTCACTAAGGTTCTACCTGGTTCCAAGTTTGATTTTTGTGTTTCAGGATTGGGAATTGAATGAAGTCAAGTCATTGACTTTAAAGGTGGAGAATTGTGGGGTTAAAATTAAATTCTGCAAGTTCAAGGGTTATTTCTGTAACTTGTTTGTAACTTGTTGCTTCTTGTTTGTGTTTGTATTAGTAACAATAGTTGAAGGGTGTAACGTCTCAAATTGGGTAAACTAGTTAACGGTTGTTAACGACTCAATTTGGGTATAAATAGGCAGTTAGGGTTCATTGAATGTAATGCTCTTGAAATCGTGTTCTTGTATAATCAATTAAATCATTCAAGAACTTTTGTAGTTTTTCAATCTTGTGTAATTCCAATTTGCTTACAACAGTTATTTACATTTTATGTGTGATACTATCCATTCTTGTACTAGGGGGCAAATCCCACTATCATCCATGTAACTATATTGATGTTGATATCTTCGTATATTCGTATTTGTCACTTTTTCATGTGTACCTATGTTTGTCACATTGGACCATCTTTGTGAGTACACATTTAATTTTATTAGATCACGTGGATCCGTCTTTATGTGAGTACACATTTAATGTTATGTGTACCTATGGTTGTTGGTGTCATACATCTTTCACCTATATAAAACATGATTGATGCCAACCAAAATCATACATCTCAAATCACTTTCATTGGATTTTGTCAAGCCTAACATCAACAACCCAAACAAATTTACAATGTAAACCTAACTTAGGTTCATAATTTGATTATGAACAATTGCACCTCAAATTTTGAGATCTATAAAGTTGTTTCAAAACAGATTATTATAAAACATTCCTAAAAATATGTTATCATGTCATACTAGATCATATTTATCAAGAGTGTGTGTATGTTGCGATAATAAATTATTTTGTGCGAATAAACATAAAATGTATATTATATGATGCAAAGATTTTCTTCGAAAGCATTTTTAATTACATGTTATGAATGTTACGTCATAGGACACAATATTAAGGGCACATTTGTGGCTTCATGATAAGCCTTCATGGGTACCTTCATATGTTCTCCTACTTATGAAAAGTGGTTTATGAAGAGTGGTTGTACATACCAGATACTTGACTATATATAGTGTTGTGTCCATTAAAAACATGTGAAAGCTACATTGTATTGCACGTAATTTTTGAAGAAAAAAAAAATAGAAAAAACTAAAGTTTTTTTTATATTATGTAAAAGTTTTAAACCTCACAACACGGGACTAAATGTGATCTAATGTTATAACGTTTATTTTTTTTCAAAAATATAGCATTTAAGTTGACATAACATGACATCCATACAATACAACATAACTTCTTTGTGCTCCCATGTTTTCCTCATAAAGGTAGATTCTCATGAATCCAAACTGTACATATAGGATTTGATTTCACAACTTCTATTCTTCTTATTAGAACTTTGAGAAATATGAATTAACCTTCACACAATATAACGTAATTATCACAATAAGCGATATGATTGAGGTAACACCATTCACACAATATGATAAAATTATTATACAACTAAACATTTAGAATCTATTTAAAAACTGTTTTTTTCATATCATTCAAATATGAAATATACTATGTATGCACATTTTTATATGCATTATATTTATGCATACATTTTATTCGAATATGAATATTCGTATTCATATAATTGGTAGTCATAAAATTATAAGCTATAGGTGTATTAACGTATGAAAATACATGTAGAAAATAATTTCTAGCTAATATATAGACACTTCAAATAAAATCCAATTGTATATGCATGTATGGTTGCTTATTAATTTCTGGGTTTAGTTCACATAAAACCCAAAGAAAATATAAACTATAAAACTTGATCTTGAATTCAAATGAAAGTGTTACTCAAAAATCAAGTTTCAATATATGAATTTGATTCAATCTAAATTTGATTTTAATTCTTCTTTTTAAATCAAACAAATATGAAACATTCCCGAGTTCATTTAAGAAGAGAAAATAAAAGGAAGTGAAAGAAAATAAAATAGTTGTGTTCCATAGTGTTTCTTAATGGAAGGAAAATAAGAAATTTGTGTTTCCGAGTTTGCTTAAGGAGTGAAAAGAAAGAAAATATAAGAAAAATTAAGTCTAAAATCAATTATTCCAAACAAAAAAAATGAAGAGAAAGAAAAGAAAAGAAAGAAAAAGAAAGAAAAAAAATATATTTTTTCTTTTCTCTAGTTAAATAAACACAGGAACATAGACATCCTGGTGTTAAGATGATTTTTCTCTATCCAAAATATCGAATGTTCAAATCCTGCAAAACATATGTTATATGTGGTTAATATAAGTAGATTATGAATTGTTATTAAGGAAAAAAGAAAAGAAGAAAAATAAAGCTTATATTATTCCTAGTTATTTTGTTTAAAGTTCGTTGGTGCAACAATATTCACCAAATTGAGATTCCTTTAATGTTGCAATATTAATATTCACGTTTTGCCCCACTGATCCTCCTTTAGTTTTAATGGTATGCTATTTTATTAAAAACATTTGGCACAAAAGTTGATAGTTCAATATAAAGTAGCTTAACGCTTATGTGTTTTTAATTTAATACATGTGATTTGAGAGCATGATTAAAGGGTATTTGGATTATTTGTAATTTCGTTGTTGCAACTTGAAACTATATCTATTAATTGATAAATATAATTCCAATTTTTATTCTTTTTTATATGCATTAAAGTGATTTGGTTTTAACAAAGAACTAGGGCGTTCATTGGTCGGTTTTGGGCTCAAACTGAACCAAACCAGATTTTCGGTTTATGGTTTTAGAAACCCGATGATTTCGGTTTAATTTGTTCAATTTTCAATTTCATGAGTGGGTCCCGTTTGGTCTTATTAATTTTCTATTTTGAGCTTGAATTGTTTGGGAAACATAAAACGAGTTAAAATTAAACTATGATAAGTTATTAAAAATTTTGCTATGGTGAACTTAAGCAAAAATAGAGGTTGTTTAATTGTGATGCTAACTTAAGGAACATTTAGCTAAAATCTAGTCCGTTATTCCCAGTTTGTTATTCATGTGAGTAAACATAGGCTATACTTAAAATATAAATTCAATTGAGTTTGGTTTTATTGGTTTTCATAAAACTTAAACTAAAACTAACAAATACAATTTGATTTCTAGAAAATAGTTAAAACGAACCATCAGTTTTTGATTTGGTTGGTTCTTTCGAAGTTGTTTCATTGGTTAATTCAGTTAATCGGTTACTTTTGCTAACCCCATAAACAAGTTGGAGTTATTGTAACAAATTGATTTTTAAGGTGAACTTATAAAATAGTTTAAACTAGTATTAAGCCCCCCGCGTTGTAGCGGGGGACGTAAAACCGTGTCAAGTAGCACCAATGACACACCACCGCCAGTGACCACCTATACCGAAAAACTCGTATTAAAAAAGAAATAAAAAACGAAAAATTTTATAACCGAACGAAAAATATACATAAAAACGTTGAACCACGTATACGAAACGTAAAACATATAAAACAATAAGTTTATCTAGGACCAGTGCGTTGCGACGGGGCCGTTGAACGGGGAAAAATGAGCTTAAAAAGGTTGAACTCGCTACGATGTGGTAACTCGCAAATTTTATACCGAAACGTAAAAGAAAAAATTTGTAAAAATATAAAAAGTGTAAGACACCAAAGTTAATAGTAAAATAATGTTGAGATTAAATTGTAAAATATGTAAAAGTATTTGGTTAAAATAAAAAAAAATTAAAGATTAAAAAAAGAAAAAAAACAAAAGGTGGGTACAACCCAACTAAGCACAATGTACAACCCATAATGCATAATTAACTTGGTAATTAGTATATACTAGTATTATGCCCGCGCGTTGCGACGGGGCATAAAACCCAAACCATGCTAAGTAGCATCAATGTCACACCGTTGCTAGAGATAAAAACATTAAACCAACATACGCATGTTGCGGCATGTTAACTCAAAATTTTTAGAATGAAACGTAAAAATGAAAAAATTATAAAAAATGAAAATACATGAGATAAAAGTTAAAAGTAAACAAAAATGTTAGGGTTTAAGGAAAAAAATAAAAACTATTAGGGTTAAAAGTAAAACTTTAAAGAAAAAAACAAAGGTACAACTTGTAAAACATGATGTACAACTACTAATACATAACCAAGTTGAAAATTAGTAATATATAAATATTTCAATTTTCAAATGTAAAAATTATAATTAAATTATGGTTTTAGAAGTTTCGTTTATAATATAAGTTTCATCACCTTTTTGTAGTTTCTTTTAGCATCAAAGTACCTTTATTTTGTGTTTTTCTTTACAACTTAATGTTTATTTAAATTATAAACTACCACTAATTCAACATTACTTTACTATTAGATAATACATACGTTTTTTGACCAACTTTAATTGGTGCACTTTTGACTTAGTAAGGTACCACTTACATAATTTACATTAGTCGGGCACTAATCCATTATAATTATATAAAATGATTTTAATTCTAGTGTGTTGTTCCAATTAAATGATTAGTCTTTGGGTAGCATCTTTTAATAATATATTTGGGTATAAATGTAAAAATATAAAAGTAGATAACAAAAGTATAAAGGTAATTCAACCTCTTTTTGTTTTTACAATTCAACCAAATGGAGCCGTGAAAGAATTATATAGGAGACAAAAACGAACAGAATACATACGTGTGGATTATAAACAAGGAGAATTTTCATTTGTTAGAACAGTGCATCGGACAGTGAATCGGACGCCCCACTGGTTTACTGGTCGGACTGGTTATGAGAATCGGATAAAATTATAAATTTTAATTATTTTAATGAAAATAGGTAAAAAGATACTGAAAATTTTTAATATATATAAAAAAATCGTTCCAACCGGTCCAACCACCGACTCGGGATAAATCGACCGGTTCAATGCCTCCAAAACGAACAACACCTGATCGGACCGGTGGCCATGGCGATTACGGGTCGGACCGGCAGGTCCGATCCGACCCGAAATGCGACACACTACTCCACTTAACATTCCGTTTCTTTTAAAATAAAAATATAATATAATACTATTATATAATAAGTAAATTATAAGCAACAACTGAATATAAGACTAATTAAAATTTTCTATTAATATAAACAAAATATTACACTAAAAACATAACTAGAAATTACATTTGTAACTTGCAAACATAACCTGCTAATCCAACTTAGAATTATGATGCGCTTATCAATCACGAATTTATAGAGTGGTTGTTGCTTGTTGCGCATCATCAATTTCTTAGTTTTTAAACATCGGTTTCAATGTATGTACAAATCGTCTTATCTTTATCAAATAAGCTCATATTGTGTAATATAATACCAACACATATCACATTTCTTAGCTTTTTTGGCTTGAAAGCTCGTGCCGGATTAGCTATTATATACCACTATTTCTTAAGCACGCCAAATGCCCATTTGATGTTCTTCCTCGCTCCCCCTTAAGCTTTCGCAAATTTTATGCATTTTTCACTGATTGAAGCCGAAAATGATTTAACAAACACAGTCTGCTCAGGGTAAATACCATCTATAAATCTATACATGTATTTGTAATTTACTCCAATTTGAAGTGAAGAGTCTGGTATAGCTTCTTTAATAACATGGTAGAATAACAACCATTGATCAAGAATGTTGATATTGTTCTTCGAACTTGCGACACCAAAAGGATGTGCCATATCAATGGATCGTGTGAGGTGATCGCTTCCAAAGCCATTGTTGGATGAGGATCGTCATCACTCATGTACAAACCTTTCCTTGAAGTCGGGCAATTATACCTCTTCTAATGCATAAAATCCAAGCTACCAAGCATTCTTGGGAAAAATGTTTTGATCTGTGTGGTTCGTATAATTGTTGAATATCATTTGAATTGAAACTTTTTAGAAATTGTTTCACGTAAAGCTTGATGACATCCTCACAGAATCTATACATTCTTTCTTCAGCCGGGACCGAACATAACGTTATGTTTATTATTATTATTATTATTATTAAAGTAATGAAGGATTGTAAAACAAGAAGAGGTCACGTGCGTGTAAGCAGGTGATGGGATGATGGACCTTTCCTCAGACCAAACCCCATTCCTTTTCACTTCATCATCATCTTTTTTCTGCCTGTAAACACACGACTCACCCCACACCCACCTCAATGGTGTTCAAGTAATTTATGCTTTCTTTAATAATCAAACATATAATATTGCTTAATTTTAAATAAATATGTCCAAATTTGAAATTAGTTTATACGTTGATGTTATTGGTTTTACGCTTGTGTTGTTGGTATCATTATAATCATTACTAATTTGGTACTATAAATGATTTTGTAAAAGTAAAAGCATAATATAGGATAACAACCTAACTATTTGAGTTAAAAATTAGCGGTAAGAGCATTCACAATTTATCATTCATCCACATACTTAAATTACATTAAAAATTATTATTTTTATTTTTGTTTTTTCAATTAAGTAATACTTTTCCATACATTTATCATTACATTTTATTTATCAGCAACTCACAACCACTTTCAAAAATATTAAAAAATTTATAAGGGTTGTACCATGTTTATCTAAATATGGAAAACACGATACAATCCCCATAACTTTTTAAGCTCTTTCGCTCACAATCACTCACAACCATCTCCTATAATATAAGGCAGACAATCATATAAAAATGGGAAACAGACTATGAATGCTTTAAGAGACAAAAATGTCAAACATGACTCTCAAATTAAAAGAAACCGGCCGCCTTAAAAAACACAATCAAAAATAAAATAAAAAACCTTATACCTAGTCTTAAAACTTAAAATATTTCAATGACCTAAAAAACTTCATGTCCAATGATGTAAAAATCTCTTGATAAATATACAAATAACAAAAAGTAATAATCTTGAAGAAGATTGCTTGTTATTTGTGATGGTGGGATTCCTTTTACTCCTATACATCTTCGGTAATGGGAGCAACAGAGAAGATCTCGATCGATGGTGGAATCTATGTTATTTGTTGAGGGATTTGTGAGCGATTATTTGAGGAATCCTCGATTGTTGCCTATTTGTTTAAATGTTAATAATCTGGAGTAGAAGGATTCGAACCTTTGCATGCTGGTATCAAAAACCGATGACCATAGGTTTTTTGGGTGTTGTCAGCCATGATTGCTCAAAGAAATGGGAGTTATGTAGTTGGTTCGATCACAAATACCGCCAATGAAAAAGCTTCTAATTTGCTCTAAGTGATTATAAGTATAAATTCATAATGAATGATGCTTATAGTGTTAAAAGTTCTTATCACCTTAAATTCTAAATTCTTAATAACCTAATTTAGCAAATCTAAATCACCATGGGTTGTAATCCCATCATAATTAAATTCTAGTCGCCTTATTGTATTTATGATATATTTAGTTTTTTATATGAGTTATATAATACACATGAAATGGATTGGCAGGGCTGGCCCTAAGGCGGGCAGGGTGGGCGACCGACCAGGGCTCGATCTCTTCAGGGGCCCGAAATTTTTAAAAAATATTATATTATACATCCAAAACTTTTAAAAAATATTATATTATATATGTGTTAAAAAACCTATATACTTTGTTAAACACTTCAACTCATTAGGATTTTAATTATTTTAATCCTAACAAACTCTAATACCCATTAATATTTTAATTATTTTAACCCACTACCATTTTACCTATTACTATATTTTTAAAACCCATTTTTTATCTCAAACAAAATACCTTACGATTTGGGGTGAGAGATGTAAAAGAGCGATCGGAACACAAAAGGTTAGAGCGTTCGATTGATCGAACTATAGTCTCGTTTTTTCTACTCGCACATGATCAAAATTTTATATGAGTTATTCACTATATATAAGTTATAACAAGGTGTCTGTTCTTCTCAACTCGCTCAGGGCCCAAATTTTTTCGAGGATTCTCGGGGCCGGCCTTGTGGATTGGTAATTATATATGTAGTAATTTTTCTAAGAATTCATGTTTTGATGAGGAGTAACTCGAGTCGAAATAGGTTCTTTCATATGGTAGCCATTAACTCTATTATTTATCTTATAATTTATTATTGATTAAATATAATTTGTTTGAGAAACTAAAAACAAAACTGATTTGGTTCAGCTGGTTTTGGCGCCCGCTTGTGAAGCTCTTCACCCGGTTTCTTATCTTATAAAATGTTTTCGGGGCTGTTTGGTTGGGTCTGACTGACCCCAGTCAGACGTGCATGTCTGACTCGGTCAGACGTGCAGTGTTTGGTTCGTTACCTCTTACTGGAGAAGAGGTCTGACTGAGCCACTTATCCAGTCAGACCTAAATCAAGGTCTGACCCGAGTCAGACGTGGAGGCGGGTTCGGTGAAGCGATGAGGGACTGTTCTGCGATGGCGAGGGCGACGACATGGGGTCTAGTCACCGGTACTGCAGGCGGTGAAGCCGAAGAGGAAGGGGAGATCGAAGACGGCGATCGGAATTTGGTCCAAGTAGATATCCAACCAAACAGACTTATTGGTTCAGACATCTTATTGGGTCAGACCTCTTACTGGTTCAGACATCTTATTGATTCAGCACTTACCCATTCAGAAGTTGCCAAACAGCCCTTTCATTTTTTTTCTTCTTCTCTATATTTGTTTGTTTTCTTTTATTTTAGTTTTTTTTGTTAATTTAAGTAAATATTTTAAAAGTTATAATATTTAACAAACAAACGTTGAAATGCTAGGTTTGGGTTTTGCTTTTTGTTCATTTGATTTTTTAACTTACCGACATGACGTGTATGTTTTGATATTTTAAATATATCTTAACCTTTCTAAAGTGCGGGCCTATATCGCTAGTTTAAAGAAGCCATTTGAAGGCAAACACAATCCTAAATAAGATCTTAACCTTCTTTTTATATCACAGTAGCTATATGTACCAAATCAAATTATCTTTAATTTTTCTTTAGTAAAATTCAAAAAGTAATGATATACAAGAATGCTATACTCACAAATATATTTGAATTACAAAACCATGTAAATCAATTAAATGCCGATTTGGATTAACAATATACCAGTGTGTAAATTGTGCTCCCTTCATTTGAGCTCGAGGGTTTAAATATTAGAATAAGCAGATTAGGTGGACTTAAAGATAGATTAAAAAGTTGTAATAAATATAATTTTTTTATTTATTGTGTCTTTTTCCTGCCTTTTCTTTCTTTTAGTTAATTTGTTTGGTTGTTGTTACTAAACTATTTTAAACTTAACATTTGTAGCAACTATAACATGAAATGATTCAAAACGTAAAATACAATAATCTAACATATTTGATACATTAACCAAAATATTATTATATATAAAAATAATAAAATGACAAATTTCAGACATAGAATTCTTCTTATTCTTTTTAATATAACATTTTTACTATAATTCTACTATGTATATAAAAGGCCACATTGAATAAGAAGAACGGACATAACTTTCATCAAAGATGATGGATATGAGAATGGTTACATGACTGTTTTATGATTGTCATTTAAATTAATATTAAAATAGTCACATGACTGTTTTATGAATCTTATTAATATTGATATTTATATTTGTTTATTTAGCGTTCATAGTTTTGTACTTAAACTCGATTCTGTACCCTAACTAGGATTTAAGTAAAAACATCATTTTATTGTTTTTCATGTATGTTTAATATTTTTTCAGAAACAGAGCGTATAGATCGTCTTATTGTTCACTATCTGATCAGTCCGACTGGGTTTAAGGATCAAACGATGTCCTTGATATTAGAAAAAATAATCTATATGTGTGAGTGTGTGTGTGTATATACAAATTTAGTAACCCATGTAATACATATGTTTAATAAAAAATATTATATATAATGAAATTTATTAATTATAAAACGATATTCTAGTATAAGATATCGCCGTTTTAAACTCATAAACTTTTTTTATGTTTTAAAAAAACTTAATATTTTTTCTCAAAAGAAATTGTTTTAAAATTTTCTATTTTAAACTTTTTCTTATTATAACATCCGATTTTAATTATTTTAACTTATAATAATTTTTCTTTTTAATAACACCCTTTAAAATATTTCATATTTTTAAAATAGTTAAATGTTTTAGAAAAAATATTGATTTAAAAAAATACATTTTTAAAAATAGCTTTAATAAAAAAGATCTTTTTTTTTAATTTATTTATAAAATTATTTTAGATCTAAAAAGAAAAAATATTACTATTAGTAATTAATATAAATATTTGATTGAGAGAAACAGAAAAATTTTAGTAAGAAATAACATGGTGTTATAAGATGTTTCTCATAGTCACTCCTATAAATATAGTGTTATCAGATGTCTCCCCTAGTTATTTCTATTATTAGAGTAGAAAAATATATTAATATGCATTTATATTTTTAATAAAATATTTCTAGAATACTACACTAATACATAAAACGAGATTTTAAAGAAAAGTAAAAAAATAAAAAAATCCAGTCTAACCATCCGGTTGATTCACAGATATCACCAGTAACCTATCAGTTCAACTGAAAACCGCTCAAATAATCATAACCAAAATATTTGTATGACCGGTTACCGGTCCAACCGTCTCTTATGAAATTTTCTTCAAATTACTTTAATTAAATGTTCAATTTTACTAACTTTATGGTGTGTCATAATGACAACAATTGACAAGAATCATTTCAAACAAGGTAAATTCAAATCCAACACGAAATGATGAAAGTGAATAATTTTCCACAAAGCAAGAAATACGTGAACCATCGTCGTCTTCACGCTCCACCCAAACCCCACACCTCCACCCACGCGCCACCGTCGTCAATCACATCAACAGGGACCATCTTCAAAAGATAATCATTCATTATTATTATCGTTAATGATGATGAAAAGCAATTAAAGTGTTAAATATTCTTCCGATTTAAGTAAAGTTTGTTGAAGTTGGCAGGCTCACAAATCAAGTGGGTAAGCTGCCAAATCAACCCACATGAACCTTCGTTTTCAGTTATTTAAACCTTAGAAGAAAGCATTCGTGTCTAATTTAAGGGAAGATGGTGTTGATTGTTGAATTCTTGATTATAAAGTCGTAAAGGTGAAAGGTGGTGGGGGGACAATAAAGATGAAAAAAGTTGGGGGAATTTGCTGTTGGTGTTGGTTTTCGTAATCAATCTTCTTTCTTCTTACAGGGGTTGAAGAAAGAAACCCATTTCAAATTTTGTGTTTTTCGATCATAATCCCTCTCTCTCTCTCTTGATTGATTGATGGATTGATTGTGTGTGAATAAGCTACTGTTGATATGAGAGAGAAGGGGAGATGGTGTTGTGTTTTGTGCAGAATTTGATCGAACTTTGAAGCAGCTTTTGATTCTGTAAAGGGTTTTCTTGAAATCTGAGGTGGAAATTTTATATTTGAGGTAAGATTATGATCTTGATATGCGTTATTTGAGTTGTGAAGTGCTGTTTTATCATGTGGAATTGCATGTTTGTTCTAATTTGGTTGATTTAGCGACGATGAACTTGAATTGGGTCGGTATTTTGATGATTTGTGTGTGATCTTGTTCATGTCGAATATGCTTGTTCTAATTTTGATGATTTGCTGTTGTATCTTGTGTATTAGTTTGTTTAAAAGTTGAATTATGTGTGTTGAAGATGTGATGCACATAAGGTGTTTGTTGAAATTTCAACTTAGGATTTAGAGTCATAATTGGTGTATTTTTGTGATTATTATTTGTAGATATTGATGTTCTTCTTCTTCACCAGGTGCTGTCTGTTCATCGATTCTTTCATCGCGTTAACGAGTTAAATCTCTAAGGCTTCTGTGATTGTGGTAAGTCCTCTGTTTTTGTTCTAAGTTATTGTGTTTTAGATGATCAAACATGGAGTTTTCATGTGCTGATTTAGTCACCTTGTTGATCTGCCCAGAAATTCATAAATTATTTGTCTTTTTTCATGTTTTTCGACAATTTTTATTCGGTTTATCATCGTATTTACCCTTTTGTTTACGCGTTCACCTTCTTTACATTGTAAAACAGTAATGTAAAGAACACATGGGGAGAAAGGGGAGTTGGTTTTCTGCAATCAAGAAGGTTTTTACATCCAACTCTAAAGACAAGCTACCAAATGTAAGTTAATCGATAAAAGTCATCGTTTTGGCTTGTGGGTATTGCAGTTTTCGTGTATATCTTTGATTAAAACCATAGTCGGAACTAGAGGTGGTCCGAAGGTCTGTTGACACTCTGTAGACCAAAGTTTCAATTAACAAGGATATCCATCGTTGTCGCTTTCTTGTAGTTTGAATCACCAAATTGTCGCCAGTAAAACAGTTGAAACGATTGTAGAAAATTGATGAATTCATGAAAACATCATTGGTACTTCAAAAAGTGTTGATTTCGTTTCATTTTCTTGTTTTCTTGATCCCAGGAAACGGAGAAGAAAAGTTCCAACGAAAAGAAGGGCCGAGGAAGATTAAAACATGGAGAAGGCAGATCGTTCATACCCCTATTTAGAGAGCCGAGCAGCATCGAGAAAATCTTGGGAGAAGTTGACCAACAGTTCTTGTTTATCGGTCAGCCCACACCCGTCGAGCAACCAACAACCTCACAACCTTCATTTTCAAACAATCCCGCCTCTCCTAGGGTCACTTCTCAACGAGCCGCTTCTCCTAGGGTGCCTTCTCCTAGAGCGGTTTCCCCTAAAAGTTCCCCTCCTAGAGTCGTTCATAGGCGCCCAGATATCAACTATAGACCAGAACCAACTCTTCGACATCACCACCGTTGTGCCACCATAATTCAGGCTGCTTATAGAGGTTATATGGTAAGTTTGTTAACGGGTGGTTGGTTATTTGTCGAGTGTTTCAGTTTTTGTGTGTAATTGGTTGCGTGTGTTGTATAGGCGAGGAGGAGTTACCGAGCTTTGAGGGGTCTCGTGAGACTTCAAGGAGTTGTAAGAGGGCAAAATGTGAAACGACAGACTGTGAACGCGATGAAACAGATGCAACTGTTGGTGAGAGTCCAAACTCAAATTCAGTCGCGAAGAATCCAGATGTTGGAAAACGAAGCGCTTGAACGCCAAACGTATAAGAACGACAAGGAAGTCGGGAGTTCACTTGGCAAACAGACCTTTAGTAACCTTGTAAGATATCCTTTCTATATATACTCCTATGTTTGGCTAGTTTAGAGTTTAAACGCTTTATATTAGCCCGACTGACATCACAAAACCCGCAGTTTATCTAGTTTTAACGAAGTGTGTCATCGAACAAAGACATGTTGATCTTTATTCATTGTGGTTAGCATGCGGTTTGGTTATGGGTTTAAACCAACCAATAACCGTGTCTTTTGTTTTTACATTTTCATAACCGCTTGGTAACCATCGGTTTACCACCGGAGATGGATAGATTCAAGCTAATTTCAAACGATAAATCCAATTATTAACTATCACAACTTAAAACAAATATAAGCAACTACAACTATGTTCTTTATAAAATAAATATAATACAACTTTTTTGACATAAAAAATATAAAGATTGCTATTAATATCGGTTTGGTTCAGTTAATTCGGTCATTCACACACACATAATCGGTCATAAGAAATATCATAACTGAACCATCGTTTCTCAATTCATTCGATTATTTAAGTTAAGTTTTCTTGGTTTGATATTTGGTTTTTCTGCTCGCCTCTAATTACGGTATTGTATGTAGCTGGAAATAGGCGA
The DNA here is from genome assembly GCA_025215565.1 of Flaveria ramosissima. Lineage (NCBI taxonomy): Eukaryota > Viridiplantae > Streptophyta > Magnoliopsida > Asterales > Asteraceae > Flaveria > Flaveria ramosissima. The sequence goes on along the minus strand of CM046046.1, from coordinate 33,128,589 downwards.
CGAACACTGGGATGATAGCTTGATAACGAAAGAAGAAAGAGAAGCAAGACTACGACGAAAAATGGACGCAGTGATCAAGAGAGAACGAGCCATGGCGTATGCATACTCCCACCAGGTAAATCTTAAACACCCTTTCAACGCCTTTCGATCATTAAAACTATAGTATTTAACATAATTTCATTATTTAGTTATGGAAAGCAACGCCAAAATCAGCTCACAACGCGCTAACAGATATCCGCTCTGGCGGGTTTCCATGGTGGTGGAACTGGTTAGAACGCCAACTTCCTCCCGACGAACCCACTAAAACCCCCGAGCTCACACCCACACCACCACGTCCAAACCTCACTCCCAAAACGAGCCCGCGCCCTCAATCCACCATCTACAAACAAACCGATTTCTCTTTTGAGAACCTCGGCACACCCACGCCTAAGTCATCAAAGTCAACGGTTCCAACCCGGGCTCGACCACTTATGACTCCAACCCAAACCCCACCTTCAACAACTCCAAACCTAATGAAACACTACAGATCAAAAGGCAGTGTGGGCGGTTCACCTTACCCGTTGAAAGACGACGATAGTCTAATGAGCTGCCCACCTTTTTCAGTCCCTAACTACATGAGTCCTACTGTTTCGGCTAAAGCCAAAGCCAAACCAACGAGCAACCCGAAAGACCGGCTTCCGAGCAGTGCGGCTAGCGAGACATCAAGACGTAGATTTTCGTTCCCTTTGACACAAAACATCGGGTCGTCGTTTAAGTGGAACAAGAAGACTTCAAGCAAGGATTCGGTGATGACAATGCAGGCGCATACGGGGTTGAAGAAACATAAATCGCCGCGGTCTATCGGGGATTCGAGCATGGATTCAGCCATTTCTATGCCAGCTGCATTTGGGAGGAAGCCATTTAACAGATTTGTGTGAATGTTTGTAATGTTTTTTTTTTTTTTTTTTAACTTTTTTGCTTTATTTCTTGGTGGGTTTTGATTTTTTTTTTTTAATTTTGGGTTAATTGAGTGTATGTATGATCATCTACATGTTTGTGTTGATTACAGAATACTGATGTATAATAATAAACTATCAGTTGTTTTTTGAGTGTGAAAATTTCGTTTTTGTCATCGTTGCGAGAATTCATTTTTCGAACAATTCCTAGTGTGTGGAGTGAGAGTTGAGGGTTCAGCTGATGTGACGGTCGGAAGAGTGTGGTAATATTGTCACTCAAATGTGGCGTGTGCGACGGGATGCTATGAAGACATTTCATTCGGTCCTAATAAAAGTGTCACAATTACATTTAGAATACATTTTATAATTGTTAATTCTATACATAAGTTTAAACCGCTGATAATTAACTTGCTCTGCTATAAAAGAGATCTAACTGTCTTAAAGGACTATTAATGGCTTTTTATAGTTTGTTTTTAGTTTCTTCATTAAACTGTTTATTTATATAACAATTAAAGAATGACTATTGATGATAGTGTGCGTTCAAAAAGTTTACTATACAACTAGATGGTTGAAATTTCAAACCAACATTTACAACCAAAAAATTGCATCATAACATGTTTTTTTTTTTAAAAATGAATTAAGAACTACAATAACTGGTTTAAACTAAAACATTTCAATCCATGAAGTATTCTTCTCTTTCTTCACACTTTGGATGTTTTACCTAAAAGTATATGTCGAACACACATTAACAAGGGTAAATAAAATACAAAGAGGCTTTAAACGTAAAGATGTTAGATGCCTGAAAATTTTTAAAAAGTACTTTGAAAAATTCATGAGTTTTATAATCAAAGTGCACCGTAAGTTCACAATGACAAAGTAGGCTTTCACTATCAAACCAACATAAAACGATAAATTTGGCAAATCATCATAGATCTACGGTGTTCCAGTCTAAGAGCATATCCCGGTGTTTGATTTAGCTTCCGTTTTGCACAAAGGTTGAGGAGGGGTGATTTGATGTACGCCGTCTAACTTTCGTGTGTTGGATATTAGATGTCTAATAATCGATAATATCAACGTTATTCTCGATGTATGATCCAAAGAACTACACTTTGGATAGTAACAAAATACACTTAGATTTGTTAACTTTATAGTTCACCAAATGCAGATTAAATGAACGGTGTTTATTTATTTTAAGAAACAATCATTTGTTAATTAATAAACAAAATAATAAACAAATCAAGGATTGAGCAGTTTAAACTTTAAAAGTTAAACATTAAACGTTTATAATTTTAACTAATTAAATGTTAATTAGTAAACTATCAGGGTTGATGATAATTAATTTTAACTGATCACAAGAATTAAACGTTAATTACCCTTGAGGTGTGAATTGTAATTATCGTAAATATAAATAGTAATTAAGGGGTACCCAATAACTTTATAAACCTTATAAAAACTTTGTAATTTAATTATTAGTTTTAATAATTAAAACTCATAATTAACAATAAAACTTTATAAATTTTATAGAATTTTTTAAAAATTTGAAATTGAATTATTTATTTTAATTACAAAAAATAATGTCATAATTATTAATGAAATGTTATAAACCTATAAAAAATCAATTTTTATAAATTATAAAACTATTATAAGTTGAATAAATAACATAATCATTGTATTTCAAACACTAACATAAATAAAATGATTTAAATATTGAATTTAATTTTCATGATTGACTCAAATAGATACGGTTTTACATCTGAAAACAGGTCGGATGTTACAATCAGAGCCATTTTTAAAAACGTTTAGACGTTGTTATTATTATACGATCTTATGTTTTTATTTGTCAAGGGTTTTTGTTTGACAAAAAGATCACGCCTTTATCATTTGTTTTTGTTGGTTGTGTAATAAATCGAGCACTAGTGACCCATGATTGTTTTAGTTGTTTGGTTGTTTTGGTCATTTGTAATTTTTATATTCTATGGGTATTTTGGAACCCAATATAATAGTTAGGTTTATTTCATTTTTGTTGTAAATTTTTTATTCAAATAAAAATTGTAAACCGAAAACAAAGATTTAAGATCGAAGATGGAGCCAAAAATGAGATGAATTAGGGATCTTGAATCATATGGGAGCTTACAAAATATGTGATCATGTCATGACCCTTAGGCCGGTTCGGTATTGTTTGGTGGCACAAACAAAACCAAACAAATATTACTAGTTGCTCTGTTTGATTTGTTTTATATTAGGGTAGGGTTGTTCACGAACTGAACCGAACGCAGCTCCGCTCGAACTCGGTTCGGTTTCAAACCGAGTGGCTCGGTTCGGTTCGAATTTACAAATTCGAGCGCAAACTTCATGCTCGAACTCGGTTCGGTTTTAAACCGAGCGCTCGGTTTCGCTCGGTTTTGCTCGGTTTTGTTTGGTTTCGTGTTACAATCTAAAGCAAAACTAATAATTCATTCAAAAGTTTCAACTTTCAAGTTTCAATCGTAGTATCTTCACCAATGCTTGTGTAAATGTTTTTTAAGAACCAAATTATAAAAAAAATCTAACCTCAAGATATCGCGATTAGGAACAACTGAACAATGTCGGCTTCGATCAAGGTCGGACTTCGGAGGCGGATTGTCGAAGGTGGGATGCGCGATCAGACTATTGCAGGTCGGATTGCCAAAAGTCGAGGTCGCATGTCAGAGTGCTGGAGGTCGGGGGTTACATGTCCGAGTGCTGGAGGTCGGTGGTTACATGTCCGAGTGCCGGAGGTCAATGCCTCGGCAGTTGGTAGGGAGTTGGGGGATATGGGGGACGTGGGAAAGTGTAGGGGTGTTCATTTTCGGATATCCGAAATTCGGATATCCGAATTTCGGATATCCGAAAATTTCGGATAGTGAATTTCACTATCCGAATCCGAATCCGAAATTTCGGATATCCGAATTTTGGATATCCGAAATTTCGGATTCGGATTCGGATATCCATTCGGATATCCGAATTTCAAAAAAGTTTTGTATTATTTAATAAATTTTATAAAAAAATAATAAATTTTATTAAAATTTATTTCATATATCCGAAGTTTTTATTAAAACATTCAAAATATCTAAAAATATCCGAAATATTTAATTAATATTTAATATTTTTAATTTTTTATAAAAATATTTTGGATATTTCGGATATTTCGGATATCCGAAATATCCGAAAATTCTCAAAATCAATATCCGAATCCGAATCCGAAATTTCGGATATCCGAAATTCGGATATCCGAATTTTCGGATATCCGAAATTTCGGATATCCGAATTTCGGATTTTCGGATATTTCGGATTCGGTTTCGGATTCGGATATTTTTGAACACCCCTAGGAAAGTGGCGATGGGTGAAATGGTGAAAGGATTTTGAAATGTGAAGTGATGATTTGATTAGAGAATTAAAGTTTTACATTTAGGGTAGTTGATTTTTTGATTAAATAATTAAAATAGTGGTAAGTGATAAATAACTAAATAGATTAACAAATATATAATATATAATATAATAATATATAAAAACTAAATTAAAAAATAATTCGAGCGAAACCGAGCGAGCGGCGAGCGAGCGTACCTTTGCTCGTGCTCGGTTCGTTTTCAAACCGAACCGAGCCGCTTGGTTCGTTTACAACCGAGCCAAAATTCGAACGAGCAAAAATCCCAACTTTTTTCGAACGGGTTCGAGCGAGTTTCGAACGCCAAGCTATTTGAACAGCCCAATATTAGGGTGATTGGATTTTGATAATCCAAACTTTCATTTATTGGTCGGGATTAATCTCAACTCAGGAAATGTTTAGAGACACTCCCAACTTTGAGTTTATTTTTTTTTCAACGATCCTTTAGTAACACTGTAAGTTTTTTGATGATGTGGACTATTTATTGGCCAAAACACTAAGCAAAAAGTTAAAATTAACCATCTCATCCGTCAATTTGAAACTGTTGCACCCTAAAATCTATAATATTCTACCTCCTAATCTGAAGCACTTGACTCGTTGGAGGTAGATTTTAGGTGAAGATGGAGCCTAGACACCGAAAAACGGATCTGATGGAGGTTAGGTGGCGGCGAAGTTGAAAAATGACTCAAAATTAACCCTATTTCATCAAAAAACCTAACAGGGGTTAACTGCAGGGTAAACATATTCCTAGATTTTCTAGGATAAACCTATTTTTTGCAGGGTTTAAATCATAATATTTTGGTTGTGAAACATACCATTTAACTACATTTAACTATCATGATGTCTTCTTAAGAGCCCTTACTAGATTAATTACCTTTAGATACCCGTTCAAAAAAATTACCTTTAGATAAAATAATACTTTTTATCATAATTTAGTTTATTAGACCCTATGCCACCATATAATGAAAGTGATGGCTTGGAACGTAGAGGCTTGTGGCCGCGCCATCACTCTAGTTCCATTGCAGATGGTGAATGCGCGGTCAAGAAAATGCAGTAATACCGTCACCCAAGTGTGGCGTATGCGACAATGTGTTGCGAGGGCGCTTCGTATGGTCTCAATAAAAGTCTCACAGTTACATCTAGAATTCATCTTAAAATTTTAATTCTTAAAAAATTCAAATCAACCATAATTAATTTGGTCCACTATAAAAGAAGCCTAACTCTTTTAAATGACTATTTATGGCCTTTTATTTTTAACGTTTCTATCAAACCGTTTACTATTCAACTAGCCAACCATAATTAATTTGATCTATTATAAAAAGAGACCTAACTCTTTTAAATGACTATTTATTGCCTTTTGTAACTTTTTTATTAAACCGTTTATTTTAGTAATAATTAAAGAATGACTATTGATGATGGTAATTAGTACATCAATAATAGTTTGCGCTAAAAAGTTCACTATCAAACCAACATTAAACATTAAGAAAATTGGCAAATCATCATAAATCTACGGTGTTTCAATATAAGGGTGTATCCGGTGTTTGACTTAGCTTCCGTTTTACACAGGGGTGATCTGATGTACGCGGTCTTACCTACGCTTAGTGTGTGGGATATTAGATTTCCGACAATCGATAATATCAATGTTACTATCAAGGATGATCCAAAGTGTTACACTTTGGAAAACAACGAAAGATTAACGTTTAGATTATATGATTTATATTTCACACGAACCATCAACGAGTTGCCGCCGCCATTTGTTGCCGCGCAGCACCGTTGTTACACTCGTTGTTTTGGTTTTTGCGAACGTGTCACCTAGCGAGACCTTTATTACATCCATCGTATGGTTTTTGGCTTTTGATCGTCAAATGTATAAGTTTTAACATTGTATGGACGTGTTTACCTTAATTGTTTAATCACGTGTAGTTGAATACCTGCTTGGGATATGATTTTGACTCAATTAACGTGTTAAACATTTCCCGCTTTAAACACAAATATGATTTAACAAAAAGTAATACTTGTTAAAGTTAAAATTAGTGCATGATGCCCATCAGTGGTATCAAAACCATTTTTACGTGCATTTAGACATTATTATTGCACGATCTTACTTTTTTATTTGTCAATAGTTTTCGTTTGACAAAAAGGTCGTGCCTCTGTTTTTTTGTTTGTTGTGTGATAAATCGAGCACTAGTAACCCATGGTTATTTTAGTTGTTTGGTTGTTTTGGTTACTTATAATCTTTGTATTTTTATGGGTGTTTTGGAACTTGATGTAATAGTTAGCTACATCTTATTTTGTTGTAAATTGTTTACACATTAATAGTTGTAAGCGTAAGACAAAGATTTAAAGATCGAATATGAAAAAAAACTGGAGACAAGATAAAGATTTTGAATTAAATGGGAGCTTACAAGACATGTGATCATGTCGTAACCCTTAGGCCCGTTCAGTGTCGTTTGGTATCACATTTACATTTAGAATACATCTTAATAATTTTAATTTTTAACAAACTTAAACCAACCATTATTAATTTGGTCTATTACAAAAGAGACCTAACCTTTTTAAACAACTATTTATAGCCTTTTCATGTAATCGTTCATTTATGTAACAATTAAAATTTGACTATTGATGATGAAAATTGATACATCAATAATACTATAGAAGTATGCGCTTAAAAAGTTCACTATTCAACTAGATAGTTGAAATTTCAAACCAATATAGTTACAACCAAATGTTGCATCATAACATAGTATAACAAAAACTCAATGAATTAAGAACTATAATAACTTGCTTAAACTAGAACATTTGAATCCATTAAGAACTACAATAACTTGCTTAAACTAGAACATTTCAATCCATGAAGCATTCTTCTTTTTCTTCACACTTTTGATGTTTTATCTGAAAGTATGTGTCGAACGCACATCTACAAGCCTAAATAAATACATAAAGGCTGTAACACCGTAAAGATACCTAGAAATGTTTAAAAATAGTTTAATTATTCATAGGTTTAAACTCAAGTGAGATCGTAATCGCATCCATCATTCTTTTGGTTTTTGTTAAAGTGTTACCTAGTGAACGTTTCACTTTTTGTGAACGTGTCACCTAGCAAGACCGTTATTGCATCCACGGTGTGGTTTTTGGTTTTTGATCGTCAAAGATATAAATGGGTACATGTTTGTGATATGATTTTGAATCAATTAATGTGTTAAAAGCTTCCACATTGAACACAAATCGGATTTGATCAAATGTAATAGTTTTAATAGTTAAAGCTGGTGTACGATACCTAACGATGTATCAGAGCCACTTTTACTTGTATTTAGACATTATCATTATACAATCATATGTTTTTATTTGTCAAAGTTATTCTTTTAAAAAATGGGTGTTTTGGATCCCGATGTAATAGTAAGGTTTATTTTATATTTTTTTTATAAATTATTTATTCAAATAAAAATTATTAACCCAAAATAAAGATTCAAAGACCGAATACGAAGACAAACATGAGAGGAGATAGATATCTTGAACTAAGTGGGAGCCTACAAGATATGTGACCATGTAGTGGCCCTTAGGCCGATTCGGTATCGTTTGGTGGCTCAAACGAAACCGAACAAGTATTACTAGTTGTTGGATTTAGTTTGTTTTATATTATGTTTGTGGTTCATTATATTATTTACGAAAATAATAAAACCACAAAATACTTATAAAATTACTTTATACAAATAAAAAAACGTTGAGTAATTAAAACTGTTTAATAATACTCAGAAAGCTAATTAACTAAAAATAGTTTTATTTAAAACGTAGACACAAACTTAAAATAAAATTTTTTATTTAAATATTATATTACAAGGTTTATTAGTTTAAAATCGGTTCGCGATAAACGAACAAATTAGTTTAATAAAATGATAAACTAAAATTTCACACTCACGTAATCAGGGTTATGATATTTTTTAGGTATGAATTAAAGTTACTCAATAGCCATTTGAGTTGAGTGTTCTACACTAATCACATTTAGTTATCGTTAATGACGAGTAGGGATGTTAAAAAGATACCAAAGATACAAAAACCTAGTTGTATCCATAACCATAGATACCGAACCAAATTGTAAATTCAAAATACGTAACCATAAATACCGAACCGAATTGTGAATGCAAAAACCAGTTTTCAGGATCGGTTCCACAAAAAATTGCTTATTCAATTCAATTATCCGAATTTAATCGAAGTTAACCAAATTAAACCAAATCTGAATTGTAAATTCAATTTAATCGGATGAATTTGGTTTGATTAGACATGTTTTTAATTTGGTTCAGTTAACGAACATGTCCAAGAAAAACTCATAACTAGGGCTGCAACCGAACTGAACGTTCAGCGAACAGTTCGTGAACTGTTCGGCGGGAAGTTTGTTTATGTTCATTCGTTTAGTAAATGAACGAACATGAACAAGAAAATTATGTTCGTTTAGTTAAATGAACAAACATGAACACAAGCCGTGTTCGTTCATTTATGTTCGTGAACGTTCGATAATGTGTTCGTTAATGTTCGTTCGTGAACGTTCGATAATGTGTTCGTTTATGTTCGTTAAGGTGTTCGTTTATATTCATAATTTTGTGTCAGTTATTTTATGACTATTATCAAGTATTTTCTGATATTTATGTTAACTACTTATTTATTTTTGATTAATTTTGTGTAAGGTTTGTAATAAAAAATATAAATTTTATTCTAAAATAAATCTATAATAATTTGTATCTGTTTGTGCTCATGAGCTTCATTGTGTTCGTCATGTTCATGAACAGTTGTTTGTGTTCGCTTGCTTTAGTTTGTGTTCATTTGCGTTTGTTAAGTGTTCGTGAAAAGTTCATGAACATGTTCATTTTCTTAATGAACGAACATGAACAAGGTATCTCGTTCGGTAAGTGTTCGTGAACAGATCATGAACAAGTTTATTTCTTAACGAACGAACACGAACAAGGCCTTGTTCGTGTTCGTTCGGTTCGTTTGCAGCCCTACTCATAACCGAATAAAATCGTTAAACAAACGTTGAACACCCCTAATGATGATCGCATTCGCTATATGCTTACCACATAAGTTATTCGCAATAACCGATTAGCTATTGTACAAGTTGAATGGTCATTCTAGCCACCAAACAATTTCAATTGTTGTTCAAGCTGAATGTTCATGTTGGACGCAACAATGGAGCTGATTGTGTGTAAAAAGAGTCATTAAAGATGGTTTCTTTAACTACGAGTAAACAACTTAACACAATACTAAAACTCATATAGTTACAACTAAAAACTAGTTTTGAGCTTTTAATTTTAGTTATAAAATGAACTCGTCGATTCATTTTTCAAATACTAATAAAAATAGGGAGATGTACTGGTATATCTGAAAAGAGCTTTGTTTGCTCAACGCTCTAATAGAAATCAGAACTATATTCATAGTTTGTTTCATTTCAGAAAACACGAGGCAAAGCTCTTTTTGGTTAGAAAACATATATATTTATCTTATTCTATTCCGTGAAAGATAAAAATTAAAGAATACATGGGCTTATTCTTAGGTGTTGTTTGTTTTTCTTCTTAAGCTCTTCCCCACCTCTTCATCTGCGCGCACGCAGACGCGGGAAGAGGTTTTGAGTGCGCAGACTGTTTGATTTTTGAAAGGCGTTTCATTAAAAAACGTCTTCCTGACGTCTGCGTGAAGAAGATGTAGACTTACCACTTCTGAGGTCTTCTAACCTCTTCTCATTCTTCAGATTCAAAACAACATCTTCTACCCTCCTCCTTCCCCTCACCAAAGCAAACAACACATTAGTCTCGTTGGACTCTTTGACAATGCAACTATTACGTTGTATTGTACCGTGAGAAACAAATGTAAATGATCATGAAATCTATTTTAGGTAAACCATGTTCAATACTTGGTCTCACCAAATATTATTGCTCGTTCTTAATTTGATGTTTATTACATTTCCATTTAATGTATTTTACATATCTTTTTAATTTGTTTTGTGACCATATTATATTGTTTCATACAATTTACAACAATTTTAAGTGACCCTCTTAAAATTTCTTTTAGCTTGAATCCTTTTATTGGATTCTTTCCGTCCTCTTCATTTATTCCTTTCTTTTTCACTCTTGTCTACATCATCTATCGATCTAATCCTTTAGTCTAGTTTTATTGACTATCTTAGGATTTTCTTATTAATCATTATTTTCTTTATTGTTTATCCCACCACCACATATTAGTTCATTGAGTCCGATTATATTGTTGTGGTAAGTTTCATGTTTAACACATGAACACTTCTATGTCAAAAGATAATTGACATCGAGATCCGTAATTCAAGAAGAATTGTTTCGTTAGGTATTTGTGGTTTTAGTGTAAATTTATAATTTTAGAGTATCAATTCATAAGAAATAATTCAAGACTTCGTGTTACATAAAGATGTTAGAATCAACCTATGAACACACAACTCGTACTGCTTTTATAGTTTTATGCCTGTTATAATATTTAAGCTCATATCATGTTTAATTGCATTGTTAACCCTTATGAAATGACAATACCTGAGGACATTCGCACAAGTTTCAGTTTGGAGGGGATTGGTGAAATCGGAAGATGATGTGGTGGAGGTGATGAGGTGTTGTAGCAATGATGAAATTGAATGTTTGAAGCCGATGAATTCTTATTGATTCAGAAAAGTAAAGAAGAACAAATTGAAGCAAACCCTGATGAAATTGTTCATTGAAATTGATATGGGGAAGGGAAAATCGATCATGCAAATTCGATGAAAATGAGAAACACTAGTTAAGTAGGTGAAATCGGGATGAGTACAAGTTAGAGGGGGGGGGGGGTGTTCATGGTTTGGTTTGAAAACCGGAAGACCATCCAAACCAGTCATCGATTTGGTTTTATGGTTGTTTTTTTAACTTTCGGTTGATCGGTTTTAATATTTCAAATTGCAGTGAACCGTTTGGTTTACGGTTTAAACTAAAACCGTTCGTAAAAAAACCGGACCGGACCGTGTGTGTGTAAAATCTTTGATTGGGCTCATCAATATGTCCATTTCAATTTGTACAAGTTCGATTTTTAGTTTCCATTTTGTAGTATAGAATTTAAGTGGTTATCATGTTTGAAGTTTGTAAAAGTTTGGTACCAAGTTCAATTTAAACAGGTTGTGTCTTCTTTTAATGTATTTTTATTATTTTGAACAACTCGTTTAGAGCTCCAAAAGATTCAAACCGCAAAAGCAAACCGATACTAATGGTTTGGTTTGGTTTGCTTTATATTTTGGACGGTTTGGTTTTGATTTTTAATGATAAAAAACTGATACTAATGGTTTGGTTACGAATTAACCTAAAAATCATAAAAACCAAAGCGTGAACACCATCCTACAAATGACTTAGGTGTTGTTTGGCAACTTCTGAATGATTAAATGCTGAACCAATAAGAGGTCTGAACCATTAAGAGGTTTGAACCATTAAGAGTTAGTATATCGTTTAACGATTTAAATGCAAATGTCTGACTAATTCAGACAAGGGTCTTAACCATTCAACATTAGACCTCCTAATCATTCAACACTAGTATAATGCTTAATCATTCAAAGGCAATTGTCTAAATCATTCAGACATTTGCTCGCGAAACAAAAGTCTGAATCATTAAGAGCCTGATTAATATGCTGCCAAACAACCCCTTAGTAACCAGGCTTTGATATATTCGAAGGTATGAAATATATATATTAAATCCCATCAAAATAAATGTTGTAATCTTTAATGCGGTTCAATTCATTTATATCAATTCAGCAATTCTTTATACAAGAAGAAAAAATTGACCCAAAAAAAGGAAACATTAATATTTCAGTTTGGTGGGGCAAATGCAAGTATAGGATATGTGGTTGACGAGTCATAAACCATAAATAATCAATAAATAAAATGAAAATAGAAAATAAGTTTCGATGATATCAAGGTTAGATGCATCGAAAGTGTAGGGGTGAGTTGGCAAATAGTAGAATGAGTAGGGGTGCCAAGTGTAACATTTAAGTCACTTTCATTGGCTATATGCGTTGTTGGCCACCCCCTCATTACTTGCTTGGGTTTTGGCCGTTTCCCCCTCACGCAACAACCCATTTGGGCCCCTCTTCTTTATACTTTATTACACTTTTACCCCTCATTTTTTTATTATAAAATTTTAATTTTACAAATAACTTATCCAATTTTATCATAAATATATCAGTGAATATGTATTTGTAATAAATTGCTTGATAATCTTTGAGGTTTTATATATTTACTTATTTATTTTTTAAATTATAGTTCTACACCGTAATAAAATTCATTTGTGAGGTAACTATAAAATTAATAGATTATTTATTTTTAATGCCAATTTGCTCGATATTTGGCATGACATTTATCACTTCATTGATGGATTTGTGTTTCATGTGGGCGTTGCCCATAGAATGAATGTGGGACCATCTTCAAGCTAACAAAAATGATGAATAAACAATTATAGATTAACTATTAAAAATATAAAAAATCGTTTAGTTTTATTGTGAAATATTAGTATATAAATGTATAATCCCATTACAAAGTAATAAGATTATACATATTGTTGAGTTTTTGTTTTTCAAATAAATGATATTTAAATGAGGTGACATGATACAACAATGGTAAGGGAAAAGGATGATAAACATATTAATTATAGGCATAGGCTAAAGTGCACACTCCTCCCTTGAATTTTTTTTTAACATACTCCCCTTTTAAAATATCAAACTCGATTAATTAATATATTATTTAGTGTGAAATGTGGAGGATTTTATAATTGTGGGAGAGTGGGGAGTTGCAATGGGTGAAAATAAAAAGGATGTGATACGCTTAGCACAACTTTAATTATATGATATCAACTATTTAACATTGCAATAATCACTTCAAACACCCTTAGTGAGTCACGATTTCATGTTCTTAACATGATTTTATTCAACAATTCAAGAAAACACATCAATAAGAATATGACTCATGTCACTTGTCTCCTAATACACTTGAATAATTTATTAAATGACACATAAGTATAATATTCAAATCCTAAAAAATTATCTGAAACAAATATAAATCACTAAAAATATGCATTCCTGTTATTATTAAACATAATCAAAAGCATTCGTACAACAGAATTCGTATTGTCTATTTGCTAAAAAAATTTCCACTCAAGATATAAATTTCAACGGTACATTTGTGCATTGCATGTAGTACAACATTCCACATTGGTTGTCCTAAAAAGTATCATCTAAATAGAAAACAACTTTTCTATAAAATATCCCGTTGCTAAAGTACCATTGTCGAGAGTTAAAATCCAGTAAATTTCAAGCATAAGTGGTTAACAAGGTTTTAAATACAGCTGGTAAGACGCCTTTCTTCCATACTAATTATCAAAAGCTCAAATCCTACAATAGGTAATGTATAAATTAAAAACTAATTTTTTTAGGTTATCTTATCGGTAAAACACCTCTTTTTTATTTAACAAGTTAAGCGTTTAAATCCTGCAAAATTTCAAATATATGTGAAAAAAGGATTCAAAGAGACAATTGGAATGACAATTGACAAGGCGTTTTTCTAGAGACCGACCGCTTAAATCCTACAAGTGATAGGCAATAAAGTAAATCAGAAATCATTTAAAAAAAACCGTGATTACATAGAGTAGATTATAACCTATTTAAAAAAAATTAAAAAGGGCAAAAGTGTAAACAAAATAAAAGTACAAGGATAAAAACGTAGATAAAAACAAGTAAAAGGGCATTTATGGAATATGGCACATAGATTCTTTATAAACCTTGGGTTTGCTACTCTATTTCTTTCTCACTTGTGTGGATGAAACACAACCTGAACAACTGTTCGACAACAAGCACACACACACACACACACACACACACTCACACACAGTAACACACACTCACAAACACACACAAGAGGATTTTGAAGAACAAGATCATCGATCATGGCCCTTCGGATCAATCCAGTGACGTTACAATCAGAGATGTATCGTTCATTCGCTTTTCCCCAATCAAAACCGTTCAGATCTCCCAAATTCACCATGGCTTCCACCCTCGGATCCTCCACCGCAAAGTGAGTATCGATTCGTGTGGTTTTTCATCCAATCCGTGTGTTTGTTTCATGTTCTCATGTGTTTTGATGCCGCGAAATGAGTCGTGTTGTTGCTAATTTGATTTCTACACGGAAGTTATGGGGGATTTAGGTGGCGGATACGACAACGGGATGTCGTGATTGACTGATTGCGATTGAGTTTTTCATGACGTTGATGTGTGTATTTTAATCGTGATGGTTTGGATATTATTGTTTTGTGATCGTTTTTTTATATTTGGATGAAAGAGGTGTGAATCGTATGATGGATATTTTGCTTAATTTTATATCAAACTGAAACCCTATTAATTTCTTAATTCAACCAAAATTTCCCCTAAGTATCTGAAGCTGAAAGGTGAATTCATTTGAATTTTGGGTTTTTAAAGAGAAAATCTATAAAATTTATATTAAACTGAAACACCCTATTAATTTTCTAATTAGGTATATAGAATTTAAAGGTTGTGAGTAAAATTTTCTCTGAATATTTGAAGGTGAAAGGTAAATTCATTTGAAGATGTTACTGTTTTGATGATACTGATTGGAAAATTGATTTTGTTTTGGGATTAATTTGGTTCCTTTTGGATTTTGAGTTTCTTTGAAGAAACTCTAAAGTCTTTATCTGTCTTACTCAGCTGTCAGTTGGCCCAGAATGTCATCTTCTATCATTCTCTAGATGTGTCTTTCAGTATTGTTATTCACATGATCATTTAGGGTTGGCAATTTGGGCTATGTTCTTCATCCACATATTTAAGCTGTATCATGTGGTATTTGTTACATCTATAAATAAATAAAGCATCTTCAAATGAATTAATCTTTCCTTTTCATGGGATTGTTTATTTTTTCTTTAAAGTTTTTGTTTTTAGTTTGTTTTTTTCATCACACAACCTCCCTTATTTAGTTAGGTGGTGTGAGTTTGAACTTATGTGGATTGTTTATCTTGGTAGTTATATAAGCTAGCTACTTCAAGAAGCCCTCAAATAAGATAAATTGCTGATAATCCCACCATCGAAACTTTCGTATTTTTCATGAACTGGTTTAACTGTTTTTACTTGCACTATTAACTTCCTGATTGATCCTTAATTTTCGCGTGTCACTTCCCTATTTGCTTGAATGTGTTATCACTTATTGTATTGATATATGTTTATTACTTTGGTTCTGTTCTGTTCTTATGAGTCATGAATGTACTTTACTCTTCATAGTGTTTCTTTCTAAGTGACAGTTTTGAATATGTGATTATGTGATTATAAGTTTACAAGTCCTCTTCTTTTTTATTACACAGGGTTGAAACTACCAAAAAGCCCTTTACCCCTCCAAGAGAGGTTCACCAACAGGTGACACACTCAATGCCACCACAAAAGATAGAGATTTTCAAATCAATGGAGGGGTGGGCTGATGAGAACATATTGGTGCACCTAAAGCCTGTGGAGAAATGTTGGCAAGCACAGGACTTCCTACCAGATCCTGCATCTGATGGATTCATGGAACAAGTGGAGGAACTAAGGGCTCGGGCTAAAGAGATCCCAGATGATTACTTTGTTGTTTTGGTTGGAGATATGATCACAGAAGAGGCTCTGCCTACCTACCAAACAATGCTCAATACTTTAGATGGTGTGCGCGATGAGACGGGGCTAGCCCGACATCTTGGGCTATCTGGACTCGGGCTTGGACCGCTGAAGAAAACAGGCACGGTGATCTTCTCCACCAGTATCTCTATCTTTCTGGGCGCGTCGACATGAGGCAGATTCAGAAAACAATTCAATACCTCATTGGGTCTGGAATGGTATGTTTATTTTACACTCTTTTTTTCTCTTCATAGCATGCGGGTAAGGGCTCATAATAGGTTCTGTTCAAAACGGTTAACCGATAAGGTTTTCGTATTGGGTGAAATGGGCTGGGCTGGTCAGTTTTTCTCCAACTTTGTGTAGTTTTTCATAAATAATTTGTGTTTTATATATGATCACAGAAAATGTGTTATACAGTTATACTGTTATAGTATTCTGATTTTACTATAAATTGATTTAGTAGATTTGCATTAACAATGCACTTTGAGTGACTTTCGACACATACTCTTTAGCTGATTTATTTTTAGCGTAATTTTTATTTAATTTTACCCCGATGACCCCGTAGAAAAAACGTATTCAAATAGTGAGTTTTCCTTTTCTCTCTTAGTTTTTTAAGTTATGAATCCTGTATTCTATCTTTTTTTCTTCTAGCATTGGTATTAGAGGTGGCAAAATTGGTGGGTCAAGTGGGTCAAGTAACAAGTCAAAATGGGAAATTATATGATATGGTCAAAATGGGCCGGGTCAGTTCAAGTTGACCCGATACTTTTACTCAATCTTAGTCTTTTATGAATAATGTATGTGTTACATATGATTACAAAATATAGATTATTACAATAATAATGTAATTTGAATGAAACAGTATATAGTAGGTTCTTTGCATGAATTAAACCCAATTTGACCCTGCCAAACTAAATTGAAATTGCCACCTCTGGTTTATCATCAAGCCTTGACATTTATGTTTTTTGTATACACCTTATCCTTTTAGGACCCCCGGACCGAAAACAGTCCATATCTTGGGTTCATCTACACTTCATTTCAAGAACGTGCCACCTTCATCTCTCATGGAAACACAGCCCGACACGCAAAGGAGCATGGGGACTTAAAACTGGCTCAAATCTGCGGTACAATCGCCTCTGACGAGAAAAGGCACGAAACCGCCTACACAAAAATAGTTGAAAAACTATTTGAAATAGACCCGGATGGCACAGTTCTTGCTTTTGCTGACATGATGAGGAAAAAGATCTCCATGCCCGCACACTTGATGTATGACGGGCGTGATGATAACCTCTTTGACCATTTCTCAGCTGTTGCTCAACGACTCGGTGTCTACACTGCCAAAGACTATGCAGACATTTTGGAATTCCTGGTGGGTCGGTGGAAGGTGGCGGATTTAACCGGGCTTTCTGGTGAAGGGCGTAAAGCCCAAGACTATGTATGCGGTCTGGCCCCGAGAATAAGAAGGCTTGAGGAGAGGAATTCAGCAAGGGCAAAAGAAAGCGTTAACATCCCGTTCAGCTGGATCTTTGATAGACAAGTGAAGCTCTGAAAGTTGAAGTTGCAATAGTAAGTTGTTAAAACCTATATTAGATGTGTCTTTCGTGTAGCAGTGATATGTGTTTTTTCATGAATTTGTAATGTGTTCGTGAGTTTCTTTGTTTGTAAACTTGTTGGACATGTTATAGAACTTGTTATGCCAGTTTTGACGATGATGTTTGTCGTCTTGTCAGTCGGGTTGCGGGTCTTGATGGTCGGGTTGCGGGTTGTGGAGATATTGATGGTGCGAAACCTTGTTCACTATTTTAGGGGAAACCTATCATCTAAAGACCCATTGTTGTAAAACCCCTTGCTTACTTGGAGCATATGGTATCAAGTGAGACTCGAACTCATGACCTCCATTTTGAAAAGTTTCAAACCAATTGATATATGGCTCATTGACAGGTTTTGCATTAAACAACTTTTTGTTTCTCAAAACCACAGATTCACCTGTCAAATCATCACAACAAATCATGGGTTTGACGGACTGATATGCACACATCACGGATTGATGGACCGATGACATGCACAAATCATGGGTCGATGGACCGATGATGTGCTTGTCCATTTTTTCACCTCTCTTTGTCTTAAAAGTTATAATAAATCGACCGAGCCACATCGAATCGATTAGATTAGGTTTTGGGTTTACATGTTTGGGTAGTGGATTTAACCGATTCGGTTTAAGGGTTGGAAATTTTTTTAAAACTGGGTATACCCGATTAACCGTAAGTAGAATTAAAATAATGAGCGGTAGGTGTATTCTACGTAGACAAAAAGTTATATTTTCCACTTGCCAACTTATCCAGAGCCTTGTTGAGATTGCAGTGCGTGCAGGTGAATAAATCAAGATCTAGAAATCACAAGTAAAAAGTTCTGAATACATGTACATTCAATTTAGAACAAGATAGATTCGCCCTTAAAAAAATAGAAGCTCTGAATAAAATTACTTTAAATATTACAATTACTTTTGAATTTATCTTATTTTATTTTATTTATCCATATAAATTTTAAAAATTTATATATTAAATTCTGAATACATTATTGTGACGTGTTTATTTTTTTATGTTTTGATATAATTTTCACTAAAAAATTATCAGGGTACAAGCTTTTCAAGCATAAGGGTACAACTCCTCAAAATTGTTGTTATTTTAATATTAAAATTACTTTTAAACATATTTCGTATTACTTTTATAACTTTTAAAATAATTATGGCGTGTTTACTTTTATCCACGTTTAGATATAAATTTTATTAAAACTAACCTGGTCAAATATAATATATTTAAATCGTTTTTCACGTAGCAACGTAATGTTGTTTTAGACTCCAAATAACGTTGCGACGTGTGTATTTCTAATTACATTTTAATGTAATTTTTATTTAAAACTGACCCGTTGTAACACGTGGTTAATAAATCATAGCACAACCGGAATCTTTCAAGATTCACCAAGAAGCTTATATTGGATTCTTTATGCTCCATGATCACACTATGTTAATTAGTTTCCTTCCTCTTTCTTTCGGTGACTTGAAAATTCATGTCATAAGCATAGTTATTACTTAATATACAAAACTCATGTCATATGCATACTTATAATTACTTAATATCATGTATATTGTGGTGTTTGAATGAGCATAATCTGCCATAAAAAAATTAGAAGCCACTATATGCAAACAGACAAAGGATCTTAATGTGGTAATAAACATAAAGCTCACAGCTCCTGAACATTGTAATGCTATAAGTTTGGCATGAGCAAATGATGTTGCTGCAACGGTTTGATTTGTCGATCTCTTTAAAACATTTGTCGTAGTAAGGGGCTGTTTGATTGTGCTGACCCAGTATGAGCTGACTGAGTCAGAAGCTGACCCAGTCAGAAGATCTGACTGAGTCATACATCTGACTGAAACTTGAGTGTTTGATTATGTATCTGACTGACTCTGCTGACTGAAACTTGGGTGTTTGATTATGTATCTGACTGACTATGCTGACTGAAACTTGCCTTTGTATTTTAACTTGTGATGTGTAATCAATAGAAATTAACGAACTTTCAAAAGAACATAATAGCTTTAAAATTCAAAATGTCATACAAAATACAAGTTAAACATAAATCAAGTTAACATAAATTACACATAATCCGAATAAAACACACCGAATTTCAAACATATTGCAAGAGTTTGCATACAAATCAACTTGAAGCATTTGAAAGTAGTTGATTAGCAATTTGGTCTCGCAAAGCAGTCATATATTCAACGCCTTCTGAACCCCACTCCATGCCTTGTGTGTTTTCACCATCGCTTCCTCCACCTTCACCATCAGGAGTAAACATAGTGTTTTGTTCAAAGTTTGTAAATAATTCGTCTTGAATATTGTATTTCCTTATAAAGTTATGGACTGCAAAACAAGCAATGACTACGTCTCTTTGCACTCGAAAAGGATAAGGAGCCATTTGTTTTAAGATTGGGAATCTTGCCTTCAATACACCATAAGCACGCTCAATAACATTTCTAAGGCATGCATGAGCATGATTGAATCTTTCTTCTTTAGTTAACGCCCTTCGCCGTCGAAAATCTGCTAACCAATACCTTGTATTACGGTACGGAGTCATAAATCCACGAGTGTTGGTATATGCAGCGTCACAAAGATAATATTTATCTGCAAATGTGAGTGTGACATGTGTTATATCAAGAATACAAATAATATATGTAGTAATAAAAGTTATAGTTATATTATAAACCTGGAGGAGGAAATCGAAATCCAGAGGTCGGATTAAATGCCACTTCTTTCAAAACTCGTGAATCATGTGCTACGCCTTCCCATCCAGCCCATACAAAGGTGAATATCATATTAAAATCACATATTCCTAGCACATTTTGATAACATTCACCTTTTCCTCTTCCCCTAAAACAAGTTTGTTGATTAGCGGGCACAACTGCATGTACAAGAGTTCCATCCAAAGCACCTATTGCTCCGGGAAATATGCTTCTTAGCCTTTGAAGTCTCTCCGAGGTATCTGTAGTTTCGTCTGAAGATGTTGGGACTATAATTTCTTTAGCAAAACACATCATTGCAAGTAAAACCTCATGAAAACATTTATGAACTGTTTGATTGGAGTGTTGAAATCGTCGTTTCACCACACGAAAACGTTCATTTTGCCCTATAATATGTAGGAACATAGCCATTTTCTCTTCAATGCTTATAGTCTTACTAGGTCGCAACCAATTTCGTTGTGAAAAATGACCACATAATAGTACAAATGCCTCACGTGAAAGTCTCATCATTTCTTGACATTGTGTAGAAGATCCATGTAATAATTCATATGTATATGCATGCCCGGTTAAAGCAGAATCATTATCTCTTATTCTTTCAATTCTTTCCTCTCGTTTTCTTTTCCGGGCCAACATCAACCAATACCATGAAAGTAGAACGAATGATAAAATTTCACCATCCGTATACATACCTGTTAAAATTGATTCAAAAATTTAGAAAAGTCACACAATATACGTAACAAAAGTCATACAATATCCATAACAAAAGTCATACGAATGTTTTACAAAAGTCATACAAAAACCATACATAGAGACATACGATATCCATCCAAAAGTCATACGCAAGTAAAAAAAAAACACAAAAGTCAACCAAGTAATCCAAACTTCCTCCCTGCATTTCTCACCCACGACTCGCAGCTCACCGGCTTAAGACGTAACCAAACTTTTCTAATATCAGCACTTTCACCAAATAGCAAAAGAGCCGTGTTGTATCTTGGATCTTCTTCCCCCCATTCCATTTGTTCTAGCTTCTCCATGCATGCGTCCATTTCTTTATCAACATTATCTTTTTCCACCAACATCTTTGCAAGATTGATTATTTCATTCCCAACTTCTCTTAAATCATCATCTGTTGTTTTTCTACGAACTTCTTTGCTACTTTTAGTACTTGCCTTGCGTTTTGAACGACCCGAAGATTCTTCACTTACAGGTGGGAGATCTGTTTCCATCTGAGTGTACTGAACATCATCCACATCATACTCAGAAGAACCTTCAACGTGATGAGGTAGTGTGGATGATGGCCCCCAACTAAAAATGCCGGTCGCGGTCACCCCCTCAAATAATTTCGTACAAAGATCAGGGCAAGGAAGGGGTGCATTTCTCAACTTTTCCACAAACTTGTTCAACTGTTTGAAAATTTTTTATAGTTATAATCAAGCTACTAACATTAAATAATCTTTTATTAATAAGGTTTTCATATTAAAAAAATACCTTTGCCTCCGCTTCCCATTCTTCATCGCTCATATTGAAAGTGTTGGTTATAGGATCATAAATATTCCCTATTTTGTTTTTCAGTTTCACCCAAGCCCCGTACTTTGATCTCAAGTAGTCATATCGATTCTTCATTTGTTTATGTTCAACAATAAAATTATGCTCATTTTTCAGCTTAATAGCAACAACTTTCCATGAGGATCCTTTAAGGCTACTACCCTCTCGACCATTGATTGTTATCTCATGTATACACGCTTCGAGAAAAGTTTTGTCAACACATTCTAACTTCCAAATAACTCTACTTTTTTTTCTGCCATGTCTATATACAAGTAATCAAGAAGTAATATCAAAATCGATTTCAAGAACCCAATCATGAAGAACTAATACACACATCTAAACAATATCAAATTACCAACATCAAGAACCCAATCATGAAGAACTAATACACACATCTAAACAATATCAAATTACCAACATCATAAGATCAAGAACCCATATATCAAATTACCAACTAATCATAAGATCAAGAACCAATCATGAAGAACTTCTTACCCAATCATGAAGAACTAATACACATCTAAACATTATCAATTTACCAACTAATCATAAGATCAAGAACCCATATATCAAATTACCAACTAATCATAAGATCAAGAATTACAAATTGAGCAAATTACCAACTAATCATAATATGAAGAACTAGAAATTGAACAAAGATGAAGTAGTAGGTACCTAGCTCGGGAGAGGTGACAGAGGCAGCGGGGGGGGGGGGGGGGGGAGGGGGCAGGGGGGAGGATGGTGGCAGAGGCAGCCGGGGGGGAGGGGGCAGGCGACAGGGGGAAGGCGGCAGGGGGGGGGGGGAAGGCGGCAGGGGGGGTGGCAGCGGGGGGAAAGCGGCAGCGGGGGGAAGGCGGCAGGGGAAGGCGGCAGGCGGCGGGGGGCAGGCGGCAGGGGGGGGAAGGCGGCAGGGGGGAAGGGGGGGGGGGAAGGCGGCAGGGGGAAGGCGTCGGCGGTCGAGCGGTCGGGGGTTGCAGCGAGCAAGCGAGCGGTCGGGGGTTGCAGCGAGCAAGCGAGCGGCCGAGCGGTCGGGGGTTGCAGCGTCGGCGGTCGCTATCAGACGGCAGAGGCGTGGGTTGATGCGTCGGAGGCGTCGACGGCGGAGGGCGGCGGCCGGGGGGGGGGGGCGAAGGTGGAGGTCGACCAGTATTTTGGGGTGTTTAGGGATTTTAGGGATTTTGTGGTCAGACAAGTATTGAAAGGGGAGAAGAAATTTTGGGTCAGAGATGAAAAAATCAAGGTCTGGGTCAGCAACACTTACCGGGTCAGACCACCCAGTCAGACCAATCAAACACCCTGACTGGCTGACCGGGTCAGCCAGTCAGTGGTCAGCTCGTGGGTCAGACCAATCAAACACAGCCTAAGTGAACAAATAACCTGATTGAATCATGTTTTATGTGGATCTGATATATATCCAACATCAATATAACTAATGAACTCAGACTTATCATTTTCTGGTAGAAGAAACTTAAGTCTCCACAAATATACCACAATAATGTGTTTCATTCTTTTCCGTTGTCTATGTGTTTGATTCAAACTGTATTTCGCTAACATATGTATTAAGAATGCAACATCAGGTCATGTGATATTTGCCAGATATATCAGTGCACTGATCACACATTAGTACGATACATTTAGATCAAGTACTTTTTCCACCACTTCTTAGGGGCGGTAAGGATCTTTGTGTGTGTCTAGCGATCTTACAACCCACGTATGTGGTTAGCGAATAAGCTTTGTCCCAGCATATAATATCGGCAACAATTCAACAAATAGGTGTTCAGCTATTGATCGTGTTCAAACCTAATCAAATGAATTTAATTTTCAAACAAACGAAAGTAGAAACATTGCCTTAATGTGTAGAAAGATAACAAGTTGTTTAATCTTTTCCAAAACCATAGTCAATAAGTCAATTTAAGAGCATAACGGGCTTTTCTTCTAACAAACAAGAGCCGGCCCATTAAGAGATTCACATGGAAACAGGCCGAGGCACCCAGTGGGTCAGTGGCCCGTACTCGTAGCCCAAAGAACAAAACAAAATTTCAGTAGAAGCCCACTACTACGTTTGATCCTTTATTATAGTACAAACTACAATTAAACTTAAACAAACTACATAGGGCTGGGAATTTCTAACACGAATCTGTTAATACGAAACGATACGACACGAAGTTAACAGGTTTCATGTTTGAGCTTAACATGTTTCGTGTCATTAACAGGTTGACACGTTATAGACACGATAAAAATCGTGTCATAACAGATCAAACGCATGATAAAAATCGTGTCATATATTTCTTGTTTAATTTAAAAACCTTATCCATAGCCCAACCGTTTCAATTGAATACCACTATCACAGTACCACCGACGGAGTTTCAGGCCTTTGTTCGAGCCCTATTCGGACTCCATATATTACCTTATTAAACTATGTTATCGGTTAAAATAGAATTTTGTTTAAAAGCGTCAAAGATTATCATAGTAAAGATTATGGTATATTCGGGATTTTGATGGATTTCAGTCAATTTTGTTTCACGAAACGTGTGATTTGTCAAGTGTCTCTAACAGGTATTATCGTGTAACCTGTTTCTAAATAGGTTCGTGTTCGTGTCTGGAAAACCTGACACGATTAGTTATCATGTCGTGTTCGTGTTAGCACTTATCGGGTTCATGTCTTATCGTGTCGTGTCTCTGATTTGTTATGCCAGCCCTAAATACATATATGAAAAATGTATTTTTTGTTTTCTTCTTATATAAAGAAAATTACAATTAAAGTAAACTTAAAATGATGAATAATGTAAGTTACGCATACTATTATTTTACTTTAATTTAATTTGTCATAAACTATAACTTGTAAAATTATTAGGGTCAAATTGGAGTTAAGGTACAAATATAAGGGGTAAAATAAAAAGTGGGCACCATCGTTCTCGCTGTAGACCGTAGAAAAGACACCATAAAACCCTAGATAAACCCCCTGCATTAAACCCCCAAAATTCATCATAAAATTCATCCCAAAATTCAACATGAATCATATCGATGCAGCAGAGGAACGTATTGTAACAGAGAGATTGAGGCAAAAGCTCAACGAGGTTAATTCCGCCGCTCAATCTCAGCTCTCTGTTGTTCAGGATCACGTCAATTTCACTCTTCAGGTTTCCACTCTTCTTCCTCATTGTATCTGTGTGTGCATACGCTTAAACTGATCGAAATGATTATGAGAAGGTGTTTATGAAGTTTGATTTTGAAAATGTTGGTGTGTGTGTGCAGAAAGCGTACTTCAGATGCGCGCATGAGTGCTTTGACAGGAGGAGGAAGCAGGATGATATAAGCATGTGTGTTGAGAATTGCGGCATTCCTGTTCTTCAAGCTCAGAATCTCGTTGAAGGAGAAATGGCCAAGTTTCAGGTAGTCTCATGCTATTTATCTTATTGTTCATGTTGATTGTGGAGTATAGATGTGTGTTTTGCTGATTAATGTTGTTGGTGGTAGCTATGGTACATAAGTTGTATCTTATGAGATGATGATAGTTTGGTTGTTTATGTTCACTTGTTTTTTATTGAGATTTGTTATGATCATGGTGATGGTTTAGATTTACATCATCAATCTCCCTTTGGTCATACGGTGAAGTTTTTACTTACAATTAGGGAAACTCATATTGTCTTCTATTTCTTTTTTTTTTTTTTACCGGTGTCAGACTTATGCTGCTACGTCTTTGAATAGATGAATGTTTTGCAATCTATCTCTATGAAGTTTGATCAATTTCTAATTAGTTCTCCTTCATCAAGCCTTTTGATGGGTCATTGAGGGCTTTAGCGCATAAGGACTCAGGGGCGTGAGTCCTATTTATACCCATGGTTCACATTTTGCAAGCAAGAAAATGTTCTCTTGCTATGTTAACATCTATAATTCGTATGCATTAGGGGTCAATAAACTCATATATGCAGATTGTCCCCTTGATATTGGATTTGATGATTATACATATATGGTTCCACTCCCATCTATATGTTGATTTGGTGATTATTATTTCCCACTTAATCACTAGTTCCACTCTTTATCGATATCAATGTTTGATCTGTTCTTTGGTTGCTGAAGGAAACATTCAAATCTATAGAAAGCAGCAAGCATTTCTTTTTTTTTCCCTTGGTTAAAGAAAGAAAAGGGTGACAAGGTCTTTGTTTGCAAGTTCCCAAAATTTTATGTTTAATGTTCTGGAGGATTCTTTCTCCCTTGTGGATCCATTGTGGTGCTCATTTGTTGTGTTTTAACAGATTGATTATATTTTCTTTTTCTTGCATGTGTACCTGCTATTGTGGCACCAATACATTTCTCACTGATCTTGATGGCCAACTGTTATGTTAGTTTATAGTGATCATCAATTATTTATCTATGTTGTTATCAAATGCACTTACGCAGTCTATCAGTTGATCATCCTCTATGTGCCTTTTAAATGTTAACTACTTAAGAAAACAACTCTTTAAGTACTTGTATCTTGTTCGCTAAAGTTTAGTAGATCCTGACTTAATAAGATCGTATGATTTACCCAACTCTATATCATCTTCCTGATGCTTGTAAATCACACGTCAATATTAATTATGAAAGTGTGATAATAATCATAATATAATCTAGGTGCTTACAATATGCCGTGGTCTTATTATTTTCTACCTGATTCTACACTTAATAGGTAATAGTGTAATACAACCAATTGTAAGTTGTAACATCAAAGACACCATTCAGAGTGACATAACTTGTGTCTTATCAACATCATTTTATTTTGTACCTCCAAACACATAGGTTAGGATTTTGATTTTGTAAATTCAAACCCCATGATGCCCAAGGAACAAGATATTTTATAGTTTTCTATTTCCAAAATGTTATGCTGCAGGGCATCTTTCTATATGGTTTTATGCAGTTATCAGAAAGAACTGCAACCACATTGTTTTGTGTCATCTGATGTAATAAAGTCATACAAATTTCTAATATAACCTCAACTTTCTTTTGTTGTTGAATAAAGGAACGATTAAATCGGTCGCTTATGGTTTGCCAAGACAAATTCGAGTCTGCAAAGCTCCAAAAGACGAGGACTGATGCAACAAAGGATATGGAATCATGTGTTAACCAGTCAGTTGAAGAAAATGTCAAGGCATTACCACATTTGGTTGCAAAGTTGAAGGCTTCTCTTGCCATTGATCCAACAAATGTGTGAGTTCTGCATCTTTTTATTATAATCTATAGAATTGAATTGTTTGCTGTCATACTGTTGTGCAGTAGGCCAGCTGGCACTGAAAATTTATCTGATGAGTCGAGATTCGAGAATAAATCAGCGAATTTTATTCTTGTTTCATTATAATGTCACTTGTTGCAAATGGTCAGTTTTCAATGCTTGACAAAAGAGTAATGATATATCATCCTAGACTTTAGCCTAAATTTCGATGCTTGATAAAAGAGTAATGATATGCCATCTTAGACTTTAGTCTAAAAATCCTTGTAATGAACACTTATCTTAAGTTCATTCACATAAAAAGGCCCTAGTAATTTTATTCGAGGATTTTTAGGTCAAAGTTTCGGCGGATCGACCATTTCTCTTCATGTTAAGGTTGCAATAATTAGTTTCAGAAGAAGTTAACGGAGATGATGACACGTGTCATATTATTATGAGAATAATTATGCACAAAAGATAGTAGGATACATCATTTCCTTTTTAGTTATTCAACTGCAAAGCGATCTTTAAGTTTAGGGGAAAATTCTTATGTTAATTTCCTTTCTCTTCATTTTTATTTCTCTCGCTAATTTCCTTTCACTTTTTTTTCTTTTCTTTCGTTTATTAAACTCGAGAACACAATGTTAAGGAGGAAATAAAAGGGAAGTGGAAGGAAAATAAGAGCTAAAATTAAAATTTCCAAATTGGAAAGAAATGGAGGGAAGAGAAAAGAAAGGAAAAAGAAGAGAAATGAAAAGAAAGTTTCTTTTTTTTTTTTTTTTCTCTCTTTAAGTAAACTCGGGAACACAACGTAAGTTCTAGATTTTGGGTATTTAGTTTATAAGTTTTGTTAGTCTTAGGTGCCCTGGTTGGGTTAATTTAAGCAAAGGATGTAATTTGGGTGGGTTTGGGTGAAAACATCTATGACTGATGTTTGATATCTAGATCTTCATAATAAACTAGTTTCAGTTACAAACGGTTTAGTTATTATTATTATTATTATTTAGCTAAATGTAGCTTGTTCAACCTGGTTAATCTATTTTAAGATTTGGTAGATTCAAGCTCGTTTCACTTAATAAATCTAATAAACTTTGAGTGAATAAAAAGAAGCAGCTTGTTAGTTTGCAAAGGGTTAGGCAATTAATATATTTGTTATAAAAAGATAGAACAGAACTTTTAGATATGTGATATATTATACTTATAAAAACAAAACCCATATATATAATGGGTCTTGACAAAATCAATATATTATACTTGTAATTTGGTTATTTATACACATACTCTCAAGCCAGGAAAACTGAAAAAAGATATCGCTAATCCATTCATTCTGTAATGCAATGTGTGTTGGAAATAATATGTTGTTTAGTGCAATTTTTGTGTAATTTAATCTATTCCAATGCAATCTTTAATTCGGGTCAACCCAACACGACCATTCGGATATGCTTTTATCAAACTGACCCGTTTCAGTTTTTTTCAATGCAATGCAATCTGTTGGAATGCAAACATGCCTTGCGTTTTGGATCAGTCAGATATTATCTATTTGAATACATTTAGGGGCTGTTTGGCAACTTCTGAATGGATGAATGTTGAACCAATAATATGTCTGAACAAGTAAGAGGTCTGAACCAATAAGTCTGTTTGGTTGGATATCTGGTTGCACCAAAATTCCGATCGCCGTCTTCGGTCTCTCCTTCCTCTCCAGAGCAGGCAACAATGGCAAGTAAAGTGAAAGTCTCCTTCGTCAGCACCGCCGACCAGACCCCTCTTCGTCGCCCTTGCCATCGCAGACTAGACCCTCGCCGCTTCACCGGATCCGCCTCCACGTCTAACTAGGGTTGGATCTTGTTTTAGGTCTGACCGAATAAGTGTTTCAGCCAGACCTCTTCTTCAGTAAGAGGTAACCAACCAAACATTACACGTCTGACCGAGTTAGACGTACATGTCTGACCGGGGTCAGTCAGACCCAACCAAACAGTCCCTTAGTTTTATATTTGATGAATACAAACTTTTATCCTAGTGACCCGTTTTATTTTTCACTTAGTTTTCTAATACACTTTTTTTACAATTTACCGTTTTAGGAAACTGCTGTATAATTGCACGCGTTCATCATTTCAACTAAAGTTAAACAAAAGCTGATTGGTTTATTTACAATCCCTAAAAATAAAACATAATATTGAGAACATATTATGACTACATTTTGGGTCAACTTGGTCAGCCCATTTAAATACATTTCTAAGCAAAACTCACTTTTAGCTTAGTTTTCTAATAATTTATTCGGGTGACTTTTGGTCAATTTGACATGGTTCACACTTCACGTGGAGATCCATTGAAACTAAATTGAGCTTACAATTTTAGAGAAAACAAAACATACAACTCTTTTGCCTTTCATTAAATACTAAGAAAGTACCCCATGTGTGTTGCGGGGATTTTGGAACGGGACCGAGTTTTAAGACGCGGATACAAATACATATTGTAAGGGGCTATCACATGAACGAAAAAAGATACCAAAAACGGTTAAAAAACCTAACTGACACTATTGTTATGTGTGAGATTGACAAAGTTTAAAAGAATTAAAAATAATAAGTAACAAAATAAACATGGATACAAAATTATATTATAAGGGGCTATCACTTGAAAAAAAAAACACAATAAAAGCCCTAGTTGACACAAACTCCATCGTGCGCCATTGCTACCCGTTCCATGTTTGTTTTGTGTTCAATTCCCACATAAATATTATTTAATTTAAACTAATTTCAGTAAAATAATAAAAACATTTAACAACCTACTACGTAGCAAACCATGATTGGGACTTACGTCGTTGGGGTAGCTAATAGGTATTTTTTTTAAGTAAGTATGAATAACCAATAATCCTTAGCTAATTGGTTAAGGTAAGTTACCCATGACATATAAATAAGGAAAGATCATGGTTTCAAGTCTCGCCTTAAACAAAATGCTTAGAGTTGAGTCAGGGTGTTTTCTCATGAATGAGTTTACTCCTGAGGGTGTTGGGGTGCGGTCCCGGTTGGAAAACGGATAGGTGTGTCCGATTAAGATAACACCTATTCTTCGAAGTAGGGTTGTAGTTGGAAGCATTAAACAAGACACTCAAGATGAACTAACCCCGTCAAACTTTGGGTATAACTGTATAAGCATAACAAGCGAGCATTAAAGGCCTGACACGCTTACAGCTGACGTAAAGCATCCTAAGCCAGTATATCTCATAAACAGTCATTTGAGATCGCAATCAAACCTATACGAAGACATATTTGACGAGTTTAACATCATATACTTAGCAAATGTTGCGTAGTTGTCTAGTAAAGGATCGATGTCAAGGTAAGAGGTTGTGTCGAAAGAAAGAAGTCTGGTCCGCGAGCATCCTAGCGAGTCATTGAACCTTAGTGAAGGGCCATTGGACTTGTGTATATCATTTGAATTTTGAAACATATCTTGAAGTGGCAAATTTGTCCCAAATTTTCTCAATTTGACCAGAAAAAAATTAATAATGTTTTGAAGAAATACTAGAAAAGGCCTAGAACTTTTATATATAGTATCTTTTTAAATAAACATTTCTATAATTTTGTAAATAGTTGGTTATTTATTTATATCATAAATGCACTTTTAGCAGCCAAATTATGAAATTTGGTCATGGTTTGTTTAGAGGCTCTATTAACTTTAAAAAAAGGCGATGATTATAAAGTATGAATATGTGTTACTTATATTATTTAGACCGGAAACTTTATGAAAAGATTTAATGAATTAGGTTTTGATTTAAAGAAAGGTAAATTGGATTTTAATAATCCAAACTATAACTCATTTGCCGATAATAATCTATACTATTGATTTGTTCGGTAACAATCTCAACTTTCATTTTTATTACCAACAACAATCCCAGTAACATAATTATTAAAAATTTACGCTTGATTTCGATTTGATTTCGATATCAATAATGATTACGAACGAAATGAAAAAAAACATACAAGTTAAATCGAGCCTAAAATAAGTATAAATCGAGTATGAATATATGATAATTATGCTACTAGAACTGTTGTTGGTAATAAAAATGAAAGTTGAGATTATTACCAGTCAAATCAATAGTATGGATTATTATCGGTCAATCAATAATAGTTTGTATTATTAAAATTCAATTTGCTCACTAGAAACTCAACTAACAACGTACGGCTTTTTATTGAAAGTGTATAATGGAAAGTATGGTCTTAAAAAACTTTGTTTAATTGTAGTAGTTCTTCACTTCTTCGTTTGCAAGAGTAGAAACTATAACATGATTTTTGTCTTTGTTATAAAAACTCCTATGTTTCTCTTCTTTTCTAACATTTTAGTTTCTCGCTAGGTTTACAAACCGAATAAAATCTGATTTATTTTTTCGATTGTAGTACGTAGATAAACTCTAATAAATCAAAGTTAAAAGTCCAAAATCACTACATCGAAACGTTAGACATACGGTTTGCAATAGATACCAAGAGTAATCTAAGTTGGTTCTAAAATTTCCACAAGGTTGATCAGGGTTCCTAAAAAAAATTATGAACAAAAAAGTATTATTACAATTCAATTAAATAGCATGTCGTACCTAATCGAGATATAATAGTATTTTTAAAACACATACATATCAGCAAATTGATAATGTACCTTTTAAAGTATTGAAAAGTATAAAACATTATATATAATAAATTGATGAGGATGTATAGATGATAAATGTAAAAACACATGCACAAGCAATTAAATTATTATATAAATGTATTTCTAGGAAAGGATTAATAGAAATTGTGAAAATTAGATAAGTTGAATTATTATAACATCAATTCCTAGATTTTCTACTTGTAAGATTTAAACATTCAACTTTTTAGTTATGCATCATATCACTTAACTATCAAATTATCCATTAAGGACGATTAGACAGGTTAATTAATAGAGAAATGTCAATTTTTTTTTAAATTTTATTATTTCAATGTATAGATTCACAAATTGTGATGGTGATTGGTATCCCAATGCATATTTTAAAAGTGTTCTTAAGTTCACGTGAAGAACAAATAGGATGAAGGATTTTTTTTTTATGTAAGAGAGGAGTGTGTGTTGAAGCAATTTTTTGTTATGAAATAATCAAAGCAAGTATATAAAAAAAATTGATGATCTAAAAAAAGTCTTCAAATCATTTCACATGTGGCTTTGACTCTTGACTACAAAGTCTTCACTCATTTCACATGTCACGGAAATATTCCGTCTTAATCGTCAATGTAAAAGCAATACAAATTCTAAAAGTGACAAATGAACAATATTATAGTACGACTTAGGTTTACTAGTAAATATGTTTTGAATTTTAGTGTAATAACTAGTATTAGGCCCCCCGCGTTGCGACGGGGGCATAAAACCACACGAGGGGTAAAACTATGTCAGGGGTAAAATCGTATCAAGTAGCGCCAATGTTACATCATCGTCCACGACCACAAACACCGAAAAAGCCCTGTATTAAATATATATGAATGAACAAAATAAAACCTAACGGAAAGTAAACGTTAAAACGTTGAACCATGCACGTGAAACGTTAAACAACAAAAACAATAACTAAGTCGTTCTAGGACCTCCGCATTGTAATAGCGCCGAAAAAATAGACGTAAAAATTGTTGAAACACCTCTCACGCTGCACAATGTTAACTCGTAAAATTTAAACCGGATCATAATTTTTATAAAAGAAAAAAAGTTTAGGGGACAAAAGTTGAAAATGAAAATTTTTAGGGGTTAGATTGTAAAGATATACAAATATTGAGGATAAAAGTAAAAAACTAAAGATAAAAGAAGCAAAAGTGAGTACAATTTATTAAAGGTAAAGTACAACCTATAATGCATAAATTAGTTGATAAGAGCATTCACATCTCATTTCTTATCTTTATCCATATAATTACACTAAAAATCACCACTTTTTCACTCTCATTTCAATTAAATAATATATTTTTATACATTTTTCATTACATTTTCTTTCTTGTTCACTCACAATCACTTTCAAAAATATTAAAAAATTTATAAGGGTTGAACAGTGAATCCTTAAATTTACAGATGAATAGTAACATTTTCTCTCTTCTCCACTCACAACCACTCAAAACCATCCCATATAATTTAAGGACTCACACTCACATAATTTTAAGATATGGGCTGTGAATGCTCTAATTAGTAATATATATAATTGTGTAGAGTGTGATTATAATAACTATTGTTGTGAATTTCTCGATAGATATATCTTTTGAGTTTAACTTAAACATGTTTGAGGTAGGTTAAGGTCCAATTCATAAACATATTTTGCTAAAGAGGTGTGTGTTCATGTTCTTAGATGATGTATGCGTTTAATTTTTTAAATGAGTTATGGGTAACACACGAACATGACATCTTTAACGCTTTTATCAATAATTGTGGTACTTTTTTGTAACAATTACTTTTATAAAACAAAAATTTCACATCTAACATTACACTTATCAAGATTTAAATCACACCACTTTTATAAAGGGTTTTTACCATACGTCTAATTTTAAATTCTTTGGAATAGTAAATTTCAAATACAATTCCTTTTAATTCTAATTTAAATTCAAATTCACATTACAATTACAATTTCTATTCCAATTCCAAATCCAATTTTAATTTTAATTTCAACAAAATTTCACGAACCAAACGCACTCAAGTGTTTTTCTCCAAGAGTATACGTCTACACCAAGCAAGTTACTCTTTGATGCAAATCACAAGAACACTATTTTATAGTGATTTTATGTGTAAGTAGAAATCAAAACAAGTTTCAAGTACAAGATGAAACTACACATGAGCTAAGGTAGTTCAATGTGAAGTTCTTTTAAGTGTTTATCATTCAATAGTCAACTTTTTTCTCCCTCTAGAACAATGTTCTTTTAATCGAATCGGACGGCGAACTGGTCATCTTACTAGTCGACTAGTCGAGCTGGTCGGATTGGATTTAAGAACCGGATAACGTCCTAATTATATGTATAGTTATATATATAAAATTCAATATAAGTATTTTATATATATATTTTATAGTTATATATAAAACTCAACAATAATTCTACATCTAACATTGAAATTCATCATCCGACCAACCCGTCAAACCCATTAAAATAAAAAAAATTGAAAATCCAGTCCGAACCGGCTCCCGGTTCCTGGTCCAACCACCGAACCGATTCTTGAAAAAGAAAACGAGTTGGGGTGAATCGGGCCGGTGACCCAACTGAATCGCAGTCCAATCGGTCAGATCGGCTGGTCCGATCAAGACTATTAACAATGCTCTAGAATTCTCATTTGAAAAGAGTATACAAGAAGTCATCTTTGTCTAACTATTTCAAATGCAATGAAATGCAATGCAAGGGAATCCAAGATCTTTTGCTCTATTAACTTCTTAAGCACAAAAATAATTGTTAAAGTTTACCAGGTCAAACTAAAAAGTTTTCAATATTGTATGTCGGTCAAATTAGTTAGTTATACTTCTATTAATTTTATAACCTTGTGTTATAAATGTTTAGGTACAAACCTACATTTCATAAACACTTAAAAGATTTAACATCCAACATACATAACAATATAAATAACTATTTACATATATATGTATATCCATGTAAATCCATAAATATATTATGCAATGATTTATTTCATATTATCATTTTAGATAAGTTTAATAGTCTTGACATAATTACCGGGTTGTACACGTTAAACCTAGTTTGAACACGTATATAGAATACTAGCTTTGTAAACCCGTGTATTACACGGGTTGAATAAATAAAATATCAAACAGAAAAAAAAATTATTAGTTATAACGATATTTTAAGATAAAATATGATTGAAATCATATATAAGTAAGGACTATAAATAAAAAAATAATGATATCGACTTTTTAATCTTTTTTTTAATTTTTATATTTTTTTCCAAAAGAAATTTAAATAATTTTGTTTCAAAGCAAACATTTTTAAAAAATGTAACATTATAAAACTTATTATAGATCAAATTTTGTTTATCTTTTGTATATAAAAATTTTACTTAATAACATCGATATTAAAATATTTTATATTTATGAAAAGTTTGATGTTTTAGAAAAAAAATTTTATAAAAATTTATTTCCTTAGAAAATATACTAATAAAAAGATATTTTCTTAACTTATTATTAGTAATTAATTAATAAGATATTTAATAGGAGGGGGAAACGGGAAAATTTTGATGAGGTGAAATGTGATGATAATACGTGTCCATCCTAGTTACCCTTTTATTAAAATAGTGAGAGTTGCTTGATGTGTGACCTTTTGGGATCATATATCAATAGCTGTATTGTTTATTTGTTTCGCTTTTAAGTTTTAGGCATATATTTTCAACAATAATTAGATTGATTTCAACGAGTAAATATAAAAAGTAAACTAAAATAAAATTAACTATATAGTTCGTATAATCTATAATCTATAATCTATAACCTATAATAAAAGAAGGTTTTTAGTGACACGTGTCATTATTCTATTGTATTAAAGGACACGTGTCATCATTTTAGCACATCAAAAAAATTATTTCCTTGCATCTCTCTCATAATAAATACAAAAATTATAAAAAACAATCAATTTGACGTTCCTTTTTTTACTTTGTGTTTCTTTTTCTCTCATATTAAATGCTAATTATTTTAAATAAGTAAACTAAACTATCAATATAAAATATAAATATTTTATTTTTAATAATTTATTAATACATACTAACTTATATGATTTCAGACATATTTTATTTTCATATATAGAGTAATAATTTCTAATTTCATTGTTTGTTATATTTTTTAGATATTCATTATATTTTTATTTTACTAATGGTTAATAACTTCTAAAATATAAAATATTCATAAAACTAATAGTTTTAACATATATTATTTATTCCACTCATGTAATACATGGGTTCTAACCTAGTGGATAATTATTTCAAACTTATATGACAATAAAACGAGTCGGGCCGCAGAAGTCGAAACATTAATAAACACCAATAATGTTTTTGTGTGCTTATAGATTTTAAAATCATTTTTCAAAATATAGCTAAGTATCTAACATAATAATCTTTTACATGTGATGTCACATATTATTTTCACAAGCTCTCTCACTTTAGTTTTCCCGCCCATACTATTTATTTTATTTTTAAAAGTCAAATGACTAAGTCTCAAAATTTTCTCCTTCTCTCTATATTATAAATCAAAATCCTTTTTAATCATTAATTTTTAAAAGACATTTTTCATTAAATAAAAACTAAGTATTTTGATTTTCTTTAAAATCAAAATTGTCTAAAACTATGAATTAGAAAATTTTTTAAAATATAAAATATTTTAAAATTAATCTTTTTAAAAAATAAAACTTTTATATATAAATATTTTTTTACAAAACAAACATGGAGTTTTTAAATGAGATATTGATAAACAAAACAAAATTTTTTCAAAGCAATAATTTTTAATACGAAAGTTTTAAAATTAATAAAATATTTTATCAGGTAATCAAAATGCTTTTATATTTAACGTTTTATAATTTCTAACTCTTAATTAATATATATTTAATATTTTTTCTATTTAACCTGTGTAATACACACCTAGTTTATTATAAGATATTACATGGTTGGCCATGCCGTAAATTTTTATTTCATTCTTAATCCCAACTTTTGAAATTATATCTACATTTTCTACTGTTCAGCTCATCATGCTTGGGTCTTTTCGTTAATTGTTATTGAAAATTTGTTACGTTTAGATTTTTTTTTGAACGGCTGGTTAGTGGTTAGTGGTTAGTTGTTAGTAATATTCGTCAATGTTAAGGTTTGAACCTTGGACCTTCAAGAGAGGCAAAGCCTCCCACCTTTCCCTTGACCACTAGGTCAAACGATCATTGGTTTGTTACGTTTAGATGAAATTACTATTATACATCTTGTACTTGAAAAATCAAAAAGATTATATATAGAACAACCCACCACCCTAAAACAACCGCGAATGCAGTCAACTTTTTTTTAAAAAAATTAAAGAAAAATACTATCCTTTTTTTAATTAAAGAAAAATACTATCTACTTTACATCGGTAAGAACTCCAACTCACGATCTCTAGTTACATTACCAAAGGAAGCAATTTATCAAATTTTGAATGTCATCATGAAAACCTCAAGCTATTCTCATCATGTCCAAATTCGAATTTAAAGCTAAACTCACTAGATTCAAGTTCAAATTTCAACAAAAAAAAATATTTTTGATGATTAGTTTTTTGGCGTGGTAATGAGAAATGTAGATGACTGATTTCGTTGATAAGATAGTTTTTTTTATGTTTAGAGTTTGACAATCTTAGCCCATGAACCATTTGTGTAACTAACTCTAATTTTATAATAACTTTTATAGACCACAACTTCATATTTACACTCATATACACACGTAATGAAAAAAAACCCTTGAAACTTTACTTCATCTTGTCCTCCATTCCCGGTCTGGCCGTCTCCATATCCCTATATATTTAAGGAAAGTAAGTTTTATCCCTCATATTTGGGAGTCATATCCATCCCACATATTTATTACTTTACATAGTATATAAGAGAATGTGAGTAGATAAAAGAGAAAAATAATTAAGTAATAATAAATATTATTTAATTGAATAGACATAGATATAAAAAATGAGATGTGAAAGGTTTTAGAAAATAAGAAATAATTAAAATAATAATATGTTTTAGTTAAATTATGGGGATGACGGATTGACTCTGAATGCTCTTACCTAATTCGAACTTATAATCTTCTTTGATAAATTCTAGGCACTTACAGCTTGTTATAGTTTTTAAACCCTAAGTGTTTATAAAATCAGATATAATCAAATTTGTATTCAAAATATCCCAACATGTTTTAACAAAATTAGACCACTCTTTACCAAATCTATACATTCACTTTAGTGATACTATAACAATATAATTGTTAGGTAAATTTAGTACCATCAATGTCATTTTACCATAACTAAATTTGCTTATGACTAAATAAGAAACTATAATATACAATAATACCGTATAGGAGATGTGGAATACACATTTAATCAAGAGTATTTTGAATTTTTCTAATAAAAGAAACTTTAGCCTTGGTAGTTCAAGGGGTTGAAGCTTACTAGACAACGGGGATTCAGGTGCAGTGTCTCTGTTTGTAGGGTCCATGATGCGGCGACCTTTGTTAGCACGTAAGGGTGTTCATTGGATCGGGTAGTAGATTATTTTGATTGGATTATCCGGATTCGAAAATTTCATGGCCCTATCTAAAATCCGATCCAATCCAGATTAGAATATCTCTATCCGAATTTAGTTCGGATTGGATTTGGATAAATCCGAATAATCCAAATAATGTTTTTTTCCTATTTTTTGTTCATATTTTTTTGCCTAATTTCTATTATTAACATTTTATAGGTTTAAAATCACAATAAAATGTATAAAACCAAATAATACAAATATGACTTAAACACAAATTCAAAATTGAAACATAAAATAGATAATTGTATGAAACCCGAATATTAGAATCTCTAATTTAAAATAACAATTGATTATTGTATAATTGTTAAGGACTTGAGGACTAAAAGATGTTAAGATTCTTGAATATTAAGTTGAAAACATAATAGGTAATTGGTTAATGAGTATTTGGCTAGAAACATAGTTGAATTTTTATACGGATTAATGAGAAATCCGAATAAAAAAATTTTGATATCCAAAATCCGAATAAAGAATTCGGATTTGGATGAGATCTGATTCAAATATCCAAATAAGGATTTGGATCGGTTTATTCAGATTCCAATACGGATAGGATTTTGAATACTTTCGCATATCGTTTTTTTGAACACCCCTAGTTAGCAGGGTCCAAGAGGCGGCAACCTCTTATGAAGTATAAGGGTTTAGTGGCGATCAAAATTGGTAGTTAATGAAATAATTATTTATTTTGACATGTTAATTGTTGCTTTAGATTCACTTGATTGATAATAAGTTGCATAAATTTGATGATTTGAAAGAACTGGTACATCAGTAGTAAGTTGATTGTCAATAGAAACTATGATCAGTATCAATTTTGCTTTTTCCATAGCAATTGTTGCATCGGTATTAACTAAGTATTAGTACTAAATATGATTATCGGGAGCAACTTTGAACATCGGTAGTAACTTGATGATCAATAGTTAAAAAACTACTATTGATGGTAGCAACTTTGTTACTCCTAATCTTTTGAAGGCCAATAGTAACTTTGTTTACTACTTGTTAATGCTAATATAATTACCAATGATTAAAGTACTATCATGTCTTTTCATGAAGAGTTGTAACGATTCATTATCATGGTTCAATTCCTGTATAAAAATCAAATTTGATTATATTTCACACACAAATTTTACGGGAATTCATACTCGTTCTTGTAAATTAAATTTTTGTCTTATCTGATTAAGGATTTCATATATTGACGAAATACATTAATCCGAAAGCAATCTATGCACGATCATGAAATATCTAACACTTTAAGAAATACCAAAAACACAACACTAAACTAGCAATAATGCCAGATAAATCATGTTAATTAGCTCTACAGTTTTGATATCATTCCACGTGTTGTAGACGCTACATAAAACTTCCCGGTGGTCAGACACCGGGGCAGTAGCAGTGCAATCGCTACAGCCATTATGTTAACTAGCTCTACAATTTTGATATCATTCCCCGTGTTGTAGACGCTACATAAAACTTCCCGGTGGTCAAACACCGGGGCGGTAGCAGTACAATCGCTACCGCCATTTCGGCTGCATCATCAGCCGAATGGTTGCCCCTGCCATCCGTCATGGATGTCTGGGTAAACCCTGGACAGAAACAATTCACACTCATTGCGCCTTTGTACCTTCGCGCCAAAACCTGAGAGTATGCATTCAAGGCGAGCTTAGAAACGGAATAGTCCGTCCATATCTCCGGCCACCCTGCGGTCTTCCACCGCCCCGCCACCACGTCTTGTAGAAACACACTCACCACTGTTTCGATTCGTTCTTCACTTAACCTTTCTATGTCTCCGAGTATTGCCTTCATTTCTTTGTTTTTCAGCTTCTGCATTTTAAACAATATGAAATTATTAATTAAAATACTAAAAAAAACGTAAATAAGAATCAAAAATTACAATTAAAGGATATGGTCGCAAACTTAGCGACCAAAATTAGTGAAAGAAACAAAATTGTGACAAAACTAGCTAGGGAAATGATTCGGTCATAACTCATAATAAAATAAAAAATAAAAAAAATCTAGTCATAGAACACCGGTCAAAAGAATAAAACGCACATCTATAGATATTAATAAAAGAAGATTTCTTGTGCCACATGTCATATTTTTAAACCACCTTTTTGACACTTGTCATTTTTTTAAACATCCTTACTTTATTTTCCCTCCAAAAGGGTATTAAAGTAATTTAAACACTCATACAATTTCTCTCTCTTCATAAAAATTAATTTGGTCAATTAATATATTTTTCTCTCTCATCTATATTTTTTTAAAATCAAACTATGTTTTTATAAATAATTTTTATTAAGAAAATCAAAATTCATATATTTTCTAAAACATTGAATAAGTCCTTTTATAAAGTAATTATAAAAAATATGAAATTTTCTAAAAGTAGTTTTATTAAAACAACCAGAATAATTAGAAACTTGAGTTTTTAATAAACAAGATTTTTATAAACAATAAATTTGTATAATAAAATCTTAAAATAAATATTTAAAAATGAAACTATTTAGATAACAGATTTATAAATAGTATAATTATTTTATCTCTTGAACAAGTACGTATATATAATTTTACATATCTTATATTAAAATATCGTACTCTAACTTTTCATGTTTATTATTAACTATAATCCGTTTAACTAGACTATCTATTTAGCTATATATATATCTGTCTATAATCTATATATTGTTTATTTACTTGAAATAGCTATTCATATGCAATCAAAATCATATTTTATCTTCAAATATGGTTTTATAATTCATAAATTTTTATTACTAAATATTTTATTTATTCAACCCGTGTAATACACGGGATACTAACCTAGTAAATAAATAAAAATAAATGTTGGTCTCAAAAACGGTAACAACTTTGTTTGAATAATTAAATAAAAAGCAGGGTTAATCCAAGTCATACTTTAATCTTAATCAGGTTCAATATGTCCAACAAAAATATTTGATTGCAGTCAAATGTTTTTGTTTATTTTATTTAAAGTTTTAGTTATAGTGGTAATATTCATTCTATAGTCAAAGTAGTAATTTATAAAATAGTTTTGAAAATGGAAAACTTCTTTAAATAGTAAATATATTTTACAAGTGTTCTAATTAGGTTATTAATATTTTTATTTGTTTAAATCATGTACTGATATTTTTATTTGTTTCAGTCAGGTAATTAAAGTTTTATGAGTGTTTCAATTAGTTCACTCATAATTTTTCAAAATTTTTAAATAATTTGCAATTTTTTTAAAAGTTTTTCGGTTCTTTATAAATGTTGGTTGATGTTAACTATTTCAATTTTTTAAATATAATTACAATTTATAAGTGACTAATTTGAATAATCATGATACTTTAATCACCTGATTGGGACAAAAAAAATTATGAGTGATTTGATTGCGACAAAAAAAATTATGAGTGACCTGATTGTGACAAAAAAAATTTATGAGTGACCTTATTGCGACAATTAAACTTATGAATGACCTTATTAGAATAATCTTGAAACTTGATTATTATTTTATAAAGTTATCATTTTAAAAACATATAGAAAGTATTTAGTTCAACCCACCACGATCCGGCCCGAACTAAAAGTCGACTCATTTTAGCCCAAACACATTTCCACATGTTACCCACAA
This sequence comes from Flaveria ramosissima, assembly GCA_025215565.1. Taxonomy (NCBI): domain Eukaryota; kingdom Viridiplantae; phylum Streptophyta; class Magnoliopsida; order Asterales; family Asteraceae; genus Flaveria; species Flaveria ramosissima. The sequence continues at coordinate 33,086,682 of CM046046.1, read as the reverse complement.
TGTATACTTCTATGACATAGAGTTATGTATGGATATGCAGGTACGTACATCTAATGTGCCAAGACGAGAACTGATGTTCAGGATGCGGCTCATGGAAGCCGAACGACGAAGAAAGGGTAACATAGCCTCTGTAAACCGTTTTGACCCGTTGTAATTTGTGTTGATCACAGTATCGGCATGATCTATCGAGTTCTCCCCCATCGCGTTGAAACTTACCGCTGCATTGTTCACCTGTATCAACATCATGGTACCGGTTTGATAAATATGAATCATAAACAATAATAGGTGTGAAATGAGAGGTACGTTAAGAGTATACTTTGAACAATATCTTATTTGTGAGAGATTTTCTAACTATTTTTGCAAATTTGATTACAATGCATTAAGATTCTTTTCATCTATAGTTTTATTTATATATTGTTATTGTTGTCATATATATGACAAATGCGAACATCAAATGAGACGAATAAATGATTTGGGAGGTAGAGTGGGAGATCTCCTGTACAAATTTTTTAAGTATTAACATGAGATTCGATCCATTAGATATTTACATCTTGAAAAGGTATACCGCGAACATGTGTTTTTTCACGATACATTTTAAGAATGAAAATAAAGTTAGAATCAGATTTGACAGTTACGACAGTACTTTATCTAATCTAATTACCGGAGCTCGACCTCGAATTGGGCTCATGAGATTCAGCATTAAACTAACTTGTTCATATTAAGATTTTTCATATGTGACTGTTTACTAAATGGCATGTGTTAAAATAAAGCTTAAACTTCAATGTGAGAATTATGTTTATAGCCTTCAATGACATGTCTATAAGTTTATCATATTATGGCAATGAAATTGACACATCTGATGATTCAAAAATATGAATAGTGAATTTAAGGGTGAAGTCAAGGTCGATCTCAGGATGAGGGTATAAATTTATCGTGTTTATGTTTCATGTATTATGAGTTGAGATTATCATAGAATATAACCCGAGTTGAATTATCTTTAGTTCTTCAAGCATGATATAATATGTAGGGAGAATTTTATATGTAAGAGCTAAAATATATGTAATTAGGGTTTCATACAATTCAAAATGTTATCTAATGAATATATTTAAACTATTTAATCTCAAATGATCTTAATATCATCTTTCTCCTAGTTTACACTTTTGTATCCATAAGTGAGATTATACTTAAGAAGATTCATCAAACAAAACCTTACAAGCTTGAATTTTCATTTTGATGAGATGTTTTATTTATGTGTAAGTGGTTGGATTTTAACTAATAACTTTTAATATGCATATCACGAATGATTTAACTACTTGAATAATACATGATAAAAATAAACACATAACACGCAAAATGTAATGTTGATTGTATTAGATGAAGAGCACTTACGAGAATATCAAACGAATCGAATGTTGATCTAAACCAAGCAACGAAAGAGCTAATAGAGGCTTGATTTGATATGTCAAGCTGACAAAAGTGGACATTATCGTCGAGGCCAAGAACCTTTAGCGAGCCCATGGCCTCTAGCCCTTTGGACTCATCTCTAGCAGTTAGCACAACAGTTAACCCTAACTTAGCAAAACGTTTAACTAGCGCGTACCCAATGCCCTTGTTGGCCCCAGTGACAACGACAATGGTGTCCTTCGACCACCATTTTGCGGTCGGTGGCTGTTGCGGTGTAGTTGATGATACCATGATGGAGACACAAGATGGAAATGTGGGAGCATTATAATGCTTGTGTGTATATATATAGGTATGAACATATATGTACATAATTGACTAGTATGACGTATGATGGAATCAGACACTCAACTTCTAGACTTAGAAGAGGTAAATTATTTAGATTTAAATAGAACAATAATAAAATAAATAGTAATAAAAAATAACATATAAATAATTGTCCACGTGTGGGGTATTACTAGTTATAAAATTCCTATGGGTTTACGTAGGTTGGGATTCATATTCAACTATTTCAGAAAAGGTAAATTTAAAAAATGGGTTTATAAAATTAAGACTTTTATATATAAAATTTCAAAGTAAATATATAATTTAATGTATTCTAGATTCAAGACTTGCCTAACCATTGTAAAGGGTCTTTTGGAGGTCGTGTCTTCTTTAAAGGGGATTTAATTTTGAAGGTTGTATTTAATATTAATAAATTCTATTATTTAGTATAAAATCATAAAGTAATATTTTTTAAGCCTATATTGTAATCAATTAATAGGATTTGTTTGTCCCTCTTCACATTTTTCTTGAGTTTGGTATAGATTGTCTTTGATTTATACAAAAACAATTGTGATAAACGGATAAGTTGTTGGAGAGACTTTTTGGAACTTTGAATGCTTTCTTTACAAAAAAAAGAAAGTTGTGGTAACTAAATATAAAAATGAAATATAAACCAATACATAATATGTTTACTATTAAAACTTTATTTATATGATGTTACACTAAATAATTTCATACCATTTGTCGCATGAAATTCACATTTCGATGGTTTTATTGTTATTAATATCATTTAGAAACTTATTGATCCAAGCTAATATTAATTAATAAACAAACTAACTAACTAAATAAATGTACCTAATAAATCATACTCATGGCTAAGTTATTGGTAATTTGGTATGGTTTGCGTATGAAATGTGATAAACATTTCTTCTATTTCAATTAATAGACATGTTGCTCTCATTGAGACACTGCTCTAAAAAGTTGATGTCCATTTAATTTGATTTGAACATACAATGATCCAGATAACACATATCAAGGTAGCATACAGTAGATACCATGCAAGAATACAATGAAGATACCATATACTGAGATAAAAACCAAATGATGTAGCATACGATAAGAAAGCATATAAAAAATTAAGCTAAAGGAATCAAAGTATATGAGCAGGTTAGGGTTTAAGCTAAGTAGAGACCACTAGGTGTAGAAACAAACTAAGGCAAAGGCAAACTAAGACGCACCAAAATGCAGGTATAGGATATACAAAAATACGGTAAAGCAAAGAGGATTTAGACATCAGTTACAAAAATAAGGTAAAGCAAAAAGGATTAAGGCACACAAAAGTATAGAAACAAACTAATGCATCAAAGATAGAACTATACTCAGTAACTCACCCCTAAAGACTCCTTATAGGTGATCTGTGGCTTGGGTTGTCTTCGACTTTGATCAACAGGGTTGATACCTAATCATTCAGTCGCGGCCAAAAGTCTTCTTGCGGCTTAAACTATTTGCCTTACAAATTATTGTCTCAGCCACGGCTCGTGGTTTAGTTTAATGTTGGGTGCATGTGTAAACCGATATGTATTGTATTAAGGGTGGTACCCATTAAATATTTATCAACTTTAAGCTATTTTGCAATAATATATCCATAACATGTGAATACTATTTTTTAGATGTACTCTTAAAATTTTATAAATAAGAGAAAAATTACCATTCTACACTTTTTCCTTTGCACTATGAGCTAGACTCCAACATAGCTCTAGGACATAGACACTATTATCAACCGTCATGATACTAGAAAAGAACCCTACAAGAGTTTGATGGCTTATATGAACCGTCAATTTTATTAATTATTATAGACCGAAAATCTATTTTAAACTTAATCAAGAACCATCTATAAAAATTTTAAACTCAGACCCATTCTAATATAAGATTTTTACGACAGTCTGCATTGATCATGCATGTTTACGTTTAAATGCATGTGCATCTAATAAATATGTGTATGCTTATATAGATAGTGGATAGATGAATGGAAACTATAAACACCATCTCCAGCCAATCATATAATTTATAAAAAGTATTGTTTAATTTTTTAGCATTTTAGAGTAAATTTCACCCTATTGTTTTAATTGTCTAGATTGTATAAAATATATTTATGATGGAACGAAAATAATGACAGAATGAGTTACATATGTAATTTGTAAAAAACTTGTATTAGATACATACCTAATCCATAATTATACATATGTATGTAGTTACATAAACTCATAGTTTTCGTAGTTTTCTTAATACTTGTGTTTTCAACATAAACTCTTTCATAGGTAAATATCCATCGTATATTCATAAATAAGTTTAGGTCTATTTACAAAGCACACATGCATATATAAAAGTGCAACCGGTATATATATATATATATATATATATATATATATATATATATATATATATATATATATATATATATATATATATATATATATATATATATATATGTATGTAGATAGAGTAAGTTGAATTCATATGTAAAACATATGATATGAATGAATTTTTCCTTAAATAATTCATAAAAATATATATTAGATTTTAAAATTAGTAAAATGATTCATCTTTAAAAATCTAATATTAAAATGCTTAAAAATATGATATAACCTATTATAATAACTTAAAGATTGTATTGAGTATATTATCATATATACTGATTATTAGTATTATACGTTATGGACGGCATAATTTACAAATATCATGTGTTAATTGGTATTATTATTTTAATATGAGATGGTGGTTCACTGACACAGCCATTTAATCAAAGAATACGAGTTGGTCGGAACTAATTGTATTCACGAATCACGATTAGAGCAATCAATTTTCAATTCATTCTATGTTTTTTTATAAAATATTTGCTCGTCGTACACACGCTCATATTTTTTCTATAAAATTTAATCCAAGCTAGAAAGATTGAATTAAATAAATAAAGTTGTAATGCGTTTCTATTCGAGTCTAATTTTTTAACCATACATTTTATTTTACATAAATATAAAAACCTAACTAAACTTTTTCTATTATGTTAGAGCATTCACAATCCGTTCTGTGCCCTATATTATGAGTGAAATATGTATTGTACCGTGTTTTCTTATATTTAGAGAAACATGGTACAACCCCCATAAGTTTTTTAATATTTTTGTAAGTGGTTGTTAATGAATGATAGATAAAATATAATGATAAAGGTATGAAAAAAATATTATTTAACTTGAAAGAAGAGAGGAAAAATAGTGATAATTAGTGTAATTATAAGGATGTGATGAGAATGGATTATGAATGTTTTTAATACAAAACAACAGTTAAAGTATAGAGCATGTATAGGCCTGTCGGTGAAGATAGGAAACATCGGTATCTTTGGTGAGGTTTTGTGGGAAACTCGGAGAGAATAGAGACATCACTAATGGATCAACGGCCAATGTCCCTAGCAAATTATAAACAAGATTCTCACGAACAGATACTATTGTCGAACCACTGTGGATATATCACTGACGGGTTACTAGCGAACACTGTGAATATTAATTTTCTTCTATTAATAAATGTTCTTAATACATGCGTAAGATTTTTTCTCCGATAATTTTTGACACATGCATCATTGATATATCAGAAAACTGTTTCTTTTTTGGCATTAATTTATATATGTTTGTGTTTGTTTAATGTGTATTTACCAATGAGCATATAAACATATAAAACTAGTTTCATTTCTTTAAAACAAACATGAATATGTTTATGTAATTTATGTATGATGGATTAGTTGTTCATATTTTCTTTTTTAACTAACACGACTAGAATCACATTCATGTTAATTGGTTATTTAGGACTCTAATTAAGTATTCATACAATAGTTAGAACATTAATGAAGTTAAATATATGTATTTAACAAACTTTACAACAGAAACCATTGAAGGAGCCAAATACGAAAGTTGGCCTAGGTTTGAATGCCGGTGCGTACACATGAGCCTCCATAGGCACTAGCTACTATTATATATTATATATTAAAGAATAAAGATGAAAATTATTATTTATTACAACGTGATATGTCATTCTAAATAGATTATTTCATAGCAATATTAATAAATCTTGAAGTAGCATACTACAATCTGTTTCCAATTTGGTATTATTCTACTTTTATTTTTTATTTAAGGATAAGGATTATACTTACCAAAATTGTTTAATAATTGTTAAAAATTTAATTATTATATGACGTGTAATGTGATAACAAGTTGGAATTTTGGAATAAAAAATAAATATAATTTAATGTATTTGTATTATATTTTTCACTCAAACTATCTCAAATACCATTGCTCCCTCTCATGTATATTTTTTATTGAGTGTTTGCTTTTTAGGTAGTTGGGTGTCACACAAGGAAAGACATTGTGTCCTATGATTTTACATTTAGGGTTATTATCATTATTTGTGATTCGTGTGGGTTTGGGGTGTTCTGATTAAATGTGGGTGTTGGTCGCAAAGGACGTCTGTCGTTTACGTTGTTTTGCCCTTTTTTTAAGAAGAAAAATGAAAGGAGATTGATTGAAAATGAAAAAATTATGTTCTTGAGTTTTAATAATAGAAGGAAACTAAAAGGATTTATTTTTTTTAGTTTTTTAGAAAATAAAAGTAGAAAAAAAGAAATGAAATTTTTTAATAATTTTCTCTCAGAATTTTCCTACTCAATGAAAAGAAAAGAAGCAAACACATAAAATATTACTTTTATTTTATTTTTCTTCAAACTCTAAAACATGATATTATAATATATCTTTTCTTTTTCTTAATTTCTTTTTTCTTCTTAATTTCATTTGTCTTTATTCTTTCTCTCTCTTTAATTTCATTTCACTTTTTTTCTTTTGTTTATTAAACTTGAGAACAGAGTGTTTCCGGTGGTGGTAGGATAAAACTAGCGGTGCTAAACGGGTTGTGTTCGTGGGTTGACGGGTCCAGCCTAACAAGACCCAAATTGTACATGAACCTGAACACAACCCAAACCTGAAATTTTTGTGAGACGTGTCAACCCGAACACAACACGAAAAATTTACATGTTGACACAAACACGACCCGTTTGATTCGAACTTTTAGAAGTTGATATTTTTTTCACACTTTTGACACTATTTAAAGTACTATATTACAATAAATAAAAAATACAAATGAATATAAAACGGTTATATCTTAGTTACAAAATCTTATGTCAGTTACTATTTTTAGTTCTAAATTTTGAAATAAAACACATAAGGATTTTTATTTATGACACAAAACATATATAAAAAAAAAACTAAAATTGGGTCAACCTGTGAACCCGTTTGGTTGAACCCGAACCCTACCCATCTAGCTAAACGGGTTTGCGAGTTTGACCCGAATCTGACTCAGACTCGTTTGTAGTAAACCTAAACCCACAAATAGGAGCTTGTGTTGATAACTTGATATTGATGGACGATGGTAGGGAAAGGGTAATGAAAATGGTTATAAGATAATCAAATAGTGAAAAGATTAGATTAGTGATGGCCGATGAATAAACTCAAAAGTAAATAATGAATTGAATAACAAGGAGTCAAAGATGTGCAATGTTAATTAAAATATATCCACACTCAGGCTTGTATAGGACACCACTAAAGTGCAACCTACAACCCCTTTGAGAAAAAGAGTATCCTTCTACGGCTCGATTAAACACCAATAAGATGCTAGCCTTCAACCTTTTTTACGGAAAAGAAAGTTTCACATGAGTTTTACTTCAACGTCATAGAAAATACGCTTCTTTCTGATACTGAATACATACGCGATCAAATGGCTCAAAATCTAATCAATCAAAAATAGCTTTCGAACTCATTTCAAAACTCAAAATAATTCAATGTATAACAAAAAACCGATTATCCTAGATCCTAATATATAGATAAAAACACAAAAAACTAGGAAACAAATCTTTAAAAACAAAAAAATAATAACTAATAGTTAACTAAGAGATAATTTCAAAACCTTCTCCTATAGCCAACTCCAACCAAGTCGTGGATCCCATTAGACCATCTCCTAGTAGATGAGTCGATCCAGGGTCAAACTGAACATCAAACGAACAACCCCGTATGTAAGCCTGTGGATGCTTCTTTATCACTCTCACTTTTCCCTCTTAGATAAAGAAAACCATGAAGAATGAGTATAAGCGCCTTTCGAACGCAACACCCCGTCACCATGCTCACTTTTTCTCTTCCCATACTTCCATTTCATGATCATAACGGGTTAGGGGTCACCCAACACCCATTTAAAAAAATTTCTTTTGGTATATATACAATCATATCATGAGTTACACCAAATTAATTTTGACACTTACCCATTGAAAAAAGTGAAAGAGAAAGAAACAAAGAATATAGTAAACATAATGTTGGGTTTTTTCTCAAAGGAAATTATAATCAAGCCTCTTACCAATCTATAAATCACTAGCTCATATAAAAGCCTTTTACATTACTATAGGAGTCATGCAAGAATTGAAGAAATTGGGCAAACCCCTATGCTTTTCTAGTCCAATGAGCCCACTTTCCCAATTCTAGCCCACTTTCATGTCCTCCTTTTCATAAAAGTTCATTCAAAAAATGCATCGATTTGTTATATATCTATTAATCTTTGGTTTCATATACATTTCATCTTTTATAAAATTGTTGTTTAACGTTTTGGTTTAGACTTTACGGATTACATGCCGCAACGTGTGTTTGTGGTTTAACGTTTTTTGCGCCTATTTTTCCCCGTTTAACGGACCCGTCACAAGCGTGGTTCGTAGATCGACTTAGTTATTGTTTTTAACATTTTGTGTTTCATGTGCGGGGTTTAACGTTTTACATCTCCTTTTCATTCATATTTATTTTTCCCATTTATATTTCTTTTTTAATATGAGTTTTTTCGGCGTCGGTTGTTACTAATAGTGGTGTGAAATTAGTGCTACTTGACACAATTTACGCTCCCTGCCGCAGGAGGGTTAATACTAGTTTATCCTATTTTTAATATTACATGCTGTAAATAAATGAACACCAAGCATCCACAAGCGACAAACAAACTTAAAAAATAATTATAAATAATTAGTTACTTTGATATCTATTATCCATATAATGCATCATAATCTGTTTTGCATGCCTCCAACTAAATATAGCAAGAGGTTTGACTAATAACATCTAGTGTAGCACCTTAGAACACAAAAGAATCCACATATGTTCAACCCTTAAACATGTCTTATCCACACAATGCACCATAAACCGAAGCTCTTTTCAATCTTTTCTCCAATATGCAAATACAAGTCTCAAATCCTATCACTCCCAAATTTTTACAAAGGCAAGACACCTAATCACTAAACAAACTTTTAAAGACCCTCTAAAAATGGACACATTAATATTAAAAGAGTAACTAAGCTGTCACATGGTATTTTCATGTTGCACCTCAAAATATTTTTATTATTTTAGTCAACTTTTTTATCTTAAGAAACTAAATTAATATTAATAATTCATTTTATTTTATTTAATCTTTTTATATAATCAACTTAGTTGTATAATCATATTGTTTTGAACTATACATATTTTTATAGTCAAATAAGATTCAATTTAAAAAAAACTAAAAAGAAAAAAATATTTATTGATATATTTATATATTTTAGGCTAGTGTATTTTAATACAACTGTTAACTGTATGTTATATTATTTAAAAAAGTATTCTAATATTTATAGCTTATAAATGTAAGTTTTTATTGTTCATTTTTAAAGTAATATATAACTTAATCATACGAAATTTATACATTTATAATTATGTTTCTTTATATATTCATTCGTGTATTACACATGTTTAAAGCTAATTATATTTATTCTTGTAAATGAACCCACCTTACTTTTTAAACAAATTAAAAAAGCAGGCCACTCATCGTTGACTTAAACTAAATATAACCTTCAAGTCACCATCAGCAATGGAGCCTCACCGATGGACTCACACGACCCATCGCCGTCGCCGTCGCCGTCGCAATCGCCACCGTCCGTCAGCCGTGACTGGTTCTTCCCCGCCCCATCTCCGTCGTTCCTCCACCCTCATCGCCACCACCTCCCCAAACCTCCGGCCAGAAGGTTCTCCACTTACCCTAGACATTCCACCCCACCCGCACACACAGCACCACCACCACCATCATCATCCTCATCATCAACAACAACTCATCGTGACCTCAAATATGCGGGATTCCGACGCCGTACGAACTTCTCCCGACACTACCAACGGTCTCCGACGCCTGAAGCGGCCGTTTCGCCACCTCAGCATCAAATTTCACACAAATGTGACGTGTCAGATGATAAAACCTCTGATCGGAATAAGGTTACGGAGCTTTCCGGTGGTCGGGTGAAGTTCCGGTGGCAGATGGCGTTTCTAGTGGCTGTTAGTTCGTTCCTTCGTTATAATTGTTTCTTATATGCGATTGTTTGTTATTCATGTGTACATGAATTAGGTCAGAGTGTTTAGGGTTTTAATGTGTTTATTGGAGTTTGTTGTGTGCTGCAGCTTTTGGTAACGAGTTTTTCTTCGTTGCTGCACAAGAATATTTCTTTGCGAAATCAGACATATGATCTTCAGGTAATTATATATTAATTAGAAGATTAATTGTCTCTTAAGTACATGTTGATTTTGATTTTTGATGTGAAACCTAGGTCCTCACTTAAACATTGATTTATATTATTGAATATCATGTACCAACATATCCAGTGTTGTAAAAATCGGCCTAGTCGGCCGATTAAATCGCTATTCGGCTAGTGACCTTGGCGATTTCATGTGATCGGTGGATAAAATCAGTAATCGGTCGTAGTCTGTCAAAATCAGACCAAATCAGCCCCTAATCAGGAATTAGGCCACATTTTGGCCTGATTCCGGCCAAATGTTGGAAATTCTGGTCGAATCTTGAAATTTTGGTTAAATGTGTGTAAATTGTGTTATAATGTGTGTGTATATATATAAATCTGAACATTTTTATATAACTACATATAAAGATGTGTGTGTGTATATATATAGATTGAAAATTAAATAAAAAAATTCCAATCCGATTAAGCCCAAGTAACCCTGATTGATCCCTAATCTGTACCCCACCGCCTGACTAGCGCCTGGCGATTTTTAGAACACTGAACGCATCATATTTTTCTACCTATAGTAGTGTAGTGCACCTGTGATGTTTTAATCTAGGTGCAACTGTTATTGTCTATATTTTCTAGTTTATGTAAGTGGTTGTGTTTAAATTTTATGTAGGCCCAGATTGTAAAGCTCAATGGGAGATTGAAAGCTTGCAATTTACTGCAACCAATGGATTTTGATGATGTAGATTTGCAAGAAAGTGTTGAAATTCCGAATAAGAGATTAAAAAGTATATCACTGATTGTCTCGATTACAATTCTCTCTATTCCTTTTCTGTTTCTCAAGTATGTGGAGTACATATCAAAGTCAAGGTCATCGGACAATTCAAAGGAAGAGGCGTCTTTAAACAAGCAGTTAGCTTATAAGGTTGATGTGTTTTTGTCCGTACGCCCATATTCAAAGCCATTGGCATTGCTGGTTGCAACTCTACTTCTTATTGGTGTTGGTGGATTGGCGCTTTTTGGTGTGACTGATGATAGTTTGGCAGATTGCCTTTGGTTGTCATGGACTTATGTTGCTGACTCAGGAAACCATGCTAACACCGAGGGAGTTGGTCCTAGGTTAGTTTCTGTTTCGATTAGTTTTGGTGGGATGCTTATATTTGCGATGATGCTTGGACTTGTTACTGATGCAATATCCGAGAAGTTTGACTCATTGAGGAAAGGGAAAAGTGAGGTGGTTAAGAAAGACCACACTCTAATTCTTGGTTGGAGTGATAAATTGGTGAGTTTTGAATGTTTAGTTATTATGTTGTAATGTCAAAGACCTTTAACTTCTGCTTGTGATGGTTGTTTTGTATATTTTTCTTGCACTTTTTGTATTCTATTAGTCACAAACCTCAATATTTCCATCTGCTAATGATGTTATGGACTCAGGGATCACTTTTAAATCAACTTGCTATAGCAAATGAGAGTTTGGGTGGAGGGATTGTGGTAGTGATGGCCGAACGAGACAAAGAAGAGATGGAACTTGACATTGCTAAAATGGAATTTGACTTTAGACAAACATCTGTAATATGCAGAAGTGGAAGCCCTCTAATATTGGCCGACCTTAAAAAGGTAAAACAACGTTAGTGTGTTTAATAAATAATTTTTGTTTGAGCGTAGTGACACTTTTTATACACTTTCTGCATGTTTAATGGTGAGACAAACTTCATAGGTATCTGTATCCAAGGCACGTGCAATAATTGTCCTAGCAGAAGATGGAAATGCTGATCAGGTTATTAATATATAACATGTATAAATATTTTTTATGCATAAATGACCATTGATTCCCAGAAATATGAACCAATGCAGAGTGATGCAAGAGCTTTGAGAACGGTGTTAAGCCTAACTGGAGTGAAGGATGGACTTCGAGGACACATTGTGGTGGAACTCGGTGATCTTGACAATGAGGTCCTTGTAAAACTCGTAGGCGGGGATCTTGTGGAAACCGTTGTGGCACATGATGTGATTGGTCGCTTAATGATTCAGTGTGCTAGACAGCCTGGCCTTGCACAAGTAATTATTTCATCTTTCTTGTAAACCTTTTGGTGTATCAGGTTCAAATTGTTATCCACCCTTGCTTACCCTTACTGGTTATCAATGGAGATGCCAAAATTTTGACCCAAATGCTAATAAATGGGTTGATTGAGTTATGTTTTATCTCTAGGGTCAGATGAGTATAATGAAAAATAGCTTAAAAAGAAGTGTGGCAATGGGTCAAACAGGTTGAAATCCATCCAAAATGTATTTCTAATACACAACTTAACTTTGAAACTAATTATCTATTAAAAAGGTTAAGAGAAAAAATAAACCAACTTTAGAGTTTGTTTATCCTGAACACATTTTGACCCATCATTGAACCTGTCCAGTCCCTCTAGCTGACATAATCTTATTCTTTCTGTTCGCGTGGCATCCTTGATACTTTAATACCATGTGATTGAAACCGTAGGTGTGGGAAGATATTCTTGGCTTTGAAAATTGTGAGTTCTACATTAAAAGATGGCCGCAGTTGGATGGTATGCAGTTTGAGGATGTTTTGATTAGCTTTCCAGATGCTATTCCTTGTGGAGTAAAGTCAGTCTCTTGTGGGGGAAAAATTATCCTTAATCCAGATGATTCTTATGTTCTACAAGAAGGTGATGAAGTTCTTGTTATAGCAGAGGATGATGATACATATGCTCCTGTACCATTACCAACGGTGATTTTCTTTACTTCTGAGCAAGATAATTTGGCATTTTATTTGTTTTAAATAAACTTAGCCTGTAAATTCTTTTATCAATTTATGTAAATTATGTGTTTTAGTGCCCCCACATCCCGATTAAAAGGTAATATAATGTGGTTAGGCAATACTTATGCATCACATGCCCAAGCTCCTGGATTGACCCGTAACACTTTTTTGTCCATTTTTTTTCTTTTATATAAGTACTTTGCCAATATAATCACAAAATTTGATATGATTTTTATAATAATCTAACCTTGTGAGTAAGATGTTTTTGGAGGTTGTATGCACTAAAAATACAATTTGAATAACTTTCGACCTACTTGACACGCTCTCTTTTTAACAATTTTTTTATTCTATTAGTTTGGCTCATCATAGATAAAACATCATGTAATCCACCCATTCATATGTATACGGGTCAAAAGTGATACATCTAGGGTTGGCGTATTTGTGTGTTGTAGATGCCTATTAGTTCTAAGAATAAGAAGTAGCCCCACTACCTTCATTTGATTCTTCCTTTTGTACTCATTATATTGGTTGGCCAAATAAGTCAAAATGAGATGCACGTGTAGTCAGATGACTTTCTACGAGAATGTTCTTACTTTATGCACGTTGAGGTGGGTCCCACCATGGAATTCAAACAACACGGGGGAATAACCTGATAAAACTTACATAAGTATAACAAATTTGGTCATCAGGTGAAAGAAGCACAATTCATACACATTTCCCGACCGGCAAGAAAGCCCCAGAAGATTCTACTTTGTGGATGGAGGCGGGACATTGATGATATGATTGTGGTGAGTTCTGTCGTATAAAACTCCTAATCTTTTCTTTCTGCACCTTAATGCTGCAGGTGTGGAGAGGAAACCTGCCTAAAGCATTATTTGTATCAAATTCTCTGGAAAAGATACTTTTGTGTGGTTGGCGGCGTGACATTGAAGATATGATTATGGTAAAATCACAAGGAATCTGATGTGTCCCCCTATTTCACAAGTGTATTTTCGATCCTTTCACTTTTGATTGGGTTGATTTGGGCTATGGTTTATCACTAACAAGACAAATAAAAAAGTGTAGCTAAAAGAGAAACATGTCAAAAGTTTCCCAAAAGTGTATTTCTAATGCTTTGTTGCTTCCGGCTCCTAAATTGTTTCATTTAAATGGATAGATTATTATTGTAATATTGTCATAACATAGCTTTTTAATCATATTTAACACTAATTATTTATGTAAAAAAGGAAAAAAAAATGTTTGCAGGTCATCCTGACCCATTTTGACTTGTACTTAAAACAACCCTTTTCAATCCGAGTCCATTCTGACTCGTTACCTTTGATCGGCCTATTTATTTCGCTTGTGTTCCAAGCACACTGTTTGGGGATAGACATGTCAGAATATTTCCTTGATCTTAAGCAATGTTATTGCTAAGAATCTTTCTTTTTAGTTCTTGAAAATATTCATGTGATCTGTTCATCTTTTTTTCATAAGTTTGCTATGAAACTTTTGTGTTTCTTCTATGTAATAGGTATTGGATGCCTTTTTAGCACCAGGTTCAGAGTTATGGATGTTTAATGAAGTTATTGAAGGTGTGAGGGAACAAAAGCTCATTGATGGTGGTTTAGACATTGAGAGATTGATGAATATAACACTGGTTCATCGTGAAGGGAATGCTGTTATACGTAGACACCTGGAAAGCCTTCCATTGGAATCTTTTGATTCAGTGAGTAGAAGTAGATTTAAATTTATATCTAAAACTGGATGTATAGAGGATGTATAACGTCTTCTGTCATTGATATACATGTGGCCCCTGATGGCATTAGAGGTGAAAATTTCAACCCATTTACCTATTGATGGGTTGAACTTGGTTATATTCTAATCAATCGGGTCAAACAAGGCGAATGAGTCTAACGTGTCCAATGGAACTATTGGATCAAACTTGTCAATAGTTGAAACTGTATTTTCATTGCATACTACCTCCTAAACCACCTTATACACAAGTTTAGACTGTTATCATTATTATATAGGTTACAGTCATATTTAACGTATTACTTACTCAGTTTATTAGGAAAATAGACACAAAAGTCCAAAGGTGTTCACTGGACAACTTGCCCCTTTTTGTCCCGTAAAGATAACTACGGATTACCCCTTACACAATTTGCTCGACCCTGCGTGATTCGTCCATTTTACCACCTCCATTTGATGTATATTGAATCTGAAACAGGAAGCTTGAACCAGTGTTCCTTTTAGGTCATGGACCTTATACCTAGCAATACCTTGTCTCAAAACATAATCAGGTGTTCTCATTTTTTTATTAATCTGAGTCTGCATATATAGGGCAAGAGATGCTTCTTTTCTGCATGATCATAGCGGTATAAGTTTATTCTTATCGAGCCTATCGTGGTAACTTATTAGAATAATCTTTTCTAGTACGGGATGTTACATGCTGTTGACTGTAGGTGCTTATTCTCATGAGCATTTGCATGAACTCTGATGGTGATCTTGGTTCTTACAGATTTTGATTCTGGCTGATGAATCAGTAGAAGATTCAGCAATACAGGCTGATTCCAGATCTCTTGCTACATTGCTATTAATACGTGATATCCAGGTACTTAATACTTAATAGAGGGGTGTAGAAGATTTAGTAAAACATCATATGTTGAAACGTTTCAATACTATCAACATTTGACCCATTTACATTACAACTGGTTGATTCTCCTTATGTTTTTATCTGGTCAAACCGGCAAAATAAACAAAGTTAACTAAAATGGAAACAGATTAGAAGCCACCCAATGTGTTTTTGCAGTTCATAGATTTTTCTATTTAGTACATAGGAAAAACTAGAACTAAGTCTGGGGGCCGTAAAATCATGTCAAGTAGCATCAATTTCACAACATCATTAGCAACCACCAACACCGAAAAACTTGTATTAAAAAATAAATAAAAACGGGAAAAATAAAACCGAATGGAAAGTAGAGTTAAAAACATTGAACCCCACAAGTGATCGTAAAATATTAAAACCAACTAAGTCGATCTAAGAATCGTGGAGCCGTTGAACGGGAAAAAATAGGCGTAAAAAACGTTGAACCACACACGTACGTTGCGGCATGTTAAATCGTAAAATTTAAACTGAACGTAAAACGAAAAATTTGTAAAAGATGAAAACTATATGCAACCAAAGTTGAAATTGAAGAATTGTGGGGGTTTAGTTGTAAAAGATGTAAAAGTATTGGGATTAAAAGTAAAAAAAAAATATTAAAAGAAACAAAAATAGGTACAACCTATTAAAGCTAAAGTACAACTCATAATGCACAAACCACTTGATAATTAGTATTATATATAATGACCATCTTTTGAAATAATAAAATTTTTGTAATCATCTTTGGCACACTAATTATTTATAAAGCAAAAAAAAATGACCCGTTTCAGCTTTTGTAAAAAAGTTACACCTTTTGATATAATGTTTACTATTTCATTTGGCAGTTGGCACAATAATTATTTTTGCATTTATATACCATGAGACCTTAATAGTTAATCCTACTTAAATATGTTTGTTTTGTAGGCTAAGAGGCTTCCATACAAAGAAGCCAAGGCTTCTCAAGGCCGAAAAGGTAGCTTTTCACAAGGTTCTTGGATTGGGGAAATGCAGCAGGCTTCAGATAAATCAGTTATAATTAGTGAAATCCTCGACCCGAGGACTAAAAATCTATTATCTATGTCAAGAATCAGTGATTATGTTCTATCAAATGAGCTTGTTAGTATGGCATTAGCAATGGTTGCAGAGGATCGCCAGATAAATGATGTTCTTGAGGAGCTTTTTGCTGAAGAGGTAATTTTTTATCATTATTTCGATAAACTCATGTTTTCTTATAACAGAGTAGATTGCACTTATTAAACTAGTTTTGTTTTACATAACCGATTCCACATTATTAGAAGAAATTATCCAGCAAGTTTGTTACTAAATGCTAATGTTTTTGTATAGATGCATGTTGGGTCATATTACTTCAATGGTGCCTAATACACTATTTTTTATGATAATGTGTACATCTTAGTCCTTAGAGGTGGCAAATGGGCTGGAGCGGTGGATGGGTTTC
The DNA here is from genome assembly GCA_025215565.1 of Flaveria ramosissima. NCBI lineage: Eukaryota > Viridiplantae > Streptophyta > Magnoliopsida > Asterales > Asteraceae > Flaveria > Flaveria ramosissima. The sequence goes on along the minus strand of CM046046.1, from coordinate 33,069,515 downwards.
GGGTCAAAATAGGGAAATCTTTTAGTATGGGTAAAAAGGAACCGGTGGGGTTTTCTTGACTCAAATCACTATGTTGTCTGCTCTTTTTAGTAGTCAGTTTTCTTTATCTAAAATGACTTAGGAAGTTGTAGGCATTAGAAATGCGACAATTTTTTACCGACCCTTTTCTTTTTTTAAGGACTTTCTCTTTACTATTGGACCCATTTTAAAGCATACCCGAGAGCACTCCTTTCCTAAGTAATGGCCACCAGGAGCAAACAAAGCAAGGATTGGACACAACCCAAATCGACCCGTTTCTAAGCGTAGTAAAGTTGTGAGCATGAAAAGCGTTGAATTTAAGGACCAAACTGCATATGAAACAACATAAAAAGAAAATCTTTTCAGTATAATGTTATTTTGTTTGGACCGAACATATTTGTTGAGCTCATATTAAACAGTTTGTCGGTTGCTACAATGTGTTTATGGTGAGCAGGGGAACGAGTTGCATATAAGGCAAGCAGATCTGTATATTGAGGAAGGTGAAGAACTGAGCTTCTATGAAATTCTGTTGCGTGCTCGACAAAGGAGAGAAATAGTGATCGGGTACCGCTCGGGAAATGTTGAGAAAGCTGTGATCAACCCCCCGGGGAAAATGGAGAAAAGAAGGTGGTCGGTTAAAGATGTTTTTGTTGTAATAGCTGAGAAGGAGTGAAAACCCGTTATCCAAAAACATATAACGGGTTTTCAGTGGGGATTGTAATTTTCTAATCAGGAATCAACCCCAGATTGTACATATTCATAGCACATTTTTTTTTAAGAAAATTTCTGTTATGTACATTTTTAAATATAATAAAATCTTTATAGTTTACTAATAACTCGTTAGTTATAGAATATTTCATTCAAGAATTGGAAAATTGTGGGAAAAGAGAGAAAATACATGTGTTCTAGTTACTCTTAATAGAAGGTTGTGGAAAGAAGTTAAAGGAACTAAGGAAGTAAAATGAAGATCTTTTAAATTAAAAGGTAGTGGAACATTTAATTACATGGTTCCGGTACATGGGTTCGGTGTGTTGATATTACTAGATTGATCTTAACCTTTGAAAAATTACATATTTGATCTCAACTAAGATGATGATTATGATGACGAAGCTCCTTGAACCATCATCGAAACCACCTCCCTAAATTAATAACTAATCTACAAAACAAACTACTAAATTAATAACAAATCCAAAAAAATTCAGCCGAATATGAAAACGGTATGATTTCTGGTAAAGTTTTCTTGCAAAATACAAAACAAACAATAATTATTTATCTAGTAATCTTTTCATAAAATTTTTCATTTGTTTTTGTAATTTCTCTTGTATAGCCCTCTCTTTTTCACGTTCAACCTGCTCTTCCGATCTTTTTCCAATTGTCCAAGCATTTTCTAAGTTTTCTTAAGCCTCTCGTTTTTTTCTTTAATTTTATGGTTATTTTTCTTTGGAACTTTTGCTGAAAAATAGTCGTAATCTTGCATTAATAGTGTTGTGGCAAAATCATTGCAAATATTCGTAGCAAAAAAACCCTTTTTCTAACAGTGATACGCTAGTTGTCGTATTGCGAAAGCATTTTTTCAAACATACCTAATTCGTTAGCTTGCATATGTCTTAACTAAACCTTTACACAAGCCTCAGTTTCATCTTCTCGTTTCCAAGATCGGACTCTCTCCACGACCATCCATCTTGCGGGGGAATGTTAACGATATCTCTTGATATCTATAGATGATAAATGTTGTATTTTAAATTGTTAGTCATCTCCTAGTTATTTAGCTAGTTATTAGATTAGTTTGTTACTAAAGATACCAACGGAATTTTTCTAAATATATTCACAATAATAAGGTCACGGTGGCTACTGATTCTCAATGTGCACATGCCCATTTACAAATACAGAAATCATCCATAGGAAACAAGTTAACAAACCCAAAATAAAACCATATTATGGAGATTCCATAAACCCTTCAAAAGTCTTCTCATTCATACCCTCTTTCTAATTACTCAACAAAGTCTACCAAGTCTTAAGTGCTATCACTTATTTACCAGTTAACCATCAAATGTTAATGCAACTTCAATGACACATTTAACCCTTCAACGTCAACCTCATCAGCGGCGTACAGCATCAGAACCTGATGTTCTCAACCACGTCTTCCTACAAACACAAACCATGAAGAAACACCAGTTTGACAAATCATAATATGTTAACACAAAGAACAGAAGAAACATTGTTGTTATTGCTTGCCTGTCAGTAAGCATTGAAAGAGTGTTATCAAAATTCATCGCATGATGATCAAGACCGAAACCAGTACTAGAAAACACGCCATTCGATTTCTCGTGCCATGCATCTTCAGCATTTGGCTTTGATGATTTCTCTTGTACCTGCCATAGCTTGTAGGTCCGGGTCAAAACACATTCTTACACAGGTTTTAACGGGTCAAGTTGGATTGAGTTGAAACAAAATATATACTTTTGTCCGGCTTTTCTAGAGAATTTACAAAAAGTTGATATGTTATATAAAATTATTGATAGCTTATAAAAACCCTATAATAATATAAACTTTTAATAATGTGATTTAGAAGGTTCCATGCACTAGAAACACTCTTCGGGCTACGTTTGGCCCGTGTCCTTCTTACCATCTTGTTAATCATATCCATTTGACCCGTTAGATAAGATGTATAACCTTGACTGACCAAGTTAAAAGCAAATAAATCGATATTGACACGTCTAAGATACTTGATATCTAAAGTGAAAGGAAAAATAAACGATCACCTTAAACATTCCACCATTCAGAAGAGAAAACATCAAACCAACCGACATTACTAACAGCCAAGGCAAACCCTTGCAAAAACCCTAAAGGTGTAAGTACACTAACAGCCAAATCAACGGCAGTTTCATCAACCAAGCATGAAACAACCATCAAATGTCATCTAATATTTGACATATTAATTTGAGTAAATTACACTTTCTTCTTTAATTTTATACGAAATTTCGGGTTTCATTTTTAAAGTAACTAAATAACAGAATCCGTCCTTTATAATTAAAGTTTGTAACAGTTTATGTCATTTTCTCTAACGGACGTTAATTTTGTCCGTTAAGTCAAGTCACGTGCATTTGCACATGATGGTAGTTTGGTATTTTTGTATCTAAAAAACTAAAACTAAAAATCAAAACAAAAAAATAATTAATGTTAATTAATTAAATAATACACAAGTACATAACTTCCCTTCCATTAATAATAATTTGTTCATCTCAACCTTAGTCGCCCATCCCATTCTCAAGTGAAAAAGATTTAAGAGGTTCTAAGGGTGGTGGCAAGCGCAATGAGGTAGAGCGAGGGTGCTAGGATGATGTCGATTGTTGATGGAGAGGCGATGGTCTTGTTCATTAGATTTGAGAGGGGTGCGGAGGTGGTGGCAAGGCGGTTTCAGACAGAGGAGTCCCGGTGGTGGTCATCGGAGACCGGAGATGGTTAAGAGAGAGATATGGCGATGACGGTGGTAGGAAAGGGTAGCCTGAGATTCGGAGAAGATGAACATGTCGTTTGTTGAATATGAAAGAGTATAGAGAGAGACATTGGAGAGAGAAGAAAGACAAGATAGTGTTTTAAATTTTAATTTACAAGAATATTATCTATCTACTATCTATAATACCTAATAAAAAAAGATTTATTTTATCATGTGTCATTCTTTTAACCTTCCAAAAGTGTATTATAATAATTTAAACACTAAACTAATTTCTCTCTTTATTAAAAATCAATTTTATTAATTAATATATTTCTATCTCTCATCTGTATTTTTTAAATCTACCAATCATTAAAAATATTATTTATTAACAAAATTAAAAAAATAAATTTTTTATTAATATAGAATTAATAAAATAACAAAATTTTTATATAAAATAAAATTTTCTAAAACACTAAACGTTTTTGAAATAAAATATATTAAAGTGGTCCTTTTTAAAAAATATAAAAAGATAAAATTTATTAAAAGCAATCTTATTAAAACAATCAGAATAATTACAAACTAGAGTTTTAATAAACGAGACTTTTGTAAAAAATAATTTTTTATAAAAAATGTTAAAACGAATGTTTAAAAGATTAAACTATTTAGATAAGAGAGTTAAAAATAGTATAATTGTTCTATTTCTTATATTGTTACTACATAATTTTAATCGTATCTTATATTAAAATATTATACTATAACTCATTGTGTTTATTATCAACTATAATCCGTTTAGTAAATGAATTTTTAGCATATGTATGTATTTATCGGTCTATTTTGTTTATCTATCTATCTCTAATTAAACTAAGATGAGATATGACATAATTGTAAGCATCTTCGTACTAAATTTTTTATTTTTTCTATTATTAATAATAATAATGAATACTTATAATATTACTTGTATCGTTTTTAAACTAAAAAATGTATAACCTATTTATATTAGAAACACACTTTTTAGAAATGAAAGTTTTCTAAAATACAGAATACAAAAAATATTTATAAAAAATCATTTTTCTTAAAACAAAAAAATTTAAAAACCACATTTTTTATTATAAAATAAAGTTTAAGGAAAATACATTACTGTTTATTTACTAAAAGTAGCTATTTATACGTAATTATAATCATATTTTATCTACAAGGATGGTTTTATAATTGATAAATTAATTACTAATTATTTAATATTTTATTTATTCAAGCCGTATAATACACGTGGTACTAACCTAGTGTATATGTATATTTAATTCTAAAGCAATTAGTTTAAGAATACAAAGATCAAAACTATCCTCATGTGCAATACACATGACCTGATTTAAAAGATAAATTTAACGTCCGTTAGAGAAAATGACACATATTATAACAAACTTTAATTATAAATGACGATTTCAGTTATTTCCTTAGTTTAATGATAAAAACTGAAATTTTGTATAAACTAAAGGACAAAAAATATAATTTACTCTATTAATTATTGTAACACTTTAAATTTCTTTAATAAAATTCATTACGGTTGAATTTTGGTATTATGCTTGAATTTTGGAATCCAAAAAGGTAATTTATAGTAAGAAGCAATTTATCTTAAATTTGAACAATCTTATTTACCAAATGTCAAAATATATCACTTTAAATTACGCTAGATTTCAATTTGAAATCTTTCTCTTAATAAAGCAAAATAGTTTTTGCAACATGTCATTCTCTCACAAACCATTTTAACACATGTCATCCTTTTATAATAATTTTGACACATGTCATTATCATAGAAACTCAACTTTTTAATGATAATATTAAATATTAATTATGTTATATATCTTTTCCAAATTAATAAACAAAGTTTCCTACTATAAAAAGTTTTTAAAAAATGACGTTGTCTAAAAATTATTTTTTTTAAAAAAATAGCATGTTTGAAAAACAATTATTTTACAACAACTATTTTAAAGATGAAAGTTTAAGAAAATGTTGTTATTATTGTTATTACTTAAGGTAGTTAATTATATACAATTTTAATAATATATTATCTCAGATTTTTTTATAATTTCTAAATATTTATTAATAACAACTAATTTAAAATTATTATTCAACTCGTGTGATACACGGGTTTTGTAAACTAGTTTGTCATATTTCAGAATATCTTTAAAATACCTCATTATATTATATTCTCTTATATATATATATATATATATATATATATATATATATATATATATATATATATATATATATATATATATATATATACTAGGTTAGTACCCGTGTATTACACGGTTGATTAAAACAGTTACATATTTTAATTATTTTTTAAAAGTGATCAAATTCCGTAAATAAATTAATACCTTATTTTACATGACAAGTAGTAGAATTACAATTACATTGACAAAAATAAATTAATCTTATAAATCTTTACATATTTGTTTATATACATCATTTGTTGCTTGTTTAGTATTAGTAAGTTGACTTCATCTTTAGTTTTAAATTAATTAATAAAACATATATAAACCAAATTAAAATTCTATGTATTCATATGATTAAGATATATTTATATTTAGTCGTAAAGATTAAAAATATTGAGATAAACCAGTTACCCTATGAGGTTGGATAAAAATAACTATCTTGCTTCAAAACATAAAAAACATTTATTTACCTTTGAAAATTCCGAACAAATGTTATTTTAGTTTAAAGGTTTGATAAGTTGTTTCTATTTTATTGTAAAATATAAAACTTATAGTCAAAGATTGATACAAAATATAAAACTTTAAATTAAAATTGAAGGTTTTAAACTTTTAAAGGAAAAGTATTGTTTGTATCAAGAGCAACACCAAGTTTAACTGTATAATTTAGTAATTAAATTGTTATGATTAATTATTAACCAAGTGAAATTTTGACAAATCATATATTTAATGACAAAATCAAATAAATAAAAAATCTACATTGTGTAATTGTTTTGGGCAGAAAAAGAGAAAATGTGGATGCAATCGAAAACAATTTGCAGCAGTGATAACAAGATTAAACACATCATAACGAACAAATTGCGTACAGGATGAAACCAATAAAATGTGGATGTTACTCTATTAAAATATATACAAGTTGCTAAACATTTCCAACATAGTATAAACAACTTGTAGACAACCTTCACATAATTTATAGACATGTGGCAATGAAGATTTTTGGTAGGAACCTTTTAAAGGAAGCATTTGATACAAAAGATGTACAAGTGATGTAGTAAAATAAACATCAAAATCACACTATCTTTAAATAAAGTGCATGTAATAGCAAATAACTAACAAAACTAAACATAAAAGTCTTACTTTTTGCACCAATACTCGAGTGGAAATGAGATTAGAATAACAGTATAACACCTTGTTGTTTACTGTTTTTATTCCTGCTGCAAACGGAAACATGAAACGAAATGTTAATCCAATATACAACAGAACTTTCTGTTCAAGATACTAATAAGAAAAGAAACTGCAAAGAAATTTGCATACTACATTAAACGCTGATTCAAACAATTCATATCTGACTTTTAACTCAAAGATATCTCTTCAACCTCTACTTTATCTAAAAATTACAACTTTAGTATAAATTGATAAAAGAAAGTTAGATCTAATGATAACCACATGCATAGAACAACTAACCTTTTGTAGCTTGTTTTTTTGAATTAAATGGAGTTCTCTATTAATGTGGTAAGTTTCTTGTGTTGAAGGAATCTCCTAGTAAGTTGATCATCTGCCTTACCTGAAAAATAAAAAAACATAAATAAAACACAATGATTAGTTATATAAACAAAAAAACGCTAAAGTAATCTATTTAAATTTCAGTTACTAACAATTACCTGAAGAAACTAAACCTATATGCATAAGTAGATTAAACACAAGTATAAAAGTATTTGATATGTTTATAAAACTGCTTAATATAAGATCTGCATCTACCAATAAGCACAACTGTATTGTTGAATGATTAGACAAAAGCTAAAACTTAATGTTGTTAATTTATAGAAATATATCAAAAGTTATAACAGATGGTCTAAACCTTGTACTCTAATGAACGATTGAATGCATTAAGGTTGATGTACCTTGGTTACATGTTTAATTAGAAGTAAAGTCCATGTAGAGAAGGCTACAAATAGCTCCAGTGAAATAGATCAGCAAAAATATAGAACCTCAAACTGATTAAATAAAAAATAGTCCACATATAATTCTTACAAAACCTATCCCTGATCAAGAGATATAAAAATTCCAAAACTTTGATAACAATTAATAAGGTACAGTACCATGTTCCTTGTTGTGATTCCTTGTTTTTTTAATTTAATTTCAAGCTAAAACAGAAAAAAGTAAGTTATAGAGTAAAGACTTGTTCTGCACATAATCAAATAAAGTAGTTTCATAGAATTAGCATCTGGAATAGATACTTGCAAGCTTGTAAGTGACCTAATATATATTTAGAATACATATAATACATAAGAGTGTTTAAGCTTTTATGGCAATGCTTGTTATCATATGAACTAATAAATATTAACAAATTTGTACATGTTACGCAAGTTCTAACAGTCTATACAAAGAATAGAGTGAAGTATAGTCTCGGATCTTGAAAATAAAACTTTCATGCCTCTACATAGTAGACCGGATCATGAAAAGGATATCACATAAAATTACTAATAATCGGTAAAATTATCTCAGACATGTATACAACAACTAAAACTCATCTTACGCTTAGCGATCTCCAAATCCACTATTCCCACTACCCTAAGTCAGCTGGTTGCCGCCACTATCGTTGCCAACGGTGTTGTTGGTGTGGTGGTCGATGATATTTAGTGAAGATGAGCATGGTCGGGAGAACCTAGTTGTTTTTTTGTTGTATATGTGGGATTCTTTATCTAACGTTTCAGATCTACACCCTTTTTGTTCAATGATGATGTTGATGCCGGTATTTGAGATCCTATTGCATCTCTTTGGTTGAGTTTGTTGGTTTGTGATGGTATCTTTGTTATTTGTGGTTTTCTTCTAAATATGCATGATGTAAACCCTAACTTTAGTTCAATGATGATGAGCATGGACTCATCTGAGAGCTTCTATGATGACAATGCTCGGATACGAACATCGCTTTTCTTGTATATGTCGGTTTGTGATGGCATAATTGTTATTTGGGGCTTTCTTTTGAATGTTCATGCCAACTCCAGTGCTCCTTTCATTTGGTTTTTAAATATATAGGAAAATGATGTAAACTCAAACTTTAGCTCAATGATGATGAGCATGGACTCATCTAATAGGTGCTTTGTTCTGTCATATGGCATTTTCGGGTTTATTTCTGATGAAATTTCTGCCATTCGGGATATCCTTTTAAATGTTCATGATCGTAACCTAAACTTTAGTCTAATGAATATGAGGTTTGTCTCATCTGAAAATTTCTTTGATCTATCATGTGGCCTTTTTGGGTTTTTCTTCATTTGAGAACCCGTTAGATATTTTTCCTACATTTTACTCATGTTATTTCCGATCAAAAGTTTGACTATTGGCCGATTTAAGACATGTGTGACTACGTTCACGCATCAATATGTTTTATTTAGTGTTGTTGTAATATAATGCTTGCTTTTGGGGTTGGTTGTGATGAGTTCAAGCTAAGGATGATAAATTTGATAACAACATGGTCTTGACATGGAGGGTAGGAGGAAGGCAAGTGTAAACCCGCAACCCCCTGCAGCCATTAGATTATAATCACTTTTGGAACTCTTAGCCAATGTTTGTGTTAAATATTTTGTTTCGTGAGGTTGATGTCATTGTCATTAGTTTGTACGATAGCGTTCACATGATGGTGTCGATGACAATGAAAACTTTCGTGTTTGTCTCGGCCTTGGTTTAATATGTTTATCCAACGCGCAAAGCGCGTTAGAGTACAACCCTAGTTATATATTAAAAAGCAACTATGTTATAGTTTACCCGTTGGATTGTCTTCGCTAAAGCATTGAACTTCAAAGAGAGAATCAGTGATGTTTGAAGTTTTTATTGCCGAAAAGTGGTGGTCTGGCAAACAGCAAGTGGTGGTTAGTTATGAAATACTAAAACGATTACAATGGGCTTTTATTAAAACGAGCTTGGCCCAGTTATGAAAGTTTAAAACCTAATTTATCGACCTCTCTAAACGATAATAAATATATTAGTAGTAATAGTAAAAGCTAGATCATAGACAATTGTTTTCTTTATCACCAGTGCCCATTTTAGACGTTTTATCTTTTGGTTAAACATTTTTTATAATTTATAAAAGTTATTGGTTCTTTTTTATATACGTTTTGGCGTAAACTTTTGCAAGATCTATATGTACTTAAATTGGATAAGTGATTGATTATTTGGTTATTTCCGTTTACCTCTTCACATTTAAATTTTTTCACATAGTCAATACAATGGTAAAATAAGTTAAAACAAACACACAACTTAACACGTCTCATTTATATTTCGAACCCGCAGCGGAGCGCGGGATATAATTTACTAGTTTTGAGTAAAATTTTAAAAAACTGAAATCCAAAAAACACAATTACAGTAAATAACACATTGTCCTAAATTTGAAATTCAAAACATTTTATTTGACTTAAATCATTTCTTGATAAATCTCATTCCCACTATATTAAAGCAAGTGTAAATGAACAATTATTTTGTCGGTACAAGTTGTTTATGCATTGTTTTACAAATGTCTATTTCATGCCTTATATCTATCAGACCTGTGCTTTCTTGGGTCGTCGGGTGTCTTAGAGAGAGAGTAATCTTGCCGATGTTTCAGGTCCCGCCAGCGGTGTGTTTCACCTTCGTCGCTCTTGTCGGCCCATGGTTTCAAAGAGAGATGAAGGGCTTCCTGTGGTGTTGCATTATGTTGTTGTTTGACGCCATCGTGTCTGATGTTTCATTTGGGTTTCTTGGTTTTGGCGATGACGGTTATGCCTTTGTCGACTATCACCGCCTATCTCCGTTGGGTTCGCCACCACCGCTGACGTTTCATTTGGGTTTCTTGGTTTTGGCGACAACGGTTGTGCCTTCGCCGACCACTACCGCCTAATTCAGCTTGGTCCACCGCCGCTGGCATGATGTTGGTGTTTGAATGTCACACCCCCGCTAAAAGCGGAAACACGGGGATGTAACGAGACCGGGATCGTCATAACACATGGTAAGCGATAGAGAGCAATATAAATAAATGATGACAAGCGTGTCATGACGACACCCGACGACAAGGGGACTTGTGTCGTGTTTAGTCAATGTTCACGACAACATAGCCATAAGCAACATGATAATGATACACATAATCACATAAAGATGAAATTGTAAATGTTAATTCCCACAACCCGGGAACAAGTTTCAAAAGATGATAATTGTTTACAAGCGTTAACATTGTTCAAAAGATTGTTTAACAAAACATGAGCTAAGTCCCAAAAATGCATCCTAGGGTCTCCACTAAGGCAGCACACCTAGATTCCTGGACTTGCATGATCACCTGAAAAGATATGCTTAAAACGGTCAACATAATTGTTGGTGAGCTCGCAGGTTTAAGTAATAAAAATGTAAGTGATGCTGTAATAAGTAAGCGCGTTGGAATACCGTGAATACAGTTATATACACAAGTAAATATCACATGACATGAGCTTTGCAACCAAACCTAGCGACGTACACAAAGAAATTGTCGGCATATATTCACCCAAGGGCCCGTTCCTGGCCACTGATGGTACCAACTAGTATACCATCGAATGAGGGTGGGGGTGTCAACCCAGTAGTACTACCAATACCTAACCGTCGGTTCCCACACTGGAATTAAATAGTTGCAAAGATAGAACCACACAGCAGACCCAAGTATGTATCAAATAGTACTTGCAACACAGTATCACGTTGATTCCTTGTATGTAAAAATGTATGTAAGTTGTACAACGTTGAAAATGAGTAAGCATACTTTTCTCCCATGTTGTAAATGATTGAAATATTGTATAAATGTGAAAAGGGACCACGAAACTCACTTGTTAGGTGGTAAGTATGTATGATCGATGTATCCCAAATGTTGAATGCAAATAAACAGTCAAACACCTATTGACAGTTATTGTATAGCATTAATGATATGATATATGTATAAGCGCGCAATAATGATGGGTCGGTTCGGGTCGTATCGGCTGGGTCGCGTATAACACACACAGACTGACACACGTACTAGATCCTATGTAGATCCAAGTACAAGACATTGTCGCCATTAATGATGATGTTTAAGTAAAAGTCTCGTTGTTATTGAAGAAGCATTGAATAGGTGTCAATAGTTATAAGTCAATTTGATCGTTGTAAAGCGTTAGTTCAATTTGTTCAAGATAGTTTCTGTGTCCTTTCTCGCGTTGACTTTAATATTTGTGGCCGAACAATGGCATTATTGTGTTAGTGTTACCTCAACACCACACGACATACTCACGCCACACACAAGGGATCAAACACACCCACTTCAGTCGCATAACAAGGCTAGACGCACGACTCAACCTCCATTCGTGCGAATCAACCCTCAATCGTGCGAATCAGCTTCATTCGTACGATTGAGCCTTCATTCGTATGACTGGCATTCAGTCGTACCACACAACACCCAATCGCACGACTCAACTTCCATACGCACGAATCAACCTTCAATCGTGCGAATTAGCTACTTTCGTACGATTGAACCTTCATTCGTGCGATTGGACTCCAGTCGTGCGAATCACCCACATTCGCACACATTCAGTCGGTCACCTGACTCAATCGCACACAATCACTCAATCGCATGACTTAATCGCATACACTCAATCGCACGCATGACTCAATCGCATACAGACACTCAGTCGCACAACTCAGTCGCACGACATGCCTAGTCGCACAACTCAGTCGCGCGATTGACTCAGACGCATGATCCAGTCGCACGACCCACTCAGTCGCACGGCTCAATCGCATGGATGACCCAGTCGCCTGATCTGCAGATTCGCGACTGTGGTCGGGATGAGCAGCCCCCGAGCTGCTCTAAACACGGGTTTTACACCACAAGGACTTCCAGAAACACTCAACAACATACACAAGCATGAAACACAAGCAAAAAGACCTCACACGCACCCATACGACCTTGTGTGTTTGGGTTGAACCCGAACACCCGAAACCCTAGTTTTGGACAGCCGTGAAAAGGCTAGAAAACGGAAAACCAAAGACAACTACCTGCTAGAAAGGGGTAGTCTAAGCTGTAGACGGTGTCAAGACGAAGAAAACGAGACCTCTCGGGTTGGATTTGGTGCAAGAATGGTGATTTTGTGTGTGAAGAGGATGAAGATAAAGAAGATGGTGATAATGAGGATTAGGGCTGATATGAGGGTATTTATACCCAGCCCAAGTTTGCAAAATTACAAGTTTAGTCCCTGCACTTAACCCCCGAGTTTTCCCAAATTTGGTTCGGTTGAAAAACGAATTTATTGGATGTTTTATTATAATTGTAAAAGTTCATTTAATGTGGTTATGACTTAAGAAATGGTTATATTAAAAACATTTATTATATTTATAAAATGATATATCTGACGTTTTCAAAAATGAAAGTTTTAAAAGTCTTTTTAAGGTCAACACATGGTTATAACGAATACACACACAACGATGATAATGCACACATGATATCCACATAAAGAGTCAAATAGAGATGAGGAATGACCAATCATAGAATAGATGACGGACAAACACGTTAATTGACGGACCTTAAGGTGACGGATGTCACAGTATCCCCCAGTTGAGAGAATTTCGTCCCGAAATTCAGCTGGAGTTAGGTCCAAGAGTGTCATCCTCGAAAAGATGTGGATATTTGAGTTTCATCTGATCTTCACGTTCCCATGTAAACTCTGGCCCTCGTTTTGAATTCCACCTTACGCGAACAATAGGTATCCTACTGCGCTTCAGTTGCTTGACCTTTCGATCCATGATCTCAATGGGTTCCTCAACAAAATGAAGCTTGTCGTCAATCTTGATTTCCTCGATTGGCACGTGAAGGGATTCATCGGCCAAACACTTCTTGAGGTTGGACACGTGAAATGTATCATGCACACCGCTAAGCTCTTGTGGCAACCTTAACCGGTAAGCCACTGGACCGATCCTTTCAGTGATCTCAAATGGTCCAACGTATCTTGGGCTAACTTCCCTTTCTTTCCGAATCGAACGACTCCTTTCCAAGGGAAACTTTGAGTAACACACGATCCCCAACATTGAACTCTAGAGGCTTCCGACGATTGTCGGCATAGCTCTTTTGGCGATCTCGCGCGGCTTTAAGTCGATCTTTGATTTGGAAAATCTTGTCTGTTGTTTCTTGGATGATCTCTGGGCCTATTAGTTGACTCTCACCAATTTCGGCCCAACAAACGGGAGATCTGCATTTCCTTCCATCAAACGCTTCAAATGGAGCACATCCAATGCTTGTATGGTAGCTGTTGTTGTAGGAGAACTCAATCAACGGTAAATGAGCATCCCAGCTACCTCCAAAATCGATTACACACGCTCTCAACATATCTTCTAGCGTCTGTATAGTGCGTTCACTTTGGCCATCTGTTTGAGGATGATAGGATGTACTCATATCTAATCGAGTGCCCATCGCTTTCTGTAGCGTCTGCCAAAAACGTGAAGTGAATCGGCTATCACGGTCGGATATGATTGACACCGGCACCCCGTGCCGTGTCACGACCTCTTTGATGTACAATCTCGCCAACTTATCCATCTTGTAGTCTTCTCGGATAGGCAAGAAGTGTGCGGACTTTGTCATTCGATCTACAATGACCCATATCGAGTCATGACAGCTGCTTGTTCTAGGGAGTTTGGTAATGAAATCCATTGCTATGTTCTCCCATTTCCACTCGGGAATTTCAGGTTGCTGTAATAATCCCGATGGTTTCTGATGTTCAGCTTTGACTTTCGAACACGTCAAGCATCGGCTGACGTATAAGGCAATGTCTTTCTTCATGCCTGGCCACCAGTATAGATCCTTGAGATCGTGATACATCTTGTCTGCACCAGGATGAATAGAATATCGCGTCTTGTGGGCTTCATCCATGACTAAGGTTCGAACACCTCCCCATTTGGGTACCCATATGCGATCCATGAAGTACTGAATACCGTCGTCCTTGCGTATCATCTGTTTATCTAACCCCCGGAATTCTTCTCCCGCAATGTTTTCTTCTTTCATTGCCTCACTTTGTGCAATTTGGATCTGAGCTTTCAAGTTGGTTTGAATGGTTAATCCCAACGCTCGTGCACGCAGTGGTTTCACACGTTCTTTACGGCTTAAGGCATCAGCCACCACGTTAGCTTTCCCCGGATGATACCGGATTTCACAATCGTAGTCACTAAGAAGCTCTACCCAACGTCGTTGGCGCATGTTGAGTTCCTTCTGATCCAGAATATGTTGAAGGCTCTTATGATCAGTGAAGATGATGCATTTGGTTCCATACAGGTAATGCCTCCAAATCTTGAGTGCAAATACTACAGCGCCCAACTCAAGATCATGAGTGGTGTAGTTCTTTTCGTGCACTTTAAGCTGTCGCGAAGCGTAGGCAATCACCTTATCCTTCTGCATTAGCACACATCCCAATCCTTGATGTGACGCATCGCAGTACACCACAAAATCATCGGTTCCGTCTGGGAGAGACAATATAGGCGCGTTGCACAACTTCTCTTTCAACGTTTGGAACGCTTGCTCTTGTGCATATCCCCAGTCAAACTTCTTGTCCTTCTGAGTAAGCAGGGTCAATGGTTGCGCAATCTTTGAGAAATTCACGATGAAGCGACGATAATAACCCGCCAATCCCAAAAATTGCCGTATCTCTGATGGTGTCTGGGCGTATCCCACTTCTTCACCGCTTTGATCTTGCCATGATCTACGTGAATCCCGTTCTCATTAACCACATGACCCAAAAACTTCACTTCGCGCAACCAAAACTCGCACTTTGAGAATTTGGCGAAAAGTTTTTCCTCGCGTAGCAGCTCCAGAATTGCCCGAAGATGTTCTTCATGATCCTCTTTTGATCGGGAGTAGATAAGTATATCGTCAATGAACACGATCACGAACTTATCCAAGTAAGGTTTGCACACCCATTCATTAGATCCATGAACACAGCTGGTACGTTAGTCAACCCGAACGGCATGACCAAGAACTCATAGTGCCCATAACGAGTCCTGAACGCAGTCTTGGTATGTCGTCCTCGAAAACCCTTAGCTGATGATAACCAGAACGAAGATCGATCTTTGAAAAATACGAAGCTCCTTGCAGCTGATCAAATAAATCATCGATCCTGGGGAGAGGATATCGGTTCTTCACCGTCAACTTGTTCAGTTCACGGTAATCGATGCACATACGGAACGATCCATCCTTCTTCTTGACAAATAGTACCGGCGCTCCCCACGGTGAATGACTCGGTCGAATAAAACCCTTCTCCAGTAGTTCCTGTAACTGTTTAGACAACTCTTGCATCTCGGATGGCGCTAGTCGATATGGCGTCCTTGCTACCGGTGTAGCTCCAGGAACCAACTCAATACGGAATTCCACCTGTCGTGGAGGAGGTAAACCAGACAAGTCATCTGGAAATACTTCTGGGTAATCCCGTACCACTGGAATATCCACCAGTTTCCTTTCTTCGTCTTTCTTTTCAACCACATGAGCCAGAAAAGCGTAGCACTGCTTTCGTAAACTCTGGCGTGCTTTCATGCAGGAAATAAGTTTCAAGCTTTTACCCGGTCGTTCTCCTTGAACCTTGAGTACTTCCCCGTTTGGCATAGGGATACATACTACTTTGTCTCGACAAACAATCTCTGCTCCATTTTGCGACAACCAATCCATACCCACAATAACATCGAAGCTTCCCAACTCGAAGGGTATCAAATCTATTTCAAAGGTATGATCCTCCAGCGTCAACGTACACTTCCTAATAATCTCATCGGCCTGAACAACTCTACCATTGGCCATTTCTACGGAGTAGCTAGTTTCTAGCCTACTAGGACTCAAATCAAGTAATTGCACAAACTCAGAAGATATGAAACTATTGTCTGCTCCAGTATCAAATAATATAGATGCGAAGTGATGATTGAGTAAGTGCGTACCCGTGACAACATTTGGGTCCTGACGAGCATCATTGGCTCCAATGACGAATGCGCGTCCTCGAGCTATGTTCCCCTGAGTAGCTAGGCCTGGATTCCCAGCGATAGCCATCACCTGCTGCTGGTTGTTTCCTTGCTGACCCGGTGCCCGATTCAGCCTGGGGCACATATTCCTGTAGTGATCGGGGCTCCCACACTCAAAGCAAGCCCTTGCATTCCCGGCGGGGTTAACCGCGTTGACGGGTGCTACAAGATTCGGCGCAGTTCTGCAATCTCTTGCCAAATAACCCGGGCGCCTACAGTTAGCGCACACCCGGCACTGCGTCCCTGGGGGATGATGATAATTTCACCTGTCACATTTGGGGTGCGGCCCCACATACTCTCTCCTGGCCTGAGACACGGCCACAAAATTCCTGGTCGGCTTAGACCTCTTCTCAAATTTTCCGGCACTCGACCGGCTCGATTCCCCAACATCCTTTCTCTTCTCGGCTCCTCTGCCCAAAACCCCTGTTCTAACCATCTCATCAGTCAAAGCGCCAGCTTTCAGAATTGCGCTCTGAATAGTAGGAGGAGCGGCTGCTGTGACCATAGCTCTAATTTGAGGCGCGAGTCCCCAAATGTACCTCTCGATCCTCTTTGATTCCGGCGTGACTAGATGCGGAACCAATCTTGCAAGCTCATGAAAACATCAGTGTAAGCTGCATGCCCTGCCCCCACCATGGCATGATTTCAGAACTCATGCTCTAGCTTCTGCATCTCGTTGAGAGGGCAGTATTCCTCAGTAATCAAAGCTTTGAATTCGTCCCATGACATCTGCATCGCAGATTCTCTTCCTCGAGCTTGAACCTGGGTGTTCCACCAGGTTAGGGCCTTACCCTATAGAGAACAAGTGGCATACTTGATCCTCTGGCTGTCGAGGCACTCGCTAATGTCAATCACTGCCTCCATCTTCTCTAGCCACCTGGTTAGGGCTATCGCCCCACCTTTCCCATCAAATTCCCTCGGCTTACAAGCCACAAACTCCTTGTACGAACATCCCCGACGAGCATTAACCACCCCAGTCTCAATACCGGCAGTACTACCATTCCCGGTTTCCTGGTTGCTCTCGTTTCCGATCGGGTTTCCGTTTCCCGTCTCAGTTTCGATCCCACCTTGAGCTCCATCATCGTTGCCACCATCCTCGTGAGGATGGTGTTGTTAGAGTGCGTCGCTCACTTGGGCCACGATAGTAGGAATGAGTGTGGCCAATTGCTGAGCGATCAGGGCTGCCATGTCGGCGTTCCCTGTTCCTTGACTGTTACTGGCAGGAGCATCATTTGCTCTTGGTGCTCTGCCTCTGCCTCGGCCTCTGCCCCTTGGGGCTTCACTCCCGCCACTACTGCTACGGGTAACTCTTCGAGGCGGCATGTTCTAATCATAAAAGAGGTAACATATAAACTTTAGTCACCATAAGATACAAAAGTATTCCACTTATCAAGTTCCAATGTTCATGTTCCGGTCGGTCAAGATCACCATGCAGCCCATTTCAAGCATATTCTCGGTATACCGGTGATGTTTATATATAGGGTTCCCCGCAGCGTTCCCACCACACCCACGATGTACCGAGAATGATGCCCGATCCGGTTACATGACATCCGACTTTCCTTTACATCATATCCATAATAATCCATCAAGTCCATGTATTTCATGTCAATAACACACATCGCATGCAATTCGTGCAGTTCACACACCATGAATTGATAATGTTTCAATGATAATCCATCACAACAGTTGTAAGTCCATGTATACAATCACGTTTAGTCTAGCGGAGGTTGTCTATTTCCTCATCTTTCGAGGTTTCAGACATATTCCTCCTCAGAGTTAATCTCAATGTCCAAGGTCAAGCGCAATAGCATGATCTGTGAAGATCTCTTCGGGTCTAGTACCCGGATCTGATAAACTAACTCGGCGCGCAGAGGGAACGGAAGATCCAATAGAAGCATCCCGTAAAAGAGTGACCACAAGGGCTCTCTCATAGGGCGGAAAGATCACATAACAAATAGATGAGCAAATCAAGCAGCGAGGAACACATACACGAGATATAATATGCATACAGAGTCCTAGCATGCAAATCTACATGAAGGTTCCTAGGTTATAGTCTAGGTCAAGCGTATTGCCTAATTCTCTATAACAATGGCTCTGATACCAATCTGTCACACCCCAGCTAAAAGCGGAAACACGGGGATGTAACGAGACCGGGATCGTCATAACACATGGTAAGCGATAGAGAGCAATATAAATAAATGATGACAAGCGTGTCATGACGACACCCGACGACAAGGGGACTTGTGTCGTGTTTAGTCAATGTTCACGACAACATAGCCATAAGCAACATGATAATGATACACATAATCACATAAAGATGAAATTGTAAATGTTAATTCCCACAACCCGGGAACAAGTTTCAAAAGATGATAATTGTTTACAAGCGTTAACATTGTTCAAAAGATTGTTTAACAAAACATGAGCTAAGTCCCAAAAATGCATCCTAGGGTCTCCACTAAGGCAGCACACCTAGATTCCTGGACTTGCATGATCACCTGAAAAGATATGATTAAAACGGTCAACATAATTGTTGGTGAGCTCGCAGGTTTAAGTAATAAAAATATAAGTGATGCTGTAATAAGTAAGCGCGTTGGAATACCGTGAATACAGTTATATACACAAGTAAATATCACATGACATGAGCTTTGCAACCAAACCTAGCGACGTACACAAAGAAATTGTCGGCATATATTCACCCAAGGGCCCGTTCCTGGCCACTGATGGTACCAACTAGTATACCATCGAATGAGGGTGGGGGTGTCAACCCAGTAGTACTACCAATACCTAACCGTCGGTTCCCACACTGGAATTAAATAGTTGCAAAGATAGAACCACACAGCAGACCCAAACATGTATCAAATAGTACTTGCAACACAGTATCACGTTGATTCCTTGTATGTAAAATGTATGTAAGTTGTACAGCATTGAAAATGAGTAAGCATACTTTTCCCCCATGTTGTAAATGATTGAAATATTGTATAAATGTGAAAATGGGCCACGAAACTCACTTGTTAGGTGGTAAGTATGTATGATCGATGTATCCCAAATGTTGAATGTGACATCCGTCACTTTAAGGTCCGTCAATTAACGTGTTTGTCCGTCATCTATTCTATACTTGGTCATTCCTCATCTTTATTTGGCTCTTTATATGGATATCATGTGTGCAATATTATCGTTGTGTGTGCATTCGTTGAAACCATGTTAACCTTAAAAAGACCTTTAAAACTTTCATTTTTGAAAACGTTAAATATATCATTTTATAAATATAATAAATGTTTTAATATAACCATTTCTTAAGTCATGACAACATTAAATGAACTTTTACAATTAAATAAAACATCTAATAAAGTCGTTTTTCAACCGAACAAAATTTGGGAAAACTCGGGGGTTAAGTGCAGGGACTAAACTTGTAATTTTGTAAACTTGGGCTGGGTATAAATACCCCTTTTCCAGCCCTAATCTTCATTATCACCATCTTCTTCATCTTCATCTCCTCTTCACACACAAAAACACCATTTTAGCACCAAATCCGACCCGAGAGGTCTCGTTTTCTACGTCTTGACATCGTCTACAGCTTAGACTACCCCTCCTTAGCAGGTAGTTGTCTTTGGTTGTCCATTTTCTAGCCTTTTCACGGCTGTCAAAACTAGGGTTTCGGGTGTTCGGGTTCAACCCGAACACACAAGGTCGTATGGGTGCGTGCGAGGTCTCTTTGCTTGTGTTTTATGCTTGTGTATGTTTGTTGAGTGTTTCTGGAGGTCCTTGTGGTGTAAACCCGTGTTTAGAGTAGCTCGGGGGCTGCTCCTCCCGACCACAGTCGCGATTCTGCAGATCAGGCGACTGGGTCATCCATGCGATTGAGCCGTGCGACTGAGTGGTCGTGCGACTGGATCATGCGTCTGAGTCAATCGCGCGACTGAGTTGTGCGACTAGGCATGTCGTACGACTGAGTTGTGCGACTGAGTGTCTGTGTGCGATTGAGTCATGCGATTGAGTGATTGTGTGCGATTGAGTCAGGTGACCGACTGGATGTGTGCGAATGAATGTGATTCGCACGACTGGAGTCCAATCGCACGAATGAAGGTTCAGTCGTACGAAAGTAGCTAATTCGCACGATTGAAGGTTGATTCGTGCGCATGGAAGTTGAGTCGTGCGATTGGGTGTTGTGTGGTACGACTGAAGGCCAATCATACGAATGAAGGCTCAATCGTACGAATGAAGCTGATTCGCACGATTGAGGGTTGATTCGCACGAATGGAGGTTGAGTCGTGCGTCTGGCCTTGTATGCGACTGAAATTGTTGTGTTTGACCCCTTGTGCGTGGCGTGAGTATGTCGTGTGGTGTCGAGGTAACACTAACACAATAATGCCATTGTTTGGCCACGAAAATTAAAGTCAACGCGAGAAAGGGCACAGAAACTATTTTGAGCAAATTAAACTAACGCTTTTACAACGACCAAATCGACTTATAACTATTGACACTTATTCAATGTTTCTTCGATAACAACAATACTTTTACTTAAACATCATCGTTAGTGGCAACAATGTCTTGTACTTGGATCTACATAAGGTCTAGTACGTGTGTCAGTCTGTGTGTGTTGTGCGTGACCCATCCGATACGACCCGAACCGACCCATCATTATTGCGCGCTTATACATATATCATATCATTAATGCTATACAATAACTGTCAATAGGTGTTTGACTGTTTATTTGCATTCAACATTTGGGATACATCGATCATACATACTTACCACCTAACAAGTGAGTTTCGTGGCCCCTTTTTACGCTTATACAATATTTCAATCATTTACAAATTGGGGGAAAAGTATGCTTACACAATTTTTATGCTGTACACTTACATACATTTTACATACAAGGAATCAACGTGATACTGTGTTGCAAGTACTATTTGATACATGCTTGGGTCTGCTGTGTGGTTCTATCTTTGCAACTATTTAATTCCAGTGTGGGAACCGACGGTTAGGTATTGGTAGTACTACTGGGTTGACACCCCCACCCTCGTTCGATGGTATACTAGTTGGTACCATCAGTGGCCAGGAACGGGCCCTTGGGTGAATATATGCCGACAATTTCTTTGTGTACGTCGCTAGGTTTGGTTGCAAAGCTCATGTCATGTGATATTTACTTGTGTAATAACTGTATTCACGGTATTCCGACGCGCTATTATATACAGCATCACTTACATTTTTATTACATAAACCTGCGAGCTCACCAACAATTTTGTTGACCGTTTTAAGCATATCTTTTCAGGTGATCATGCAAGTCCAGGAATCTAGGTGTGCTGCCTTAGTGGAGACCCTAGGATGCATTTTTGGGACTTAGCTCATTTTGATAAACAATCTTTTTGAACAATGTTAACGCTTGTAAACAATTATCAACTTTGAAACTTGTTCCCGGGTTGTGGGAATTAACATTTACATTTTCATCATATGTGTATATGTGTTATCATTATCATGTTGCTTATGGCTATGTTGTCGTGAACATTGACTAAACACGACACAAGTCCCCTTGTTGTCGGGTGTCGTCATGACACGCATGTCATCATTTATTTATATTGCTCTCTATCGCTTACCATGTGTTATGACGATCCCGGTCTCGTTACATCCCCGTGTTTCCGCTTTTAGCGGGGGTGTGACAGATTGGTATCAGAGCCATTGGTTATAGAGAATTAGGCAATACGCTTGACCTAGACTATAACCTAGGAACCTTCATGTAGATTTGCATGCTAGGACTCTGTATGCATATTATATCTCGTGTATGTGTTCCTCGCTGCTTGATTTGTTCATCTATTTGTTATGTGATCTTTCCACCCTATGAGAGAGCCCTTGTGCTCACTCTTTTATGGGGATGCTTCTATTGGATCTTCCGTTCCCTCTGCGCGCCGAGTTAGTTTATCAGATCCGGGTATTAAACCCGAAGAGATCATCACAGATCATGTTATTGCGCTTGACCTTGGACATTGAGATTAACTCTGAGGAGGAATATGTCTGAAACCTCGAAAGATGAGGAAATAGACAACCTCCGCTAGACTAAACGTGATTGTATGCATGGACTTACAACTGTTGTTGTGTGATGACAATAAGCATGATATTGACATGAATTACATGGACTTGATGAATAATTATGGATATGATGTAAAGGAAAGTCGGATGTCATGTAACCGGATCGGGCATCATTCTCGGTACATCGTGGGTGTGGTGGGAACGCTGCGGGGAACCCTATATATAAACATCACCGGTATACCGAGAATATGCTTGAAATGGGCTGCATGGTGGTCTGGCTGACCGGAACATGAACATTGGAATTTGATAAGTGGAATACATTTGTATCATATGGTGACTAAAGTTTATATGTTACCTCTTTTATGATTAGAACATGCCGCCTCGAAGAGTCACCCGTAGCAGTAGTGGCGGGAGTGAAGCCCCAAGGGGCAGAGGCCGAGGCAGAGGCAGAGCACCAAGAGCAAACGATGCTCCTGCCAGTAACAGTCAAGGAACAGGGAACGCCGACATGGCAGCCCTGATCGCTCAGCAATTGGCCGCGCTGATTCCTACTATCGTGGCCCAAGTGAGCGACGCACTTCAACAACACCACCCTCACGGGGATGGTGGCAACGATGATGGAGCCCAAGGTGGGATAGAAACTGAAACGGGAAACGGGAACCCGACTGGAAACGAGAGCAACCAGGAAACCGGAAATGGTGGTACTGCCGGTATCGAAACTGGAGTGGTTAATGCTCGTCGGGGATGTTCGTACAAGGAGTTCGTGGCTTGTAAGCCAAGGGAATTCGATGGGAAAGGTGGGGCGATAGCCCTAACCAGGTGGTTGGAAAAGATGGAGGCAGTGATCGACATCAGTGAGTGCCTCGACAGCCAGAGGATCAAGTATGCCACTTGTTCTCTACAGGGTAAAGCCCTAACCTGGTGGAACACCCAGATTCAAGCTCGAGGAAGAGAGTCTGCGATGCAAATGTCGTGGGACGAGTTCAAAGCCTTGATTACCGAGGAATACTGCCCTCTCAACGAGATGCAGAAGCTGGAGCATGAGTTCTGGAATCATGCTATGGTGGGGGCAGGGCATGCAGCTTATACTGATCGTTTTCATGAGCTGGCAAGATTGGTTCCGCATCTGGTTACGCCGGAATCAAAGAGGATCGAAAGGTACATTTGGGGACTCGCGCCTCAAATTAGAGCGATGGTTACAGCAGCCGCTCCTCCTACTATTCAGAGCGCAATTCTGAAAGCTGGCGCTCTGACTGATGAGATGGTTAGAACAGGGGTTTTGGGCCGAGGGGCCGAGAAGAGGAAGGATGTTGGGGAGTCGAGCCGGTCGAGTGCCGGAAGGTTTGAGAAGAGGTCTAAGCCGACCAGGAATTTTGTGGCCGTGTCTCAGGCCAGAAGAGAGTATGTGGGGCCGCACCCCAAATGTGAAAGGTGCAATTATCATCATCCCCCAGGGACGCAGTGCCGGGTGTGCGCTAACTGTAAGCGCCCGGGTCATTTGGCAAGAGATTGCAGAACTGCGCCAAATCTTGTAGCACCCGTCAACGCGGTTAACCCCGCCGGGAATGCAAGGGCTTGCTTTGAGTGTGGGAGCCCCGATCACTACAGGAATATGTGCCCCAGGCTGAATCGGGCACCGGGTCAACAGGGAACAACCAGCAGCAGGTGTTGGCTATCGCTGGGAATCAAGGCCCGGCTACTCAGGGGAATGCAGCTCGGGGACGTGCATTCGTCATTGGAGCTAATGATGCTCGTCAGGACCCGAATGTTGTCACGGGTACGCACTTACTCAATCATCACTTCGCATCTATATTATTTGATACTGGAGCAGACAATAGTTTATATCTTCGAGTTTGTGCAATTGCTTGATTTGAGTCCTAGTAGGCTAGAAACTAGCTACTCCGTAGAAATGGCCAATGGTAAGGTTGCTCAGGCCGATGAGATTATTAGGAAGTGTTCGTTGACGCTGGAGGATCATACCTTTGAGATAGATTTGATACCCTTCGAGTTAGGAAGCTTCGATGTGATTGTGGGTATGGATTGGTTGTCGCAGAATGGAGCAGAGATTGTCTGTCGAGACAAAGTAGTACGTATCCCTATGCCAAACGGGGAAGTACTCAAGGTTCAGGGAGAACGACCGGGTAAGAGCTTAAAGCTTATTTCCTGCATGAAAGCACGCCAGAGTCTACGAAAGCAGTGCTACGCTTTTCTGGCTCATGTGGTTGAAAAGAAAGACGAAAAGGAAACTGGTGGATATTCCAGTGGTACGGGATTACCCAGAAGTATTTCCAGATGACTTGTCTGGTTTACCTCCTCCACGACAGGTGGAATTCCGTATTGAGTTGGTTCCTGGAGCTACACCGGTAGCGAAAACGCCATATCGACTAGCGCCATCCGAGATGCAAGAGTTGTCTAGTCAATTACAGGAACTACTGGAGAAGGGTTTTATTCGACCGAGTCATTCACCGTGGGGAGCGCCGGTACTATTTGTCAAGAAGAAGGATGGATCGTTCCGTATGTGCATCGATTACCGTGAACTGAACAAGTTAACGGTGAAGAACCGATATCCTCTCCCCAGGATCGACGATTTATTTGATCAGCTGCAAGGAGCTTCGTATTTTTCAAAGATCGATCTTCGTTCTGGATATCATCAGCTAAGGGTTTTCGAGGACGACATACCGAAGACTGCGTTCAGAACTCGTTATGGGCACTATGAGTTCTTGGTCATGCCGTTCGGGTTGACTAACGCACCAGCTGTGTTCATGGATCTAATGAATCGGGTGTGCAAACCTTACTTGGATAAGTTCGTGATCGTGTTCATAGACGATATACTTATCTACTCCCGATCAAAAGAGGATCATGTAGAACATCTTCGGGCTATTCTGGAGCTGCTACGCGAAGAGAAACTTTTCGCCAAGTTCTCGAAATGTGAGTTTTGGTTGCGGGAAGTGAAGTTTTTGGGTCATGTGGTTAATGAGGACGGGATTCACGTAGATCCCGGCAAGATCGAAGCGGTGAAGAAATGGGATACGCCCCAGACACCATCAGAGATACGGCAATTCTTAGGATTGGCCGGTTATTATCGTCGCTTCATCGCGAATTTCTCAAAGATTGCGCAACCGTTGACCCTGCTTACTCAGAAGGACAAGAAGTTTGACTGGGGATATGCACAAGAGCAAGCGTTCCAAACGTTGAAAGAGAAGTTGTGCAACGCGCCGATACTGTCTCTCCCAGACGGAACAGATGATTTTGTGGTCTACTGCGATGCGTCACATCAAGGATTGGGATGTGTATTGATGCAGAAGGACAAGGTGATTGCCTACGCTTCGCGACAACTTAAAGTGCACGAAAAGAACTACACCACTCATGATCTTGAGTTGGGCGCTGTAGTATTTGCACTCAAGATTTGGAGGCATTACTTGTATGGCACCAAATGCATCATCTTCACCGATCATAAGAGCCTTCAACATATTCTGGATCAGAAGGAACTCAACATGCGCCAACGACGTTGGGTAGAGCTTCTTAGCGACTACGATTGTGAAATCCGGTATCATCCGGGGAAAGCTAACGTGGTGGCTGATGCCTTAAGCCGTAAAGAACGTGTGAAACCACTACGTGCACGAGCGTTGGGATTGACCATCAAACCAACTTAAAAGCTCAGATTCAAATTGCACAAGTGAGGCATTGAAAGAAGAAAACCTTGCGGGAGAAGAATTCCGGGGGTTAGATAAACAGATGATACGCAAGGATGACGGTATTCAGTACTTCATGGATCGCATATGGGTACCCAAATGGGGAGGTGTTCGAACCTTAGTCATGGATGAAGCCCACAAGACGCGATATTCTATTCATCCTGGTGCAGACAAGATGTATCATGATCTTAAGGATCTATACTGGTGGCCAGGCATGAAGAAAGACATTGCCTATACGTCAGTCAATGCTTGACGTGTTCGAAAGTCAAAGCTGAACATCAAAAGCCATCGGGATTATTACAGCAACCTGAAATTCCCGAGTGGAAATGGGAGAACATAGCTATGGATTTCATTACCAAACTCCCTAGAACAAACAGCGGTCATGACTCGATATGGGTCATTATAGATCGAATGACGAAGTCAGCACATTTCTTGCCTATCCGAGAAGATTACAAGATGGATAAGTTGGCGAGATTGTACATCAAAGAGGTCGTGACACGGCACGGGGTGCCGGTGTCAATCATATCCGACCGTGATAGCAGATTCACTTCACGTTTTTGGCAGACGCTACAGAAAGCGATGGGCACTCGGTTAGACATGAGTACAGCCTATCACCCTCAAACAGATGGCCAAAGTGAACGCACTATACAGACGCTAGAAGACATGTTGAGAGCGTGTGTAATCGATTTTGGTGGTAGTTGGGATGCTCATCTACCGTTGATTGAGTTCTCCTACAACAACAGCTACCATACAAGCATTGGATGTGCTCCATTTGAAGCGTTGTATGGAAGGAAATGCAGATCTCCCGTTTGTTGGGCCGAAATTGGTGAAAGTCAACTGACAGGCCCAGAGATCATCCAAGAGACAACAGACAAGATTTTCCAAATCAAAGATCGACTCAAAGCCGCGCGAGATCGCCAAAAGAGCTATGCCGACAATCGTCGGAAGCCTCTAGAATTCAATGTTGGGGATCGTGTGTTACTCAAAGTTTCCCCTTGGAAAGGAGTCGTTCGATTCGGAAAGAAAGGGAAGTTAGCCCCAAGATACGTTGGACCATTTGAGATCACTGAAAGGATCGGTCCAGTGGCTTACCGGTTAAGGTTGCCACAAGAGCTTAGCGGTGTACATGATACTTTTCACGTGTCAAACCTCAAGAAGTGTTTGGCCGATGAATCCCTTCACGTGCCAATCGAGGAAATCAAGATTGACGACAAGCTTCATTTTGTTGAGGAACCCATTGAGATCATGGATCGAAAGGTCAAGCAACTGAAGCGCAGTAGGATACCTATTGTTCGCGTAAGGTGGAATTCAAAACGAGGGCCAGAGTTTACATGGGAACGTGAAGATCAGATGAAACTCAAATATCCACATCTTTTCGAGGATGACACTCTTGGACCTAACTCCAGCTGAATTTCGGGATGAAATTCTCTCAACTGGGGGATACTGTGACATCCGTCACTTTAAGGTCCGTCAATTAACGTGTTTGTCCGTCATCTATTCTATACTTGGTCATTCCTCATCTTTATTTGACTCTTTATGTGGATATCATGTGTGCAATATTATCGTTGTGTGTGCATTCGTTGAAACCATGTATTAACCTTAAAAAGACCTTTAAAACTTTCATTTTTGAAAACGTTAAATATATCATTTTATAAATATAATAAATGTTTTAATATAACCATTTCTTAAGTCATGACAACATTAAATGAACTTTTACAATTAAAATAAAACATCTAATAAAGTCGTTTTTCAACCGAACAAAATTTGGGAAAACTCGGGGGTTAAGTGCAGGGACTAAACTTGTAATTTTGTAAACTTGGGCTGGGTATAAATACCCCTTTTCCAGCCCTAATCTTCATTATCACCATCTTCTTCATCTTCATCTCCTCTTCACACACAAAAACACCATCTTAGCACCAAATCCGACCCGAGAGGTCTCGTTTTCTTCGTCTTGACATC
Organism: Flaveria ramosissima; assembly: GCA_025215565.1. Lineage (NCBI taxonomy): Eukaryota > Viridiplantae > Streptophyta > Magnoliopsida > Asterales > Asteraceae > Flaveria > Flaveria ramosissima. The sequence continues at coordinate 33,041,169 of CM046046.1, read as the reverse complement.
GTCTACAGCTTAGACTACCCCTCCTTAGCAGGTAGTTGTCTTTGGTTGTCCATTTTCTAGCCTTTTCACGGCTGTCCAAACTAGGGTTTCGGGTGTTCGGGTTCAACCCGAACACACAAGGTCGTATGGGTGCGTGTGAGGTCTCTTTGCTTGTGTTTTATGCTTGTGTATGTTTGTTGAGTGTTTCTGGAGGTCCTTGTGGTGTAAAACCCGTGTTTAGAGTAGCTCGGGGGCTGCTCCTCCCGACCACAGTCGCGATTCTGCAGATCAGGCGACTGGGTCATCCATGCGATTGAGCCGTGCGACTGAGTGGGTCGTGCGACTGGATCATGCGTCTGAGTCAATCGCGCGACTGAGTTGTGCGACTAGGCATGTCGTACGACTGAGTTGTGCGACTGAGTGTCTGTGTGAGATTGAGTCATGCGATTGAGTGATTGTGTGCGATTGAGTCAGGTGACCGACTGGATGTGTGCGAATGAATGTGATTCGCACGACTGGAGTCCAATCGCACGAATGAAGGTTCAGTCGTACGAAAGTAGCTAATTCGCACGATTGAAGGTTGATTCGTGCGCATGGAAGTTGAGTCGTGCGATTGGGTGTTGTGTGGTACGACTGAAGGCCAATCATACGAATGAAGGCTCAATCGTACGAATGAAGCTGATTCGCACGATTGAGGGTTGATTCGCACGAATGGAGGTTGAGTCGTGCGTCTGGCCTTGTATGCGACTGAAATTGTTGTGTTTGACCCCTTGTGCGTGGCGTGAGTATGTCGTGTGGTGTCGAGGTAACACTAACACAATAATGCCATTGTTTGGCCACAAAATTAAAGTCAACGCGAGAAAGGGCACAGAAACTATTTTGAGCAAATTAAACTAACGTTTTTACAACGACCAAATCGACTTATAACTATTGACACTTATTCAATGTTTCTTCGATAACAACAATACTTTTACTTAAACATCATCATTAGTGGCAACAATGTCTTGTACTTGGATCTACATAAGGTCTAGTACGTGTGTCAGTCTGTGTGTGTTGTGCGTGACCCATCCGATACGACCCGAACCGACCCATCATTATTGCGCGCTTATACATATATCATATCATTAATGCTATACAATAACTGTCAATAGGTGTTTGACTGTTTATTTGCATTCAACATTTGGGATACATCGATCATACATACTTACCACCTAACAAGTGAGTTTCGTGGCCCCTTTTTACGCTTATACAATATTTCAATCATTTACAAAATTGGGGGAAAAGTATGCTTACACAATTTTTATGCTGTACACTTACATACATTTTACATACAAGGAATCAACGTGATACTGTGTTGCAAGTACTATTTGATACATGCTTGGGTCTGCTGTGTGGTTCTATCTTTGCAACTATTTAATTCCAGTGTGGGAACCGACGGTTAGGTATTGGTAGTACTACTGGTTTGACACCCCCACCCTCGTTCGATGGTATACTAGTTGGTACCATCAGTGGCCAGGAACGGGCCCTTGGGTGAATATATGCCGACAATTTCTTTGTGTACGTCGCTAGGTTTGGTTGCAAAGCTCATGTCATGTGATATTTACTTGTGTAATAACTGTATTCACGGTATTCCGACGCGCTATTATATACAGCATCACTTACATTTTTATTACATAAACCTGCGAGCTCACCAACAATTTTGTTGACCGTTTTAAGCATATCTTTTCAGGTGATCATGCAAGTCCAGGAATCTAGGTGTGCTGCCTTAGTGGAGACCCTAGGATGCATTTTTGGGACTTAGCTCATGTTTTGACAAACAATCTTTTTGAACAATGTTAACGCTTGTAAACAATTATCAACTTTGGAAACATGTTCCCGGGTTGTGGGAATTAACATTTACATTTTCATCATATGTGTATATGTGTTATCATCATCATGTTGCTTATGGCTATGTTGTCGTGAACATTGACTAAACACGACACAAGTCCCCTTGTTGTCGGGTGTCGTCATGACACGCATGTCATCATTTATTTATATTGCTCTCTATCGCTTACCATGTGTTATGACGATCCCGGTCTCGTTACATCCCCGTGTTTCCGCTTTTAGCGGGGGTGTGACATTGAATGCAAATAAACAGTCAAAAACCTATTGACAGTTATTGTATAGCATTAATGATATATATATGTATAAGCGCGCAATAATGATGGGTCGGTTCGGGTCGTATCGGCTGGGTCGCGTATAACACACACAGACTGACACACGTACTAGATCCTATGTAGATCCAAGTACAAGACATTGTCGCCATTAATGATGATGTTTAAGTAAAAGTCTCGTTGTTATTGAAGAAGCATTGAATAGGTGTCAATAGTTATAAGTCAATTTGATTGTTGTAAAGCGTTAGTTCAATTTGTTCAAGATAGTTTCTGTGCCCTTTCTCGCGTTGACTTTAATATTTGTGGCCGAACAATGGCATTGTTGTGTTAGTGTTACCTCAACACCACACGACATACTCACGCCACACACAAGGGATCAAACACACCCACTTCAGTCGCATAACAAGGCCAGACGCACGACTCAACCTCCATTCGTGCGAATCAACCCTCAATCGTGCGAATCAGCTTCATTCGTACGATTGAGCCTTCATTCGTATGACTGGCATTCAGTCGTACCACACAACACCCAATCACACGACTCAACTTCCATACGCACGAATCAACCTTCAATCGTGCGAATTAGCTACTTTCGTACGATTGAACCTTCATTCGTGCGATTGGACTCCAGTCGTGCGAATCACCCACATTCGCACACATTCAGTCGGTCACCTGACTCAATCGCACACAATCACTCAATCGCATGACTTAATCGCATACACTCAATCGCACGCATGACTCAATCGCATACAGACACTCAGTCGCACAACTCAGTCGCACGACATGCCTAGTCGCACAACTCAGTCGCGCGATTGACTCAGACGCATGATCCAGTCGCACGACCCACTCAGTCGCACGGCTCAATCGCATGGATGACCCAGTCGCCTGATCTGCAGATTCGCGACTGTGGTCGGGATGAGCAGCCTCCGAGCTGCTCTAAACACGGGTTTTACACCACAAGGACTTCCAGAAACACTCAACAAACATACACAAGCATGAAATACAAGCAAAAAGACCTCACACGCACCCATACGACCTTGTGTGTTCGGGTTGAACCCGAACACCCGAAACCCTAGTTTTGGACAGCCGTGAAAAGGCTAGAAAACGGACAACCATAGACAACTACCTGCTAGAAAGGGGTAGTCTAAGCTGTAGACGGTGTCAAGACGAAGAAAACGAGACCTCTCGAGTTGGATTTGGTGCAAGAATGGTGATTTTGTGTGTGAAGAGGATGAAGATGAAGAAGATGGTGATAATGAGGATTAGGGCTGATATGAGGGTATTTATACCCAGCCCAAGTTTGCAAAATTACAAGTTTAGTCCCTGCACTTAACCCCCGAGTTTTCCCAAATTTGGTTCGGTTGAAAAACGAATTTATTGGATGTTTTATTATAATTGTAAAAGTTCATTTAATGTGGTTATGACTTAAGAAATGGTAATATTAAAAACATTTATTATATTTATAAAATGATATATCTGACGTTTTCAAAAATGAAAGTTTTAAAAGTCCTTTTTAAGGTCATCACATGGTTATAACGAATACACACACAACGATGATAATGCATACATGATATCCACATAAAGAGTCAAATAGAGATGAGGAATGACCAATCATAGAATAGATAATGGACAAACACGTTAATTGATGGACCTTAAGGTGACGGATGTCACATTGAATCACCAGTGGTGTTCACGGTGGTTGGACAGGTTAAATCTAAGGTGACTAAACTGATTACATGTGTTGGTGACCGTGGCGCAGGCAGTTGTGGTGATGTCGGCTCCACCTTCTCCATGGAGTTGAGGTAGAGTCGTTCGTCTGGTCAAGGTGGTGTTGGTGGTGTTCAGACGACCAATATTACCCTTTTGACAAAAGCTACATGGTGTCGATGATGACGAGTACCTCTTCACTCGTGAATTTCCTTTAATACTTGTTTAGATTTAACACTAAAAACAGACCGAGATGATGAAGGCCTCATTGTGTCGATGATGATGAGGACCACCTCATCTAAGACTTCCTGTTGATACCAATTTTGATCTTAGTATTCCTTCGTGGTTTCGATGATGATGGGGGAACACCTCATCTGAGACTGCTGTTGGATACATGTTCATCATTGGTTCTATTGTTTCTTTCTGATGACCGTTGATTTATTGTTTTGTTGTTGGTACAGAGGTCGACGATCATGAACAATTACTCATTTGGTTTTGTTTGGTATGCATGTTACATTATGGCGAAATCTGTGGGTCGTGATGAAATAACTGGAGTGGCATCGGTTGTTTTTGGCGTGGCTATTGTTTACGGTTAGCAGCCACACCCGAACCCCCGTTCTGAGCCCGACTATAAACGTAGATCGTCTTAGTTCGTCTATCACGCGCGCCTCCGGAACATACTAGTTCTGTGAATCCAAGGATCGTCAACAGGAATTATCAGTGTGAATCGATGTCAAGTCAACGTTAGCGGAATTAACGTTGATTTGGTTTAATTGTGTTTAAGCAACTTTAAATATCAATGAAATATCAAGAACACACGAAACAAAACACAATTAATGATTAATCAATATTTTATTATAATGTGTTGATGATTACAAAAGAATTGAATGTACGATATCAAAGAATGCTATGATGTTGTGTATGTTTTTGTTGATCGAAAGACTTTTGATGATTGTTGTATTGCTATTGCTGTTCTCAATCAATCAATCGTCTAACTCAATCGTCCTTGAATCGAAACCTAGGATCCATATTTATAGACAAAGGTGTTTCAGTTATAGGAAACACCGGATCTCTTGGGATTTGATTTGTTTCTGTTAAGGAATCATCGGATTTCTCGGGATTCGTATAACCGCCTTGTTGACTTGTTGACTTGTACCACTTGTATAATACAAGTGTTTTGACTCCGCAGGAATATAGTCTTCAGTAGTAATTTTGTTCTTCCGTAGATAATGTTCTTCCGAAGGTATCTTGTTCTTCTGAAGGTATCTTGTTCTTCCGAAGGTATTGTTCTTCCGAAGGTATTGTTCTTCCGAAGGTATCTTGTTGTTCATCCGCAGAAGATCTTTGAATGCTTAATTACTTGTAAGAAATATATCTACGGAAGAACAAAATGTTCATCCGTAGATATTTCTTACACTTGGTCAATTTGTGAAATTGACCAATTATAATTTTTGTTCCTGCAACCATACATAAACCAACACATATATAAATGGGTTAACCTATATATTTAATGCATACACAATAATGAAGTACAAACGTTCATTACAGATATTAATTCAAGTACTAAGCCTATACATAATGACTAGATTCATCCATGCGCGTTGCGCGTTATGAGCGGAGCAAATCACAGCTCAAATAAACCATAGTCATTGTGTTGTAAACAAAACAATAGGCTGAGAACTAAAGTCTAGTTATGGTTGCACACTAAAACCGATCACTTCAAAACCAAATCCACCAGAAATGAATCCCAAATTAAAATAAAGCTGCACATGTGTCACAATTCTAGGCTATATAATAGTTGATTTTCCCGCCTCTCTCTCATCTTAAATAATAATAAATGTAAGAAAGAAATATTTTAACTTCAAATGTCAAATAAATATTCTTTAGTTAATAACTATCCATAAATAAAATTTCAAATATGTTAACTTCAAATTTTCAAATATGTGTAACATATGTGTTTGTTTAATACATATAATACACAAAGTTTAAGACATAACTTCGTATATTATTAAATGTAATAGTAAATTTATTTAACCCGTGTATTACACGGGAATTTTAACCTAGTATACATTAAATCATACGATGGAGCACAAACTAAAGCCAAAAAGTTATACAACAAAATGAGGCAAGAAAATAAAAATCCACACATGTAAATAGAATCAAACTGAAATATAACGACGCAACATCAAACGAAACCATGAAACAATGTCAACTGTGTAACAAAAACAAGAATGCTCACACATGAATTGAGTGGTCTCAGATGGTTGTATCATCATCATCATCATCGATCAAATAATAAATATACCAACACCAACCGTGAGCATCATCGTGCCATTCTATCTCAAATTAAGTTATCCCCATCATCATCGACGTTAGATCTCAGATGAAACGAACTCCATCGTCATCGATCCCGGGCATCGACTTAGGGTTTTGAACCAGAACTGAACACTCACTGACGGCAATGGATGTAACCACTTACCACACGCTCATCCGCCGACAAACCGACTTTCTAGAGGCGACGCTAAACAGAGTCGCACCACCATCTAGCAAATGGCTGAATCATGGCAGTATGCGGCGACGGTGTAAGCAACAGCGGGGGCAAATCGCGAGGCGTGCAACAACCCTCTAACGCGTCGGGCTTAGGTGGCGGTGATTGACATAGACCCAACCGTTGTCGCCAAAACCAAAAACCCAAATCAAACGCCGGAGCACAACAGCGTTGGGCACAATTAGAAACTGGTTATGAGCTCACAAAACATGGAACACAGCCGGACCCATCGTCGTCATGGCAGGGCAAGCAATCGACAACGACACATGTTGTGTGAACAGCGATCGAAAGGTAGGGGCGACCTGCCACCATCAGGCGGCGGCGGCACCACCGGCGATCGGAAAGTCGGTGCGACCTGCCACCGTCAGGAGGCGGCGACACCATCGGCAAAGCAACCCCAACCGGCACTCTTTCTCTATATACAAAGAAACCATTAATGGCGACACAAATTTTGTTAACAACGATCAGAGGGTATGGGCGACCTGCCACCGTCAGACGCGCGGCGACACCATCGACGATCGGAACGTCGGGGCGACCTGCCACCGTCAGGTGGCGGCGACACCACTGGCAAAGCAACCCCAACTGACACACTCTCTCTGCAAACCAAAGACGGTAATAATAACAAATATCCCCTTTTTAGTGAGTATAAAAGCATATGAAGAGGCAAAATGCAAACCCCAAAAACATTTGTGGTATTATCACAAAAAAACCAAAAGCAACCGTTGATGAGCATTGCTTTTCTCATATATAGGGTAATTATATTCATTTTATACCGCTCAAATTATGTTCATGATAATTCTGACATAAACATATACTCACCTGAGTTCTGAATGGCCTTAAATTATCAGGCTTATCGAATCATAAATTGATTTTGAAGGTTGAGTTTCTATAATTTTACTAAGAAATATTGAAAAAAAAGGTTATGTAATGAAACAATACTACAAGTTATTTCGTTAAACAGTCATGCTATAAAGTAGAAATTATATCTAGCAGTAGCATTGATACCCTTTTTTTATTCCAAGATTTAGCTTCGCATCTTTTGACACAAAGATTCTTTTCAGGTTTAAAAAAGACAATTCTTATTTACTTTGTATTTCACTATAACAAACAACAAAAGCCAATGACAATCCTTATCTAGGGTTTGTTTACACTTGAAAAATCCGGTGTTTACTTATAGCTGGTTATACGTTGATTTGTCTAGGTTCAAATGCATAGAAGATTTAAACTATTACTTATACACAATAAAAGAACCTTACAAGTACAACAAAAACATGGCTTATAAAAAGGTTTTTAGCAATTTGTAATTTTGTTTGGAGCATTGTTGTATGTGTAATCATTCCATCCAACAATATGTAATTTATATGTACTATGATTACTTATTTTTATTGTTTAATTTTACCCTTCTTCATTCGTGTGTCGCACGGGTCTTATAACCTAGTCTAATAGTAATAAATGATTATATCTAATGCAAATTTTTACTATTAATCTCACTTTTGTTTTTCCGCTCAAGAGTTCTTGAACCATGTCAACAACAAATTCTTTCTCACCATTAAGTTCCCGCCCAACAGTTTTACCCAAATCAAATTCAATTTCAAAATATTATAAATTCAATTTGTAGATAACTAGTTAGAGCATTCACACTAGCTTTTCCATCCGCATCCCCATATTTACACTAAAAACATTATTTTTTACTATCTCTTTCAATTAAATAATACTTTTTAATATTCTTATCATTATATTTTCTCTCACATCCACTCACAACCACTTTTACAAATATTGAAAAATTTATGAAGGTTGTACCGTTTTACCCCAAATATGAGGAATCACGATACAATCTCCATAAATATTCACACTCATTCACCACAACCACCCTTAAAATACAGGGCACACATATGGTAGCTTATATATTTTATATTATTTTTTCTTTAATAAAATATATACCCTTCTCTTCTATTAGTTCTTACGATAACATGCAGTTAGATACTTGGTCACACTCATACAATATCTATGGTAAAATAAGTACGATTAAATAATTAATAGATGTATAATTTATTTCAAAACCTTTTCAAACTCGATTGGAGACTATGTTAGCAGGCATGAAATCCTAATAAACCAATAACTCAAATTTGCAAATCGGTTTTATGAATTTTGACGTAAACAAATATCATTACTAGGATATAGACCCGTGTATTATACGAGATTATATATTAAACTAAAAAGAATAAATCAAACAATATTAAAAAAAAGATGAAATGAGTTAATCAACATGATCTAGGAAGAATTAGACGCTAAAAGGAAAAATGAGATCTTGGGTTCAAGTTTCGTCCAGAGTAAAAAAATACTCTGAGTTACTCCAGGTGGTTTTTTCGGTTGTGGGTTTCCTCCTAAGGGGGTCTATGGTTCTAGCTCAAAAATAAATAGGTGAATCCGATTTAAATAACACATATCTTACGAATCAGGGTCGTACATTTGTCATTCAATAAAAAGTATAAAAGTAATCTATTTATTATAATAAAAAAATTGGGTGGACACTTGCCATAATTATAGGTCTTCTAATTCTAATTTTCTTGTTTCTCTATTCTATTAAATAACTATATTAACTACTAATGATATTATTTATTTTTTAGATAAAAAAAGTATTTTAATAAATTAATAAAAGTGTCTTTTTAAAATGTAATTACTAAAGAAACAAAAATTTTATAAAATAATAAAAATTTTATAAAATATCAAACTTTTTTCATAATACCAAATATTTTAAATTTGATGTTTTTAAAAATACAATTTTTATAAACCAAAATAATTAAAATTCAGAGTTATAATAAGAAAAATTTTAAAATAATTACATTAATAAAAGAGTAACTAAAAATAACAGGTGACAACATCACGTTCATTCTCACTAATTTTTCTCGTTTTTCAATTAAAAATTCTTTTTACACCTTAATTATTATATTTTCTCTCTCATCCACTCACAACCACTTTCAAAAATATTTAAAAAATTATAAGGGTTAAACAATATTTCCCTAAATACGAGGATGACCGGTAACAATTTCCCTCACCCCACTCACTACTATTCCGTATAATATACGACGAATAAAAATAGAAAACCTAGTGTGAATGCTCTTAAACGATGGTGGTAGTGGGTTATATAATATATATGTAGAGAGAGAGAGAGAGAGAGAGAGAGAGAGAGAGGTAGTGGGTGGTTGGGTGTTGGTGTTGATGGTGGTGGCCGGTGAGTTGCACACATAAATATGTAAAATACAGAGATAAAATAATGGGCGAATGTGAGGTGAATTGGTTTTATTGTTATCCATAAATAAATCAATAGTAAAGATGTTTTGATCATTTAACGTAAAACTAATAAAAAAAATTCTAACCCTAGAAAATTAGACTTAACCAGTTATGATTTTAAAACCCGACACTCCGAATCGATACAAAATAAACGTTTGTACTAGAGATTTATCAAAGCTTAGGGACTTAACTGTTAAATATACTTGTCAAACAGGAAAAAAGAACAAACGCTGATCTATGTTCGATTCACGGGGAAGGAGGGCGCAACTTCATCTATAGTTATTATCGTTTGTATCATTTTTCTGTATGGAGTTATGATTTCATCAGCATATTATCTAAATTCATCCTTGAATATGTCATCTTTCCTCTGGTAATTTCGGACTTCATCGTTGTTCGATCGCCACGAGGTAATTTATCTGCATCACCGTGAAATCAGGGTCTTATTGAGTTAAAATTTGCGTTATATTTTGTTAGATCGATTTCTATAGCTGTTATTACAATTGCAGTGATCGTAGGTACACTAATTGCACTTGTATTCGCGAATTTTGAGATAATTTGTATTAGGTTTCTGTTTTAGATTTCAGGTATTTGTGATAGGAGTTTGTTGTAGTTGAATTTAGTGATTCAAATGTTTAGACTGAACTTAATTAGTAGGAAATTGATGAACTAATTATTTCCTAGTTTTCTGTTACTTTAACCTTTTTCACATTTCAATTAAATGGTATTCATTTGCTTTTTAAACTAAGATAATAGCCATAAATTCACTTATTTACTTTTTTATGGAGTTGTATGCAGTGATTCCTCTTTTATTTCAAACAGAGTCTTTATTAAGTGGGCATTGTGGCTACAAGAAGCAGTAATCATCACATACTTTATGTGCCTAGCAATTATTTATTGACATAATTGTATTGTTTACATCGTATTGGATTTGTTACCACTTTAGCACGGCCATGTTTCAACTTGATACCATTCTTATGCAAAAAGAAAAATGAATCTTGGTCTTATAAAAAATGCCACCAAGTTTCACTTTTTTGCAATACCAGTAACATTTCACCTAGTTGCAATTGTTGGTAAAAATTGAAACATGGTTGCATTTGTAAGCCATATTCCCTGTGATCTATATATTTATGTTCCTTTTGGCGAGTAGTTTTACGGATATTAAATAAAAATATACTTTAGCTAACCTTTGTATTTAATCTTGTTTTAGACTGTAGATTCTTTCCCTTCCAGAGTATGAACCATGATGCTGTCAAAAACACCTAAAGCAGGTTCATTATGAGATAATGGAATCACATGGTTAGCTCCTCCAACTTTTTTCCAGTTGTATTATGACCTTTATTAGCATTGTTATTCTCTACTACTAGTTTTATTAATAATCAAGGATTCAAGTCATGTGTGCTTTATTGTATTTATTGGATTCACATACTTTATATCAGTTACAACTGGCGGATTGCGGAATACATCAGTGGTGGTTCTTACACTTGAGACCAGTGAAGTATACATTGTTGTTAGCTTGTGTTCAAGGACTGACACACAAGTCATTTACATTGATCCAACAAGTGGGTCCCTTCAACATGACCGAAAGCTAGGATATGATGTTTTTCACACCCAAGATGAAGCAGTAAACTACATTATCGATGGTTCAAAATCAGTTTCCAAGAGTACCGTTTATGCAAAAGCTATATTGGGTTATGTTGTACTTGGGAGCATTGCATTGCTGCTTGTTGCAACAAAGTTAACCGCTAGCATTCCGTATTTGCCAGGTGGAGGGTGTGTATACACCATTAGTGAGAGTAAATGGATCAAAATATTACTTCAAAACCCTCAACCACAAGGGAAAGGAGAAATAAAGAATATACAAGAATTGACTGAACTTGAGATTGATGGAAAACACTACTTTTGTGAGACAAGAGATATTACTCGCCCCTTTCCTAGTCGTTATTCCTTACACAATCCTGATGATGAATTTGTTTGGAATGGATGGTTATCGTGTGCTTTTAGAAGGATTGGGCTGGAGCATCACTGTGTCATTTTGTTGCAGGTATCTATTTAATTACATTCATTCCCTATCTTTAGTTGGGTTTTTCTTCTTGAGATAAAAATGCCCTCTTAGACAAGACAAACTCATATCTCTTATATAAGCTGTTATCTTGGAACACAACATACACACACACACACATGTGTGTGTGTAACAGTAATAAATAATCCATTCCTTAATGACATAACCCTGATTATCAATGGGTTAAATGCATGAAAATGTATCCAACTTTCCACCTATTGTTATTGTATGTATTCTATTTAATTACATATTTACATACATTCCCTCATCACTAGTTGTTCTTTTCTTCTATAGAGATCAAAAAGGCCGCTTTAGAAAAGACAAACTCATATCTATTGTATAAGTTGCTATCTTGGAATACAAATTATATATGTGTGTGTAATAGTAATAAATTATACATTCCTTAATGACACAACCCTAGATTGTCAATAGGTTAAATGCATGAATATGTATCCAACTTTCTACCTATTATTATTGTATGTATTAGACTTCAAAGATATAACTGACTTTCAAAATTCATCTTTTGATGCAAAGGTGTGAGGTAGATACATTCCCATTCAAAGAATTTTAGAAGTTGGCTACATAAAAAGTTAAGTATAAAAGTCTAATACACACAAGAAGTATTAAGCTGGATACATTTTGATCCTCTTAACCTTGATCAATTTAACGTGCATTGTACACTTTGATATTCCATGCAATTAAGAAGTTGATCCTTTCACAAGGGCTAATTGCATAAACAGGTAACCAACTTTGGTCAACTTAATATCTAGGTAACATGGTATTTCTCATTCATTAAAGGTTATAAGTTTCAACTTTTTACTATTTGGGATGATTGATAAAACTTTACGCAGATGTGGAAAAGATTCAAAATGAATAAAACTTAAAGTGGTTTGTCATATGCTAGAAGATATTAAATGGTGGTTTCCAATATAAGAATTAGATTGAAGTTCCTTACCTTAATATATATATATATATAAATATTGTATAATTTTAGGAGTGAGAGTAGTGGTGTACAAACCGGTTTTTTTACCCAAACCGGTTCGGGTTCAAAACCGAACCAGTTTTTTTTGTCGTGGGGTCAAACCGGTTTTTTTTCAAACCAGTTTGGCTCACCGAAAACCCAAACCTGTCAAACCGATTCGGACCAATAAACCGGTTTTAGGACCTGTTTAACCGGTTTTTAACTTTTTAAATCGGTTTTGATGGTGGGGTTACCAAACCGGCATACAAACCGGCGGTTCAGGTCGGTTTGGGACCGGTTTGGGCCAAACCGGTTTTTCTTTGAAACCGGTTCCGGTTTTTGGCCGAACCGGTTCCCGAACCGGTTTTTTTGCTTCTAAGTGAGAGCCAATGGCCTAGTGAAATACTAAAACTTTTTGTTTATATCCACCAAATTGGTGCGGGTTCATATCCCACAAAGGGGGCAATAGGTGGATTTTAGCAATAGATTATAAGGCGGTTAAAAAAAATGTTTGAGTGAGGACATGCTATGTTATCAATTTGTGTATTGAGTAAAGTTGGTTACCATAATAGAAACAATTTAAAATTCCTTACCTTAAATTAGAACCTTTTGAAAGTTTATTCCTTTTTAGGGTGCGAAACACTATGTTACGCAGAATAGAAATATTAGGAAACCTGGTTACCTTTATAGCAATTAGCCCCTTCTAAAATTCGTTGGTTTATGCTTGTGTTGTATATCTTGTTATTCATAAGAATCAAAATTTTCCAAATGAACAGACTTGAACCAGTAGGTAGTTTGTATATCTTGGCATTTTCAAAACTGTCACCCATATTGGTAAATATTTTTGAAATCACCCATTTTGGTAAATAAAATTTCTAACTACACTCATTTGGAAAAAAACTCCACAACCAACATAATTGAACCTTCATGTGACCATGTAATATCCAATAACATCTGAGATCTTATAGGATTGCTTGCTCAAGTAATCCATGTAAACTTACAGGGATTTGCAGGATATCGAACATTTGGAAGCGTAGGCCAACAAGAAGGAAATGTTGCTCTTATAGCTCGACGAAGTAGGTTGCATCCTGGCACTAGGTATATAGCAAGGGGCCTAAATTCCTGTTATAGCACAGGTACATTAACATCTTCAATTTGATACATTTATTTCTTTTCTAGATTTTTTACTATTTGAAAACTTGAGCGATGTATTATGTTTGTATACTTCAACTGTCCTATCTTGCATATAATTCTCATAACTAGTTGTGAAATGGTAGGTGAGAGAATGTTTAATTTCCTTGTACTAACCAAAAAAGCTGAAATATAAACAAAATTAAAATCAAATTATATAAAACTAATTTGAGATTGAAGTTTACTTTTTGTATTGGAAGGCATATTTATTAGTCCAGCAACCTTTTAGAGGCCATAAGCATGTTTTGTGGAAAAAAATGTTGATTTGCTCAATGTTCTTTGTAATTGTATATGCTCTATAGATCTGATATTTCTGATGCATTTGTCTTATTTTTGGTTTTTATGCTTTTGACAGGAAATGAAATTGAGTGTGAACAACTTGTATGGGTTCCAAAGAGATCTGGTCAAAATGTGCCTTTCAACATGTACCTATGGAGACGAGGCACTATTCCTATCTGGTGGGGTGCAGAACTAAAGATGACTGCTGCAGAAGCTACAATTTATGTTTCTGATCGTGATCCTTATAAAGGAAGCGCATTGTATTACCAAAGATTAAGCAAAAGATATGATACACGGAATTTAGGTGCGGCCAGTGCGAATCAAAATAAAAGTGGTTTAGTTCCTATTGTGTGTGTCAATTTGCTTAGAAATGGAGAAGGTAAATCCGAATCCATTCTAGTTCAACATTTTGAGGAATCATTGAATTATATCCGGTCAACCGGTCAACTTCCTAGTACCCGAATTCATTTGATACATTATGATTGGCATACAAGTATAAAAATGAAAGGTGAACAACAAACCATTGAAGGACTTTGGTACCATTTAAAAGCTCCCACAATATCAATAGGCATTTCTGAAGGTGATTATCAGCATTCTCGTCAAAATATAGAGGATTGTGAAGGTGAAAAAATATATAATGATGACATCACTGGTTTCTTTTGCTTACAAGTACTTCAAAATGGAGTAATCCGTTACAACTGTGCTGATTCTCTAGATCGTACAAACGCTGCTAGTTATTTTGGGGCTCTTCAAGTTTTCACAGAGCAATGCAGGCGGCTTGGGATATTTCTTGATAATGACTTGGCTTCTGATCACAATACTCAGAAACATTCTTACTCGGATAAGTCTTGGAAGCGTTTTGATATGACATTTGAGGAATTCAAAAGGTCAACTATTTTATCACCGATATGTGAATTAGCTGACCTTTTCTTGATTGCTGGTGATATCCATGCGACATTGTACACCGGATCTAAAGCAATGCATAGTCATATTCTTAGCATATTTAGCGAGGAAGCAGCAAAGGCTAAACAATTCTCTGCGGCACAAAATATGAAAATAACCCTGCAGAGAAGATATAACAATGCAGTTGTAGATAGCTATCGACAGAAGCAGTTAGAAATCTTCCTTGGACTAAGGCTTTTCAAGCATCTCCCATCAGTATCAATTCAGCCTTTGCATGTATGTAACGTTAGGGATTGATGGTTATTATTGTGTTTCACTTCTCATATATAATTTCAAGTTGACAGTTTTGAAAATGCCAAATGAACAGACTTCTTGAAGTACAAACTACCTACTGTTTTGAGGTTTCATTTAATAGTACTTGACATCTCTTCTTTTCTTGGTAGGTGCTTACTAGACGATTTAGCTTCCTTCTTAAGCCGATTGCCAGCATTGACCAGAACTCTGATGATGGAGATAGTCTTCTTAGTTTTAAGCAAAAAGACATTATATGGGTAATCTTGTGTTTTTCTCTATAAAGTGATTACCTAGCCCAACACTCTTCTTTCATATATTCAAATAAAGAGTTGCTCTGATATTTTATTTAAAACTCTCCCATATATATCTCCAAAGGTGGGCCTTTGCTGGGATGGAGACAGTATTAGTTTCTCTAGAAGTTAGAAATTTGAATATCTAATATAATGTGGATTAATTGTTGTACAGATATCCCAACAGGCAGCGGACATAATACAACTTTTTATATATCTTGGAGAGCCTTGTCATGTTTGTCAACTTCTTCTCACAATTTCACATGGTGCAGATGATTCAACATATCCATCAACAGTTGACGTGAGAACGGGACGTGATCTTGATGCACTTAAACTTGTTTTGGAGGTTTGATTACACACTAAGCATGTTTAAATTGAAATCAATGGTATTATAGTCATTTAGCAAGAATTTAATGTTAGTTATACCAATTTGTTTACAGGGGGCATCCATTCCTCGGTGTCCTAATGGTACCAATATAGTGATACCCATACCAGGGCCTGTTAGTGATGAGGACATGGGTTTAAAAACTAGGGCAAACCTACATACACCCCCTGCCAACCTTTCATTTCTATATGATTTTGAAGGAGTACAGGGTGAAATGGACTTTCTTACTCGTGTGGTTGTACTCACATTCTATCCAGCTGAGTCAACCAGTTCTCCTGTCACTCTGGGTGAGGTACATTGAACAATAATATATATTTTTTTACACTTTCTATTGTTTTCTTGTATTTAATAACTTCGTTTAACTGGTATATTTTACTTAAGTGTAAGTATCATGTTCTTAGAGGACTAATTATTTTGTATATCTTACTTGCCACAGGCACATACATCTTAGTGTAACTATTTAGGCATGATATTAAGTTTGCTCGCAAAATGTACCCTATTCTTCATGTAGAAAGTAAATGATTTCTTGACATGCTAGATCTTATTGGACTTGTATTCATATAAAAGATTACTATTTGTTTAATAGATTTTTATAAGATGAAGTACAAGATACACTTTCATTAAATTTACTGGTAAATCTGGTTGCTAGTTATGATCTCATGCGTTCCTGATTGCGAAATCTGTTTTCTGACTTTTTTATCAAATCTTTCACTAACTATATTCTGCTGCCTGTTCTTTCACAGGTAGAGGTACTTGGAATTACTCTTCCATGGAGGGACATCCTTGCTTCTGAAGGTCCTGGGCTAAAGTTATTGGAACATGCCACTGATATTAAAGATAACACCAATTCTTTGCCATCTACCACTGGCAGCAATCCCAATGTTTTTGGTTTAACAAATAATGTGTTGCCACCTGTGAAATGTGATACATCCAGAAACATTCAGGTAGACCTTTTGTCAGGTGAAGACATTATTTCAAAATCTGATTCACAACCAATGACAGAAATTAGTTTGCATGATCCAAGTCTCGACATGTGTCTTGATCACAAGGAAGAGAATGACTCTCAAAGAATTTCAATGCAAGATAAAACACCCTCCAAAACAGGTGCTCAGCACTATATAAGTTGCTTTGAAGCTTTGACCGCCGTGGTATGTTTTTTTCTTATATTATCTAATGTTGTTTGTGTTGTTACTGTAGTTGGTAGTAAATTAAATTTTTAATCCACATAAGCTAGAATAGCATGCCTGCCATAATTATTGTTGGTTTATTTAAGACAAACCATGTTTGTTGTTTTGTTTTATATTGCTTAGGAAACTTACTTTTTCACTGTATGGTTTTTGCCAAGCTCTTGAATATGAAAAAACCCAAGAATTTGAAATAACCTTTATACCAATTAGACCCCCTTAATTTCACCATTAGTATGTTGAACTCAATTGTTTTTATAATAATTCAGTTCATAGCAACACACAGAAGCTATCATATTGCATTCAGTTGTGTTACATTAGCTATAGAGCTTTTGTTTAGGTTAGAGGTGTTCATTTCAACACATTTAGTTATGATAGGCTTTGATGTGGTTATGTGATCACTAACACGGTCAAATGGATAAAATTAAAAGGTAAAGCTAATAAAGAAACATGTTAAATGAGTCGCACATGTGAAAAGAGGTGAAAGTTGCCCAGAGAATATTTGTAATGCATACAATCTCATAAATTGGTTTGATAAAAATAATTAGATTATTATTTTAATTATTTAGTTCTTTTGTAATCATAATCGAAACATCAGTTATATATTAGAAGATGAATAAGAAAGCATTTGGTCATTCCAACCTTACTAGGCTATTTCAATCCATACTAAAAGTTTATCCATTTTGACCCGTTACCAAACTCAGCTGTTGTACCACGTCTAGTCGAGGTGGAAACCTTTGTTGTCATTAATGTTTTGTAGATATTCATCATTGCATGGCACAGTGGGGCATTTTATACATCTGGAATTTCTTACAGATGCAAAAATAACTGACTATGAAGTTTTGCAGGATAACAAATTAGGGTTTGTAGAATCAATGAAACTTGAAATCGAACGTCTTCGCCTCAATCTATCAACTGCGGAAAGGGATAAAGCTTTATCATCTATTGGCATTGATCCGGCTACGATAAATCCCAACACATTAATAGAAGAATCTTATATAAATTTATTATGCAAAACAGCTAATGCCCTTGCCATTCTTGGTCAAACTTCTCTAGAAGACAAAACTACTAGTTGTATTGGTCTTGATCCTCTTGATGACAACAATGATATAGATTTCTGGAATATTAATAGAATCGGTGAGGGTTGTTGTGGTGATTCATGTCAAGTTCATGCAGAACATTTGACTTTGACTTTGACCTCGACTTCTTCTTCAGACTCTACATTTTTGTGCTCTGCATGTAAACGTAGGGTTTGCAGGGTTTGTTGCGCGGGTAAAGGTGCTATTCTTCTTCGAAACAACACCGGTGGATCAAGCTACAATGACATGGATGGGGTTATCTGTAAATTGTGTTGTCAAGATAGTGTTCTTGATGCATTGACTTTGGATTATATTAGAGTTCTAATCAATCAACTAAGAAATAATCAAGCTAAAGCTGCAACTTTTAAAGCTTTTGTTCAAGTGGTAGGGATGAATTATATATCTGGTAAAAAGGAGTCATTTAATAAGTTTGAAGGTGGCAAGGTCCTTGAACTGTTACACAATGAAGAGGAATCATTAGCTGAGTACCCATTTGGAAGCTATTTGCACTCGGTATTGTCTTTCCTTTGATTTTCTTACATACTAAATAACATTAATACTAATAATTGTTCATCTTTTGATATGAATTATTTGTTAATTGCAGTTGATCGTTTGAATTTGAACTATTAATTATCAATTGTATACACACTTTATAAAATTATGACTTCTTAGCATAGAGTTCCTTATTACAAGTTAGTTGATGTTATTTTAGACTTATATATGAAATTTAAAGATCTCAAGTAAGGTACATTATTCATCTATTAAACTCCTTTTTAGTGCCAAAACACAGCTATAGCCTATAGAACCATGTAAGCGCATTTTATTAGCTCAAAATAGAGATGGCAAAATTGGCGTGTTGGGTAACGGGTAAAGATGTGTTCATGTCAAAATGGGTGATTTTTATTTTGTGCTAGCCAAAATGGGTTGGGTTGAACACCAACAAACACTTTTTATCTATTTTTTAAAGTTTTTTAAACAATTATGTATTAACTTGTTAGATATGAATGCAATAACTATATTATTGGTATAGTAACTCAACCTTTCTAATAAAAGGGATTTCAAGGTTTTATGCATTTGTACACACTTGAAATGACTTTCAACTAGTTTGACACATTTCCTTTTTAGCTGTATTTTAATTAATCCATTTGACCCGGTAGAGGTAGAATGTATCCCAAATCAACCCGTTTGTAGGTAAACTGGTTGAAATTTCTGCCTTTGTCTCAACTATATAATAGAGGT
Source organism: Flaveria ramosissima (assembly GCA_025215565.1). Lineage (NCBI taxonomy): Eukaryota > Viridiplantae > Streptophyta > Magnoliopsida > Asterales > Asteraceae > Flaveria > Flaveria ramosissima. Next base: position 33,021,630 of record CM046046.1, on the reverse strand, counting down.
AGTATACTACTCTTCTTGGTTGTTTCTTCTATAATTGTGTGGGGCTACGCATGGATGGCTTACCAACTAGTTCAACTAAAGTGAACCAGAATCTATTTAATTCACTTTTCATTATAACTATATGCGCAACTAGAAAATCGTGCAAAACTATATGGAATAATTTTGAATTGTTTTTAATATATATTTTTTTGTTAGATTGAATCAGCTTCAGGTTCAGCACCGCCTTTGTCCTTGCTTGCACCATTGGATAGTGGGTTACAACAGTCATATTGGAGAGCTCCTGCTAGCACCTCTTGTGCTGAGCTTGTTATTGTTCTTGGCAGTCTTTCTGATGTCTCTGGGGTTGTTCTTCTTGTTAGTCCATGTGGCTATTCTATGTCTGATGCCCCTACCGTAAGTATGAAATGGGTCAAAACCCGGCGGTTGACCTGCAATTATCTTTTTTATCTTCTAAATTTTTTTTGGTAAATGCTTGCTTAAACAAGTTCAAATACATTTCTATCACCTTTTTGAGCTTCTAGTGCAACAAGTTTCTTAAGCACTAATAAAAATATTTTCTCTAAGACACGTTTGTCCTATAAATCTAAATGAATATTGTTTCACATTGCATGTAAATTTATTTAATTTCTTATGTTATTCAGGTGCAAATATGGACAAGCAATAACATACACAAGGAAGAAAGATCATGTGTTGGAAAATGGGATGTTAGATCACTTATCACATCTTCCCCGGAGCTTTGTGGGCCGGAAGAATCTGGAAAGGAGGGTCAAATTCCTCGCCACATCAGATTTGACTTTCGGAATCCCGTCCGTTGTCGCTTGATTTGGGTAAAACTAAGTATTCAGAAAGTTGTTTCAAGTTCTGTTAACTTCGGGAAAGATTTCAATCTTTTATCCTTTGATGAAGACCCACCCTCTGGGCCTGGTAGGCGGGCCTCTATAGCAGGAACATCTGAAAGTGACCCATGTATTCATGCAAAAAGAATTGTTGTTGTTGGATGCCCCGTGAAAGCAGATATTGGACGAAGTTTTGAGCATGCTAGTAGCATAAAAAATTGGTTGGAAAAAGCTCCATTATTGAACAGATACAAGGTATGGTTGAGGAAACCTTTTCTTATAAAATATATCAAGTAGGGTGGAAAATGAGCAGGTTGAGTAGCATGTCAAAATGAGTCTAGTCAAAATGGGCCATCTAGGTTATTTACAAACACTTTTTTTGTCATCTTGAGTTTTAAGAAATATTAATTTGTTAAATATGATTATAAAACTAGAATATTACAATAAAAATCTATTTTTCTCAAATTAAACAATTCAGGAGGTTTTATCAATGGGCTAATTGCATTAAGGTAACCGACTCTCTTTTCTGTTTTAGGTAATCAACTTATTTTATGCCAAAAATACCCATAAAGTTTCCAAAGATAATGATTGGGATAATTATCTAAGATAATCAGTTTTTAAGCAGCTCATTAGAAGACGTTAACACACTCAAAAGAAAATGTCAACATGATCAAAAGTGACCTGACATGCCAGCTGCCATGCCATATTTGACCTGTTAACAGTCAGATAACCTTAATAAAAAAATTCATGGTTAACTCTAATCATTAAATTTGGAACTTTGATGGTTTTTAAGTTTGAACCAAGTAGTTTACATTTGTATCGGTTACATCTGTATGCATTAACTCTTGAATACTTGGCGCGTTCAACCTTTTCCATCTTAGCTAGTTTATCCATTTGACCCGTTTTAGGCAGAATATAACCTGACCCGTTTATCTTGCATGTTTCAGGTTCCAGTTGACTCAGAGAAGTTAATTGACAATGATCTGGTCTTGGAACAAAACATTTCTCCATCTTCACCCCTTTCAGCAGGGTTTCGGCTTGATGGTTTTAGTGCTATAAAACCTCAACTAACACATTCACCTTATTCTAATGTAAATTCATCGGACACGTCCTCTATTGTTTTTGAGCATAGATTCATATTTCCAGCTGTACTATATATTCAAGTATCTGCATTACAGGTACTTTCAAGTTCCCACACCAAATATGTCTTGTATACCTAATATAGAATTAGGTTATATCCTCGGGGTGCATTTGGTTTGTAGAATTCAATGGAATTGGAACTTGAGTTAATTGGAATTGGAATACTCAAATTCCTTCGTGAAGGAATTTAACCAATTCCTTTATTACTGTTTTGTCACCCAAACAGATCACAAATTCCAATTCCTTTGATAGATACTAGTTCCTTCAAATTCAAGTTCCTTTTACAAATTTAAATTCCACATCCAATTCCTTCAAAAGAAAAAAATAAATCATAAACAAACACACCCTTAGTTATCTATAATGTATACATGGTTTTTTAATCTAAGTCAACCTTTGACTTTGAACACAACTGGTGAACTGCAATAGTTTTGAGATATTACTGAACAAATCTAAGAGTCTGGGAGATTCTATGAATATTAATTGTTATGATGTCTGCTCACAGGGGTCGCCTGAGCGGATGGTGGTGGTTGCAGAATACCGGATTCCTGAGGTGAAGGGCGGTACTGCCATGTACTTTGATTTTCCTAAAGTAATGAGCAGCAGGAAAATGTATTTTAGGCTGCTCGGAGATGTTACTGGATTCGCAGATGATCCAGAAGACGGTGGTGACACCGGGCGGCCGTTGGCGGCAGGGCTGTGTTTGTTAAACAGGATCAAGTTATACTATTATGCCCAACCTTCTGACCTTGGTAGATGGGCTAGCCTTTCTGGTATATGATTTTAATTTGTTTATAGTGATTTTTTTATTTATTTGTTGTAGTTTTTGGTTCAAAATAATCAATGTCATTTTATTTCAGGGGTGTTTGCAGATTTTTACAAATTGTGATTTATTTATTAAGGTCCAAATAATCTGGTTTTTGAAAAGCTTGTACAGAGAAAACTGAGTTTTGATTGTAAATATGAAATTACTTGATCATTTTTACCACCGAGTAGATTGTGAAATAACACTGGGTATAATAATATAAACAATGCAGTTGTAGATTATATATAGATTAAGATAGCTATATCTTTAAAAAATGTAACACTTCCTTCGACTATGGCCTTGGTTTTAAAATATTTTTTAATTAGTTTTGTATACTATTTACTAAAATATTGATCTTTTCTTATGATAAAAAAATTAGATAATTAAAAGATGTATATTAATTATTCTATAAGCAACCCCTATTTACAACATAAAAAGCTATATGTACAAATTAATAAAGCACAACTCATAATGAAATAAGGAAAAGAAAAACAAATAAACATGCAAACAAAGTTTTAGGTTAAAACTGATAAAAAAACAGGAACATTGAGGGTGAAATGTGTAACTTAATATAATAGTATCTTCCTACTCTAATAAAAGAGTATCTTGAATGCCACGTGTCATCACCACAATCATCCTTACCAAAATTTTCCCGCCTCTCTCTCTTCTTAAATAATTACCTTAATTATTAATAATATTATTTAACATTCTTTCACATTTAATAAATTAAAAAAAGATCTATTTATTAATGTTATTTTTAAATAAACAAATATGTTTATAAAATAATTAGTTATTCTAAAACATAAAACTTTTTTAAAAATAAGAAATATTTTTAAAAATTCAATTTTTAAAACAAAAAATAATTAAATTTAAGGAAACTTTTAAGAATGATATTTTTACACGGTTTGTTTTAGAACACAATGTTTTTTTGTTTGTAAAAATTTAAAAATAAAATTTTAAAAAGTTAATATCACTGTTTTATTAGTTATACTCATTTCTCATATGTAATTTCAGTCATTTCATATCTTAAAATATTATTTTATAATTAATAAATTTTATTATATTAATAATTTATTTATTCAACCCGTGTATTACACGGGTTTACTAAAGCTCGTAAACTAAATAAAGTTGTAACCTTAAAAGATTAAAGGGCCGTCATCTTCATATTTTCATCTTTATTCTACACTTGTGCTTCATCCATTGTTGAACTCAGTTCCCATGTTCTTCTCCATCTTCATCGTAGTTCTTCATCTTCGACACAGGTAAGCTTTGATTCTTCATTGTCATCTCCATTTTTAGTACAAATTTTGATTTCATGCTTTTGTACATCAATCACACCCTTTACGCCTTCGGTTTCACCATAAAAAGCGATGTCACACCCCAACCTTGACGGCGGAAACGTCGAGGAGTGAGAGTTAAGATCGTTCACAGCCACATAACGCTATTAATAATCCAAATATAATTTAAACATAAGTTTCAATTGTCACATTACAAACATAAGTCTCAAAGAAAATAAAAGCATAACATAGAATGTAACAAATCATTCTTATCTTATTTATTTATCTAGGTCCATTCCTAGATGTGCAAGCTTCAAAGTGTAGATATCAAACTTGAGGTATTCCTGAAACATGTTAAAAATAAAAGGTCAACATAAAAATGTTGGTGAGCATTCCATAGTTTTCAATACATAAGTATATAAAAGATGGCAATTCAAGTCATAAGTTAGTGAATAAAGTGATTAGGGATGTTATGAACAATGCAACAATCAAACCTCGACAAAGTTTTACAAGTCTCAAACGTTTAAAAGTATATACGATCAGCTAAGTGTACTTGGATCAACCAAAGCAGGCTTGTCTTACCCATAGATCTATGACTTCGCTGGGCTAGCAATAGTTAATGATTGTACATATAACGCCATAACATGGTAACCACAAAAGTTCAACTAACCACAACTTTACAAGATGAATTGCCATAGGTTTACAAGTCTCAAATAAGTTTACAAGTGCAATAGTATAAGTTAACATGTTTCACCCCAAAGTGTGAAAATAAGAAAAAGGGGTATGGAAATACTCACATTGATATAAGCATTACAAGATGATAAATAAAGATTAAAGATAATCCATAGTATCCATCACAAGGCACCTAATCATATATATTACAAGTTTAAGGTTAATAATAAGATTGACGTTCGAACAAGGATTAGAGTTTTGATAGAATTATGGGGTTTTTTAATAAGTAGTAAGTTTATAAAGTAATTATTTATGTTTTGATTCAATTAAAAGAGCTATATATGTATATTTAAGTATTCTAGAAATGAATTTAAGTATAAATATTGATAAGGTTCAATATAAATAAAGCTTTAAAATTAGTTGGAATAACATTTTGATTAATAACAAATTATTAATCTAAACCTTTAGTTAATATATTTTATAAGAAGAATAATATTTGTAAATAATTTGTGAAATTATAAGATATATAATTTCTACAATTATCATGATAAAACTTTAATTAATATAATATCTATTAATATTATAAAGATTTATTGTTTCAAGACTAATAATTACTCAATTATTTTTAAAAAAAAACAAGACAATTTAAATATAAAAGTTAGATAAACATTAGAGATAATTATGTCTTAAAAAGTAATATTTGAACCAAATGGTTTATTATTTATTATTTGAATAAATAAAGATTTAATAAGTTAGACAATATTTAAAATCTATTTTATAAGAAAATGAACTAGTTATATCATTTTATAGCAAATTAGCAAATAAGTTAAACAATATTTAAAATTAGAAAAATTATAGAAAATCTTTGATGGCTTTTAAAAATATTTGAAGTTTATATTATCAATTCTTATGTATTTTAAAATTTTTATGTAATTTATTTAAGGCTAAAAAGCCTTTAAAAAAATGCATGAGGGTGCCCGGGTTCGAACCCGGGACCTCATGGATAGACAAGCAGTGCCTTAACCAATGAACCAAGGCTCTCAGCCGCGGTTCATTTGGGTTTTTAATTGTTAAGCACACATATTCAAACAACCCCCAAATTCTCACATGAACCCTAGAACGATTTGGATCCAATCGAGCATGAGATCGATCTTGATACTCAAATCAAACTTAGGGTTTTTGTTCCCTAAGTGAAACCGAGTATGAAGATGTATTAAATTACCTTTATCGAGATGGAATTGATAGCGAAAGAAAGGGGCTATGTCGCGAATGTCATGAGTATGGTTCGAGATGCAAACGATGAAGATGATCAAATTCCCTTCGTATGAAGCTTCAATGGATGTTTAGGAGTCAAAGCCCTCAAACAATTTTAAGCTAAACTGCTCGGAAGATAGTTTTCGACCAAGTTGCAGGTTGCGATGTTTATATGATTCGTTGATGATGTTCAAGTGTGATTTAGGTAAAATTGTGCCTGGTAGTAGATTAGAAATGGTTAAACGACCGATTGGAATTCATTTTATTGCGATATTATCGGGTTTTTGTTGTCGAACGGCTTCGGGGATTAATGAGGATCGGTTACGGGTTCAACCGTCCATTTTAACTCTAATTAAAGTGCTTCAAACGTTCGAAACAGTTTCTAGCAGTGATTAGCATCGATTAGATCACTAATTGTAGGGGTTACGCGTGGTTTGTGGTTGCCGGAGGGGTGGCCGGCGGTGGCCGGAGAGAACCACCGGAATTTCGAGAAAAAGAAAGGAAAAAAAAAGGTTTTGGTTAATTACACAAATGGTCCCTGCAGTTTGGGTTGTTATTATTTTATGTAAATAGTTTACTTTTAAAGTTTATAAAAATGACAAAACAACCCCTGAACTTAATTAACTTTAAGTTTTTAACATTTTATAAAGATTAATAATTTTATAAGTTACTATTATTATTAGTGTTATGACTATTATTTTAGTTAGTAACATTAGTATTATTATTATTATTATTATTATTATTATTATTAATATCATTATTATAATAATAATAATTATTATTATTTTATTTAAGATTATAACACCTTAAATTTTATAATAAGCAAACATTATAACACTTATAATGTTTTTATTATTATATTAATTTGTTAATCTCCGAATTAATTATTAAATATAACAAACCCCGGAGTGTCAAAATGGCATAAAAGGCCCTTTTAAGATTTAACAACGTTAACTTCTAAGTTAACAAAATTACGAGATGCCACAAGCGACACAGTCGATCGCTTCTTGTATATACCTCGCCTTATGTGACAAAGCAATCCCCTCTGCGCCTGAGGTCATGTTAAGCCTAGTGCGCTTTTTAGAACCAAAACTATGGTTTTCTGAACATTACCGTCGGTATAAATTCCGTCTTGCATTTGGTATGTTGGAATTTAATTCATTATTAGTTTTTTGGTTCTTGGAATTCGATAGAATTGGAATATGAATTTAAATGCATGTTTGGTTAGGAAATGAATGGAAATGGAATCAGAATGAATTGTATGTAGCGTAGTCCTTTTAAGTAAATGATTTGAAATATCTACTCTCTTAGCATTACCATCGATACTGCTTTCACCGGTCCTTGTTGCGACTGCTGCCACAAACACCACATTCTCATCTTCTTCAATAAATGGTCAAACCAAAGCCAAAATGTATCATAGTTTTCATTCATTTTACAAATTCAAAATTCAAATCTAAATCCTTCTACACGTTAAATTACAAAAAAAGTTCTTTTCATACCGACAAATATAGATTTAACAGAAGTAACAGTAGAAGAGTTTGAACATATACTTGGATCATCACTCAAATGATAACACACTCCCGTATCCTTATACTATTGCGAGTAATCGGGTTCCAATGACATATCCAGAAATGTCTCACCTAAATCAATAGGTGTTTAAATCATTAGGTTTTCAGGTGGATTAAAATATATAATGTGAGCCTATGGAGATGTCCCTATTGAAGTTTGTGAGCTTTAGGGCCTAGATGAAATGGGTCGAGTGGTCTGCGAGGAATTAGGCTACCATGGAGTGGCCCAACCAGCCTACGTTGGATAGGGGTAAGTGGGTGGGGCTACCCACCAAGGAGGCTAAAAAGATTGTGGTCTAGATTGCGGCCCAAAAGGGGTCTGTCTAGCCTAAAAAGTCTGTCCAAAAGGTTTTGCAGTCCAATACGAAGGTTGACTTTGAGAGCTATTTCCAACGGTTGTTGGTGAAGCGGCGTTGCGAATCCCCCACCCCCACCCACAAAAAACACCCTGGGGTAGAGTTGTCATTGAGGTGTGGTGGCGTCAGTGGTGGTTTTTGGGTGGCGGCTACAACCAAATTCAGTGATTGTTGAAGATCTCAAGTTGTTTGCCAATGCTCATTTTGTTGTAGCATATGGGAGACTTTGATTGAGATAGGACAAGATCGTGTTGAACTCCAATGGTAACCCGTGAATCGGCTGTAAAAGAAGGCGATTTTCACTCTCTGGTTTATCATCATCGGTCTATTGGTTTGTTATATCTGATAACTTTTGACAATAGGATTCAAGGTTATGCATGCCCTTGAGTATCAAGTTTGTGAATGTGTGTTCTAACACAGCTGGGTGAGATCCTTTAGTGTTCATATTCTTGAACCTATTCCAAGCTTAAAAAGCAGTAGATTCTAGTTTGTGAACATGAACGAGAAGTTCATCCGACATTGTTCGTAGATCCACTAAAGGACGATTGAGTCAACTCGTTCCATGTTTCAAACTGATGATCATCTTTACGTGGTAGAGTGTCGTCACTATGATTGAGAACTTTGTATCCGCTTGTGTGTGGTTATAACAAATTTACCCAGGGGGGAATGTAAACTTTCATTCCACCCAAGTCCTAACACATGAATTTCGTGTTGGATGTTAGTCACAATATAAACAGGATGAAGTGTGGTGGTCTGGGTTTTTAAAGTTTCTTCTTTGACATCGCCCATGGCAAGGAAAGAAAAGACAGGAACACAAATATAAAAGTAGAGTTCTCTGGTGACAGTGACTATGAAACAAATACTATAGTCTTTATGTAGTGGGGGTAGCTCTATAAGACCGTGGTCTTGCTAGTAGCGGAGAACATCAACGCACTAAACATGTCGAGATTGATATTCATTTTGTCTAGAAAAGAGTGCAGATAAGAGAAGTTCATGTTCTTCACATCTAGATGTATTATTTATATGCTAATATTTTCACAAAGAATCCACGCTTCATAAATTCTTTTGTAGCCAATGTCAAATTTTAGTAGAGTAATTTAAAGATTTGGTATTAATTAATTAGACAAATAACTTATGGTCATCAATTTAAAGTTTTAGCATTAATCAATTAGGTGGTGATATTATATTACTATGTTAGTACCTCGTGTATTACATGAATCGAATAGATAAATATTAAATAGTTACTAATGAAAATTTCTTAATTATAAAACGATATTTTGAGATAAGATATGATTAAATTGCGTATGATATTATTTATTTAACCATTTGTTTTTAAAAAAATTAAACATTTTGCTCCAAACAAACCATTTTTAAAAAATGTCACTTTTAAAAATTTCTTTATCATAACTCCGTATTTTGTTTTAATAAAAGTTTTATTTTTTAAAAACATTATTTTTAGAATTTTTTGTATCTTTAAACACAAGGTTGATGTTTTAGAAAACAAATATTTTATAAAATGTTTGTATCTCTAGAAATAACATTTATAAAAAAACATCTTTCTGAGTTTATTTTGAAAACTAATTTCAATCTTAAAAATAATTAAATATTATCATTAGTAATTAATGTAACTATTTAGTAGAAGAACAAAAACTAGAACTAAGAGGTTTATAATCGTGCTAGGTGTCCATCCCAAAACTTCTTTTATTATAGTAGATGGATTATTATAACCATCTTGACCTTTTGGCTTTGAAGGTTATTATAACTAGGTTTGTAGGTTTGAATAAAAATAAATATGTTCTTTATACAAGATAAATGGGTCAGGTTGAGTTAGGTTGACTTGACATAAAAAATATATTTTTGACAGAATGTATAAAAGGTTTGTATGTTGTATTAAATATTAAAAACCATATCATCATCGTTCATCATCATCGTAATAATAAAAATAATATAATTTTTGTGAAGAAAATATATAAAAATATTATAAACCGTGTCATCAATCATCATCATAATAATTATAAGAATAATATAATTTTTGTTGAAAAAAAGTTATTTATGAGGTTTTATGTATCGGAAACACTTTCGGAAACACTACAACATGGCCTTGGCAACTAGTGACAACATGACTCCAGAACCAAAACCACTCACCAGGCTACAATATAAGAATATAATCTTATTTAATAAAAATAAAATGTTTCGTTTCCCATAAAAAAAGATTAACTTGTGGGTCAAACCAACTTATGTAAGATAGGTAAAACAAATGGACAGTTGGTAAATCAACCTATATGTCCATTGTTCAGTTCTTTATAAGATATAATGGAACCACTTATGGATGGTAACCGTGTGCAGACATCATCATCGCCTGTTAATTTCTTCACGAGACAAGATACGCCTGAATTAACACCATGTAAAATAACAAGATTATGAACGTGGTCTAGTCTCGTTCTTGTTCCCATGCAAAGAAACCATGGTCGATACACTCCTAAACGAGAAAACTTTCTGTACACACAACAAAAATTGTTCAAAAACAGATCATGTTGATTCTTTTGCGCCCAGGATCATGGATCAAATAGGATGAACATGAAGGTTCTATGCATTGTGTAGAGAACCCATGAATATCTTGATCAGAACAATCAAAATAAGCACACAAACCTTGGTTTTATATTTCGCGATGCCTTTCGATTCGTTTTAGTCCCAAATCCTGATGCTAGATGCGCATACATCACGTATGAGATGCCTTAATTATCAAAAGATACCAAAAATTAATTATACAAAATTTTCTTGTATTATTAATACTTCAAATAACATAAAACTACTTGTTAACACACTAAAAAGCATATTGTAACATAAAAAACCCAAACTCATAACTATTACACTATGCCAGACCCGTGTTGTAAAATTCGGGCTAGGCGACCGTGACTCAATACTCGGAAGTGTGCCGAGTCGCTTTTCTTAGAATCGGTCAAACTTACTCGAAATTGGTCAAACTAGGAGCAACTCGGTCAAACTCGGCCCTACTCGGCCTACTCGGGTCAACTCAGGTAACTCGGACTTTTGCTATTTTTTCACTGATTTTTACTATTTTTCTCAGATTCATGTTGTATTTTCATTATTTTTCATTAATATACGTCGAAAGATGACTAATAAATTATTACTATAAAAAATTGTAATTAGAGTAAATTACTATTTTAGTCCCTGTGGTTTGCTGGTTATAACGCTTTTCATCCAATAGTTTAAAAACGCCCGATTTAACCACTGTGGTTTAAAATATGTTACAATCAAGTCCAAGACACTAACTCCCATCTATTTTTCCGTTAAGTGTATGCAAAAAGACAAAAATACCCTTGGACTTAAATTTGTTAATTCAATATTAATATTAATGTATAAATACTAATAATAAGACTATACATATACACACACACACTCACTCTCTCTCTCTTCATCCTCTTCACAACCCCTTATTCCCCCTCCATCACCACCACCGCCACCACCGCCTCCGCCTCCATCCCCACGTTCTCCCACGCCGACTGCCGCAGCTTCACCGCCGCACACAACCTCGCCGTCAGAGCAATCACCATTGAAGTCGAAGACGCCGGTCCAAACCAAGACCACCGTCACTTCCATACACCACCGCCGCCACCCTCGCTACACACCACTATCACTACACCCACGACGCACCTCCATCACCGCCATACACCACCACCACCCTCGCTGCACTATCACTGCATCCACCGCACCACCGACCTGTCAGATCTGCAACCACCACACCACCAACACCACGATGGTGAATGGTTTAGAAGGGAAGAAGGGTGGCGGTGAGCTTATGGTTTAGGAGGGGGTGGGTTAACAGTACGAAGATGATGGTGAATATGTTGCCAGCAGGCAATAGCTCTAACCGGTGGTCGGCCGGAGGGAGGTGGTGATGTGGTCTGGTCAAAGAGGTAGAAGGTGAGGTTTAGGGTTAGGTTCAAATCTGAGCGAGTGGTGGTTGTCGGCGAGTTGCAGGTGGTGGATGTGTGGTAGCCGGTGAGTGACGATGGTGATGTAGTCACAGGTGGTGGTTGTCGGCAGGTGGTGGTTGCCGGCGGGTGGTGGCTGTGAGGTTTAGGGTTAGGTTCCGGCGAGTAGTTCACAGGTGGTGGTTGATGGCGAGTTGTTGAGATGTTCAACGTGGGGTTAATGTTTGGTTAGTGGTGTGAGGTAGGACCCACATTTTATTTATGTAATATGATAACACTTTTAATCCAGGGGTATTTTTGTCTTTTTTTAAAAAGTTAACAGAGTAATTGGATGGAGTTAACGGTTTGGACTTAATTGTAACATATTTTAAACCACAGTGGTTAAATCAGACGTTTTTAAACTATTGGATGAAAAGCGTTATAACCACCAAACCACAGGGACGAAAAACGTAATTTACTCTTGTAATTATATATATTCTAATTACCAACATCTATGTACATATTTTAATGCATATAGTACAACAATCTAACTTTTATAAAATTCATTTTAAAACCCAATACTTTTACATTTTACAATTTAACTCTTATAATTATTCACCTTCAACTTTGTTCCCTTATATTTTTAATCTTTTACAAATTTTTCGTTTACATTTTGGTCCAAAGTTTTGAGAGTTACACGTCATAAAGTACATGTTTGGTTCAACGTTGTTGCGTCTAATTTTTCATATTTAACGTTCACATCGCAACGTGTGGGTCCAACATCGACTTAGTTATTGTTTTTAATGTTTACGTTTCACGTGCTTAGTTCAACGTTTTTAAGTCTACTTTCTGTTCGGCTTTATTTTTTTTCGTTTTTTAATACGAGCTTTCCGTTGTTGGTGGTCGCTGACGATAGTGTGACATTGATGTTATGTGTCATGGTTTTTCACCCTACCGCAACGCGGGGCTTAATTCTAGTTTACTCTAATGTTTTTTTTTTTTTAATTATTTGTATTTATATATCGGTTTCGAAAGAAGTGTCCTACTTCTACCAAAGTGATAACAAAGTATAACGAAATCATCCGTTTCTCGATCATCGTTTACACACACAATCGATCCTTTTGCTCTCCGATCGTATCGTTTTCTCCGCCTCCGCCGTCGGCACCGACCGCCGCCGTGTTCGTTGACAACCGTCGCCCTCCGACGACGATCAGAAACCCTACTATCATTTGGTACTTCTTAGCCTTTGTTCTTTCCTTACGATGCATTTTTGTACTTGATCTGCTTGCCATAAACCCTTGAATATGAATGTTTGTTCATTCAATTGGTGCATTAGGGTACGATTTGTCATCAGTTGTCTACAATTAGCAATTGATATTATAGGTAAGGTAACTATTAGGCAGTCAATTTTACTCTCTGCTTTGCTGGTTTCTTTAACAATTAGGGTATTAGAGGAGAAATTAACAATTAGGTATACTGTTCTTCCCAATGTTTTCAGAACCGGATCGGACGTCGAACCGGACGCCTTACTGGTTTGGTGGTCGGACCGGTCGGACCGGTTTTAAGAACCTGATGACGTCATATATATTAAATAAATATATAATTATATATATATTTTTATAAAAATTAATAGAACTAAAATAACAAGTCAAACACTATTATACAAAGCATTACAACTTCAACAAATAGTCAAATAGAAATATAAATATATTAATCATATCAAACAAACATCTAATCATCCATGATCCAACTTTCAAGTTTCAAGTTTCAACCATACTAATACCATAATCCAAACTTCCAAAGTTAAGCAAAGTAGCAAAGTAATCGAAACAAAAAGCATCAAGTTCAAACAAACAAGTTTAAACAAACATAACATAAATATCTTAAAAATCATCCAAACCATCATCATTATCAACTTCATCATCAAGTACAATCAAATCATCTTCGTTAATATCTTCACCTAAAATTAAAAGAAAAACAAGTTTTAATTAAACATCGTATACAATTCTATATTTTCACATAATACTTGTATATAAATGAATACTAACCTTGTGCTTGCGAAGTAGACGTACCATCAATGTTATTTGGTGGCTCTTCTTCTTCTAGCATATTTTCCAATTCATTATAATCAAGTTCACCTTCCTCTTCGTCATCAATAACCCAAAACTCAGTTTTATCAATGCTTTCATAATCCACAGGGTCGTATGACCTTTTGTTCTCATTTTTCCTAATGAAATCAATGTTATTTGTAAATATTACGTAAGAGAAACAAATAATAAAAATAACATAATTGTCATTTATATAATACCTATTTTGAAGAAGCAAGTTATAATGAACATATACGAGATCACAAAGCCTTTGATGCTCTAATCGATTCCTCTTTTTCGTGTGAATTCTTTCAAAAACACTCCAGTTACGCTCACATCCGGAAGAAGATGCAGTTTGACTTAAAATTCTTATTGCAAATGACTGCAACTCGGGGACATCTCCACCAAACAATTTCCACCACTCATCTAACAAAATTAAAATAGTAGATTATTCTTACATCAATACATCCACACAATATAATTAAGAAAAATAAACATTAAAGTAATCTTACCGGGACGAGTTGTCTTTGCTGAAGCAAAAGCAAGTGGTCGACTAAAATCACCCTCTCGATCACGAAATTGATATAACTGTGATGTAAGCTTCATAGGGTCCAAATTCGTCTTTTGCTCAAACATATCAAGCACCCCTTTAAACGCCTCCCTTTTTTCCACATTGTTTTCTTGATCATACTGAAAAGCTGGGTTCAACCAATAAGCAGCAGCATGTAGACTCCTACGCAACATTCTATCCCAACGAGCATCAATAATGTCGGTATATTGCTTGTAGTTACGTTCTTTATGGCGGAATAATTCTATGATGCCTTTCCTTGCCCTGCTCATACCCTCAAACACATAACCTAGTGAAGGTTTTTCATCCGAATCACAAATACGCAAAAGCCTCAAAACAGGAGCCATCACCTTCACAATTATCAAACAATTATTCCAAAATTTATCATATAATACAATTTGCTTCACATCTTTGGCTTTTGGTAATTTCAAGACTTTTTTGAAATCATTAAAAGTAACCATAGCTTGCAAATCTGATTTATGGTCATGTAAGCTTCTTAATGCAATGAAAGCTGTACCAAAACGAGTAGCACCTGGACGTATGATTTCTGTCCAACCTTCTCTTTTCCTCAACCAATTCAAAGGCCACTTATGGTTATATATAAAAACAGTTACCTTAGATGCAAGTTGAATTAATTCAGCCACGGAAGTTAATTCTGAAATATCCTTCAAAATCAGATTAATACAATGGGCTGCACACGGGGACCAACAAAGCAATGGATATTTCTCACACAACAATCTGCCTGCAGCCTTGTAATTAGCAGCATTGTCAGTAACAAAGTGAACAACATTCCTATAACCAACTATCTCAACAATCTCTCCAAACAAATTGCATAAGTTTTCTGCATTAGCCTCAACATCCGATGCATCAACAGATTTAATAAAAGAAATCCCTTTTGGACAATATACCAAGAAATTAATGAGTGGTCTTTGTCTAACATCACGCCATCCATCACTCATTATTGTGCAACCTGTTTCTGACCATAACAGTCTTTGAGCTTCTACTATTAGTGTCACTGATTTCTTAGCATCTTTTAATAAACTCACTCTCATTGCATGATAAGAAGGTCCTGTATACCCATGACCCATAGAAGATACTTTGCTCATTGCAATCGGAAATAGAGGTGAATTAACAGCATTCATTGGTATACATGCATGATAGAACCACATAGCCACAGCCAAATCTGTATCATGTAATCTTTCTTTACTTTGCCATGCTGATTTTATTGAAGGTTGAGAAGAATCATTTATGCCTCGCTCAAAATAAGATTGTAAGTTCTCAGAAGTAGAAGCTTTTCTTTTACCTCGTGCATTTTGTGGTTTACTCTTAGGTGTTTCTTCATCTTTTCCCTTTGAACTTTCTTCATAAGCACTTCTCATTTGAAGCTTGACATCCGCAGGAACCTTTAAACAAGCAGCAATATTTCCTTTTACTCCACCAAGATGTTGTTTCATTCTATTAATGCCCCCTCCACGAACAGGTTTATCACAAAAACTACAAATTAAAAACTTTTTCCCATATGCATCATGAGCTTCAGTTGCATATCTCCATGCATTATCCGTTTTCAAACGAAGACTTGAATGAACACTCGATTGTGTTTCAGTTTGTGAGGCCGGTGGCGGTGGTGAAGTCGAATCCATGTTCTATAAGATAACAAAAAATTAGTTATTCAACCAACTAAAGGCTAAAGAGTAAAGAGTGTATAAGTTCTCAATCAAGATCATAAACTAGTTATTCAACCACTTTAAACATAAATAATGACACCACTACATACAAACTTAAATAAGTTCTCAATCAAGATTACCAATTCTTAACAAATTAAGAACATGAATAACAATATCACAGCCTACAGATTACCAATTCTTAACAAATTAAAAACATGAATAACAACATCAAGTACCAAAACCAATTGAGATCAAGTACCAAAAGGTCCAAAACCAAAATCTTAACAAATTAATTCTTGTCAATTCTTAAGAATTTATCTACTTAAGAACCAAGTCACCAACTTAACCAAGTGCAATATGCATATTACCAATTCTTAACAAATTAATTCTTACCAATTCTTAAGTGAATTGATCTACTTAAGAACCAAGTGAACAACTAACCAAGTCACTAACTTAACCAAGTCAATTAACAAGTGAACAACCAAGTGAACAACTAAGTAACTAACCAAGTCACTAACTTAACCAAGTCAATTAACAAGTGAACAACCAAGTGCAACCTGCAGATCACAAATTGAGTGAACAACCAAGTGAACAACTAACCAAGTGAACAACTAACCAAATGAACAACCAAGTGAACAACCAAGTGAACAACTAACCAAGTGAAGTATCACAAATTAAGTGAACAACCAAGTGACCGACGAGGGTTACCTGCGGACCGACGAGGGTTACCTGCGGACTGAACTGCGAAGGGGATCGACCTGCGAAGGCCTGCGGACCAACTGAACTGCGAAGACCTGCGATCGACCTGCGAAGACCGAGAGAGGCACGCCGCGAAGGGGTCGAGTGGGAGAGACCGAGAGAGAGGGAGGCGGTCGACCGATTTAGGATTTTAGGGCAAAAAAAAGTGATTTAGGATTTCAGGTTTTTTTTTAGGCTTAAATAAGGGGGCAAAACAAGTGGCCGGTCGAACCGGCGAACCGCCGAAACCGGTCCAACCGGCTGTTTCGGGTTGACTCGGCCGGTTCAAGGCAACAGAAACGATTCATATGGGATCGGATCGGCCAGGGAGCCGAATGGCGGTCCGACCGGTCGGACCGGCCGGTCCGATCCGACCCCAAAAACATTGGTTCTTCCCATGAAGATTTATGCATATATGAGCATCACTGTTGTATAATGATGACAATGGTCAAATAAGTAATTTTGGGTTAAAAGAAGTCACAGAAGGAAATGCTGCACTTCTATGGGATAACTTAAAAAGTGATGCTGTTTTATGGGACTAAGGAAGTAATTGTCGGTTCTTAAACCTATATTTTGTAATTTTGTTGTCGATAATCGTGTCGGAAATGTGCTATTTTTCAATGGAATGAGTTATTTTGGTAATTATCAAAATCCAAATCTCTATGTGTAACAACAATATCATCACGGAGCTTTTGTGTTTTTATTCTTACGTGTGTACTTAATGTAGTCATTTATTAAATTATACTTTGATAGTACATATTGTGATTGATTTGCTTTTTACTGCAGGATTTCTATATCACATCATCAAGGTAGGATATTGTTCTTTGTCGTTAACATTACATTATAAGAGTTACTTATAATTGTATTTCTAAACTAAAGGTTCGTTTGTTAACTCTTAGAGGCACAATCATGGCATGGCGTGAAAAGGGTGAGTGACTAAAGCCTTCCACTTATGTACTTGTCTACTCTTATGTGGACAACATTAGTTAGCAAACATGAGATGATAAGTTTGGAATATGACATTAGCAGGATGTGTAAAAAGAATTATGATAAATGGTTTACTAAAAGGTGACATGCTTGATTGAATTGATATTTTCTAACTGCCAAATGCAGCTTAGCTTCACACAACTACAGCTGGGCTAAACCACACAATCCTGTCTTTATTACAATCTATATTTTTTTATAGATAAATGAGGATATCACGAATGTACTTTGTTTATATTTTTGTTTTGTAAGTAGTGGGTTAGTCAATGTATACAAGATAAAAACTCTAAAGAAATCTATTTTGGGTCCAAGGGCTAGAAACCATGTAAACCTTAATTGTGCAATACTAATATAATAAGTAACAATGACGAACGAATCATCTCCCTAGAAGCCATTAGATGGCTATTAGTTGGGCTAGATACCTTGAATCAAAGCCAATGAAGGGAGAAGTGGACTTCATTTAATGTGTTAATGATTGAGAGAGAGAGAGAGAGAGAGAGAGAGAGAGAGGGGAAGTGTGAGGAGTCTTAGTTGTATATTGAAACCGCAATTTATCAAGTTAATTTAGTGTAAAAATGTTAGGTTTCACATGCACAAACCAACATGAAAACCAGTAACTAAAGCAGTAAAGAACGTGAAAGATTTAATGTGGTTCGGTTGGTGATCGTGAGATATTTAATGTGGTTCAGTCGGTGTGATCTACATCCATGGGCTGCAACTAGGGTTTGTATTTTTGTTAAGGTGCTCAAGGAATTACAAGCACATAATATTGTATTTTGTAGAGACTAATATAGGTTAACCAAGCATCCAAACTTAATCTCCAAGAAAGGCCCAACCCGTGTAGAAAGCCTAGAGCTGGCTGGTTTGACCTAAGCCTCCACACCCGACAAATGGCTGCATAATTGTATATTGAAGATATATATATGATGTATTGAGAATCAGTATAGTCCAAAAACTTGTTATAGATCAATACAAGTATATCAATAATTCAAGCCCATGTGCATCTCTTTTTATTTGATTGCTAGGAATACTTGGAGTTGAGTTATGATTCTTGAAATAATATGTTTATATAATTGTTTGCTAACCATAATATATTACTGGATAGAAGTGAGAATGTCAGAAAAGATATGAACTCGTTTTAGGTTTTGTACTAGGTATATGGTTTTTCGGTCATCCAAATGAGATGATCATATAGTTAATGAGAAGTAAAAGTTTAGTAACGTTACTTTAGTCTGCTTTGTATAAAATTATGTAAGATTTAAGTTCTTATGTGTTTATGATGTATTATAATGTGAAGCAAATACTCTTTTTGTGACCCATGTTATCTTTTTTGTTGATTACTTCTTTTATATTCCAGTTCTCATAAAGAAAGCAGAGAAGTTTGAATTAAAGGAATTGCAGAAGATTATAGTAAATCGGGAACAATTACTAATACTCGACAGACTACTTAATGATGCTTATGTAATTCGTAGGCCAAAGCCAAGTGAATACGAGCATCGCAAACAACTTATCCGAGTTATTAATGATATCGCTAAAGATATATATGGTAATGTTACTATTACGATTACATCTACTTGTATGTAGTTACTTGCCTTTAAATTTCATTTTATTAAGCAACTGTGTCTATTTTGAAATTAAATATTTGGTTTAAGCAGCTTTCATATAATTTAACTTCCATGCTCTATGAATGGTTCTATGTGCTTTTGTGATCCAGGTAAATCTGCCAGTTGTCCTGTAGTCGAGGAATTTGGTTCTTTTTCAATGGACCTTTTTACTACAGAAAGTGATCTGGATCTGTCCATCAACTTCAGAAACAGTCCTTTAATGTTTCCTCGAGATCAGAAAATTAAAACACTTCGGAAGTTTGCAAGAAAGTTCTATTCACTTCAAAGTAAATTTTTACCTTTACTAGTCTTTGCATTTGATATTATTATATTTTCAGTTATTATAAGGATCCACATACTTTAAAACTAATTACATTCAATAAAATATGGATATTATACATTCAGTAAGCATGCAATGGCTGTTTTTGGTTCCCAATCGGCCAAGCATATTACAAGCTAGGTTAAATATTTACGTGGATTAGAAAAAACTACTCATTGTTATCATTTTAAAGAGATATATATCCCAATATGTTGGCAAATCTATTCTTCAATTACTATTGTAATCAGATTCAAGTAAAATATATCCATGTATATATTTATTGTGAGGTTTAAACATCAATGGAACCTAAATAACTACAAAAGGGCAACAAGATGGTCTAGTGAACTGAACTTAACCTAATCATAAACAGTATATTCAAGGATATGCCATTAACACCTTTTCTTTTTTTTTTCGTTAGTATGTTTCTTTTGGTATTATGATCGATTTACGTTTATTGGTGCCTATTGTTGTTGAAACATGTAATAGAAAGTTAGAGTTTAATAAGGATACTATTTAAAATAGTTTTTAAGACATCTTGCATGATGAACAAGTCTTGTAGAGTAAGTCAACTATAGTACATTCTCCATAGCAATATTTGTATAATGAACCTTGGGCTTTTTAAACATGTCTTTTTACTAATTTAAAGACAACCTTTTTGACCTAATGGCACAACTATGGGTCACAAGTCAAGACTGGTTCTGGTGAAACATGCCATTGTTTAGCGTGAGTTGAAGCAGTCTGGTCTAACGCACTCCTCTCATTCTTTATTCATTTATTAAAAATATATGAGTTATAAAAGCGTTAGTTAGGATTACAAAAACAATATATTTATGATGGTGATCTAAATCTTTGAAAATGTTTTAGGAGGTCGTATATGTTAAAAATAGACATTGGGTGACTTTCAACTCCTATTCTTCTTTTAGATAAATTGTTTGATTTAATCAAACCTAGTTTGACCCATTTTAAGTAAATGGTTTGAAAATGCCACCTCATGTCACCTTGTAGTGAAAACATGCAAAACTTATAGAAGATCCATATTGGTGTACGTGAACATGAACATCTAAGCACGATTTAGGCAAAAACAACATACTTTTTATCTGACATTAAATGCCTTTGGTATATGTAAATGCCTGATGGTTATTTGTTTATGATATTCTCTGGTTTAGATGGAGGCCATGTTAAAGGGGTTCAGCCCGTCATGAGTGCTAAGGTACCCATTGTCAAGGTTGTCGATACTGCAACTGGGGTTGAATGTGACCTTTCAGTAGAAAACAGGGATGGAATTTCAAAATCTTTGATTATTCGCTTCATTACTTCAATAGATCAAAGGTTTCAAAAGCTAAGTTTCTTGGTAAGTTCATGTTTTGTTGCTTCACTAGAATTGTAGAGTTTGTTAAACAGGATTTCAGTAAACTATAGAGATATAGTTGTTTGCTTGAAGAGGATTTTATGTGACTATATTTGGTACAATGCTCTCCAGGTGTATATCCACCTTAGATCTTGATATTATATCTATCTTTCCAGATGAAAGTGTGGGCAAAAGCACATGATATTAACAGCTCAAAAGATCGAACTCTCAATTCTTTGTCCATAATATTATTGGTTGCTTTTCATCTACAGGTACTGTATATTATTCTTACTTTACTTTTTTATTTAATCATTATTGGTTGCTTATACAAAACTCTAGATAGAACTTGTATAATTTATGGTATTTTTTTTTTCTTGCTCTTTTAACCAACTTTCAGTATAACTTTCAGTATGAAAGGAAAACATTCAAGCAGGTTATTTCTTTTTCTAACCATGTAGTTTGGTCTTGTTATCCATCTATGGTTGCAGACTCGAGATCCCCCTATATTACCTCCGTTTTCTGCCATACTAAAAGGTAATAGCAAGACTTATTTAAGAATGTAAAATTAAATAACTTATATGAGAACTCATCTTCTACAAAGCAAAACTGTGTGATATATGGTGGTTAAACATCCTTCAATTTAATTTGCTGATTTTATATCATGAAATTTGTGAACATTCATCTCTATACACTTGGCTGCATATCAAATGATTAATGGTTTTGAGGATGATAAACAAAACATTAATTAATTGTCAATGGATGATCAAACGAATTTGTCATTGGTAGCTGTGAGCCATTGGCAAGGTTTAAAAGAACGGAATCGAGCCTCGAGGCGTTTTCCCTTCGCCTCACGAGGCGTAAGCTCGAGGCCGAAATTAAAAAAATATATAAAAATTATATATCTTAAAATAAATAAAATACTAAACATCGAACTATTCTACATAGTTTTATCATCTAATTCAATAGTCATACAAAAACACAAATAATTAACATACTAATTAAAAACTAAAAGTTAAATGATAAATAAAAAATCCAAAACTAGAAGGAAACAACTGGTACTTATTCGAAGAAGAAGACAAAAACAATCAGTATCTTTGTATCAGAAACGAAGACAAAATCAGGGGAAATTTCAGTTCCTATTAATCAATTTCAGTTCGTATCAATCAATCCGGATCTGTTGCGGTCTAATTAAACCTGAATCAAAGACAAAACCAGGGGGAATTTTAAACCTGAATTGAAGAAGATGATAACAGACTTACTGCCTCTGAAGTCTGGAATCAACTCTGAATCAAAAATTGAGAAAAGTGGGTCTGCGATGTAATAAAAACTGAGAAAATTGGGTCTGCCTTTGCCGCTTTTTGGTCTAATTATGGAGAAAATTGAGAAAATTGGCGCCATCGGTGATAGGTCTTTCCCGCCCACAAATCACCGCCTCAATCAAAAGTCCCGCCTCTGCGATTTCCAATCGCCTCGGCCATAAGAGGCGTACGTACGAGTTGGACCCTATGAGGTGCCGCCTCAGATTCGATTTTTAACCACCTCGCCTCAAGGCGTACGCCTCGAGCGTTTTGTTTTAAACCATGGCCAATGGACATTAATGTATCTGTTGTTTAAAAATTTGGTAAAAGGTGACATGTTGCAATTATTACATGTTAACTGGAACATTATTTTTTTTAAATTAGGGTGCATAGCTTATAAGTTGCAAATAGCTACCACTGATGAGTATAAAAGTAATTTTAGGGTTGGAAATTTTACCCAAAATATATTTTTGTTTATTCTTGGACATTCTCAAAAAGATATACTTATAAGTTTCCAATCTACTTCCATCCTTTTATAAGAGATGATGCATAATACGCTGAATGCAGAAATTGGACAAATACAATTGAGTGTGGAATCCAATGAAATTAGAGTATGTAGTGACTAAAAATGAAAGGAAAAATTATTAGACTACTTATGTTCATATCCATAATTATAGACTTGAGGGTTTCTATTTCTATTATCTAATTTGTTTTGTATATAGATATTCAATGTAACCCTATTCTACAAAGTCAATATAGTATCAAAGCCAAGTTTACCAACAATAACCATACCCGTCGCCACTAACAACAGCCTTCGCAGGAAACATTAGCTGCTGCTCACAATATCAACTTTTGGAATGTTAGCTGCTACTTACAAGAGTAGTCGCCATCCCACTTCTCGCGCTGCAGCTTAATGCTGGTGGAGACCGATTAGATTTTGCACAACCAGTCGTTCTTGTTAAGACAACCGTCTGCCGCCATGTGTCACTGTCTACCGTCATCTATCGTCTGAAATAATAAAGTTCCGTTTCTTATATCGAATTCTATATTATGGCTCAATCAACACAATAATCCCAATTCTTTTAAGCTGTTTTATTTACCGAGTGTCTTTAAATTGCTCGTCATGTTCACTCTATGAAAATTATTTCCCATTTGCCATCGGCAACAAAGTACATATCCTATGCCCTTGGCATCACCTCATGTGGTACCTATTTTTACCTTATGTTTAATGCGGATCCTATGCCCCATCCTTCTCATCTCCATCCACACCACTTCCTCTCGTACCGTCCCTCAATCTACTTCAAACCCCATACAGCGGGTTCGTTTCCAATCATCAGCTCGTCACCTTACTACTAACCTTGACCTACCTACTGAACCAACTTCTTTACCTCTATCAACATGCATCTGGAGTGGTGTTAAGTAATGGCCGAAGGTCCTTCCCTCTTGTTAAAAACAAGATGTGGACTCTTGTTCTTCATGTCCCTAACTCCAATCTCGTTGATTTTAAGTGGGTTAACTTGTTACCGCTAGGTAAAAATTGTACCATCACTTGCCACAAAGCTCAACTTGTTGCAAAAGGTTTTTAAGTTTTCGTAACTTCGCTCTAGTTCATTCATTGTCCATAAGGTTTACATGGTGGAATTTACAAGCTGACCACGTTTCCTGATTCTTAGAAAATTCAAACTAGCTAAGTAACTTGCAGAAGTTAAAGAAAACAAAATAAAAATGGAAATAATTGCCGGAACATGGAGACGTGGTGGCTTGATGGGATGCATGGTAAAAGCTGTATGAGAAAGAAACTTCACCCGCCATCGTGCATTCTGATTCGACCCAGCTGCCCATGTTGTTGAGTTGCTCCACATATTGTCGACTCGTTTGTTCCTTTTTCTAATGACCATGCTTTAAAAAACCGGCAGAGGCGTGCGCCGCGCCTCGAGGCGAGGCGCCCAAAAAACGAGTATGAGGCGACGCCTCAGAGGGTTATTATGTTTGTGCGCCTCACAGGGCTGAGGCGGTAAGAAAAGTTGCGCCTTAGGGGGTTTTAATGTTTATTTTTCATGTTTTAAACTCTTTGTGTCAGTTTCAAACTCTTTGTGCAGTTTCAAACATTCCATGTCTTTTTAATGCATGTTTTTGATCTTTTTGATGAATATGATGATGAAAATTAGTTTGTATTTTATTTTTTATAAGACATAATTTTTATATTTATTTTTAAATTCAGCCTCAGGCTTATGCCTCGGCTCAATTCCATACTTTTAAACTTTGCTAATGACTAATGGTTTTACGGTAAGTGACCGTTCGTTTTGGATGTTGCCATCAATAACGATTGTTTTTTTCTAATCTAACTCATAAATGATCACTTTTAGATGTCTAAAATGCCTTTTTGCATGATGATCTTCATGAAATTGTTTATATTAAGCAACTTCCTTTTATTGATCCCCAAAGACCCGTGGTCTTTCAGTAACCTTCTATCTTTTTCACTATGCTTTCAGGAATTAGGGACTAACCAAGCGAATGTACCAGTCTTGAATCAAAAGGCCGGCCTCTACCATGTGTTCGTATTCTCATGCCATACCACGCATGTGACTTCTGTATCACGACGGCTTACTGCATGTTAGGCCATCCTTTGCGGTGGTTGTGAGGTAAATGAGATTAAACTTCTTATTCGTACCGATTTTCATGGTCAGTCATGTCAGCTTGGTAAACATATCCGATCTTCATAACCCCCAAAAGTGACGAGTCGAGCGAGTACTTTATTTGAACTTTTACATATTGCTATATGGGTCCCTGCCTTATTAAATCTACCATGGATTTTAGTATTGTATTACTTTACCTACTCTTGTGTTACTTGGATTTGCTTTCTTAAATCTCATAGGAAAGTTAGTTTCATTTTTCATGATTTTTATTTCTCAAAGATCAGTTCAACATATTCATCATACACACATTAATGCTAAAGAATATATATCCACTAAATTTTCTACACATCTAAAGTCACTTAGACATAGTTCACAAGTCTTCCTGCGTGTATACACTTCAACAAAATGGCATTATTGAATGCAAGAATCGTCATTTGTTGGATGTTTGCTCACACCATCATGTTTCACTCTTCAGTTGTGGGGTGATGTTCTTACATGAGTCTTAAGTCTATGCTACTATGAAAATAACAATACCGAGTAATATGTTTGCACTTAGGATTCTTTAAAGGAAAAAGCTTTGTGTATGGATTTAAAGATCTTTCAGTGGCACCGGTGCATAAACACATTGTTTGTACAAACAAGTTTAAAAACTTATATGACTAATAAGTAGCTTTCATTTGTAGAGGCAAGATAGAAGTGTAAGTTGTAGTTTCAATTAAATAGAATACAAGATGGCGGAGCAAATATTCAGTGTTTTGAATTGGTGTGCAACGTCACCTGTAATGAACTTTAAAATATAATCATGACCAACCTTTTATATAAACAAACACACATTAAAATAAAAAGGAGATAATGACATCCATGTATCGAAAACAGTAAGCAAAGGATAGTAGATCACCAGTCACCACATTGACAACTTCGATTCTTCGAAGATAATGGAATTACCATCACAAGAGAATCAACTCTGGTCAATGTTCTTTCAGAATGCGTTCTAAAATCTTGTTTGTTTGTGTGAATGTACCATGGTGCACATAGTTTTCAGAGATGATAACGAAGAACCGCCTCCGCCTCCGTTTCCACCTCATGAAGAGTAAGTTTCTTTTCAATATAATTTGTTGATATCACCTTTTTTGAATCTAGAAAGATTGCAACATTTTTCTTTGTTGTTTTAAAAATCAAAATTATCTCAAAATCAAGGTTGCTAAGTAGCAATCAAGAGAAAATGGAAATCAAGGTTCATTTTTTTATTTATTTATTATGGAGCATTGAAGCTCTGGTGGTTTCTTATACAAATTCCCTATTCTCTCGATTGCTACTTAGCAACCTTGATTTTGAGAATATTTTGGTTTTCGAAACACAAAAGAATGCTGCAATCTTTTTAGGTTTAAAAGGAGTGGTATTAACAAATTGTACAGAAAAGAAATTTAATCTTCATGAGATGAAAAGCAGAGGCAATTCTGTGTTATCATCTTTGAAAACAAGTCGTGCACTATCCTTGTGTCTTGTTTAGGGCAAACCCACTTAAGTATTAGAAAAAGTTTAGGGCAAACCATAGAAAATTGTCCTTGCAGCCAATCTGCTATTACAATGCATCAACCTCGATATGTATAGATAGAGTAAGTACTAGACAACTTGCAGATTAAATTGTACTAAGCAAAATATGAATTGCAAGGGCATGCTTTTTAAAGCACACAATAAATTGGCAACTAATAGGAAGGATCAAGGAACACCCATAAGGGCTTTTTGAATGCTTCGTAAATCCTTCTAAATGCTCAATAGTGAAGAGAGAAGTAATATCTAAACATGTATGGTTAAGACCAGTAGTTTTCAGGTAGGTTTGACCCAAAGTATTTACTTATAATCACAAAAAGTATATTGTCACAATACTAATCTGTTTTTACGTATGCGTTATAGTTACACTTTAGGCTACATTTTGAGTTTTGACCCATTTGTACCTTTTCTTTATAGTTAAACTTTTATGATTTCCCAATTGAGATTATAACATGACTGGAGTCGACCTTCTTATACGTAGATGGGTCAAAACGACCACCTATACCTCTTGCTCAATATTAAAACTACTTCAGCTTTTTTGTTGAAGAACTCATTTCCTTTGCTTTTATTTGACATGGAATTTTTCTAGATGGAGAGGATCCTGCGTCCGTGAAGAAATCCGTTAGAAACTTCCAGAACTACGGTATAAGAAATAGAGAAACGTTAGGTGAATTGTTCATGTCATTTTTAATAAAGGTAACATGATTAAATGTCGTTATTGGCAACCAATGTCATTTTTTACATTTACATGTTTGGAGTGTTTAGTTTGTTACTGTGAATTGTTGTTGCAGTTAGCATCAGTTGAAAAGCTTTGGCCCAAAGGTCTGTGTGCCAGTCCTTATCTTGGACATTGGACTTCTAAAACATGGGAAACTAAAATAGCCAGCATGAGTGTAAGTATCTGACCTCATTGCCATTCTTATTTTTCATTTTTAAGCATGGGTTATGCCAACCTGGTGGAGAAAGTACAAACTCTAACCACCATATCATGTACGGGTGGCACTTTTTATAAATTTACTTAATTAACTGATCGATTTAGGTTATGTTTTATGTATATTGGGTCACATCAGTAAAATAAAAGATAGCTAAATTACAAAAAAACATGTCAAAATTCAGACATAGGCTAAGCTTAGTTTTAATTCATACAACGTATTCAAATGTCTTATTTTTATTTTAATAATAAGTTTATATTTAGCACAAATTATTTGTAGAAGTGGAGAGGTGGACAAAAAGTGTTTAGGTCACCTCATGGGCACCAACAAGTATTTAGATAACCTGCCAGGCTTGTTCATTTTCCATCTCTAGTATCAGTCATCTTGAACCATATTTCTTGTACCAAACTCTTTAGGTTGAGGATTTTACGGACCGGACCCAAAATGTGGCTAGGGCGGTTGGAAAGTCAGAAGTGGAAGAAATCTATAAGTGCATCCATCATACCATTCAAAGTCTCAGTCTTTTTATGAATCTTAAAATTGAAGGACTGAAGTTAAAGGAATCCTTGTTTGGCATCGATAGAATGCTTCATCCCAGTGTTGAGCTGAAATTGAATGTACGGCAAGAAAATTATGAGAAAAATCGTTATATTGCGACAACAAACCCCATATTGACCACGAGTAATGCAATGATGGATCTGAGAGCTGCTCCTAGTTGGTCAACAGGGCAACCACCAACAGGTCACTGGGGTGCACCAGTACCACAACATCAAGCTGTGACTACAGGTCAAGTGAATCTGTGGGCCGAGCAGCCCTTTGACCATCAGCCAGCCAAAAGAACGAGGGTTGCAGAGGCTGTGCCAACAACCCAAGGTTGGGGACCAGTACCACTACAGCGTGGAGTTGTGACTACAGGCCCATCGAATCTGTGGGGTGGGCAGTCTTTTGATCATCAACCAAACAAAAGATTGAGGCTTGCAAACGTTGTGCCTGCAACCCAAAGTCGGGTAGCTGCTTGGGGAGAACCCAGGTGGAGACAAGGCTGGGGTGATGCCCCTACTGGCAGTTGGGGTGGGGCCCATGGAGCTGCTTCCAGGGGTGACCACCTTCAAAGGTCACAAGAGATGCAGCCTGCAAGGGATGCTTGGGGAAGAAGGCTTCAACAACCTACTTATGGTAATTATTATGCAACTGAATATATAAATTTTCCAACTGCCTAAACCTAGTTTGGGTTGTCTAGTGCTTTTAGGGCAGGGCAAATTGCATGAAATTACAATCTTCTTTTGTTCGATCCTCGTTTCAAGCATTTTGAAAAGCGAAAGCAGAAAGTTCTATTGATTTGTAATTTTTTAAAATTATTTTGAACACAACCATGACCGTGTTGTGACTGATGGTCTGATGCAATTTAGCAACTAATGCACTGCACTAGTACCCTCGTTTCTGAAAGTCACTAGGGTTCCTCTCTTGGTTAATGAAGGTGGCAAAATGGGTATAACAGGTCAAAGAGGCTTTGGGTTGACCAAATAACATCTTTTTTTTTTATTATCCAAAATCTGTAAATATTTAATATATTTACTGAACTTATATATTTACAATAGTAATCTAAAGTTCTTGAACAACATAATTTATGAAGATCTATGCTTTAAAACTATCACTTGTAATGGTTTTGCTCTAGTTTTTATTAATTTAACCATTTTGAGATAAAGTTGAACCCAAATCAACCTATTTATAAATTCTAAGTATGTTGAATATTCTACCTGTCAGTGATGACAGTTGAGCCACTTTAGCATCCACAAACTCATTGTGGTAATGCCATGTTTTTTTTATCTTTTCTACAGGGAGTTCCTCCAACGCATATGGTCGTTGATATCAGTTTTCAAATGAAAACATGTGCCAAAACGACTAACCAGACTGCACCTGTTTGTGTCTTGTGGAGTCAGGTTTGTTTGTTTTAGCTCGTGTTTGTGGTAGCATGTTAGTGATAGCTGTTTATAAGTAGGATTTAAGTTAATAGCGGACTGAAATGCTCTTTTATTAAACATGAACTCAAGCTCACCATTTAGATTCAAACTGATAGAAGAGGACACCATGTGTATCCAAGCAAAGTAGCATTTTGATGTCCTATTTACTATACCTAGTTTAATCTAAATTGTGTTTAATCCAATTGGGATTGTTGAAGTGCTATAATCTAGTTTAATTTAAATTGCATAATTCAGTATATTTTTAATCATGTAAATATTATTTTTATGTAATCTGTATAGTATATTGTAGGATTGGGTTCAAATAAGTATCGTTTTTCAACAACCATTCGATATTTATTTGATTCGCTGCTGATTGCATATAGTATATGCAAAGTAGTTTCTAATAATGTATTCATTCACGTATACGTGTATTTACTGTTGAATAAGGCGTGGTTCTACATTAATTATGAAAATACTAAAGCATTCAAATAATACCATGTATTCATTAGTGAAATTATGAAAGTGTACTAGCTAGGCTTAGCAAAGAAAAGCAATCATTTGGAATAACTTATGTTCATGGGTAGGTGGTATGTACTTATGCTTACAAGCATTTTGAATGGCTTTTGGATGATCGATGTCGAATCTTTTTTTTGAACGGCCAACAAATAATTTTTAAGACCGGTCACCCGGGTAAACCCATTGACGAAAGGCCACCCACGCCCGCGAACACAGACAGCGCTGGTGACCGGCTCGCCAACCATTCCAAGGGAAACCCACCATCTAAAGGCCCACTGTGGTAAAACCCTTGGCCCACTTGGAGCATCTTGCCCCTAGTGAGACTCTAACCCATGACTTCCACTTTGAAAAGTCATAGGGTGCCTCCATCTAAACCAGTTGATCTAGATTCGATACATACTGGTTTTACCAGTATGTATCGAATCTAATCTTAATTTTGTAGTCTTGCTCTCTAGATTTCAAGCATAAGTAGCTAGTGGTCTTCTTATGTTTAAGATTCCCAGGTTGTTTGAAGTGTTGGTTTCTTTTCGCTAAATAAAGCAGTGAATAAATACAATCAGTTTGTGTCTAGTTTTGTATTCAAATCTTCTTTCTTTGAAGTTCTTAGATTATTCAAAAATGGGACATGCTGGTCCTCAACTTCCTTTATCTTTTAATCTTTCTGCAGTATTCCCAAGTTCTATATCCATTTTCATTAGCCTTATATCTTTCTTAGAATTTAGTAAAATCATCACAGTAACACAATACAATGCAAATGGTAAATTTAATAAAAACATACACTAATTTTTTAATCACCTTTAATCAATTATACTCGAAGCTTAGCAATCGCTTTAGTTTTTTAAAATTTACCTCTCTGATGCCTTAAGGGTCTTTAAAAAATGTGATGAGTTGACACAAACGGATTAATCTGAAAATTTATAAACTTCTACATTTTTCATCACACCTATGATCCCCATCTCTATATATCTATCTATAAGCCAACATTACTCTAAGATCGCAAATAAATATAACAAGTTACGTGGTTTACGTCGTTGCATCTGTCTTGGGGAAAATTGAGATTTGAGGTGCATTAATGATGTGATGCTAATATGACATAAAAAATCAAGTAAATTAGGAGTCTTCTAACTTTTCTTATTTACCCACCCCCCCCCCCCCCCCAACCCACCCACCCACATGCCACATCATCGTATATTCCTTAGTAGCATTACTCCAGTTTAAGTCCAAGAACATTGATTTTGGTAGAAGTATTTTTTTATTTATTATTTTTAAATTGCCATGGTGGAACACTAAGGGAACGTTTGGTTGGAAGGAAAGGAATGGAATGGAATTGAGAAACTTGTATAATTTTCAAGTAAAATTATGTTTGAGTGAGTAATGAAATGTAAAACCCAAGGGAATGTTCACCTCAAATTCCCTTGGTTGTGAGATTTCAAATTCCCTCTCTAGGTGGAAGGATTTTGAAATCTCACAACCAAAGGAATTTGAGGTGAAACATTCCCTTGGGTTTTACATTTCATTACCCACTCACATATAAGTTTACTTGAAAATTATACTAGTTTCTCAATTCCATTTCATTTCATTCCATTCCTTCCAACCAAACGCAGCCTAAATATTCGTTATTTGTTTCTTTTCCCCGGACAATTTTGACTCCATCCATCTAACCTAACGCATATTTTCCCCCTTTTTCACAAAATTCATAAATACATCGTTGCAATTTATATACCACATTTAAAGTATTTCAATCTTCTATGTTTAAAGTGGTGTTATATTTCACATTGCTCTGCATTTATATTTCCCTCTGTATTATACTTATATTATCTTTTACTTTACGACAATTAATCAGTCATGACAAAAAGAAGCAACTGACGTAAAAAATAATTTTGGGTTAAATTGTTTCTAGACTCTAGATATACTGATGGTTAATTGTGATATCCTTTTAAGGATCCATAATAAAACATGAATTGGGTATCAAATAAGCCTGTTACACCTAGAGCACCGCCCTTGGCATGATAAGGAGCGTGATGGGTGTTTTAGTGATCGTGGTCACCGGCATGTTTGCAAGGATGTTTTTTTCTCATCAATTATAATATTACACTTCATCTTCTTCTTTTACTTAGGACAAATACCATAAAAACCGACATACTTTTTGATTTTCTCATAAAAATCCCTCAATAATTTTTAACACATAAAAAGTCTAACATACTTTATTTCCTATAAAAGTCCATCAGCATACAGAATCTCTATTGATTACAATTAACAACTCACACAAATACAATAAAAATAATACAAAATAAAGATTTTATACTTCAAGTTCTTTGTATATTTCATTCAAAGACTATAAATATGAATACAATAGCAAAATGTAATTTTGAAGACATAACCTATTGAGTATTACATTGAGAGGTTTTATATTAAGAACTACAGCCAGCTATACGTAGGGGACCAGTTGGAACACACACAAGAAAAACTAAACCGTTTATTCTAGGGTTTGAGATAGATGCTAACTATAGTCATCAATCTACACAATGTGGCATACCACAATTGTGTATTCTAATTGACAAACATAAAGTAAAAAAGAATACATAAAATCGTTGTTGTAGATGAGAAGAGGGTCTTACTCTAGTGCAAAGTTAAGGTTGTTTCTGTAGTCATCGATACCTACACACATCACATCAGAAGTTTGTGTCTCGTTGGAATCGGAACAACTATCGGAAGTGTACAACCAATCAAAAGTAGTCTTGTTCTTTGGAGAGAGTCTGTGTATCAGAAGTACACAGTCACACAACGCTCGAACGCTCACAGTTTGTTAGCAGGAAATTATGTTTTCGGCAGCTGGATTGTCTTTGGTCTTTAAAAGCATTATAAACAAACAGCTTGATCAATAGATAAATGATGTTTTGAGTAACATTAGTCTTAAATATTTAAACTTTGCATACTTTTTTTCTTTCATAGCTCATAATTTGTTATCTCAAAGCAAAAGAACTGAAGTGGCAATTTAGAAAGATTAAGCGCGATATATATATATATATATATATATATATATATATATATATATATATATATATATATATATATATATATATATATATATATATATATATATATATATATATATATATAGGGGAGGGATCAAATGAGAACTCTTTTTTTTTTGTGAGAACTCTAGGAACCAATGTGAACCACTAGTTTTTAATGGCAAAATTGTAATTAACAACAATATAATAAAAAAAAATCATAAAATAAAAAATAATAAAAAAAATAAAAAAAAGTAAAAACACAGAAGTGTTTCTCTCGTTTCCCTCTACCATTAAAAAAATAAAAAAAAAAATTATAAAAAATAAAAAAAAATCTCGTTTTTTTTACGAACGTCATTTTACACATATGTAATTCTTGGAAGTACACATGTGTAAAACAGAATTTACACATATGTAATGACTAATTTACACATGTGTAAATAACGGGTGGACGAATTTTTTTAAAAAACTATATCAATATGGTAGGCGTTGGAAAGATAAAAAAATAATGAAATTAATGGTGAAATTTTTATGAAAAAATAATGTCATGAAAAAAAGTTATGAACGTTTTAAAAAAAAGGTGGAAGTGGCATGTGACTTGCATGTGACTAAAATGTGTGGTTGATGTTGGTTCCTAGAGTTCTCACTAAAAAGGGTGGTTCTCAAGATAACCCTACCCTATATATATATATATATATATATATATATATATATATATATATATATATATATATATATATATATATATATATATATATATATATATATATATATATATATATATATATATAGGTATGGGTTCTACTAAAAAGACTATTTTGCTTAAAAAGTCTAGGAAGGCTTGTTGTAGTGACAAGTGGATTTATATATATATTAAATGAAAGGGTATATTTGTAATTAGTCTTTGTGTTTAAAAAGGAAGTTATATTCAGTTATATATATTAGCCGATTTTTATGGGATCCTTTTGATTTGAATACGGTAAACATATTTCAATCTATTAATCCTGGTAAATATATTTTAATCAGAATCGTAAGGCAACGGCTGTGAGAAGAATTGGAGGAGAAAATGGCTAATGCTTTGATAGATGGAATGAATGGTTCATATTCTTAAGATGTTTTTTAATTGTTTTTATTATCTTCTGCATTCGATTTGTGCAAGTATCTATTATTAACAGTGCGTATTTGGTGCGTATTGATATGTTTGATATGTTTTTGTTTGAATTGTGGACGTATGTTTTGTTAAGGAGTTTATTTATTCTATGCGTATTGATATGTTTGATGCGTATTGATGTGTTTTTTGTTTGAATGGTGGACGTTTTTGTTGTTCAGGGTTTTTTGTTCTGTGCGTATTGATTGTTTTCAGTGCGTATTGGTTTGTTTTGGTTGTGTGATAGTATAATTGTTTCAAGTTGTCTAATAAGATATATACAAACTGTGCGTATTGGGTTTTATATTCTATGCGTATTGAACTGTGGACGGTTATGTTGTTCAGGGTTTTTTGTTCAGTGCGTTTTTGAGTGTGTTCAGTGCGTATTGGTTTGTTTGGTTGTGTGGTAGTATAATTGTTTCAAGTTGTCTAATAAGATATATACAAACTGTGCGTATTGGGTTTTTGTTCCTTGCGTATTGATGTGTTTGGTTGTGTGGTAGTATAATTGTTTCAAGTTGTCTAATAAGATATATACCAAACTGTGCGTGATAATATTATTTGTTTAGTGCGTATTCTAAGCCAGACTATGCGTATTATTATATTTACATAGATTATGTTATTATGTGGCCATAATTTTGTTCTGTTCGTATTGAATGTAAAGGTATGTTTTGATTGATGAAATGAATGTTTTGTTATGTGTTTTATTTTTTACGTGTATATTAGATACGGAAGCTTACACTGAGGTTGGCTCTGTGCGTATTTCCCCGCGCACCGGTAAGAAGTATTATACTCCTAACGTAGATGAGTCAAAGAGACCAATGGTTGGGATGGTGTTTGATTCCATTGAATGTGCTTTTGGCTTCTATCAAAGATATGCTCTTGCTGGTGGATTTAGTGCTAGAAAGAATACTCAGTACACGACAAAGGATGGCACTGTAAAACTAAAGTATTTTGTATGTACAAAAGAAGGTTATAAATCGCATAAGGTTGTTGATACATTGGAGGAGTCTGATAAACCTAAGGAGTCACGGAAGAAGCCGTCAAAGAGAACTGGTTGCCAGGCTCATATACGTTTAGAGTTAATTGATAACTCTAAATATAAAATTTATAAATTTTTAGAGGAACACAACCATAGCTTTGTGGATCAGGATGATATACATTTGTTAACCGCATCAAGAAAACTTACTTATATACAGGAGAAAATGATTAATGGTTTGTCAACTATCAATCTTGGTCCAGTTAGAGCATTTAATATCATGAGGACAATGTATGGTGGTTTTGAGAATGTCGGTGCTTCTAAATCTGATTTCAAAAATTACAAGAGGGACCTTAATTTATTCATTGGTGAGTATGATGCAGACATGGTTGTTCGTCGTCTATTGAAGAAGAAGGAGTTTTTGCCAAATTTTTCTTGTGAATATTGCACTAGTGACGATGGGAGTTTGAGGGGTCTGTTTTGGGCTGATGAGGACGCGAAGAGATTTTTTTTCACGTTTGGAGATGTCGTATCATTTGATGCAACATATCGATCCAATAAGTATGTTTTTTGTTTGACGATAAATATTAAGTACTATTTTATGCATTTTTTACCATGTGTTTATATGTTTTTTGTGTTATTTTTTAGGTACAACATGGTGTTTGTTCCCTTTACCGGTATTGACAACCACAACAGGAATGTAACACTTGGTGCCGCGTTGCTTGGATCAGAGACTATTGAATCTTATAAATGGTTGTTGAAGTCGTTCAAAAAGTCTTTCGGATTCGAACCTCAAGTGGTTGTAACTGATCAGGATCCAGCCATGAAAAAGGCAATTGAAGATGTATTTACGAATAGTAGACATAGGTTTTGCATGTGGCATGTGATGGAGAAACTTGCAGAAAAGGTATGTGAATGTTTTAGGATAAATGTATTCACATTTTCTTTAAAAAATTCTATCACTAATTTTGGGTTGTGTGTTTTAATATATACAATGTGTGTATTACTAGGTTGGTGCAAATTTGTGTAATAACACCGATTTTAAACGACGCCTTTGTGATATTGTGTGGACTGATTATATTACCCCAGAAGATTTTGAAAGAGAGTGGATTGCCATAATGAAGGATTTTGATCTTATTAACCACAACTGGTTGAAGGATATTTTTGAATTGAGAGAGTCATGGATACCTGCTTTTTATCGTGATGAGGTTATGTCTGGTTTGATGCGTACCACATCCAGGTCTGAAAGTGAAAATCATTTCTTTGGTCAAGTATGTAATCCAAATTCTACATTGGTTGAGTTTCTTAGTCATTTTGAGACTGCTATGGAGTCTCAACGTCATGAGCATAGGAAGAATGACCACGATACCAGGTATACTCATCCAGACATATGGTCTGATTATGTGCTTGAAAAGCAAGCTGCGGAGATATATACACGAACTATATTTCTTGATGTTCAATTGGAGATTGATGCTGCCATAAACAAATGTATGTCCGTGAGTATCACAAATGTTGGTGATTTTGCTAAGTTCTCCATAAAGGATTTCCAACAGCCTTGTTCATATTTTTTTGAGGTATTTTCCTCATGATATTGATAATAATGATAGTATATATCTTGTTGTGTATTGATTGAAATTTGTTTAATAACAGGTTATGTTTAGGCAGGATGACATGACAATACATTGTAGTTGCAATAGGTTTGAACAGTTTGGGCTATTATGTTGTCACATTTTCTATGTTTTAAGAATGTGTGATGTTCAAGAGTTTCCAAAGGCGTATATTTTGAGACGTTGGACTAGGGATGCTGTACCCAACAGCTCAACAAGACACATGGTTAGCAGGGAGGGTAGCTCGAATAGTAACATTGATGTCGACTTTGTTGTACGCGACATTACATTTTCTATGGAGTATGTAATTAATCGTTTGGTTGGTGATGTAGAGCAATTATCTCTATTTAGAGATACTATTAAACAATTCATGGGAAAGGCTGATGATGTTCAAGTCGTTGCACCAAAGCCATCTAAGAAAGATAGGTTTGCAGCTGTGACGGGTTCTATCCAACCATCTAACGCCACTATTCGTGTCCCGATTGGTATTAGAAACAAAGGATGTGGTTCTCGTAAACGGCTAAAATCTAAACGTGAGCAAGCGATATCTCAAGCAGGCAAGAAGGATAGACAGTGTAAAAAGTGTTTACAATACGGGCATGACAGTCGGACATGTTACAAGCATAACCCCACTTTTATACCTTCTAATTGTGCAAGCACATCAAGAGTTGATACTTTGGTTGAATAGTTAGGTTGTTTACTTTGAGTTTTATGTTTATCTTTTCCATATTTATTCCTATTAGACATGAAAATGCAACCTAAGTTGTTTAGTCTTTTATTTAGATTTTTGATGGTTTGAGTTTACTAATTTTTTATATTAGATTTGTTATTTGTGTTATTAGTTTAATGAAATTTATATGTACATTCAACACTATTTAAGAAAATGGTGTGTTTTCTAAACACAATTGTGTGTATTGTATAATTTAAATATATATAAAATTGTGTAAAAGTTAAAACTTAAAAAAAACTAAACATAGAGGCTCCATGCGCATTAATAGTAATGCGTCATTTTTTAATAGCCATATAAAAACTCTGACTTAAAACAAAAGCAAATAGCATATGTATTCATCATTTAACTGTAATATGATTTCAAACCTAAACAAAGATTAATAGTTCCAATAACATTCACAAAAATATGCATAATCAAAGACTTTAATCAATTTCATCCTTCAGCCTTTTATTAATCCTTTCCACAGCAGTTCTCTTTAGTTGGTTCTTTTCCGTTGGACTTACAAACTCATATGCCTTCATCAAATCCACCACAAAGTCTTTTTGCAGGTTTATCTCAGAAAGTATAATCTTTGCAACATACTTGTGTCGTAGATCCGTAATTTCTTGTTGTTGTTGTTGATCAATCTCATTTGATAAACCACATTTCCAGTCTTTCAGTTCTGTACCCATATAAGTCTCCATGTGTCGCATCAAGAAAATACCACAATCAATATGATTGTTTAATGTTCTCCATGGCATTTGCATTCTAATAATAGGAATTGAATTTAACTTCTTGCCAAGTGGATGTGAAATTGAATCCAAATACAACCCAAAGATTTTTCTCTGCAAAAAAATTGTATTAACTCATAGTTGGAATGGTAATATAGATATTTAAATATTAAAAAAATAATGTAATTTGTACCATAATCTCAGGCCATCTCTTGTACTTTTGTCGAAATTTTACATTTGTTGCACTATTATCCAACAAATCAATACGACATGTTTTCAGATTGAAACAAAGGCAGTAGAAGTGTTCTTCATACACTATAGGTACAAAGACGATGTCTATGTCTCTAATTGTTTTCAAATTTTCAGCTTCAAGAACAGATGCCATGTTTGAAGAGAAGTGGCTTAGTCGTGTTGAATCAATCACCGTTGGCAAATAGTCGTCTTTGAACTGGTCATTTTAGTAGTGTTAGATGGTTAAAAATGCACTATGCGATTTAAGTATCAATATATGTCTTTTAATTGTGTGCATTAATAATAAAAACTAATCCACCCATAAAAATATTATCAACATCTATATATTCATACCAGCATTACAGGGCCACAGAACAGCCGTGAAGGTGAGTTACTATTTCTATAACGCTCACTGTAGTTTAGCACCCTTGCCCAAGCACTAATTACGGACACATGTACAGCGACACCTGGGCACATTGTTTCCATCAAGCCTCGTTGTACCGTCCCTCCTTTTGTTGTTGCAAACACATCATCCCTGTAATAATAATAAATAAACATGTTAATGTGTTTATTATTCGTTCTTTACGTAATAGTTATTCATAGATATGAATGATACCAAAAATTTCCAGTTGCACTAAAAATATAATCTGAAATGTTGTTTTCTATTCGGGTTCTCTTCTCAACCAAATCAACCTGTCGTTGCACAAACGGCGAGCATAAAACATCAGCCACTTTTATCACCCGTTTTGGTCTTGCTTCATTACAAACTTGGTGTGCACATGGGGTCTTCTCTATTTGCTGATCATTTTTATCGACAACTTGTGTCGATTCTGAAATTTCCTGATCAAAAGAAGATTTTAATTCAATATCTATGTTTTTTGTTCGTTCTTCTATTTGTGTTACAGATGTAATTCTCTCTTCAACTTCAACCATCATGCTTGGACTTATCTCAAATTGTGTGAGATCTAGAAGCTGTTTTCCTTTATCAACACCCTCCTTTGGAGTTTTATCCCGAAGTTGACCATTGCTTGCTGCTTGATCATTGTTTTGTGTAAGCTTCATTAGAATTACTTTCCATTCTTTTTCTTTATCCTTTATCATTTCACAATCAGGGTACTCAACCAATGACTTTGATATCATATTTTGAATATTACTCACATAGTTATTAAATCTTTTGAATTCTTCAGTCAACAAATCAATCCTCCTCTAAGATGACATCATAAAAAATTTTCAGTTAGAACATAATGCGGATTATTCATGCTAAACAAGTAAAAATATCAAAATATATATGATAGTACCTGACTGCTTTCTTGAGGTCCATCTGTAGATGTTGCGTCAAATACATTTATTTGGGAAAGGTTGTACTGAGATTCCATTTGTATTTTGAAGTTCCCATCGCTTGATATGTAATTTACCTGACTAGGAAATGTTTCTGGTGTCACACAATATTCTGTGAACTCCCTAATATCCTGTGATGGTATTTCATAGTTTGCATATGTTGCTCCCATGCTAGGTATTGTGAAATTAACATCTTCTTCATCTATCTGATCATCTACATTTGACTCATTGGCATATTTTGTTTCAATTTTATCATCATGCCCTATGTTTCCCCCTGCATCATTGTTTGTAGATATTTTTTCTATAACTTCATTTCCATCATTCCCTAGTTTCACTTTTGTTTTTGTACAAAAAACATCCATCTTTGTTCCGGTACCTGACCCACTAAGTAGTTGTTTACCATACAGTTTACCTTCTAGATCATCCTCGAGTTGTAACAATGTGTCAGTTGTGATATATGCAAAACCGTGCAAATTACTCTCTTCATTGTTCATGTTGTAAACATTTCTCGCCACAATCATCTACTTAATTCATAAAAAATTGATTTAGCATAAAAAATAGAAGAAATTTATAAATAATATATACAACCATAAGGATTGATTATTTACCGCGAGAAGAGTCAATGGGCCATTGTAATGCTCGACACCATTCCATGTACTTTTTGTTCTCTTCAAGCAGTCAATGATGTAGCTACACCAGTCAAAACTTGTTATATCTAAATTAGGAGTAACCGATGGTAAAAACCTCATATTAACTGAACTACTTTTTGTTGTTTCCCCCATAATTGTGTTGTATACTACCAAGAAATTTAATATAAATTGTCTTCCATGTGTTGTGTCATTCTTCATCAAGTCCATCACGTGTGCAACATATATTCTATTTAGAGAAGCACTGAACTGTCGTCTCCACTCATTCACCTCCTTATGTTTTCTTGGTGCCCTTTTGTTATGAGTTATAAGTACTTCACCACAAGGCACTCCAAGAACTTTATACACCAAGTTTTTTGTTATCTTGATTACATGTGATCCAAGATGTATGCTATTAGTTACCTCATCATAATTCTTGAGTATCCAACATCCAAGAGAAGTAGGAACACTGTATATATTTAATGACAAGACTGAACCAAATCCTATTTCATTTACCACTTTCTTTTGTTCATCATTAAATCTTGAAATCATTTCACATAGGTTGCTTGGGGAGTTTCTTGATGATACTTTCTCACCCGTGTATGGAACAAACTCTTTAATCTCACCAGTGTACGGAACAAACTCCTTAATATTATGGTCCGTTTTCTTACATAACCTTTGTTTTTTTAATGGCGGTGAAACAAAATCATCGTCTGATATGCCGTTAACATCTGAAAACATATTATAAATATTATTAACACATGGTCAACACATAAAATTAGGCAGTAATACTCACATAATAAAATCCTTAATATCATTGCATACCATTAACATTTCATAGGACAATCTTTGTAATACTCACGCACAATTGACCAATACATAAACACAGTTTTAATACTTAATACGCATACCTTACAGAAAACACGCACAATTGGGCGCTATTTGCATACCAGTACATAAACACAGTTTTAATACTTAATACGCATACCTAACATATAAGCACGCACAGTTGGCCGCTATTGCATACCAGTACATAAACACAGTTTTAATACTTAATACGCATACC
Source organism: Flaveria ramosissima (assembly GCA_025215565.1). Taxonomy (NCBI): domain Eukaryota; kingdom Viridiplantae; phylum Streptophyta; class Magnoliopsida; order Asterales; family Asteraceae; genus Flaveria; species Flaveria ramosissima. The sequence continues at coordinate 32,980,136 of CM046046.1, read as the reverse complement.
AACACATTTTTATAATACGCACAATTTACCAATACATAAACACAGTTTTAATACTTAATACGCATACCTAACAGATAAGCACGCACAGTTGGCCTATAAATTCTCAACATTGACATCCTTATAAAACATATGAATAGCTAAAAACGCACGGTTCCTAATACGCATAGTTAACAACTAAATACGCACACTATATTCGCTTAATAAAACGCAGAACCAAGTTAACGTTTGTTCAATAAATCACATAAAAATCCATGAACCTAGACACTTACCTTCGTCAATCTTCATCATATTTTCTGATTTTTTTAATTTCGTCGTCGATTCTGAAGGTGATACCTTCTCAAAGTTGCTACAACTATCTTTCTTCTTCCTCCCTGGTATCATTTAATCGCATTGTGAATAAAAACAAAAAGCTAAAAACACCACCAAAAAACGCAATCAAATACGCTGAACTCACTAGTATAATGTAATCGTATTTGTTTATCACGCTCCATTGATTTTGTTCGTCCTATTTCTTCTCCAATATCCCCTGCAATTTTGGGTTTCCGTTTTCAAAACCCTTAATTGATTCGACGGTTAATTACTTTCTATAGTTTTTAATAAAATGACAGATTTGCCCCTTGAATTCAAAGAAACCTAACTTTTTTAAAACGCAATTAACATAAATGCCACACATTAAATCTCATCCATTTATCAAACACATCCAATGGCTAGAAATGTTTCCTAGGCTTTTTATTCAACCAACCCTTTTTAGCCTAACTCTTCCCTATATATATATATATATATATATATATATATATATATATATATATATATATATATATATATATATATAGGGTAGGGTTATTTTGAGAACCACCTTTTTTTATGAGAACTCTAGGAACCAATATGAGCCACTTATTTTTTATCACATGCAAATCACATGTCATTTCCCCCTTTTTTTTAAAAACGTTCATAACTTTTTTTCACCCCATCATTTTTCCAAAAAAATTTCACCATAAAATGTAGTATTTTTTATCTTTCTAACGCCTACCATATTGATATACTTTTTTTTTTAAAATCGTTCATCCGTTGTTTACACATGTGTAATACAGGATTTACACAGTGTAAATCCAGTATTACACATGTGTAAATAGAATTTCGTAAAAAAAACGATAATTTTTTTTTATTTTTTATAAATTTTTTTTATTTTTTTTATGAAATAGGAAAACTAGGGGAACATTTTTGTGTTTTTATTTTTTTTATTTTTATGTTATTTTTCATTTTATAAGTTTTATATTATGTTTTCTAGAGTTCTCACAAAAATATGAGTTCTCGTATTTTATGTATATAAATAACTAGGTCAAAGTTAGTCATACTTTTGACAGACCTATATATGAGTTCTTACTACACATTGATTGCATGTCATTAGGACTAAAATAATGATGCAATACAAACGATAAAGAGAAACTAGAGGGAAAGAGAGAGAGAGTCAACTCATTTCATTGCATCCCATACAATTGAGTTCGTTACAATTCAATATTTCGATATTTGAACCTACTTAAACTTTCTAATTTGAGTATTATAAATTAATGCGAGTGATTATTTTATTTTATTATTCATGTAGTCGACACTTGTTCATTAAGTGTTACAACAAAAACCTCAAACAAAGATGATAAATTCATAACCCAACTCATTAATTATTATAACTAAATACAATACGAGAAGATGTGAACAATTGTAAATCGTCATTGGTGGATTTGTGTGGCGATATCAATATATCATGTTGCATCTTGCGATTGACATTTTTTGTTGTTTTGTCTTCTAACAAATGATTTTTTTCTTGTGAGAGAGAGGAGAGAGAACTCGTGAGTTCTAACATAAAATCTACGACAAATTGTTTTTCTTTTATCAATATTTATCAATTATTGATTAAGATAATTAGCTTTAGGCTTCGATTTAAGTGTGTAACTATTAATTAGTTATTAAAATTATCACTCTTTTAAAGTTGAGTGTGTTGATGGAAGTCGTAGACAATAGAAAAGTATAAATCACTTTGATGTGTTTATTTGTAATCAAATATATTATACTATACCTTAAATAAAAAAAGTCGGTGGATTCCTCATGGCCTATCACGTGTCACGTTGTGATTGTTGGAAAAAATAATTATTTTACCTTTTTTGAAATCTATGCGCTGTTAACTTTGTTTGTTTCTGAAATTGATTAAAAATTGTGAGTAGAGGAGATATTTAGAGCATTAAGTTTGTCCTAGTGATTGGAATGACCATAAAGAGCACATCACTAGCCATAAAAGTGATGGCATTTAACACACTAATTGTTATAAAAAAACATTTTTGAAACACAAATGCAATCAATCAACTATTGACCTAACTAACAGCCAAATATTCTTGTAATTATAAATGACTTGGTCATTTTTGGAATACAAATTAATTTTAATTATATATTTCATAAGAAAACTAAGATACATGTACCCTTGGTAGTCTATCCAAAGTATAATGGCCAAGTCTACCCGTACGATACAGATTAATAAGCTTCCCAGCAACTATGCTATTAGCACCTTCAAATGAATCTGAACTTACATTGAAAGCTTTTCTTAGTGTTGTAAACTGTGCTTCAATTAGTTGCACCATATCATTCTCATCTTCTAGGTTACCTTTGAAGGCTGAGATCTCCTCAAATAATGCTCGACGAACAGCCCGAACAACTAGATCCTACATCAAAGTATCGAGTCTCTTGTAAGCAAAAAAACATCACAAAATTCGACGGCTAACTATGATTTTGGGAAAATATAAACCAAACCAGCCGGATGGTTTTATTGGTTTAACGGTTCAGTTTTGATGGTTTGACAGTTCTGAACCAATCTTTTTTCCCTTCCAAATATCACTAAATTGTATTAAAGCTTTTAAGATGTTAATAATGGTTGATGAGTATTATACATATGCATAACTATTAACTACATGTTTCAAAAATAAAAAGATACATATAAAGATTAAAGGATAAATGGTCGGTTCCAAGTTTCAAACTATGCATAACCCCTTTAAACGCGAAAACTGAACTATTTGGATCTCAAACAGACCGACTTGCTTTGGTTTGGGCGGCTTTTGAGTCCACTGGTTACTTGGTTAGCAAGGTCTTAGGTGGAACTCCACAAAAGAAAAGAAACAAAGACTACATTTACATGTTATTGTTGATGAATAAGTTAGACTGGCATATAACAAAAATTACTATAAACTCGTGTTCTTATACCTGCGTATGATCATTCATAATTTGGTTCTCGTTCTTATCTAACTCTGAAATGATTTTCCATTTCTTATATTCATCACCAAGATTGAGTATAGAGAGAAAATACTGAGCAAGCTCGGACAGATCAAACAAAGAGTCAGCAATAGCTCCTGCATCATCAAGAATAAGCCTTTGAAGAAATTGCACAATAGGAAAATATACCAGAATCTCGAGAGTAATACAGTACCCGTTAAAGCCAATTTGGAAGATCGTTCAACGTCAACAATCTCTGGAGGCAAAATTCCAGGGGTGTCCAAGATATATATATTTGGATGGCTCGCGATCTGAAGTTCAAATTTTATAATAGTCACCATTTCAAAACATATCTCGATGAAAAAACATGTAAACAAGGATTATACCTTTAAACTAGTAATATCTTTCGTCTCCCCCGGATGTGGACTCACTCTAGCTTGTTTTAACTTACCCTTTTCTGAAACACAAACATATCAAGTCTTAGAAACAACCTGGGTCATATAGAAGCTTGAGGTGCTATGAGGCATTTAGGTCCTAAAAGCTGAGGACCGAGGCAAGAGGTGTGGCTCTATGTAAAACCAAGTAGCATACACAGCCAAAAACTGCATCTTTCTCATCTATTCTACATATCAGCCTTTTAATCAAGTTTAACCATTCATATCTTTTCATCTTTTGATCATTTATGCATAGCCAAACCTCCTCCAAACGTATATTTGACTAACTTTGACCCACATGTACATGAAGCGGCCGCCTCAAGCCCCTGAGGTGTTTTTCCGATCACTTAGCTCGCCTCGTGCTTCAGGCGTGCCTTTTAAAACCAAGGAAACAACCACAAACACACAATGAATCATTCATGTGCACTACTACAAAACAGCTCTTTAAAACCGTCGCAAAGGCCTTTAGTGACGGTTTGGCCGTTGCTAGAGGCCTGCTTTGTAGTAGTGGTGTGTGCGTGTTAACGAATTTATTACCCGCAGCAGTAATTCGTCCTATTTGATGCAAAGAGTTTGCAAAAGCAGATTTCCCAACATTAGGAATTCCAACAAGCATTACTGTAGTTGTCTGAGTGTTACTAGAACTTGTGTTCCTTCTCAAGTCTCTAACTTTAGCTTGAAGAAAGTTCAGAAACTACAAGCAGATGAGTTATATGTAGCATAAGAATTGCAAATCACAGCATTACTGTAATTATGTGAGACATATAAGATGACAATTAAAGAATAAATTTGTTCCTAATTACCTCCTTGATATTGTCCTTGTTATGAGAATTAACAGCATAAGATATGTAATTTTGCTCCTTAAAGTAAGCCATCCATTCCTATAAGAACATCTTCAAAAATTGATATTAAACATTGTTCATCTTATATTTAATTGTTAAAAGAATCTATCACCTTAGTTTTTGAGTGACTTGCAAGGTCCTTTTTGTTCAGGATGATTATGTTCCTCGAGGAAGATGGGAAGTATCTCATGGGTCCATATTCTGATGACACTGGAATCTGAAAATAATGCATGAAGTTAACACCATATACATTAGTGATTTAAAAGAAACATGACCAAGATAGTTGTTAGAGGCATTTTATCAAACTGTGGCACCATATATCTTAGTGATTATAAAAAACATGACCAAGATTATGGTTGAGCATCTCGCAGTTGACTCGAGAAAACCAATGAACCAACCGTAACAGGCCACAAACACACAAAATCGGTCCAATCTTCGATCCTTTTTTTCATTTTCTTCGGTTTTGGTCTTGGGTTGGTTCGCTCCTTGACCCATGATCAGGGCTGGTTCTGAGATTTCGGGTGTTGTGCTGGTACTAAATTGTGGGCCCCCTCTAAATATGTAACTACTAAGAGATTGATGGTGTTGAGGCCTCCCAAAATTGTTTCTTTTAACTTATTGGGTTACTCTATAACATGTCATGTTAGTCTATCTATGGTATCTAAACGAAAAAAAAAAAAAAAAAAAAAAAATTGGGCCCCCTCTGGAACACGGGCCTTGTGCGGCCGCCCATAATGCACCCGTTTAAAGACGGTCATGCCCATGATCACCCTAGGGGTAAGCATCTCGTTGGCCGACCTATGAGAACTAATGGACTCGCCCGAAACAATCAAACTCTATCTAGTCCTCGATCCTCGCTTTTCACCCGAAACAATCAAACTCTATCTAGTCCTTGATCCTCGCTTTTCACGCAACTCGATTTCATCCACCACTTGACCCATGATCACCCTAAGTTATTTTGAGACATGTTATCTAACATTTTGAACCCATAAAGATCAGTAATTAAAAAAACCAACATTGCCAATATAGTCGTTTGAGACACTTAAACAAAGGTCATTAATTTAAAAGCAACATTGGCAAGAAAGTTGTCTGAGACATTTTATCGAACAGTTGGTGTGCATACACAAAGGGATGCAAATTACCCTTGCATCTCTGACTTCAAGGACAAAATCAACAAGTGGGATTCGCTGAGAAATGGCACGAGATGCTGCACGCATGTGATGGTTGTACCACCAACTTGAAGGATCTGCTACTGACACTTTCCTGATCTGAATTTCCAATTACCCAAATTTTGAAACGAAAGTAGATGTTTCCGCCGTGGTTAACAAGCTTGATTAATGTAGGATTTATCAACAGTACACACAATGTGAAGGCAATGAAGAGAGATGAATTGGGATTAGGGTTTATGAGGAAAAAGAAAGACGGAGTATAAAAGGAAGAAGATAGACGTTGTGGGATGGATTCACTTCAATGAAGAAGCTCAAGAAACTGACTATGAGGGATATACACTGCAAGTTTAGAACTCTTATTACAGTTTAGTTTAATAAGAAGTTAAGAACTAGTGTGTTACAACTGCTTTGTTGTGTCTTTTTTTTTTTTCATTTCCTTTCATTTTAGCCTTAATTTTCCTTTCATTCCCCTTTTTTTTTCCATTCTTAATTATAATCGGGAACAATCATTTCATTTCCTTTCATTAAAAAAAATCTGAAACATAACTGTTTTTTCTTTCCTTCTACTTTCTTTCTTTTTTCTCCTTAAATAAGACTCAGGAACACAACGTAAGTGACGTGAACGAACTAATTTTTAATAATATATAAATGAAAATGTGGATGGAATAAATTAAAAATATACAATTTTGATTTGTTCCATCTTAATAAAATTTATATTAAAACACAGATAAATATAACATTTGTAATGTTGTATTCAAAGTTATTTTAAAGTAATAAAAATAAATTTAAACACACTACAATGAGATATTTGAAACTTATAAAAATATAATATTTAAAAAGTTATAAGAATAACACAAAATATATTTAAGACTAATTATAATAAAAAATATGGGAGCAATAATATATTTAGTGTTAACTATTTCTTCATCAAAGGATGTAGTTAAGTGTAACATCCGGCATTTTCAAGTTATAAACCCGAACCCGAACTAAAATCGAACTATCTTACTGTATGAATTTCTTTATTTAACTTATTTTATTTATATAATGAATTATATAGATTAGACGTGTAGTTTAAATTGATTTATTCAATTTATCATTTAAACAACTTATAATAACTTGTTGATTTATAAATAATTCTTTTTCATAAATTATAAATTTTATTAATCATGCTACAACAAATAACTAAAGAAAAAGACTTATTAAAACTTATAAAGTTATAAAATGAATTTTATTATACTTATAAAGTTTTATAAGTAATTATGAATTTTAAATATTGAAAATAAGTAATCAAATTATAAAGTTACAAGCTTTATAAAAGTTATAAAGATTAACAAATAAATAATTTGATTGATTATTCAAATTGGTTTTATAAAGTCTATAAATATTTTATAAAAAAGTTGTTAAAATTATAGTCTTCAAGAATTTAAATTTTAAATTATAATTATTCTTTTATTTATTTAATTATTTATTTTATATTTATTTCAAATTCATCATAAACAATGGATGAAAGAAGAAAGATATGAGAGTGAGGTTTTTAGAGATAGAGCAATGAAAAGTGAGGCCTAAGCCTTGTTTTTATACTTGAGGTTAGGAGGAGTTATGAATGGTGTTAATGGTGATTTATAAGTCTTTTAAAAGGGGGTTATGATTGGATTGGAATTTGAAATAAATATAAAATTAATAATTTAAATAAATAAAAGAATAATTATAATTTAAAATTTTAAATTCTTGAAGACTATAATTTTAACAACTTTTTTATAAAATATTTATAGACTTTATAAAACCATTTGAATAATCAATCAAATTATTTTTTTGTTAATCTTTATAACTTTTATAAAGCTTGTACTTTATAATTTGATTACTTATTTTTAATATTTAAAATTCATAATTACTTATAAAACTTTATAAGTATAATAAAATTCATTTTATAACTTTATAAGTTTTAATAAGTCTTTTTCATTTAGTTATTTGTTGTAGCATGATTAATAAAGTTTATAATTTTATGAAAAAGAATTATTTATAAATCAACAAGTTATTATAAGTTGTTTAAATGATAAATTGAATAAATCAATTTAAACTACACGTCTAATCTATATAATTCATTATATAAATAAAATAAGTTAAATAAAGAAATTCATATCGTAAGATAGTTCGATTTTAGTTCGGGTTCGGTTTATAACTTGAAAATGCCGGATGTTACAGTCTCCCCTACTTTAAGAAATTTCGTCCGTCGAAATTTAATCACAAGAAGACTAATTTCAAGGATGTGAGTAGACTTGGATTTCATGATACATTCGCAAGTGACACTTGGAACGTTTAAATTCAAATGAGTTTAATTATGATGGGATGGTATGCTTAAGTTTGTTAAGTTCATTATTTATGATTTCATGTGCTCCTTGACAAAGGTTACAAGATTGTTAATCTAAAATTTTTAATTAATAAATGTTTGTACCTTAAATGGTTCAAGACATTCGGGAAGGTTTTGTCACGCGAAAACACTAAGTATTGTGTGACACGAGACTCGGAGATAAGTTTAGGATATTTTTGGATGGAATATAAAAGCTTCTCAAGTAATAACTTTAACATAGATCTTAGATGATTGATTCTTGTCTACTTATGCCATTAAGGTTTCAAGCTTAACTAGTGTAACGCTGATATAAGGATTGTGTTCGTTAAGGTTATAGATTCAATTCAGAATGAGGACATCATTGTAATAGATTTTCAGGATAAGTGCGGATTTGAGGGGAAGTCACTCGGAAAAGATTATTAAGGGTCGTTAAGAGATTTGGGATAATGTGTTTAAGATTTAGGAGGCCAAAATCAATGAAGAAACAAGCCAATAGGTCAATAATGCACCAAAGGACATCAAGAAGTGCAAGGCAATTTGAACATATACCCAGCTACGTCATCATTTCCTTTATCATGAATACCAATCGCGAAAATTCATGATCATCTTTGTCCCCATCAGAATGAATAACAAGTTTTGTGAGTCGCAGTCAAGATAGAGATTTAGAGATTTTCAAAATTATGAGTTCAAAGTTATCCAAAATAATGGGAATTGTATTTTTAATTATGGGTAAAGAGTTAAACAAAAACGTCGTTCGTGATCGGATTGGAATTTAAACAATTCAGAATATCAACGACAAAGGCAACGACAAATAGTTTTCTAAGTACGGCTTGCACACGCGGTTCATCATACCCATAAGCACAGCTAAGAACATTTATGTGTCTAGAAGGACATGAACACAAGTTGATAATGCCCTTATTTAGTAGAAAGATTGTTTAAGAAGGCTACCATCACACAATCATATGTTGATGATAACTCAAAGTGAAAATTGATAAGTAAGAAATAAATGGTTCGATGTAGCTAGATCGAGTCAAAACATGAAGATAAAGGGAAAGAAATCGATTTAAGAATTCAAATGCTCCAAGGTCAGAATCAAAAATCAACCTAGAGTGATCGGGTCTCCTTTCAAGTTCAGAAATCATGTTTTGGCTTGATAGGTCCAAACACTAACATTGGTTCACCCTTCAAGTTACTACATGTTCCTTGTCACTTGATTAAAACCTTGGTAAGTTGGAGATCAAGAAATGAGAATAGTCATCAAGATGTGGTTTTCACTCCTAACTTGATGGTGTATTCCCAAGGTATGACCACTAACTTACCAATCAAAAAGTTCGATCCCAACTCCTTGTTGAGGATCCACAGAAATAAAACGAGGTAACTCACCATTAAGGTAAGGGAAATCACTCCTATCTTAACGGTGAAGTTTTACAAGAATAAAATATAGCAAAATGAAATTTTCATCAAAATCCAGATTTCACTCCTACTTTGATGAGGTCGTTTCATTTGAACAAATACAATTCATAAAGATGATATTATCATCAAGGTATGGAATTCACGCCTATCTTGATGATTGAATTTCATAATAGCAAGAAAACAATCGAAGATTGACATTTGTCACCAAAGTACGGGTTTCAATCCTATTTTGGTGAGATCATGTCATTTGTGAAATGCCATTCCAAAGAAAATAATTTAAGTCAATCCTCGGGATAAGGAAATCACCCCGATCCAGAGGATGAAATTTTATAAATCACAATTGGAAACCATTTATCGAAACGAATAGAGAATCATCAAAGTAAGGGAATCACCCTTGTTTTGATGAGTTAGAATCATTTAGGAGATACGAGTGTTCTTAGTCATAGGTTGGCTTGCAAACACTTGCATCTCTCACGGTGCAGACGGTACGGAGTTTGACTTAACGACGAAAGGAAAATAATATCAATTAGAAATTCGGGAAAATTTCAAGTTACATCAATGTAACAAAAGGAAAATCATGCTTACAAGCTTAAGATCAAAGTTCAAGATAACAGAAGTTGTTGTGGTGTTGAAATCTTGGATGGTATCAATCGGGAAGACGAAATCAAGGGCAGGAATTATTCAACACCACAATGAGATGTGAACATTCGATTCACAATCGAAAGAAATACATGGACTTCTCAAGATATGAGGTCAACCATAGCCTTATTGAAGACACGCGTACTTATAAGTGATCACTCATCTCAAGGGTTTCGAGTCAAGTGAATGGATTCAATGATCGAGTCAAATCACCATTTACACCTTGCCTAGACAAAGTATCTCAAGATGTAGGAATTCCACCTATAGCATTGCATGTTCTTAGTTATGGGACACATCCTTAAGAAGACTTGAGAACCATAAGTAACGGTTTAAATTTTTTGGTGACCATTCGGTTTAGATACCCAATATCTTTGGGTATATTAAGATCCACGTTCACGTTGGTCAAGGTATAGAAATAGTTACATGAAACGCTCAACGTATAGCGGTGTTTAAACGTAAGAGTTGAAATGTAGGTTAGGTTCAATATTAACAGGAACATTATGTATGATAAGGATGAAGAGATACCAGTTCAAGGAATCAAAGATTTTTAAGATACAAAGAGGATGGTTCCATTTGGTAACGCATTACCATTTGGAATCGTTGACACGTCAAGGTAAATTGACCCATTTGCCATAGAGACTTGTGTATGTTGACCATAGTTTATCACTCATCCCAGAAATCCCCAGGTAAGCATAACTGGTCTCACAATGAGATTTATACGATATGCTTGCCTTAGCCCGAAGGCCTTTTGCCAGGAAATCCAGAATACAGGTGTCTATGTGTCACACAACTTTCTTTGGTTTATGAAATCAAAACCTTGATGAGATTTTCATAGATTAGACATAGAGTCTAAGGAATTGAACCCAGATGATAAGTGTAGATTCCACATGTCGTTAAGAATAAGTTTAGGAAGTTCATTTTGTCGGGGAGAGTCAAAGAGTCAAAGTTAAGTTTAGGGAGACAAGTAACTAAGTTTAAGCATACATAAGGCAATCCTATGCTAAGGCATCAAGTTGCACAAAAGGCATAGCATTATGTAGCATGCAAACAACATGTAAGCACAAAGGTATAAGGATCTTTCTATGAGGTTCATGCAACTATAGTCTAGGTCACCATTTCTAATAACCTAGATCCCTATAGTTATGGGCTCTGATACCAATCTGTCACACACCCCAACCTTGACGGCGGAAACGTCGAGGAGTGAGAGTTAAGATCGTTCACAGCCACATAACGATATATATAATCCAAATATGATTTAAAATAAGTTTCAATTGTAACATTACAACATATGTCTCAAAGAAATTATAAGCATAACATAGAATGTAACAAATCATCCTTATTTTATTTATTTATCTAGGTCCATTCCTAGATGTGCAAGCTTCAAATCATCCTTATTTCATTTATTTATGTACTCTACAATCATCACTATTATTGTGAGTTTTCCATGTGAGTATTTTCATACCCCTTTTGCTTATTTTCACACTTTGGAGGTGAAACATTTAACTTATTATCATTAAACTTGTAAACTTATTTGAGACTTGTAATCTTTAGGGCAATTCATCATTGTGCCAAATTTGGTTAGTTGAACTTTTGTGGAATTACCCTGTTATGGCAGTTATATGTACAATCATTAACTATTGCGAGCCCAGCGAATCATAGTATCTAATGGGTAAGACAAGCCTGCTTGGTTGATCCAAGTACACTTAGCTGATCGAATACTTTTATAATTTGAGACTGGTAACACTTTGTCGAGTTTGATTGTTGCATTGTTCATAAACATCCCCCTAAATCACTTTATTTCACTAACTTGGACTGGAATGCCATCTTTTTATCTACGTATGTATGGAAAACTATGGATTGCTCACCAACATTTTATGTTGACCTTTTATGTTTTACATGTTTCAGAATACCCCCTCAATACTGTTGATCTACGTTTTGATAGCTTGCACATTCTAGAAATGGACCTAGATAAATAAGAAACAGGACGATTTGTACCTTCCATTTTATACTTATAATTTCTTTGAGACATATGGTTTGTAATGTACAATTGAAACTTATGTTAAATCAATTTGGAATTAATACGCGTTATGTGGCGGTGAACGATCTTAACTCTCCTCCCTCGACGTTTTCGCCGCAAGGTTAGGGTTGACATTACGTGAATTGGAAAAGTTCACCTTGTGTTAAAGATGGTTTTTGAAAAGTGAAATTGTTAAAAGTTCAGATTATATGGTCAAAATAAAATTTATAAACTACATTGTAACTCACTTGCAATAATCCATTATATAGATATATAAAGTAGAGGCTACACCTCCCCCTCCTTTCCTCCTTTTCATATACCACCATTTAAAAATATTACTTTTAAATTTGTCATATTATGCAGGACCGTTTAAGGGCTTAACCACAATTACAACACAACCACACAATGAGGAGAATAACTAAGCTCTAATCAAACAGTGAACTGGGTAACCAAGTATGATACTAAGAACACAAGTAAAGTAAAGAGACAGAACAAGAGAGTTGGGTTTCAAGGAGGCAGTATATTGCTTTCTCAAGTTCTTTTACAAGTGTTACAAAGCATTAAGAAAAGATACAAGAACTTGAAATACTTATACTACAACCTACAGCCGGCCATACTTTGAAAGCCAGCTGGATACAATTGACTAGACACTAACAAAATCAATTGTAGGATCAAAAGGCATATCTGCCTTTTGACCTTGTGACTATGACATGCCATAGCTCACATCCTTTTACAATACAAAAAGGATAAAGTACATAAAGTGGAAAGTTACAGACTCAAGACCTCAATGTACAGTTACCAAAAGCATGACCCTTTTCACCAACTCATGTAAGTTGGTGACTTTACAGAGATGCAGCGGAAAAGATGCTTTATGGAACAGTACATCAGATAAAGCATGTGTACTAAAAGTCTTCGGAAGAAATCTGTCTTCATAGGATGAGGCTTCGGAAGACTTTGTCTCTGAAGCTTCGGAAGACTTCATGTTTGGCTTCGGAAGATATTGGTCTTGGCTTCGGAAGATTTTACACTTAGAGCATTTTCTAATGCTTTGTGTAAAACTTCCGAAGCATTCTTCACTTCAGTACTTAGTGCATGTTTGCTGAGACACTTAAGCTGTTTTGGGTTGCATCAGACTTCAGGAATCCTTACAAACTCCCCCTAGGCTGATGCTACCAAAACACTTAGAAGATCTTCAAATGTTGGTAGTCTTCAGTACAATCAGGACCATTCCTTTCTTCATGAGATGGTCAGGATCATCAAGACTTTCATAATATCTTCTCATCTCAAAGAGATCATGCAGAGGTAAGTTGATTATGTCTTGCCATGAGTAGACATTCTCAACACCTTGATCTCTTATAACAGTCCATCTTTCTGGATTGGTGGAGTATGTCCAGGATAAGATGGGTGTCTCACTAGTTAGAGGGCCACTTGAATAGGAGTTGATTGGGCTGCCTCATCATGCACTTCCTCAGGTTGATCTGATTCAGCCTGAGGTGCAGAGGTAGATGACTTTGGCTTCTTCTTCTTTGTCTTTGGTTTAGAAGCCATCCTCTTCTTCCTCTTGGTTGTCTTTAACTGAGAAGACTGGTCTGCAGCACCATGTTGATCATCAGTGTCTTTCTCAGTTGGGTGTTCCTCCCTCACAGGTTCAGAAGGAGAGGGAGTTTGACCCTGCCTAGGATCAGAAGATGAAGCTTGCTGGGGCTCAGCTGGAGGTGCTGTTTGAGGTGTCTCTGGTTGTTCAAACTTGACCTCCACTTCAGGTGGGACTTGACTTGGAAGAGAGTGCAAGTCAATAAGTTCTCCACTCTTAATCTTCTGCTTGATCACCCTAATGTGCTCATCCATAGTGGATAGAGACATGGGGCCAAGTCTCCTTCCGGAGAATCCATACAGCTTCAAGAAGCTCACCATTCTTTGTCTGTCAGCAGACTTCTTTGCATTCTTTTGAATGGTGGCCCTTGACTTTGCAGCTTCTTCCCTTAGTTTCCTTTTGGTTGTCTTTCTTTCCTTGACTAGCTCAAGTTCAAGTTGCTTTAGATACTCGAACTCAATGAAGTCATAGGACAAAGGGAGAAGTGCATCTGCCTGATAGAAGCCTGTGGCACTCAGGTAGTTGATCATTTTGATCCTATCTTCCTCTTTATCTACCTGAGGTTCTTGTGGAGCCACATCTTCCTGTGCAGGACTTTCTTGAACTGGTGAGAGAGTAGGAGCATGCTTGTAGAGTCTTTTCTGTCTCTTCTCTCTTTGAGTTGGAGAAGTATCATTGCATCCTCTTTCTCCTTCAATTCTCTTGACACTTCTCTGTCAGCCAGTTCATTCAGTTCTTCTAAGGGGAGGGAGATGATCTCATCAATATCATAGTTCCTGGTCTGTAAGTAGGTAATCCTGACTGCCCTTAACTCATCATCCTGAGTATTTGGTCTGGGGCAGCCCTGATTGCAGCTTGCATGAAGCTAGATGACCCAGTGGAACTTTCTCCCCTTAGTCTCCTTTTCCTCTCTCTCTCTTCCTCCTCAATTTCCTCAGGAGTCATTATCCTTTTCCCTTTGTCACCAACAGACCTTTGTGACTCAGGGTGGATTGAGGCTTGGCCTTCATTGCTTGGAGTAGCTTCCATGCTCTGGCCAGAGAGAGGCTGAGAAACACCTTCACCAGCAGGTGTCTCAGATGGAGTTTGGACCTCAGCAGCAGTTGTTGATGATGAGACAGGGGTCTCAGGTTCTGTCACTGGGCCTTCAGTCAAGGTTTCCCCTATGAAACTAATCTTAGGGTCCACCTCAACATCCAGTTGACCGATGACATTGCCTGATTCCCTAAGTCTCCTTCTTAGAGAGAACTCTGCCATGATCCTGTCTTGGATTCTTTGAGCCAGCCTATCAGCTTGTCTTGAATTGCTTGGATTGACAAGTGGTAGGTTGACTAAATCCAGTCTTTCATAAAAGCTCAGGCTTTGGAATTGAAAAACTTCTTGTTGGCCTTGAACTCTTTGAAGTATGAGGGCTCTTCTGTCATCATCATACCTCCACCTTATGATTTGATTGTGTTCCCAGTGGTGGAGATGAGACAGCCCTTGGTATGCCTTCCTCAAATAGACTCCTGATGAGAGAGTCTATAGAGTCCACATTAATGTGAACTTGAGGAAGTTGCTGAGAATGCACAACAGCAAGTGAGGATGGTGAGTCCTCTATGTCCATTCTCTCTGAAGAACTCCCAGGTTCTGTGGTTGTAACAACTTTCTCCCCCTTTTTGGTAGCATCACCCACTTGCATAGGTGAGCTGGAGGATAAGTCAATCACTTCCACAGGTTCTTGTGTTCCTGGTTGAGCTCTCCTTAAAGGTCTCCCAGCTAGTTTTTCCTGCAGATATGAAATCTGGAGTTGCTGATCATTGACCCTGTTTTGTAAGGTAGTCACTTGAGATTCCAAGTGACTAACCTTAGAGACTAAATAGGTGCATGTTTTTGACAGTTTTTGCACCTTTAGCCTCAAATTCCCCTCATCTTCATCAGAAGATTCATTGGGGGATGAGATGATTGGACCAAAGTCCTCTCTCTCACCACCAGCTTGAGTTTCTTGGCTGCTGGTTTTCCTCTGCTCACTGGCAGCCTCAGTTGAGATGCCAATGGGCTGAGTTGCCATGGTTGAGGTCTTAATAATGTAATCACTTTCAAAAGTGAGAGCCTCTTCCATATGGACATCCTGAACAGGTTCAGAAGTGTCCACCTCAGTAACAGGTGACTGATGGGGGATAGACTGAGGAGAGTCAGAGGTACTCATCTCTCTTTGAGTAGGGGAGGAGAAGAGAGACTCATGGTACTCACTGAATCCTAAGTCTTCATCAGTGTAAAAGGATAGGTTGGGAATTGGTTGGTTGAGATCCAAAGGCTGGGGATGGTAGCTGTCCCCTGAAGGTTGTCCACTTGAGTGTTGAGACTCAGAGTGAAGGCTTAAGGTTGTTGGGCTATTGAGCTCATCAGGGTGAGCTTGAGGAACCTCAGCCCTGATAGGTGAAGTAATGGGAGTGGTTTGCTCCTCAGGAGAAGTGGGAGCTCTAGTGTCCACTTCTTCCTGTAAGGTTGAGTATTTGGGGGCCTGCACAGACTCAATAGTCTGAGCAGGGGTTCGTTTGGATTTTCTTTGGTAGGTGAGGGTGATTTCTGGTCTTTTTAATGGTAGGGACAAAAGAGGTGTGGGTTCAACACTAGCTTGTGTTGCTAGGTTGTCACCTTGAGCAATGAGCTCTAACATTTTTGGGACTAGGGCTGTTTCTACCCCAGAGAAGCCTACAGTTGGCTTCTTCATTATTTAAAGATGCCGGGCTTCATCTGTCCCAATTTAAGAATATTACCTGTTTCCCTCAACTGTGAGCCCAGTTCACAGTTGAGAATGTGTTGAACATATCTAGGAAACATGTAATACTCTAAGGAGTCTAAGTTTGCAAGTAAATTAGTATACAAAATTGTGAATACCTGAACTTGACCCCTTGAACCATTCCATGAACTATGAAGGAGAGATCCTCAGGAATCTGGTCCATCCACCATGCTTGTTTGACAAGCTGTGGATAACCACATGGAGCAGGAATTTCCATTGGGATGAGACCTTCCCTTTCCTAAAGGTCTTTACAGAGAAATCTCCCTCATAGCCCATCTGCTCAAAAGAATGATTTACAGCTTCTTTTGGGAAGGACACCTCACCTTCTTCATCATCCAGCTGTAGATGTTGGTTAATGATGGCCGGAGTGATGAAGACTGTCCTCCCTTGCACTGTGGCAGACAGTGCCTTCTCCCCATCCATAATGACCTCTTGGCAGGTCTTCCAGAATTCAAGCAACTGATCCTCATATAGAGGAGGATCAATGGTCAGGGAGGTGAAGTAGTTTGACAGAGTCAAGAATTGGCAAATCTCTGAGAAACTTGCATCTTTCTCAGAGCTTAACAGAGCAACTTGATTATGTTGCCTGTGTAGTTGCATGGAGAAATCAGGGTTGTTTCTGCGGTTAAGGTTGGCCATTTTAGAAGCTTAAGGGTGAAGAAAGGTAGAAAGCAAAGGCGGTTTAGAGAATTAGGTTAGAGAAACAGTAGAATTGAGGAAGATAGTGGGAAAGAGGGGGAACCGTTGGGTATTTATATGAAAAGGGATTTGAACCAAAGTTAATGAAAGAGGATAAACTTTGAAATCCGAAAGTCGGTCCCACCTCTGAAAAAGTAGTTTACTTTTGCTCAAAAAGTAGTTTTCTTGGAATTCGAAAAGCTTCCGAAGTTTATTTGTCTTCGGAAGTTTTGATTTAAAAAGCTTCCGAAGCTAAAATGGCTTCGGAAGATTTTCCTGAGAGTCTTGATAATTTATGCTTCGGAGAGAAATAAACCTTGAATGCTTTGTATGAAAATAAACAAAGCTTCCGAAGGTTAATTTTGCTTCGGAAGGAAAAAGTTCTTGAAAATAGATAAGTGTCTGAGATAAGAATTTTAAGCTTCGGAAGATGAACTTTACTTCTTCCGAAGGTAAAATCTCTTAGACAGTTATTTATTTTAAAGACATGTTTTTCTTCCGAAGATAAAATCTTTATCTTCCGAAGTATCAGAAATTTTCAAGAATCTAAGGAAAGTCTTCAAAAAGAATTTTACATCCAAAGAAAACATGAGCTTATGAAAGTGATGAACTAGACAACTTAGGACACACATATTTTAAGAAGAAATAATTAGAATTAGTTTTAATAAAAAGTCTACTCAAAGTTAATCATCCCAATAGCTGATATCAGATACTTAAATCTCTGTTCATCAAAAGCTTTGGTGAACAGATCAGCATATTGTTCATCTGTATGAACTTTGACTAGTTTAATTAATCCTTTTTCATAGTTATCCCTTATTAAATGATACCTGATGTTGATGTGTTTGGTCCTTGAGTGCTGCACAGGGTTCTCAGTGATAGAGATAGCACTGTGTTGTCTATGTGGATAGGAGTCTCCTTGAAGTTAAATCCATAGTCCAGCATCTGATTTTGAATCCAAAGCACTTGAGCACAGCAGCTTGCAGCAGCAATGTATTCAGCCTCAGCAGTTGATGCAGACACACAGGATTGTTTCTTGCATTGCCATGAGACCACCTTCCACCAAGGAATTGACATCCCCCAGATGTAGACTTTGCAGTCATATTGCAACCACCATAATCACTGTCTGTATAGGCATACAGATTGAAATTTGGATTCTTTGGATACCATAGACCAAGTGTTGAAGCACCTTTGAGGTATCTTAAAATCCTTTTCACAGTGATTAAGTGAGACATCTTAGGGTTGGCTTGATATCTTGCACAAATACATGTAGCAAACATGATATCAGGCCTGCTAGCTGTAAGATACATAAGAGACCCAATCATAGCCCTGTATAAGTGCTCATCTACACACTCCCCCTCAAGATCTGGACCAAGGGAGTGGTTTCTGGCTATGGGTGTCTTAGCAATCTTACAATCAGTCATATTGAACCTCTTGAGTATGTCTTGAACATACTTTGACTGACTTATGAAGATGCCATCTTCAACTTGCTTCACTTGAATTCCCAGAAAGAAGTTGAGTTCTCCCATTGAACTCATCTCAAATCTGTCCTTCATCAGCTTCTCAAAGTCTTTGCAGAGCTTTGGATTAGTTGAACCAAAGATGATGTCATCAACATATACTTGAACCAGCAATAAGTCATTTCCCTGTCCTTTGATGAAGAGGGTTCCATCTATAGTACCTCTTCTGTATCCATGCTTGCAGAGATACTTAGATAGTGTCTCATACCACTTTCTGGGTGCCTGATGCAGCCCATAAAGAGCTTTGTCAAGCTTGCAGACATAATCAGGATGATCAGGGTCTACAAACCAGGTGGCTGTTTGACATAAACCTCCTCATCAATCACTCCATATAAGAAAGCACACTTTACATCAAGTTGGTAGACCTTGAAGTTCTTGGATGCAGCAAATGCCAGGAATATCCTAACAGCTTCTAGTCTTGCTACAGGAGCAAAGACATCAGTGTAGTCAATCCCTTCTTCTTGTGTGTATCCTTGAACAACTAGTCTTGCCTTGTTCTTGATGATGATTCCCCTATCATCCTTCTTGTTTCTAAAAACCCATTGGTTCCAATGGTAGTCTTCCCATGAGGAAGAGGACAAAGGTTCCAAACTTTCTGCCTTTTGAATTGAAGCAGCTCTTGTTGCATAGCTTCAACCCAACTTCCATCCTTTAGAGCTTCATCAACTTTCTTGGGCTCTATCTGAGATAAGAAACAAGAGTGAAGACAAACATTTGCTTCATGGGTTTGTCCTCTTGTTCTTACCCCTGTGACAACATCTCCAATGATGTTTGTGGTGGGGTGAGACTTGTGGATCCTTAGTGAGGGATCACAGCAAGTTGCTGGGAAAGATCTAAATTTGAGAAATTTAAATCTGGTCCTTGAAGATTCACCCTCCACATTATCACACTTATCAAGATTAACTTGATCCAATGAGTGTGAGACATCATTGATGTTGTCATCTATGGTGTGGTTATTAGCATCAAGGAATTCCTGATCACTATCACCATCACCATTGTTGTCTTCTACAAGTGAGGTTTCTTTATCTGGTGAGAGGCCTCTGAGCTGGAATTTGAAGGCATGCCAGATGTATCAGCTGAATTTGTCATTGTTGTGCTGATAGAAACCTCATTTGCTGAAGTAGTTCCAACTGGAGCTGAAGATGTATGAGTTGAAGATCTTCCTAGCTCAAATCTTGGATCAGGATCACCTGTATGTAGATTTTCTGCAGATCCTAAAACAGGCTCACAAGATTTGTTAAAACAGTTGGTAACAATTCAAGATCAAACAGCCAATCCGGACCAGAACCAGCAACACAGGGAGTGGCTCATTTGAAAGTCACATTGGCTGACTCCTCAACAATTCTAGTTCTGAGATTGTATACTCTATAAGCTTTAGCTTGAGAAGAGTATCCAATGAAATGTCCATCATCTGATTTCTCAGCAAACTTGGCAATTTGATCTTTGGTATTCAAGATGGTGCAGGGACATCCAAATGACCTGAGAAAACCAATGAAAGGTTTCCTCTTGTGCCAAAGTTCATAAGGAGTCTTACCATGTGTCTTAACTACTAAAACTCTGTTTTGCACATAGCAAGCAGTATTGACTGCCTCTGCCCAGAAGGTGATAGGCAGTTTAGAGTCAGACAACATAGTTCTTGCAGCTTCAATAAGTGTCCTGTTTCTCCTCTCAGCAACTCCATTTTGCTGAGGAGTCCTGGGAGCACTATATTGTCTTGTAATACCTTTTCATCACAAAATGCATCAAGGATTTGGTTCTTGAATTCAGTTCCTTGATCACATCTTATGGTTTTGACCTTGTGATCACATTGATTCTCAACTTTTAAGATGAAATTCTTCAGAATCTCAGGGGTTTCATCCTTAGTTCTAAGGAAGAAGACCCAAGTGAATCTTGTAAAATCATCTGTGATCACCAGACAGTAAGAGGTCCTTCCTAAACTCATTACACTGGTGGGGCCAAAGAGATCCATATGTAACAAGTGTAGGGGAGTAGTGATGGAGTTCTTTTCCTTAGGCTTGTGAGATACTTGTGTTGCTTCCCTTTCAGGCATGCCACACAATGATCATCACTAGTAAACTCTTTCTTTGGCATTCCAGTTACCAGATCATGTTTAATTAATTTATTCATGTTCTTAAAGTTTACATGGCACATTCTTTTATGCCATAGGAAAGACTCATCACTATTTGCTTTAGATAGAAAGCATGAAACTTCTCCTGAGGGAGATGTTTCTTGCAAATCCATCTTGTACATGTTCCCTTTCCTGGGGGCTCTGAGCAGGATATGCTCATGAGGAATGACCACACCAGGTTTGAGAACAATGCACTCATGCTCAGTAAAGAGCATGTTATGACTCTGATCACAAAATTGGGATACACTCAGAAGATTGTACCCAAGCTCCTTAACAAAGTTTACCTTCTCAATGCTGAGCTTACCATTTGTGACCTTGCCCCTTCCAGAAATGTAACCACCTTCATCTCCTCCAAAAGCAACTGGTCCTCCATCAATCTCTCAAAATTATGGAGTAGA